>AP028909.1:38248793-38949223 GCA_036186465.1 Nesidiocoris tenuis
GTATCACACGTCAGACCGTTCTCCTCCCCTGCCCACGAACGGACAAGCCGCTGGAGCGGCACCGGCACCGGCACCGGCACCGTGGGGCGAAGGGGAGAAGGCATCAGCCAATCAGCGACGCTTTCCGAACCCCCACTACCTACGACGGCAACGGCACTGCAAACATTCGATCGAGAGATCTTTGCCGTGCCGTTGCCGTCGTAGGTAGTGGGGGTTCGGAAAGCGTCGCTGATTGGCTGATGCCTTCTCCCCTTCGCCCCACGGTGCCGGTGCCGGTGCCGGTGCCGGTGCCGCTCCAGCGGCTTGTCCGTTCGTGGGCAGGGGAGGAGAACGGTCTGACGTGTGATACGGCCTTTAGCGGGCGCCAGCCGATTATTAAAATCCAGTCGGGGCTGCGAATTCCAGTTTTAAAATCCGCCCGCGGTAACCCAACAACTTCTGGTTGAAGAGAGGTCAACCACACGACTGGCCACCCCGCCGAGGGATCTGGGCGCATTAGCGGCTCCTGCCGTTTCTATCTTGGCCTGTCCTCGGCGGTTCCGTCCGCCTGAAATAATTAACGCGGGCCGGAGCCAACGCGAAATAAGCCGCCCGATCGGCCGGCGTGACTTTGGAACGGTTTTTCATTTTCGTATCTTTCCCGAATTGACCGGAATAATTGATAAACCTTCGGAATTTATCGGAAAAAAAACAGTTGTGGGTAGATAACACACAATACTTCGATATTTTGAAACGTGAAAGTGTGACACGATTTGATCATATTTTGACTGATTTTGATGGTGTTAAAGTCAAGAATATAAAAAAACTCGCAATGCAAATTTTAAAACTCGCTTAAAGTTAAAATACTCAAAGTTTTCGGAGCATAAAAAATATCCAGATATTCTGCAAGGTAAAACAAAGATTTTAAGACCAAGAACGCTCAAATCAATTCATTTTTGTGGCCGGAAAAAAATAAAATAGAAAACACTAAAAATGCAAATATATCGGAAGTACTGTGAGTAATTCAAATTCCGATTAAACAGGGTGTTAGGTCTTGCCGAGACAAACATTTCAGTTCAAGAAATTTGAAAAAAGGTTGAGAATTGAGGGAGTTATGGTCATTTTTACTTCCATATTTACAGAGTAAATGGAAGCATTGTGATCGTCCTAAAATCGAGAATCCGAACGGAGCTTCAGAAAAAACTTTTTCTTATACACATTTACTCAGAATCACTTCCCGAACAAGTGTCTGTGTGTCCGTGTGTCCGTCTGTCCGTCTGTGGTCATTTACAAAAATGGCCATAGCTCCCTCAATTCTCAACCTTTTTTCAATTTTCTTGAACTGGAATGTTTTTCTCGGCAAGACCTAACACCCTGTTTTATCGAATTTTGGATAACGCTCAGTACCTACTTCCGATATATTTGCATTTTTAGTGTTTTATATTTTATTTTCTTCCGGCCATAAAAATTTACCGATTTGAGCGTTCTTGGGCTCAAAATCTTCGTTTTACCTTGCCGAATATGTGGATATTTTTTGTATTTCAAAAATGTAGCGAATTTTTTTTTTTGGCGAATTTTAAAATTTGCATAGTGAATTTTTTGATATTTTTGACCTAAACAGCCTTAAAAACAGTCAAAATATGATCAAATTTTTTAAAATATGTACGTTTCAAAATATGGAAGTATTGTGTGTTATCTACGCACCACTGGTTCTATTATATCGTTTTATGATTCTTGGAGCGATCGATAGGTCCTGATGAGTAGATTCTTTCGGTACCGAAATCTCAAAATTGATATTTTGGGACATATGCCCTTTGTGCTTCAAGGTATCGGTATGATCATATTTTGACTACTTTTGACGGTGTCTGTACAAGAGCTGACGCTGAGACATCCAAAATGCTTAAACTTACTCACTACACCCCTTTTCCTCTAAGTGGCATACAATCCTCTCAGAACAGGAAGTCCTCACAATCGCAAATTGCCGAACTTTCCTGCTAAAAATTTAAAATCCTTCACCCCTGCAAACTACACAGGAGGAACGATGCGAAGCTTGATTCCCATCCCTCGGAAGCCGAACTCAATTACCCTGTCAACATTTCATGCGAAACTTTTCAAGGAATTTCATTGACGTTTATTAAAAACAAAAGTTCAACTTCACAACAAAAGCATGCCCCCACTTCCTCGGCGGTAATCAGATTTGTGAAGTTGTGAGAGCGAAGCTGAATTTGACCGTTTGTCGGATGAGCGAGGGCAGCGCCCCCGGGCCCCGGCTTCGAACCAATTCCGACGGAGCTAATGAAAAATGTCAATAGAACGCGATCTCCGTGAATATTCATTAGTTTTACCGACGCGGGGCTTCTCCGTTCAACTTGTTTACTAACGATGCGCCGTGGCGCGTTGGCGTTCCGCCGCAGTAAATATTTATAGTAGGCCTATTACGAGTAGTAAGGGCCTTTGATCCCTCTGAAATAAAACCTCCCGCTGTTCACGCGGAAATTCCCTCGATTTTCCGTCTCATTATTCGCCGAATGGAACCGATATTATGGAAAATATGAAATTCGACCAAGCGGGGAGGTTATGCTAGGAAAATAGTGGAATGTGTTCCCTATGATGACCTCCGTGTGGAATGCGACTAGAATACGTCGATACCTTGAAGCACCAGAGGGCATATGTCCCAAAATATCGATTTTGAGATTTCGGTACCGAAAGAATCTACTCATCAGGACCTATCGATCGCTCCAAGGATCATGATCCTTTTATCTATTTTTGGGGCCAAAACCGATGTAATAGAAAAACGACTAATATTTGAAGAGCGTTTATCTTGGAAGTGTTAAGTGCTACCAAAGTTCTGGTTAAACAAGGTTGTAGATCTTAGCCAGACAAACATTTTTTATTTAGCGAATTTTTTTATAGAATTGAAAACTATGGGAGAAATCTTTATTTTCATCAATTGATCAAAAACTTATTTTGCATTTTTCTCATTATGCCATTTTTGGACATATGCCCTCTGTGCTTTAAGGTCGATATTGTGTCACAATTTCACGTTCCAAAATATGGAAGTATTGTGTGTAATCTGAGCACCACTTGTTGAAAAATTAGCGGATCGTCTTAGCGAGAAATGGAGCACACCATCCAGCCATATTTTAGAGTGGAGTATAATCGAAATTCAAATGTCAATAATTACAGCACTACCATTAAGAGACTCAGAGGCCGTCGAAAATTAAGGCAACTTAACCTTGAAGATGACGCCGCTTTACCGGGAATTTGAAACATAAAAATTCGGCTTAACTTCTTCAAAAATAAAATTTTTTTAGTTCTACAAAAACACCGATAAGGCACTGCTAGATCCACGTTTGGCCTAAATATCTGTCGAATATTGAATTTATTCCAGCACCCGAGCAGACGATTTGGCGAAAAAAAAATTACCGCAGTTTTTGGGAGCTGTATTGAAATTTTTGGCTTCCCACACGTCACAAACAAAATAGCGAAAACCTCGAAATATTTGCATTTTTTCTTTCAATTGCTTCCATTTTTAACCGTCTCCAAAAACACCTGCTAATGATTGACCTGTCTTGGAGATTTTTTTGACGATTTTCATCTATTCCAAAAATTCTTTCACTGGACGTCAAGGAACTGGTTCAAACGACTTATTACAAAAAACCTCGAGAATTTGGAGCTAAAATTCAGGGAAAATTGGTATCGGATCACATTCCTGAAATGTGTACGCCTCCAAAAATTATCAAAAGAATTTTAATTTACATTACAGCGAGAAATACCCTTAAGTGGCCAATAACAGGTGCTTTTAAAGCCCGTATCACACGTCAGACACATCACAGACCAGCATACAGACCACAGAAACTATTCTCTGAATGGCTGATGCTATGGATATGTTCACTTTTGTATACCTGCATCAATACTTGTTAATTCATCTATGGAACCGTATTTCTGAAAAAAATTATCAATAAATTTGCATGGAAAAATTAACAAAGATTCGGTCTGCCCAGACGGTCTGTACGTCATGTCGGTCTGTCGTGTAATACCAGGTATCCTGCTTTACCCTAAACCCATTACGTATCAGATCCGGTTAATTCGCAGTTTGTCATAGCTTTGCAGCTCGAGGCCCCCGTTGATGCATGGCGACCTTGGCCCAACAAATGCACAATACCGTTTAGTTAAGTGAAAACCGAACAGTTGAGGTAATCCAGACTTGTTGTGCAGCAGAAAAAGCGATTGTCAAGTCTGCGCACGTACACTAAAGGTCTCGTTACTATACTTGAACCGCATGCGGAATCATTGATTCTTCTGAAACATTCATTTCCTAGCTCTCGTTGTGACCGATCAACCTATTCACAAATGAGAATTGACTCAATGCAGGACCTCCAACGCGGGGCTCTGAATGAATCGCTGCATTTGTACTCCGACGTCGTCCATCGATGCATTATTGATTACGCTTCATGGCGCCCACTATTGAAATGGATTACGCGAATCGAGTCCAATATTTTACAAAACGATTCGTGTCACAATCGTAAACTTGTCGCGAAGGTCGCTTGATGGTTTAGGCTGTTTTAGTACTTACGATAAAATATCGTCGGTCCAGTGGAAGTGTCCTATCCCAAAAATCTCGATTATTAAGGAGAGCCTAGTGACATTTCAATACCCCCATATACTCGATACTTGGTATCCAATGAGTATCGAAGTCTCAGTACTGATCGATATATTATCGAAACATAAGTACTCGATACCATTTGTATCATTCGATACCTTCTATGGGTGTATTCCCTTACAAACGTAAAAAGAACGATATCATTTCTCAATGAAATTGGCCCAACCAGAGAACCAATGCAAATTCATTCAAGTAACTTCAATTTTTCTTTCTGCTTGTTTTTATATTCAGACAGCACTGACTCAGGTAAATGAAAATTATGGGAAGTGGTTTGATCTCGAAGTTGATTTTGATCTCGAAGTTGACTTTGATCTCGAAATTGAGTTTGATGTCGAAGTTGACTTTGATGTCGATGTGTTTGATATCGAAGTTGACTTTGATCTCGATGTTGAGTTTGTTCTCGAAGTTGAGTTTGACGTCGAAGTTGACTTTGATCTCGAAGTTGACTTTGACCTTGAAGTTGACTTTGACCTTGAAGTTGACTTTGATGTCGAAGTTGACTTTGATCTCGATGTTGAGTTTGATCTCGAAGTTGAATTTGATCTCGAAGTTGACTTTGATCTCGAAATTGACTTTGATCTCGAAGTTGAATTTGATCTAGAAGTTGACTTTGATCTCGAAATTGAGTTTGATCTCGAAGTTGACTTTGACCTGGAAGTTGACTCTGATCTCAAAGTTGACTTTGATCTCGAAGTTGACTTTGAACTCGATGTCTAGTTTGATCTCGAAGTTGAATTTGTTCTCGAAGTTGAGTTTGATGTCGAAGTTGACTTTGAACTCGAAGTTGAGTTTGATCTCGATGTTGAGTTTGATCTTGAAGTTGAGTTTGATGTCGGAAGTTGTCAAAATATAGGTAATCGAATTGGTCCAAAAACTACGTATCAAAACATGGAAGTATTGTGTGTTATGTACGCTCGTTTTTTGGGGAAAATCATGTTTTGCTGTACAAAAACCCATATTTCTCCGGTTCCAAAGAAAAAGCAGTCTTTTCAAAGTGTCACACGACAAGCACCATGGTTATAGCGCATAACTAAAAATCGCAAAACGAATTGCCCCTCGGTATAATTTACGACTACAACTCCTCCCGCGGAATTTGTCTCCTCGGTTCGTTCAGAGCTTTGGAAACGAGCAGCGTGCGAAATTGTACAGTGAGCTACCTACATGCTGCATGATGCTCATCTATGAATAAAACCATCGGCCGGTTTCTCATGCTACATTCATTCGGACGAATGATTCAATTCTCACCGTTTCCGCTAATGAGCTTCCGCTAAGTCCGACCCGAGTGATCTCTTCCTCGCCTACGTCAGCTTGCGAGATTTATCGTCAGGCATTAGCGAACGGGCATGAAATAGCGGCAAAATGGGAAAGCTCCGTTTTGTTCGGAGCGTCGGTCGGAGCGAGGGCTATCGCTCCATCAAACATTTTCTTTTTCACCTCAGCCGAACGCTCGGCTGAAAGCGACGGTTTTTCACAAGCTCTCACCTCCCACGACTCCGAAAACAACCAAGGGGGCTAATTAACGGGAAATTGAACGATTTTTTGGAACTCCTGAGATGTAACAATTTTTGACCCTACAGTGGAGGCAAGAGATTTCCTTAAAATTATGATTAATTGATTTGAATTTTCCTTCGCGTTATACCGTGGAATTATTCTGGAAAATCAAATTTCTACCTCAAATCAAGACTTCAAATAAGTAGTAAGCCCATTTGAAAAAATATAGTATTCTTTTGGGTTCTTTTTATGATTGTTTGAAGTGTAAACGTTTTAGAAATGTGATCCGAAACCAAATTTGAATAGTGAATTTTTTTATATATTTGACCTAAACGCCCTTAAAAGCAGTCAAAATACCTATGTCAAATTGTGTCACAATTTTACGTTTCAAAATATGGAAGTATTGTGTGTTATCTACGCACCACTGGTTTATATTCCGATAACTTAGCTTATTGGTACCTACATTATTTCCAAAAATAATGTACCTATGTAATCGGTCGAGCAAAATATTTTTTACAACACCTCCTGAAAATTTCTACTTTCACGTTTCAGAGGTTCTCGAACACAAATATGCAATGAAATTTTTTTCGTCCGTCTGCCGTACGCCATAATCATTCATTACGATGTCGCGGTCACAAAATTTGGTCAAAATTTTGTGGCCCCGACATCGTATCGAACTACTTATCCGATTTCGATGAAACTAGCCCTAATAGTTGTGGTTTGCTCCAACTTGATGCATATTGTCCGGGCAATCCGATCGGAAAAGGTTAAGGGGTCTAATTTGGCATAGTTAGGGTACATTTTTGAAAAAACGCAAAAACTCAATTTTGAAGGTGATGCCGTGGGTTTAGAATTTTTTGAGTATTTTTCCCGGGTTCCTCGCTTCATTTACCATAGGGTTGAGGTTTTTTCCGAAAATGTTTGAAAATTTCGTTTTTTAATCGGTTTAGAGTGAGATTTCTTACCACGATTTTTCCTTTTTTCGCGTTTTTGGCAATTTGAGGGAGTTCTACTGAACCGATTTTGAATTTTTTGAGCTTGTTGGATTCCTTGAAGGTTTTTACACATTTTCCACTACCTATAAGTCAAAATTAGTTGGGTTTTGGTGATTGAAAACTGGGTTGACGACTAATAACATCAGGTGATCGCAGATTTCAGATAGCACATGCGGCGTTTCTTTAAGTTTTGAGTGACTTCTAGTGGATTTTTGGAAAAACTAAGCAGTTCAGCGCACGGAGCGCGAGATTTTGCATAAAAATATGTATCGAACTCATTTTTGCCAAAATGTTGGATAGCTCATGTTAAGCGATGATTAAGCGACGAAATTACGAACTCGGAAATAAGTTTGGCGATCGTTTTGGTACGTAACAATAATTTGAACGTCCGAGCACGCGAGGTGACGGGTCATGTCGACGGCTGTATCAATTCGTCGATGGTGTCAGCCCTTCCCGCCCCGGCTTAGGACGGACCTCAACGTGCGAGGACGATCCTGACAATGCGAGCAGTTCGCGCTCGGGTCACGGGACCCCCGACGAGTAACGGGCAGGACGTGCTCGTCCCTCGGGACCCTCAAACGGTACAGCATATCCTCCTCAATACAGTCACTTGCTTCAAGTGGACACTGACACAAACTACGCGAGGTAAGAACCTTTCCAGCGGGGGTGTTTTTTGATCGGCTTGTCGTTTATTGGCCGTATTTTTAACGAAATTCTATCGCTACTTTTTGCCGGAAAAGGGAGAGCGAATTAAGTGGAAAGCGAGAGGAAAATTCCAGTATGGATAAAAGGCCTATTGCACCCGGAGGTTGGGTTAGGATATGAAAATCAAGAGGGCAAATCGCAGTGTTTTATTCAATAAAGGGAGGGTGAAATGTATGGGGCAAGAGTTGCCAGACTGAAAATTGGAAAATCAGAAGTTCATAGTTTCGATATTTTCAGACGCAAAACTACAAATAGAGGGAAAAATTTCGTACGAGTGTCGGTGTGTGGTATTTTACAAAAATTGCCATAGCTTCCTCGATCCTCAATCTTTTTTCACATTTCTTGAACTGATATGTTCGTCTTGGTAAAACCTACCACCCTGTTAAGTCGGAATTTGAATTACTCACAGTACTGCCGATATATTAGCACTTTTAGTGTTTTTTATTTTATATTTTTCTGGTCACAATAATGAACTGATTTGAGCGCTCTAGGTCACAAAACCTTTGTTTCGCCGTGCAGAGTACGTGGATATTTTGACTTCCATATTTACAGAGTAAATGGAACCAGTATTGGAATCGTCCTAAAATCAACAAACGGATAGGAGCTTCCGGGAAAGCAAAAGCTCATAAACTCAGTCGGCGCACTAATATTATGTACAATAAAGTTATCGGTTGAAAAAAAAACACATTTACTCAGAATTACTTCTCAAACATGTCCGTTAGTCCCCATCTGTGGTAATTTACAACCAGTGGTGCGTAGATAGCACACAATACTTCCATATTTTGAAACGTCCAAGTGTGACACAATTTGATCATATTTTGACCGCTTTTAAAGGGGTTTAGGTAAAAAATATCAAAAAAAAACACACTATGCCAATAGTAAAATTCGCCCAAGATAAAAATACGCCACATCGGTTAATTTTTGTGGCCGGGGAAAAAATAGAAAACACAAGAAATGCATAGGTATATGAAGAGTTTCCTCCAAAACTGCATTCATCCACTTTCGAGTTTCGTCGATATCGATTTCATTTTTCGATAATAGATTTCGATTCGTAGTAGCTTTTGCACCCATAAGCAATCGAAAATCGAAAAAACGAAATCGATATCGACAAAACTCAAAAGTGGATGAATGCAGTTTTTTTTCAGTTCAGGAAATTTGAATAACGGTTGAAAATAGAGGGAGCTATGGCCATTTGTGTTCACATAATCAATGACCACCAATAGTTCTTCAAATTGAAGATATTGGGTTGACAGATGTTTTGGTGTTAATTCCAACGAGTGGCAAACGAATTTTGTAGCTCTGCAGAACCGATTTCGATTTATTAAGCATTGGTGACAATGTAAAAAACTCGAAAATGTCATTCTGGACAATGACAACAGTTGCATTCCTACACCGTTAATAAAGTCGTGAGATAGAAACCTAACCCATTCCTCATGCAACGACGCCGTACTTCAAAAAGCCGTATCGACTTTCCCTCTTCGGCGGTCTAGCCGGGAAAAAGGGGAAAATGTAACACGTCCGACGTAGCACTCTAGCCCGTCATTGCCGCGAAAATGCGCGCCCCCGCCTGCCAGTGCCGAGGCTGTTTTTTCCACTGTGAAATATTAACAGACCGTGCCGTGATTTTCCACCTAGCGCCCTTCAGCTGTGGCATCCGCAGACGCGATGTTTTATGCGGCGATTGCTCCTAAAGTGTTGAGGGTTCCATTAGTCAAGTCGCGCTTCTCTCGCTTTTATTCCTTGTCTCCCTCTCCTTCGCCGTTTCCTTGTATCTTTTTCCCGTCTCCAACTTTTCCGCAGATTAGAGCGGAGTGATGAAAAGTGCGCGGCGTATGACGCGCCGGAACCTTTTCAAAGTCGTCGGCGGTCCCCGGCGGTTTGCCGTTGAATCGAACGCGGAGCCGGGAATTTCCTCGAAATATGATAGGTAGTTGTCGGCGAGATTGAATCGTGGACGATTTTCTACTCTGGCGGATAAAAATCGAGAGGCGATGGAGCGCAAAATAGCGACTTCGAAATAAAAGCTTCGTTCCCACTTTTTTTTGCGAGCCGAATAAAATTGATTTGGATAACTTTGGAGGACATTTTACGAATTTATTCGTACTTCTATATTTTTTCGTACTTCGTATACTTTTTCGAATTTTTTCGTACTTCTATATTTATTTTTTCGTACTTCTATTTATTTTTTCGTACTTCGTATACTTTTTCGAATTTTTTCGTACTTCTATATTTATTCGTACTTCGTACTTCTATATTTGAGGCACTGAGTTTCAAAACTCGTTCTTTCCGATTTTTGTCAAAATTGAGTTGGCAGTGGTTTCTGAAAGTTTTTTCCCAGCTCTTTTCATTGCTTCAGTCAGTTTGTAGCCGAACATGTTTTTCCCCGTCTAAAAATAGGTTTGAAAACCACAAATAGTTGCAAAAGTCGTTCTTTACTCTAACAGGTGAGTGGCAAAACCTGTTCTTTACCCATGACGCTTCCTGTGGTTGCAAAACTGTTTCTTTTGTACCACTTTTTGGCGTTTCCTGCAAAATCGCTTGATTCAGAAAGAGAGAGTTTTGAAACTCAGTGCCTCATATACAAAGTAATAATAATTAGTTATTGTTCTGTTAATTATGTAGGTAAATAAGAATAGATTAAATGACGAATTCAACAAAATTAAACGATGTGTTGTGTTGAAAAGATAGGTAGGTATTTAGGGAGTGTCCCAAATCCCACCGAGGCTCCTAATTCCGCCTAGTCGCTTTCTGTAAGGCCTAACAGCGCTATCTGCAGGTTTGAGGCGGTAACATCAAATTCATGGATTGCCAATGTAGGTAGGGGCGCTAGAATTCATGGTCTTGTTGTTGCCCAAAAACGCGTAAATCACGTTTTCGTTTTCTTATGGTGCTCGATAAACTGATATCACAACTTCATCAAACTGAAACACCTGGTATAAGGCGTTTTTTAATTTTTTCTCTTGAATCATGTTGAAGCTTGTAATATGAAGATTTAACAGGTGTATTAAATTTAGTGAATAACCGTACCTAGTACCGAAATTGGGAACACATTTTTGGGAATCACGATTTTAAGTTTTCTCACTTGATCTAGAACCACTTCTAGCAGGATGTTTCTACAGCAGTGTGGATTACAGGGACCAAGGACAGGACCTCACTGGTAATACTAAGCATTTTTTTGATTGGTTTTACCAGAAAACAAAGCTGCTATACCGAAGAGCAGTTATGGTATGCGGAATTTGGGACACTTACCCTATCAAGCAAAGAAGATGATGTAGATAACTATTTTGACAGGTTGAAATTTTTTTTCCAATGCTCCTCCTAAAGTACGATGTTTTACTGAAATTCTAGAATAATAACAACTAAATTCCATGTTTCAGGAGTGTATATAATAAGGTTTGTCTCTGCATTTTATTGCGGATTCGGATTCTACACCCTTTGAAACGTAAATCATGAGAATTTTAGGGTAGGTTAGGCAAATTCTATTCTATGGCGATTACACTGGTTTATTATTGAATAAACCATGATTATTCCGTGATAAACCAAAAAACGGATCGGAAGATCAACAATCTTTTTTACTCTTCAATTTTCTCAACTTCTACGATCCATTTATTGTTCGTTGTTGTATTTATTGTTCGTTTTTAATGTTTAGTGACGTGCCTTACGAATATGGGCTCCTCAGATCTATACGTATACGTTATAAAATTTTTACAAATCACATTGATTCTCATCACATCAATCATATTTCGATGCAAACGAAATATGATATATTATATCTTAATACAATTATTTTTATACAAATTGGCATGCCGATGGTGCGGATGTTAATTTGAAAATCCAATAATCCCCCGTGATGAGAGACAGTCGGTTCATTCGATGAAAGAATTTCAATTCCAATGCAACTTCGAATTAAAAAAATTATAACATCGTCATTTTCATTCCAGAAAGGAAGGTAAAAGGAGATTAATTACTGCTGAGTTAGCAGTCATGAAAAAAGTTTACGGTAGAGGAAAAAAGGATGGATTTAGATTGGCCGGTAAAGTTAAAGCTAAGAAATGAATTCGCTATCAAGATTTTGGCCCCTTTTTATCCTTTTGTACGTTTTACTCTGTATACCTTTTGCGTTCTTTGTGTGTTCAATGTTAATTGCTCCTCTTTCCCGAGGCTACCGGAGTCGGAACACCCTAATCATCTTTTGACCATCTGTGGATGATGAACAAACAGCTTTTGATAATAGGTTTTCCACCTTGCACAAAGGAGAAGCGGCTCCGAAATTTTTCGCCGAATATCTTTGAGAAATGTCTAGGAATTAACCTGAGCAGAGATATCGGAGATCGCGTTCCCTCGGATATGAACCGTCATAATAATTTATCGCTAAGAGAAAAATTAACAATAAAATCAGCGCTCCCATATTTTGATACGTAAATTTTTGACGCGATTTTATTATATTTTGACTGCTTTGAGGCTGTATAGACCATAAATATAAAATTGCTTATATTTTGACTGCTTTTGAGGCTGTATAGACATAAATATAAAACTTACTACGCAGATTTTAAAAATCAGAATACGTCGATTAAGAAATCGGCGGAAAAAACCCAATGAACTTGTCAAAACTACAGTGAGGAGAGAGCCGTCAATCGAAATTGGCTCCTCGAAAAGGAAGATCTCGAAAAGATTGCGAAAAACGACTTCAAAATCTTCAAACAACTGTACAACGGTACCCTGTTCGGAATCCTACGAGCTACACAAAAAAATAATTTGTTTCGGCTGTGCTAGTGCTCGAAAATTATCGAGAACTCAAGATTTTAAAAATTGTGACGACGAGAGCCTTTTGAAAATTTCAAATCAACACCACGTCCAATATTTTGATAAAAAATGATTCGGAGGTTTTCTGATGTTCCCTGGATCAAACCTAACATTTTCGATTGCGTGGAATTTTTTTCAGAACTGGCCCATGTTCAAGCGTTCCTGCGATTTCTGGCGATTTTTGGTTCATTTTTCTATAGAAATGAACCTTTGTAATCGGTCAGGAAAAAAAAAATTTTAACACCCCCTGAAAATTTGTTGGTTTACGTTTCAAGGGGTGTAGAATCCGAATCTGCAATAAAAATTTTTTGTCCGTCCGCCGTCCGCCGTACGCCGTCCGCCGTACGCCGTCCGCCGTACGCCGTCCGCCGTACGCCGTCCGCCGTCCGGGGTTTTTCAGGGGGAAGGGGTTATCGAAAAATTTTGAAATTTTTACCAAAAATCAAGTTCCGTATCTAGTTGGTCCTAACGTCTCGGCAGAACCCTACCTTAATTTTAAGGCCAGTAAAACAGCTGTTGAAGTGGGAAAAAATTCGTGTTTTTCTGGAAATTTGAAACATAGGCATGTGACGCATCATTTTCTATAGATTTTTCTATGCTGAATCGAATGAGACCATCGCCACGCCGGTAGCTTCAACCGTTTAGGAGTTATTGCAGTTTTAGTGAGACATTTTTGAGTTTTTAAAAATTTCTACAATTCTTAATAACTCGAAAACGACTAGAGCCAGAAAAATCGTTTTCCACTCGTTGGAATCCCCACAAAAACTTCTGTCCTCCCGATATCTTCAATTTAAAGAATTTGGTCGCATTATACAAATCAGCAAAACAAAAATTGGAAAAAGTTGAGAATTTGGCCTCGGCTCTTAGATACGGTTGATTGATCTACTTACGACTACTAGCCTATTACACCAACAAGGTGACGCACTCACACTACGACCAGTTGCGCTTGGCAACATAAGAACGAGACAGGCTTTAACAAAGGTTCTGAGGCATTCTCAGAGGCATTCTGAAGCAACGTTTTTCTTAATCCCCATCTAAAATATCTACCAATTTATACTGAAATTCTAGAATAATAACAACTAAATTCCGTGTTTAAGGAGAACCTATATATCGTAAGATTTGTCTTTGCAATCGAAAAATGAACCCCTGTGCAAAATTTGCAGAGTTCTTCGGATATACCGAAAACTGATGTGCACATGCCACTGATCTACTTAGCAGCGTTTTCATGTTTTGTATGGAAGACATTTCCAGACGGCATCGGCAACGCACAATTTGAACAATACGCACAAAAATAAATGAAATAATGTTTAATTGAAAAATCTTCCTTTCAGCGAAAAGAGGCAATAGATTAAAAGAGGGAAAATCAATCTAAAGACCTTAACACTCACTGACGGCAATGAAAAAGTTTGCTGGAAAATCGAAAAATGCCCAAATCTTTCCCTCAACCTCAAATTTTGAAAAAAACTGAAAAGAGCGATTTGAGGCATGTATGAACCTGCATCCTAGCCACGTATTGGCCGGCCGTTGTGAGCTTGGTACGCGATCGAAATCATAATTTTACAATTTTTACTAACAATAATTGTTAGTAACAACTAATAGTAATAATCATAATTATAATGATTCACGGTTTACCAGCTCATCAATCAAAAGCTTAGAACTCGAAAAACTTATGTCTCCATATCGATTCCTCTCTTTGGGACTTCGATTCCTTCCGCTTCCTGATGAAAATTAATTCAACTAGGTATCTACCTACTTATGCTATTGTATACGAGGCTAAAATTGGCTCCTAAAATTATCCAAGACACGTCTATCTCTCGATATGTCATATTGATATTGATGAATGTTTTCCTGGTTCTTGAAGAGCCACCCGCTGCAGGTTGCCAACATTAATGGGATACGCTCCGATAACAGAAGAGTCCCATCTGCTTTCGTATCATTGGCTGTCCGACTAGCACTGATAGAACCTTGAGTGCATCCTGCGCTTTGCCGAGCATGCGCTCCCACTATCTGACTACCACAAGTGCCCTGCTTCTTCTGAAGACTCATTTATCGAGGACCTACAGAGTGACGGTTGCCGAAGGTCTATCTTCTATAAGAGATACCTACCGTCTTTTCCACATTTTGATGTGAATATTTAACTCGAAAGAAGGGCCGCATTCAAAAGACTAATTTCTAGGCTGGTCTGTCAAAAGTTGAAACGTCAAGTTTTGGCTTTTTTTGAATAAGTTCCTCTCAACTTTTGCCAGACCGCGCTATCCCTCTTTTTGGACTTAACTCACTATGCCAGTTGCTGTTTGTAGTATTTCCCGCCGTTTTTACTATAATATGGTATTACCATAGTATAATATTATCAACTTTTGACAGACCAAAGAGCTTGCTTGAAACGACTTACCTACACAGCAAAAAAACGGAAAATTGGAAAAAACTGACATGGCAACTTATAATAGACCAGCCTAGATTTTAGGGATGAATTAGGTACCAATTTTTGATAAGCTATTTCGCAGAAGCTAATGTGTGCAATAGACAGTAACGGTTGCGCTGAAATTATCACAAATTTTTTCACCTTCAACAATGCTTATCACATATTTTCGACAGTTAAAAAAAATGCAAAAAACCTACTCCAAAAAAGCTTTGAAAACTAAGGGCAAAGAAAAGTGCAAATAGAAAAAGGGATTTTGATTTCCATTGTTAAAACGATATGGAAACTATACCGGTATAGTGCTTAAAGTTCTAATTCATTCCGCCTCCGTAAGGTTGACGGCCGCTTCGAAAGACCACAACGACTTTACCGTACTGAAAATAAAACAAAAAGTCGAGCGATGCCCTCATTTCCTTCCGCACTAACCCTCTCGCATTTCAATTCACGCACTTGAAGAATTCTGCTGTGAACGTTTGTCGCTTCGGTTCTGAGATCGAGTAATTATTCTAATGGAACCTAATTGTAATTGAAGATATTTCCTCAACAGAAGACGGCCCTAAAGCCTCGGAACAGAGGAAAGAATGGAGGCGATGACGGAATGGAAAGGGGGCTCTTTGCTTTGTTCGTGTTATTGTTGACAAAAGCCTCATCTTGTTAGAAAACGCCCTTTCTTCGTGTTTACCGGGGGTTCATTACTGCAGTTATCGTCTTGTTAACGTTTCAAATCAAAACTGACTTATCATTTCGCCTTTTCCATTTGTCTCTTGGGATCATCAGTACTGCGATTGTGATACAATTTCTCATGCCAATTTCTGCTCGCGCATCTTTATACTTTAAGAGAGTATCTTGATATACTTTTGCTTTGCGCGTACCCCATTGCCTTAAAGCTGGGCGCTGTTCAATGCAAAGCTTTAATTGCTTTTTCACATGGAACGCTTTTATTCATTCATAGAGCCTTTAGAAATTTATTTATTCCTCGAATAGTCTTCCTACAATGGGATGCTTTGTGTTTATAATAGCCGAACTGCTAACCCATTTCAGTGCTATACCATTTCGATCGAGGTCGGTTTCAAACAATTGAAGTGGTGAATTTGGGGGGAGGACATTTCTGGGATGCTGTGGACTCGAGTGATGTTAGTGGCTAATGGCAAGCACATTAGCTTCAAGGTTATTTATAACCGTTATTTATACATAAGGTTGTTTATTCCGGTTATAACCGGAAGTTATAGGTTCGATTCCCATTGGTGGCATGAAAAATTCGGCCCTTATCCCAATTATTCATGTCATCGCTGGTAATTGGGGTAAATTAACTGAATGTACGACAAAACCCACTATTCGTGATAAGTAGGGATCGGATTTTTATGTATTTAAAAATGCCAAATATGTAACATATATATAGGTATGTATTAATTTGCAAAAAATATGTGGAAAATATGTAAAAAGGATGAAATATTTGCAAAAAATATGTGGAAAATGTGTAAAAAGGTTTAAATATTTGCAAAAAATATGTGGAAAATATGTAAAAAGGTTTAAATATTTTCAAAAAATGTTTAAGCACAAATGAACAACAAGATTTTGGTACATTATTTCCAGAAATTATGTACCTATGTAATCGGTCGGGTTTTTTTTTCATCACCCCCTGAAAATTTTTGATTTCCGTTTCAGAGGGTCAAAATAAAAATCTGCAATAATTTTTTTCCCGTACGCCGTCTGAAGCAAAACGCATAAAAGAAGATTTCAAAAAAAATTTAGCAAAATTTGCTAATTTTTTTTTTTATTTAATTTATTCTAGTTGTGAACCTCGGGTAAGAAAATCACTTTAAATTAAACAAAAACGTTCAAGTGTCAAAAAATAATGTACCTAAAGTCACAATTTCAAACAAAAACAGTTTTTTAGGACTTTGAACACCTTAAAATTTTTCGATCGGATTCCCCGGACAATATGCACCAAGTTGGAGCAAACCACAACTTTTAGGACTAGTTTCATCAAACTCGTTTCGGTCAAAATCGGTTGAAGGTTAAGGGGCCCGAATCGGCATTAGCATGGTACATTTTCGAAAAAACACAAAAACTCAATTTTGGAGGTGATGTCGTGGGTTCAGAATTTTTTGAGTATTTTTCCCGGGTTTCTCGCTTGATTCATCATAGGATAGAGGTTTTTGGATGGCGAATGATTTCCTCAAAAGTATGAAAAACTACCTGAAATTAGCAAATATGTGTTTTTGTGGACCAAATATTTGTAAAATATGGATTTATAGTGGAATATGTCAAAATATGTGAAATGAAAGTGGGCTTAAACGGTTCAGAAAATGTCAATATGAACACGCCTACTTGCAAAACATCGGTACATTGCCCAGAAAAAAATATGTAAACACATACGGATCCGATCCCAAGTGATAAGCTACCTACCCTGTGAGTAAACACAATACTTAAATAAAACCAACTTTTATTTTGAATTTTTGTTAACTGCGTAGTTTTAAATGGGTTTGTTCCAGTAACGCGAGTGTGGGCATGAGGTTAACAAGTTAGTTAGGAAACCTTGGAAACCTCAATCAAATTTATTGGTTTCAACCTCGACGCCACCTCAGCCAATCACAGCCAAGCATTTTCCTAATCCCATATTCCTAGCATTTCGAACAAAAAGGCCGCAGCAGCGTTGGCTTCTGTTTTTGCTTTCGCAATTCTGACCAAGGACATGGATCGTTTTACCATATAAATAAGGTCTTACTCAATTTGGTAAAAAAACCACTGGTAACAACCTGGTACCACTGATAAAGTTACCAATGATAAAGCCTGCGGCGAACAACCACCGCTGTTGGCAACCCCGGATAACTTTGGACGGTTTTTCTGCTAACTTTGCTTAATGAGAGCGCGGTATAGAATTCATATCTGCGCTATCTTTGGTTATAATGATTACTTATTGAATATTATGTAACGAGTTTCAACGGGAGGTATTTTTTACTGGTAATAGGTTTTCCTCGAGGTGGGGTTTCTTTTTTTCATGTTTTTTAGGTATGGGTGTATAATAACCATTTGAGGTCGTTCCATCGCTGTCTCCTCAGATGATTGAGAGAGTAATTTTATCTCTCTAGAAAAGTATCCATTTCTGATCGCTCTGGTTAATTCGGTGGATTATTTTCAGTATTAAACCACAATCCGGCTTGAAGGCGAGAATCCTATTCCAGATTATCAAATATCTAAATATCTCTGTGGTAAAGGATTATTAGTTTTACCCACTACATTCTTTGTATTGGTATTAATAGACTTGTACGGCCATTGTAAAATATCGATTTAGTTAACACGTATTTCTTAAGGATATGTAGTAATTTACCCACGTTTTCTACCGCTTTGCTTGAATTTATGACAGCAGTTCTGTTCTAAGGAGGAGAAATAATTATGTAGACGTACATAATTGCATAAAATAATCATGCAAAACATAGGTTCATTAATAAACCCAAACCACGTTATTTCGCAATTAATTTTTTTCTCCACCCAGGAGTGATTCGATTGGTTCCAAATTGTTGCAATTCATAAATCAATCCACGAAGAGCTGAACTGTTATTTTTATTGCTATACTAAAGGCCAAGCAGGACTTGCAAGATGATAAAAAGAGGTTCGTAAAATCGAAATGCTTCGAATAATGGCCCGCTCTCTTGACATGCAACTGTTGATTTTCAGCTCCGCCACAACAAGGGTCATACCTACCTACATTTATGTCGGGTTGCGGTCCGTTCGAATGTAACAATTCCCGATCGCCTCATTGTAATTGTCCGAAATCGCCAACTGTAAAACTGTCCGGGTAATATACAACAATGCATCGTTTCCTTTCCCGGGAGCGTTTATGCGATTCCGGGCATAAATCAGGGGGAGAGCCGGACTTGGAAAGTTATATATACCACACAAGCTGCTAACATTGCGGTATAAATCAGCCCTGGTCATATCTGTCGGCGGACGGTCGAGTTGTGTGTACTCAGCTCACCTATTCTCGACTGCTTTCCTACGGCGATTCTCGTCTACGGCTATGGAATCCTTTGTCGAAGTTTCCGTACCCACGGGCAAACAACAGCGCCAAGTTCCAAAAGGCGCTTTGGACTATATACCTACCTACCTACGATGAATGAGCGCTGTATACGGACGAGGACTCGTTACTTGGTCACTCGCGTCGTCTCACTACCTATTCATTTCTTGCATCCTTCGGGAAATAAATTGACTCCCCGTCCTTTCTTTCGAAGTCCTCATTATAATGGTAGTGTAGGTAGTATACGATATTTGTATTCATTCAGTTCGTACCATCGGGCCTCAGTTCGGACAAAATATATTTTTACGTCTGTCTAAAAGCCCAAGTCGCCGTTCCGCACTCACGAGCCAAAAAACGGAGCCACTCGTGTGAATGGTTCGCAACAAGGGTTTAGCAGGAAATGCATCTGATGGTGAATTTAACGCCCGACATTTTACTCTCTATCAAGTTTTTGCCTAAACACCATACTTCGGCCGTAAAACCAAGAAAACTGTGAAAAAACGCGATTTTGGCCGCCGCAGCACCCCTCTAATTGACCTTGTTGATCAAAATACCGAAAAAACTTCACAGTTCATCTTTTTTGGTCAACAGCTATTTAGGTGTTTAAACAATGGTCATTACTGACTGAAATTGGTTCATTGTTGCCATCTGTTGTTGATTGCACTATAATAGGGCAACCAAAGTGGACCAATTGGTCACGTTAGTGGCAACACCGGGTAACTCACTTTTTCCAATTTTCCAGGAGAGGCAAAAAACTGATCATTGTAAAAATCATGAGTGACCTAATAATAAGTTTCCCAAGTTGGGTCTTACGGTTAAATTTGATCGAGTTGGCTCTAAAGACGTCTAAAGACTTGCCATCGGGTGTGCTTGCACTGAGATAGCACGTTTTGACGATAATTGGAGATACCCACTGTTGACCGAATTGCGATTTACGCTCCTCATAACGAACTGACAATAAAACTAGCTCCTCTAATCGATCCGCCACCTCTTCTTTCATATAAAAGCGTTCTTAACTCAAAACCGCCAGAAAATGAGTTACCTGGTGTTGCCACTAGCGTGACGCTTCTTTTGCCGAGCTTTCGATTAGTTATACCACAGATCGGTATAACCACTAATCGGTGGTTTCGGTTAGTTAGAACAATTATTGTTCTTATAGGCTATGATGATGATCATAGCGCACCCCCGCGAGAACAGTGTTACATCTCAAAAAACGCGATTTTTGAGTTAAATGCATAGTGAAATAGCGCTTGAAAAGCTCTACAAAGCAAGATGATAGTTATATCTCTAACTTGAATATTCCCCGCTAGAGAGCAGATGATTGCGATTTACGCGCTTCCTAACGAACTGACAATAAAACTAGCTCCTCTAATCGATCCGCCACCTCTTTTTCCATACAAACGCGTTCTTAACTCAAAACCGCCAGAAAATGAGTTACCTGGTGTTGCCACTAGCGTGACGTATTGTTCATATAGGCTATGATGATGATCATAGGTATAACTAATCGAAAGCTCAGGAAAAGAGGCGTCTGTTTTGGTCTGACCTTTATCCCGATCTTCTGACAACTACATCTGGTTTTATAAAACCCTTGTATGGGTTTCTATGGTCGAGATTTTTTACCATCCATTACTATGGTATTTATAGCACGTTTTCATTAAGTTTTATGGTTTTTATGCAATTCGCATTGTGAGCATGTAGGGCACACGACCTTACCGGAACTCGCAGAATTTTGCATACCGGAATGCCGGTCGGTCCTGGGAGACTGATGATCAGGTAGGCTGATTGGAGGCGTGAGACCCCACGTAGTCCGTTGAACGATCTTCGTCGTCAGTCCCGGGGGAGATTGTTCCGGATTGCTCCTCGGATTCATCTGGTCATCTCAATTCATTGGCTGCTGTCACTGTGGCTCACGTCGTATTGGACCTTAGGGCTGTGGGTATTGATCTATGGCACAAGCCATCAAATCATGGACCCCTGATGATTTGAATGGCAATCAGCCGTCTAATCGGCCTATGCATCGACGTGTGTACTGACTTTTGTAAATTTCATTATAGCATTATTCTTCCATTATAAAACGGATTAAACATTGATTAGATTAAGCCATTTTCTGTTCCGACACGTTCCACATTGAAATCACAAACTTTCGTAACATTTTTCCGAGAGAAATTTACTATGACGTCTAGTGTGGCCTGTACCTGAAATCACTACTGTGAATCTAACGATCGGAGGCCGATAGTTCTCTGCCACCAGTACGAAAATAATGTACAGTTCACTGCAGCGTACATGCAGCCGTACGCACACAGCCCAGATTAACGTACGTGTAGCCTAAATTGTGTGAAATCCTATTTGGGTTTGTGATATATACGTTGGGTGTAAGCCGATTACGGCCACCCTTACCTCCTCACCCCGAATGCACTTCCAATGTGTTCGCGAGGATCCCATAAAATCTTGGTTCGATTTGATCGGGCAATGTATCCGGAGGAAATCTATGATGTAATTGGAATAGTTCGAACGGAAGCTCTGGTGAAACTCGCTAACATTCAACTCTTGCTGAAATCATCAATAATATTGCTAGCGAAGTTGGCAATAACTGATTCGCTTTTTTCTATTTAAAATTATAATTGAATTTATACGTTTTTGTTGGGTACCTTTTGTACGTAATCTACTACAATACCTACCTATTGTTGTTGCACTATTGTTCAAAATCTCTCATTAGTAAAACATCATTATCTGGTTGAGTTTTCAAGATAGGTATCTATATCAAATTTTTTGAGCATATTGTCGATACACTTATGCCTAGATAGATGAGTTCAAAACTGCGTAAAACTTGAAAAAGGCCTATGAGCGCTGAGGGCACTAAGGGAGATCCATAATTTCAAAATTATCAAGGTTAATTGCCAATACTTGAGGAGTGATCTATCAAAATGGAACATATCCACTTTCGAGTTTTGTCGATATCGATTTCGTTTTTCGATTTTCGATTTCGATTCATAGCAGTTTTGGTACCTATAAGCAATCGAAAATCGAAAAAACGAAATCGATATCGACACAACTCGAAAGTGGATATGTTCCCTTTTGATAGATCACTCCTCACTTAACATCAGGGCTGGAACCCAAATCAATTTATTTTTCTTGGGCAAGGTAACATCGCTGGAGTCGTTCCTCAAAAATGCTAAGGGCTAGTTCATCAATTCAGTGTATTCGTCGAATATCCATTATTCTCCGAATGAAATTTGGCCATACTTTGGATCCTACTTTGGATACGATGGGTACCTAGGGGAAAGTGACCTAATATGAGATACTTTTTTTCAGAAGGCGCTAATGACCACTTGAATGCAATAAAAAAAATCAGTTTTTGGTTTTATTTGTTCATTAACATTCCCTTTTAAAGATATTTATTGAAATTTCAACCAATCGTTATTCAGATGCTCGAAAAAATCAATTTTTCGAAATCAGTCCAGCTTGTTCGATTGGGCAACAGGTTGCCTAATATGAGATACATGCTGTTCCTAAAATGAGACAGTCTCATATTAGGACTTCCTTTGTTAGGAATAATGAAAATCAAAATTTTGTTAGAGATTTTATTCATATAAAGGTACAAAATGAATTTCTGACTCAATCAATACTATATAGGGTTAAGATTCCTACCAATATAATAATCCTTGGAAAGTGTTTCAAGTAATGGCCTTACAAAATTACAAAAAATACTGTCAGCTTTCAAAATCAAGTTAACCATCTTTGGTTGAGATTTCTATGAAATCTTCAGAAACAAGGCAATCTTCAGTCTTCAAAAATTTGGTAACATTTGATATCCTTACGTAATTTTTGGGACTGAGACTGACCAGAGAAAGAATGCACACAATGTAAAAAAAAATAAAGTTTCAAATCAAAAATGTCCCATAAAAAAAAAAACAATACGACAAAAGTTTTGCAAAATAAAATGAAAAATATCTGCAGGTAAAGTGATTGCTTCTTCACTCCAGGTTTTCCTCTTTGTTGGAGCTATCTGAGACGAGTTCCCATTTCCGATAACACTCATGTTAAATTAATCAAGGGCGAGATAAATTGATAAATTTCATATTGCAGAAGCTTTACATACTAAAACGACGAGGTTTTGCTTTAAAACAAGTAATTCGCTCAATTATCCCTAATATGAGATATCTCATATTGGGGCACTTGTAGTAGACTCTAGAAAAGGAAGATAAGAAGAAAACTAAAATCACAAAGATGGAGTTGGGTGATTCAGCCATTCCTCGACTCAAGAACATCCCTAGGTATAAGTTTACGGAAAAATCGCTGGAGAATAACACCATACAGAGGCTGTAGAGCGCTATCTCATAATAGGCATGTGTCTCATATTAGGTCACTTTCCCCTACTCTGACGAGGAAATTCATAGTCTACATATTCAAGAAACTACTTAATCGGGGAACAAGTATCTTTATTTGACGAATAAACTGAATCGATGAACCCACCCTAAATCAAAAATCATAGTGAATAATAAACGATCTCGTTAAATTTCCCCCTGGTTTGAGTACCTATTTGACGCCAGCTTAGTTGGATAGGATTCCCATCAATTTAGAAAGGCTGGAATGCGGCAAATTTTCCAAGTTCAAAAAGCTTAAAAAATAGAGAAAACCAGTTCTTGAACGCCGGAGTCATTGAGACTCCTCAGTCAAACTAAACGTAAATTACCTTTCCTGCATTCCCTCAGACTCTATTCTGTTCTTGATCCGAAATTAATTAAGTCTGCCTTCAAGCGATTTACTGCTAGCTCTCTCGACTGCAATACTGAAGATTGAAGTCTGATCCTCTTAAATCGGTTTATTCGCACTGCTTTTTGGAAACCTTATATGCAGGAAAAAGGGGGGAGCTCTTAAATTCCCTTTGAGTCTTCATGGACCGTTTCGTCTTTACACAGGAGAAATCCCCTTACCAAGTCTGACGACACTTTAAGTACCCTATTGCCCAATAGATACTCCCTTAACCCTAATGACCCGAGTAGACGGGGTGAAGTAAGCCAATCATTGCGGATCGGATCTACTTTCCTTGCTCTTTGAATAGCCTTTCCTTCCTTTCTTAAGTCGGGTCAACGTGCGCTCCCTTTATTTCATTTTCCATTAAATTATTCTTCCAGAGCTCCTTCGAGTGTTCTTGAATGGAGGAAGTTTTAAGAACCGACCTTCTCTCGAGCCTGGTACCTTTTGCTTGAGTTTATCCTCATTGAACGAGAGTTTCGTTATCTTTTACTCGAACTCAGGCGCGAGGACTATTTGGACTTGTTGGAAATGGAGTCTTTCCACTCTCCCTTAACTTGCTTTAGGTACCTAATTCCTCCAATGCAAAAGAGGCTTTCCTCGCGTATGCTTCGGAGAATCGCCTCTTGGAAAATGTTGGTGTATTGGTCTGCGGTGAGAAAAAATGATTCTTTGACTGTTAGCCTCCCAACTTCTCCAATCTCCGTTTTTTTTTTAACCTTGAAAGTTCAGTTTGTTTTCAAGGGAATTTTTGAAATCAGTTTGCCTGTAAAAGTAAGCATGCCCTCTAATTCTGGATATTTAAGGCTGGGTATAGCTAAAATATTCAGCTGGTATTATTCTCCTTTATGCTTGGATTGAAACCTAATTAGGATCGGACATTTCGCTAGAGCGGTATGAGAAAATTGGGATTTTCAAGCCCTTATCTCTCACAAAGTGCAAGAGTTTTAACGATCTGCGAGCAAGAAAACGGGAGATAGTTATCGTTCACGTGAGCTATAGGACCATTGAATGGGAACAATAGACTATCCATGGTGAATAGAGAGGCTGACTTTCAGCGAGGATCGTTTTCATGGGCAGCCGCGAAACGAAAAGCTTAGGTGGGATAACGTGGAAGACACGATGTTTACTCATTTTCCAATAGAAACCCACCCTGGGGATTAGAAAGTTTCTTCTTTCTGGATTTTACATCAGGGATCAATTTCAACTACTTTGTTGAACAGTGTTATTGATTCAACAGCAACGATGTTAAACTCGTTTTCGTGACAGGTGAGAGCAAGAGAAGGCGCAGCGAAGAACTTGAGGAACCATGGTCGTGGTCATTGAACAAGGCTGGTCACTCATTTCTCCTCTAAAAACCTTCGCCAGTCATCAACTTGACAAATTTCTCAGATGTGTATATCGATACCTTAAAGCACAAAGGGCATGTGTCCCAAAATATCAATTTTGAGATTTCGGTACCGAAAGAATCTACTCATCAGGACCTATCGATCGCTCCAAGAATCATGATCCTTTTATCTATTTTTGGGGCCAAAAAACGATATGATAGAAAAACGACAAATATTTAAAGAGCTTTTATCTTGGAAGTGTTAAGTGCTACCAAAGTTCTGGTTAAACGAGGTTGTAGATCTTGGCGAGACAAACATTTAGCGAATTTTTTCACGAAATTGAAAACTATGGGAGAAATATTAGTTTTTGAAAATTGATCAAAAACTCATTTTGCATTTTTCTCATTATGCCACTTTTAAACATATCGTGGGTTCAATGCTATAAGTGGCTGACCCGAAATTCGTAGTTTTGAGATAATCGAGGAAAACAGATGAGACGCCCGGTTGACTTCACTCTGGGAGCTGCATAGTGTTTGTTTGGCTATGTTGGTGACTCCATCAGTTCTCTAAAACCTTTACCAAGGGTTACCAATGGTTTTTTGTGAAAATCATATCAATTAATTAATCGAGAAAATTCGAGTTAGCCACTTTTAGCACTGAGCCCACGATATGCCCTTTGTACTTTAAGGTATCGATATTGGTTATATCAGCTCAATGCTCTTGAAGATTGTAAACGTCTAACATACCATTTTTTTCTGTTTCAGGTGGGTCCAAAATAACTCGAAGAGATAATTTTTCAATCATATTCCGAAGCTTCCCGCCTCGACTGCGCATCAGTTGATTCGAAGTGAGCTTCTCTCATAGTTTTTCCAACCCTCTCAAATTGATAATCATGTCATCAAGTCCACGCAAGTGTGGCACAGCATGTTTCCCACGTATGCGAGGGGAAACACTTTGTGGCTTTGATAAGAGGCACGAGCAATACCCTCTGGCTCAGTGCTAAATGGAAACTGCAGCAATCCGAGCGTTCCGTTTAATTGCTTTGAAATAGCTGCCGCCCTGATTGCTCTTCAGTTCTGTTCGCATGCGAGCGAGCAAGAGTAATTCGGTTTACTCTAGTCTTCGTGTCGTTCCCTAGATGTTTCTATTTGCCGGCCATCTATCCGAAGGCTACGCACCTTTAATCGGCGCATTTTAGCCGAATTGAATTAATCACACGCTCATACACTTCGATGTTTTACCTACATACTTCCATAATCATACACTTTCAATGTGTCCGTACATCGTAAAATCACAAGCCCCTTAATTTTGCAACTGAGGGAATTGGCCCAAAGTCTAGATAACTAATGGATGTGAGAAAATTCTGGTCATGGTCACAGCACTCCGTCCACGTGGCCGTGCGTCGAAAAAATTGTCCGCGGCAAAGCGTCAAAAATTCACCCCCCGCTCGACGCTTGACTGGAGACATTTCTTCGACGCACTGCCGCGTATACGCAGTGCCGCACTCCCCTGGTCATTCGTCAAAAATAACAAATATAGGGTCTGGTGTGGCCGGGCGGTTGAGACACTATCCGTTATCAGAGAAGCCCCTTCATTACGTCAGGCCCGTCTTGACGTGGAGTAAAATTTATTTATTTCTTGTTAGGTATTATGAATGGCAAATATTTCCGATTGTTATTACCTATTTCAAAGTTCTCATTAAATTATCAAAAGAATGAAAATTAATATAAGAAAATATTTATTTAATATTTGTAGAACCATCAATACAAATTAATGTTACTACTTATTACCAACCAATTACCATTAATGGTAATTAGGAGTCGGGGTGGCCAAGACGGCTACGGCGTGTGACTTCCTGTGTTTGCGAGGGCACAGACGCAATTTCAGACTAATTACAGACGTAATTTCTTCTTCAGTTGATTTTCACGGCCCATTAGCAAGGGAAGAAATCCTCGTCATGAGCTGACTTATTATAATTTCATACTACCTATTTCACTATTTCGAATTATTTGTTATTATTGGAAATTACTATTATCACTATGGCAAATCGCTAACTTATAACAATTGCAAATTATTGCTCTTGCTATCACAAATTTCTTCCCAAGTATACATACAGTATGTAAAATATTTCCTTGTAGTAAGATTTATCAAAAACTCGATTTGGACATTACTTCGACGCTGTAGTAGATCAGCTCCAGTTGTTACAGGTAACATACTAATTTCCCCTCTGGTAGTCAACTGAAGTTTTCTGGCGTGTTTTGTTATGAATTTACTATGTATTTCACACCAATGCACCGAAGGATAAGGTTATCAGTTACATATTCCTTTCATGCCTGACATGGAAATGCTCCCGACTCGTATGCGTGACTCGATTTAGTTGAGAATGTCGAATTTCAGAATACCTAGCATACTGGATGGACTCGTCTGCATATTATCTGGGTCGCACCTTATATGGTCTCGCTTCTACCAATACTCGCTCCTCGGGACCCCTGATCTTCGGCTGGTATCCTGAGACGTAGAAGTTATTATTCATGACGAAGAACACTGGCCTTGTATGGTATCTTGGCATATGCAATATGCCATATTCCTCGATTTCGTCTCGTTCCGTTTACGGATTCGGAATTTTAGGTGATTGCCGGTCATTTTGCTCACTTGTTCTCTTTGGAGGTACATTTCTTGAGCCTACATTTTTGTTACATTATTTCCAGAAATAATGTAGGTACCTACCTATGTAATTGGTCAAGCAAAATTTTTTTACTACACCCCAGACATTTTTTTCTTTCACGTTTCAGAGGTTCTAGAACACAAATCTGCAATAAAATTGTTTTGTCCGTCCGCCGCGGCGCGCCGTCCGCGGTCAGCAGCAAAACGCATAGAAGGAGTGGTCTGATTAAAAAAAAAACGGGCGTATAGCAAATTTGCCTGTGACGTGCACCTCCTATAAGGGAATCCTCTGAAATTAACTCTAGAGTACTCAAAAACGTTCAAATGCAAAAAAAGTCATGATCTCAAAAACAGGTTTTTTGGGGTTTCAACCCCTTTACATTTTTTGATCGGATTCCCCTGACAGTATGCCTCAAGTTGGAGCAAACCACAACTTTTAGGAACAACCGTACCAAAATCGGATCAGCGGTTCAATACGGAAGTGGACGGACGAAATTTTGGCCAAACATTTTGTCTAGCCACTTCGCATTGAACCGCTGATTCGGTTTTGTCGAAATTAGTCTTGAAAGTTGTGGTTTGCTCCAACTTGAGGCATATTGTCAGGGGAATCCGATAAAAAAATGTTAAGGGGTCCAAATCGGCATTAGTATGGTCCATTTTCGAAAAAACTCAATTTTGAAGGTGATGCCGTGGGTTTAGAATTTTTAGAGTATTTTCCCGGGTTTCTCGCTTAATTCACCATAGAATAGGGGTTTTTCCGAAAATTTTTGGAAATTTTGTTTTTAAATTGGTTTGGCTCGAGTTTCTTAATGCGATTTCTCCTTTTTCACGTTTTGGCCAATTTGAGGGAGTCCTACTGAACCGATTTTGAATTTTTTGAGCTTTTCTCTATCGCTACTAGTTCTGGGTTGGGACAGTCCTCTTTTTGGAAAGTGAAAGCTGCATATTATGCATAGGAACAAGACATCTGACCTCAGTGATTCCTGGGAAAAAATTGTTGTCCATTTGGCCACCTTGGTCCAAAAACGGTTAAGCATGATCTATATTTGAGCCCACAAAGTTTACTAGGTACTACCTAGTAGGTAGGTACCCATTAAAAATGAACCTATTCATAACTGGTGCAAACTATTAATTTATTATACCACGGGTGCATCACAAAGCCGGCAGCGCTAATTCGTTTTCACGTGGCTAATTATTGTTATATGCCCTCGTCAATGTATATAGTATACAATCTCACCATGAATTCAATAGCGGAGCTCGTTTCAGCTCTGCTCTAATTAAGGTAGCAGGATCGCAATTGGGAACTTAATGATTCAGAAATAAAGCCATTCCCCTCCAGTTTGGCCATAGTGAGGCGCAGTTACTCCACCCTAGGCTTGAAGCTTCAATGAATCGTGAAACCAGGGTTGGATTTGATTACTCTCTGAGAGAGTTTGCGCGCCATCTGGATATCACTTGATTAGCTTCTTTAGCCTATCTACTCACCGATGTTTAATTAATTTAGTTTGGAAAGATCGATGTTGATTCGCCCCCTTCCGTCTCGCCGAGATTCAGCCAGGAAGATCGTGGTCTTGAATAACGAGACGGTGTGGTACACGCTTGTAAGTATATAACCACACCCAGACGGTTCTTTCACCTGAGTTTCCGATTTCAACCTAGTTAGTGAGGTTCCGAGATAATTACGAAGGTTTACTATACAGGAATCCACAGTTTCCAAGGAATCCACTACATTCCTGGGGGGTTTTGGATGTACCTAGTGTTTGTAAATTTCAAAAGACATGAGGACTGACAAACGGTGATCTCTGTTCACATTGGACTTCATTAAGGGTTTGGCCAATTCTCCGTGTAAAACTCAATCAGGTGTTTCGAGTTGACAACACTTTGCGAGGTTTTGATATTTTTCATGTCACGCCAACGCGTCTCTCCTTTCTTGAGAATTCGCCTCGCGTTGATAAAAATATTACCGCCGCTTCTCGTGATTCAGAGAGGGGCAACACCTGCTGTTACGCCGGGCGTCACGTATTTCGGTCGGAAAGGACGCGAGAGAACAAACATCTTCCATTCTGAAACAAGGAGCTCCCCCAGAACAGCAATCATCCTGCCGCCGCTGTTGTATTGATTCGCTCGAGGTTTGATGATGGTGTATACACAATCGACCGCTAAACAGTAGCTCTCAGTTCCCCTATCGATATTTGCTGAGATCCTATCAAGCTCATCTTATGGTTACGAGCTTTCTCTGTAAATATTCTAAATTTCTGCCTTGTTTGACTTTTGGCTGCGAGTTAAGTTATGTGTGGATGTTTGAACTACAGGTGCCTAACTAATATTCCGTGATTGCTGTAGGTTTGCCTGTAATGAGTTGTTTTGCGTTAAAACTTTCCCGTTTACCTATTAGGCAGGTTTGAGAGAGGATACACTTCAAGGTGGTATTATCGTTTATGGAATATTCCATTAACAATAATCATGTTTCCAAAAACTTTGGGTTTTGAGACATCTTTCAATCGATCTATCAGAAATATCATCCACGGAGTGAGGACGCTAACGCTAACACTACGCCACAGATTATTTCTTATGAAAATTGTGGGTTTCTAAAAACAGCTTTTCCCCACACATCGCCCTTAGGGTATAACTTAGTTGAACGCTCTTAAAGCCTCATGGCATATTCAATAGGGTATAAAGTGATTTCTGGGGGAGGGGTTAAAGGAAATAGTCCGGGGAAGACACTCAAAATCGTCCGTCCACATCTTCCTAATACACCACCACTTAGTTTGACTATGGGGTTTCAAAAGGAATCCCCCTCGCCCTGATAATACATTTACAAGCTGTTACCAAAGTTTTATGGGGGAACGACACGCCTAAAATCAAGTTTAAAATTCCATTAGGCCGCAGAACAGGGCGATCGATAAAAGGCTTATTTATGCGCGTGGATTACACATTCACGAACTTTGGCAATAAATAACTCGGGACGTATGAAAACTTTCAGGCGGGATGGGTGGAAAATTAATATTTCTCCATTTTTCAAATCCCCCTTTAATAGAATGGCTACCTACGTAGAGTTTCCTTTAATAATAGGAAAGATCTATGAACCCGCTGCAACTAGGTTAAATTTATTATAATAATACTATAGTATACCAAATAGTTATGGAGGAGTTCCCTCCCATTGATAGCTATCAAGAAATTCGCTAGATGGAGTTAAGTATATATAGGTATTCCTATACCTGTACATTAAAATAACTAATATACCTGTATATTAAAATAAGTAGATCAGTGGCATGTGCACATCAGTTTTCGGTATATCCGAAGAACTCTGCAAATTTTGCACAGGGGTTCATTTTTCGATTGCAAAGACAAATCTTACGATATATAGGTTCTCCTTAAACACGGAATTTAGTTGTTATTATTCTAGAATTTCAGTATAAATTGGTAGATATTTTAGATGGGGATTTAGAAAAACGTTTTTTCAACCCGGCAAAAAATAATCATCCTCTTTGCTTGGTCCTCCTTGCTTGACCTACCTATCTATCTTTTCAACGCAGCGCGTCCTTAATTTTTGTTGAAATCATCACTTAATCTATTCTTATTTACCTACATAACTAACAGAATAATAATAATTATTAAATTCTCTGAATAATGAAATTAAAAATGCGTCAAGAATGCCTCAGAACCTTTGTTAAAGCCTGTCTCGTTCTTATGTTGCCAAGCGCAACTGGTCGTAGTGTGAGTGCGTCACCTTGTTGGTGTAATAGGCTAGTGGTCGTAAGTAGATCAATCAACCGTATCTAAGAGCCGAGGCCAAATTCTCAACTTTTTCCAATTTTTGTTTTGCTGATTTGTATAATGCGACCAAATTCTTTAAATTGAAGATATCGGGAGGACAGAAGTTTTTGTGGGGATTCCAACGAGTGGAAAACGATTTTTGTGGCTCTAGTCGTTTTCGAGTTATTAAGAATTGTAGAAATTTTCAAAAACTCAAAAATGTCTCACTAAAACTGCAATAACTCCTAAACGGTTGAAGCTACCGGCGTGGCGATGGTCTCATTCGATTCAGCATAGAAAAATCTATAGAAAATGATTCGTCACATGCCTATGTTTCAAATTTCCAGAAAAACACGAATTTTTTCCCACTTCAACAGCTGTTTTACTGGCCTTAAAATTAAGGTAGGGTTCTGCCGAGACGTTAGGACCAACTAGATACGGAACTTGATTTTTGGTAAAAATTTCAAAATTTTTCGATAACTCCTTCCCCCTGAAAAACCCCGGACGGCGGACGGCGTACGGCGTACGGCGTACGGCGGACGGACAAAAATTTTTTATTGCAGATTCGGATTCTACACCCCTTGAAACGTAAACCAACAAATTTTCAGGGGGTGTTAAAATTTTTTTTTTCCTGACCGATTACAAAGGTTCATTTCTATAGAAAAATGAACCAAAAACCAAAAAGGACTGTCCATTTTCGACTGCAATGTTATCTTACCTACATAGAGCGTTACCTAGGATATACTCTGAAAGTGTATAGCCTTCCAAACTAGTCTAATTGAGTCTGAAAATGTTTGCTTACTTCGACGTTTATAAGAAAACTCGTTTCATTGTCATTTTTCTTTAATAAACAAACTTTTTGTTAGATTCGTTTCTTCAGTGCTTTCTGCTTTGAAAAAAGGGCAACATTCGGGGTAAAAAAGAGTCAACTCCAAATTAAATCAAGGATTACGAATTTCGCATTGGCATTCGGCTAAAATAGCCATTGGTATGTGACAAATAAGAGGCTTGAGTGAATAACAGTTTAAATTAATTTCTAATTTTTCAAACTTTTTTTCGATTTCCCAAAAGTTTGAAAAAGTGGAGTTAGCACATTGCTGATGCAGACCCCTTCAGTTGCTCAAAGTCACAAGCTCAGGTCAGGTAGACCACTTTACTCTTTGAAAAGGTACTACTGAAAAACTATCTAAAACCCGAGGGAAGTAAAGTTGTGATGAGTATAAAGAGCCGCTATCATTCTATCATTGTTCAGCTCTTTATAATATGAACCTCAGGAATTTTTCATCCGGCTATTTTAGATCATGGCGCGTATCAGTTGACGCGACTGGGCTTGGCGCAAGGTAGTTCGTACCACATCATTAGAGGGGCTGACCAGCTGCTGAAACCCCGCACCTCCCCTCCCTCTGTCCCGCACCACCCCTCCCCATACCCCGCACCGCACCCTCCCCCTAGACTCATCTCAGGTCGAAGCTTCCCAGTTCCGGGGAGCGAGGCAGAGCAGCGGTGGGCGGATTCAAGTGACCACATTGCCTGGTCGGAGGTTGACGTCATTCCAGGGTAAACCGACTGTAAACTTTGGATCGAGTCATCGCGCTACCTACACACGCCAATGTAAATATACGTTCGCATAATATACGCCCCGTTCGAGTCCATCGTACATTCGATTCAAGTGGCCAGCAGAGCGAAGTTTCCGGCCAGATGAATATCAATTTGTTCCTGAAGGTGTTAAAAGTCATTTTTAAACATCGGCGTGCAGATATCGTGTCGTCGTTCTTTTGTTTGCTATTACTGCCTGTGGGTTACCTACTACATCTACTTCACCATTAATTAGTTCACCGATACATTTCGGGAAATCGTCAAAATTAGTTATCATCTAGAATGAAAATTGAATACCGACGGCTAAGCTGCATTCTGCCCATTTCATTAAGACATTTATTTCAATTTTGTTAGAGCAGGCAACTCCTGACTTGTCCAAAACTCGTTGATAATGACACCGAAACAATTCGAATTGAAAAAAAAAAATAAAACAAAAAATTGAAAATGAATAAATTTTAACAAAGACAGGTACCTACTTAAAAAATACGTTAAAAAAATGCTGAAAACTGAAGAAAAAAAAATTTCCTCAAACGCTAAGGAAACTGAAACTTACGTTAATCCCCAATCCTCTAGTATCTGGTCACTATGTTCTAAATTTAGTATGTTATCTGGATGGCGGGAGAGGGCCGGAGTTGAAATGTTTCATTTTTAATGTTCAAATGTCGCTTGATTTTTTCATCTGACTGGCACTAATACATTGTCCATAAAAACTGAACTGTAAAATGACTGATTGTACAAATTTGAGTACAAACTGAGAGAAAAGAGGAGAAAAAATATTACTGGTAAAAAATTACCTTTCCAGTATGAGGATCATCCATTTTCGACGCACATCCAACAATATAGCAAAACAGAGTTCTGCACTCAGACTCCCACGACGCGACGGAGCAATCAGTGAAACATATTGACCTTTGGACAAGAAACCGCACTCAAAATATCTTAGCGCAGGATATTCGCAAAAAAATGAAATACTTCGTCCCATTTGGCTAGATCGGTTAAGCATCAGCCCACTAAATACCAATGAAACAAGATTTATTAAAATAAAATAAAATATTTACCTGTTGAAATAAAAAAAATTTACTTTACAGCGGCAGCAAGGAACACTAGGTACTTCTTGAAGGCTGATTTACAAGTGCGCGTCTTTGTGCGGCACGGAACGGTCCGGAAAACACCATTTTGGTACATTATTTCCTGAAATAATGAACCTACGTTTTACCATGACCACGATAGAGTAGTATCTCCCCCTTGTGAAAGCCCCCAACTTACTAAAAAACTACGATTCCAATCGAACTGTCACTACAACTCTTTTCTCGCTACTGCATCAATAATTTTTTTAGGGGTTTTGGGACGCCTGGAACTAGAATGAATGGTACGATTTACAGCATGGCGGTCCGCAGAAGAGGCCAAGCATGAATGATGGCGCTACTGCTCGGGTCGGGTCGGCTAGCCCCTGGTGATAATTACTTAGCTTTCGCCGGGTTTCGGCCAGAGAGGAGGGCGCCGCCTTTTCAAAGTTAATCAAGGGAATTCCTCGTCCGAAAGCTGCCAAACTTCTGTTTGATAATCTGCGGCAATAATTACTCCGCCTCGCCTCTTGTGATTCGTTGCCCTTCGCCGATATTCGATTATCGATTTCCGCGTAATCTATTGTCGACATCTCAAAGGCAGATTATCTACTCCCGAGTTACCTAATAATTGGATCGACGTCGAGTTTACCTCATCGCCTTCACCCCTAAACACCTTGTTTAACTGAAAAAGCCGTAGTGATATTCCCTAAAAACTATCTACACGATGATTACGAATAATGAGACAATTTTGGATTGACCTGCATTTTCTGCCACTCTCGAGCGTTCACTATTATGGGTGATAACTGTATCTCCCTTAGGGTTGACAAGTGCCCTGTTTCGGGTAGACAGTCCTGCCTTCTGGGTGCCTGTCCTGTTATCTCCCTTGAAGGGAAGCACAATAGCCCTCTACCTTTTTAAACAAAAACTGAAACTCGAATTCAAGCTCAAACTAAAACTCAAACAAACACTCGAACGTAAACTCAGGGACGATTTATCAATTCATTTTAAGCGAGATTCATCGCTTGTTAGAAACTCAAACTGAAAATGAAACTCAGGCAGTAGCGCAAACACAAACTGGGAACTCAAACTGAAACCGAACTGTTGATCAAACTAAAGCTCAAACGTAAACCCAAGCTAAATCTGAAACTCACACTCAAACTTGAACTCAAGCTCAAACTTAATCTCGAACTCACGAGTAAACTCAAAGTGAAACGTTTCAGTTTTCACCTTCAACCTCAAACTTAAACTCGAACTCAAATTGACTCAAACTTGGACTAGAACTAAAACTATGAACTGAAACTGAAACTTAAACGTAAATTCAAACTGAAACTCAATCAAGTTTCAGTTTGAATTTACGTTCAAAGTGAAACTCAACCAATTTCAGTTTGAGTGTGAGTTTCACAACTTTGAATTCTATATGTATTACTGTTCAGATTTCAGCTCTAGTTCAAGTTCCAGTTTGAGTTCGAGTTTTAGTTTACGTTTGAGTTTCAGGTTGACTTCTAGATTCAGTTTCAGTTTGAGTTTTAGTTTCGAGATCGAGTTTGATTCTCATTTCAAGTTTTAGTGGAAGTTTGCGTTGAAATTTTGAGTTTCAAATTGAAATTGATCTGAATTTTGAAACAACTTTGAATTCCGTTTGTGTTACAGTTGGAGTTTCAGCTCAAGTTTAAGTTTGAGTTCAAGTATTAGTTTACGTTTGAGTTCAAGGTTTAGTTTGAGTTATACTTTGAGTTTCAGTTCCAGTTTCAATTTGATTTCAAGTTCGAGTTTACGTTTCAATTTGATTTACATTTTGAGTTTACGTTTAAGTTTTAGTTTGAGTCAACAATTGAGATCGAGCTTAGTTCGAGTTCCAGTTTGATTCTCACGTCGAGTTTTGTTGGAAGTTTGAGTTTCAATTTGAAATAGTTTTGAATTTTGAAACCAATTTAAATTCTGTTTATGTTGCAGTTTGAAATTCAGTTCCAGTTCAAGTTTTAGTTTATGTTTGAATTTCAGTTCCAGTTCAAGTTTTAGTTTACGTTTGAGTTTCAATTTGAGTTCAGGATTTAGTTTACGCTTGCGTTTCAGTTTGAGTTTGATTAACAGTTTGATTGTCAATTCCAGTTTCAATATGAGTTCAAGTTTGAGTTTACGTTTGTGTTCAAGATTGATTTGAAGTTCGATTTACAGTTTGAGTTTCAGTACCAGTTTCAATTCGAGTTCAAGTTTGAGTTTACGTTTGTGTTCAAGTTTGAGTTGAAGTTTGATTTCCGATTCGCCTCTTTGTTGTTTAAAAAAGTGAATCTCATTTTCTTCCTCTCACGACAATAATTTCAGCTAGCATCCAGAGGCTAGTCCTACGTCAACGTTATCATGAACATTCAGTACTACTCCTTATTACCTAACAGATAAGAAACAAAGTGGAAATACATACTTTCTTCCCCCAACCGCCTTGAATTCGACCTAGATACCAAGTTAGGTAGTAACAGTTTAAAAGTTGAAAGCCAACCTCTTGATTCTGAAACTGTTGTCTCATTACACTTGTGGGTGTCTTCATGTGGCAGATGTTCACGGAATCGTTCGTCGGGTAACCCCTCTTGAATAGTAATGTGCTTCAGATCTCACCAGTGGCTTTGCCCGCGAGCTCGGCGCTAGACACGGAATAACCGGAGAATCGTCTTCGTCCTCAGCAGTTCTCCAACCCATCTCATCACCTTCTCTATTTGCCACCCTAGTTACAGTCTGGTAGAAAACGAGAAAGAACAACTGAAGTAGAATGGAGGAACTCAGAAGTGCGAACATGACTGGCAAGGATTGAGTATAATAGAACGGAGACATGAGTCGAGTCATTTCTAATTGCAGGATCTCATTTCGAGGCACTAGGTATAAGTTTTTGAGAGTGACTTTCATCTCCCAAGATATTGACTCTTTGCAAAAAGATTCATTTCTTGCCTTCCCCTACTATAGCAGCTATCCACATTTTTATTTTATTTATTTAATTTTTTTTTTGGGAGCTGCTAAGCTTGAATTTACCATTAGGTTACTGAATTTACCGATTTAGTTTGCCACCCATAACATGACGTCACTACAAAAATTTCAAAAAAACAACCTCAAAATTTTTGGGTTTTTTCACTCATTTGCTAATTTCTTAAACGTTTTAGTACCAATTTACGTAAACCATATGATTAGCATTGCTATAGATGACTAAATTTGTGACATTTCGAGCGCAACCGCAGCTTCATAGCTCAAATACCTTTTGAAATTTGGTTGGAAATTTTTTCCAGAAATTGGCAGTTTTGAGTTTGGCTTGATTTACAACTCTAATATCAATATTGAAGCATAGAAAAGCAAGTCAACCCCGCCATACAGGTAGTTGCAAATCGTATTACTTAGCTTCAATTCGAGCTCTTGCTTAGATAGAGGTAACTTTCTATGATTCCATTATTCAATTTTCGTCTATTACTTAGTCGCCCCTCAATCGTCCAAGAAAAAATTTCGCCTCTTACTATCCTCAAGGTTTAGGTACATTCCAAAGAGTGTTGAATCTGAAAATCCGAATCTGCAATGGATTTAGATGAACATTTTCAGAGAAAATCTACCTAGACCCGACACAGCACAGCTCCTCAGCAAAGCCAATACCTCACTTCTGAAGGATTTTCAATAACTCCAAAAAATTTTGATGAATCAAATGAGCAATTTAATCTAAACTTGCAATGCCTAAAATTCATTTTTTAATTTTCCCATAGTCGATAGTTTAACTATAACCTAAAAATACCTCGAGACAATATTTTTGTATTCATTTGCTTAGCCTTATGTTTATTTTACTGTGAATCCGCGTCAGTCGGTTTTCCGATGTTGACAAACGCATCATCATCAAAGGGGTGATAATGTTATCTTCTACGTCAACATTCAAGGCCTGGCTCAAGTTGAAAGCTTACCTATGTTCGAGTTTGCCGTAGTAAACCCGCAACTAGGTAAACAGTTGGTAAACAAAAGCGGCGAGGATGACAGGGACATCGCCTAGCCGCGACGCTAGCTTCCAAAGGATAATATCTTTAGGTTAAGTGCAGCTACGTATTTTGTGTACTCAAGAAGCTTACTTAGAGTTAATCTGTGTGAAGAGGAAATCCCCTATAGAAACATCAACGCATACGTCGCATGCAATTATCAAAGGCAGGAAAAACAAATTCACCTCACAAACCCCGCGTTGGTAGCGTGCACCATATTCTCTGGTTCCAAACCCAAAAAAAATTGTAGGCACGGCTCAATCGCGATGATAATACTGCCGTGCGTAGGAAGAGTGCAATATTTCCAAAAATATAAATGCGAGGAAAATTTTTTAAATTTTATTCGTTTTTTGACCATGTCACCTGTTTTTCCGCAACGACGTTAGCACAATATTCTATTCAGGAGTAACTGCAATTAAGCTTAGCAACATTCAAGCTTTCCAGTTATTCACGGCGTACACGGCAAAATTAGCGATTTTGGAGGGAAAACGACTGTTTCTGGTGAAATTTGACCCTGCAAATGGTTTATTACCCTCCCATGAACCTCGAGAGCGGTCTAACTCGAAACTGCTGAAAAGTGGAGTTACTGCACTCTTGATAAGCAAGGTAGAAAATGACAGTTATTCAGAATCAATTGTTTGGTCATATCAAAGATCAAATCTTCCTTTTGGCACATTTGCACCGGCAAAGGAGATTAGGTGCCACATACCTATCCAATAATTCACGTTTATATTTTTAGAATAATAGCTCTTACAAATTCGTCTTCCGCTACCTTTCTTGATTTATTTTCCATTGAAAACCCCAATCCGAGTCTCCGGTTGAGATTTATTTAGCTAGTAGCCCTATATTCAGATGATAATTCAACCAGGAAATGGTTGTAAATCCTTCAAAGGTGTGCATTAATTTTCCAAGTCGCGATGATACGAATATAATATTTTACGCTGCCAATTAATAAAGAATTCAAATAATAAACAACGAGAATGAAGAAGAATAAACCAGTGGTGCGTAGATAACACACAATACTTCCATATTTTGAAAAGTAAAATTGTGACACAATTTGATCATATTTTGACTGCTTTTGAAAGTGTTTAGGTCAAAAATATCAAAAAATTCAGTATTAAAATTTTAAAATTCGCTCAAAATGAAAAAACGCCACATTTTCGGAATGTAAAAAATATCCACATATTCTGCAAGGTGAAACAAAGATTTTAAGACCAAGAACGCTCAAATCGGTTCATTTTTGCGGCCGGAAAAAAATAAAATAGAAAACACTAAAAATGCAAATATCTCGGAAGTACTGTGCGTTATCCGAATTCCGATTAAACAGGGTGTTAGGTCTTGCCGAGACAAACATTTCAGTTCAAGAAAATTGAAAAAAGGTTGAGAATTGAGGGAGTTATGGTCATTTTTGTAAATGACCACAGACGGACTAACGGACTAACGGACTAACGGACACACAGACACTTGTTCAGGAAGTGATTCTGAGTAAATGTGTATAAGAAAAAGTTTTTTCTGAAGCTCCGTTCCGATTCTCGATTTTAGGACGATCACAATACTTCCATTTACTCTGTAAATATGGAAGTAAAAACTATATTTGTTATAAATAGGTTCTCATACTGAACCGCTGACTTTTATATTCCTATTCGCCAGGCCGCTGCTTTATTGCACCAACAACAATAATATGGGTGGATCTCAAAAAACCTCAATTTTCAGGGCAACAATTCCAAAAACTTTTTAATGGGAGAAAATCCAAAAAAAAAATCATGGGTTTTCCTATGGTCTTACTGAAGTATTTGGATCGCGAGGTGGGGCAAGTGGGCTCGATTCGTAATCAGTAATAAATCAGTAAATAAAGAATTATTAATTAAACTTGGTATAACAGCATATCCAAGTCGGATTGAGAATTTCCCAAACAAACTGGGAATTTTCAAATCAAATTGAGAGTTTTCAAATCGAATCGATTCCATTTTCCAATCTGACTGAAATCCTCAATTCGATTTGGAAAACTCTCGAGCTGGTTTGAAAATTCTCGAAAGGTTTGGAAATTAGGTTTGGAAGGTGTTATATTGGACACTGTCACGCTCCGTGAGCTCACGTGGTATCGTGGAATGTGACTTCACAAAAGTATGGATACCAAAGATCATCCTGAATTGGGCTTGGTATGAGACCGAGTTTTGCACAAACCATTTCCAGAAGCACTGGAGTGCCTCACGTCAACTGCCGCAAGTATCACGTCACGTGATAGGAAGACTGGTATCTTGGCTTACCATTGTTACCTAATTGAGGCGTGTAGTTCCAAAACCGGCTCAAACCATGTTATACCGAAATTAACTTTTTCCCAAGTCCATGATCCATTCTATTTACCTGCAACGCCTTAAGGACAAAATCCTGCTCAATGCGATAAAAAAACGCTCCCGGAACAGCGGTTTCGCGGTTAAGCTTCATGGCAACCGTTTTTTGTGTTTCCTGGAAAAATGTTCAAATATGGATCAAGCTGGTTTTGAAACTACGCGCCTCAATTCTAGTGCGCTTGCAATGGGTACTAGTGACCAGAGGCTGCGCATGACCCGACTTGAGGTCACTTCACGTGACATTGTGTTCCTGGCTCGCAAAGACTGAGAGCTGTCAAACACAGCCACAGCAAATAGACAACCGCCAGCCGCAATTCCAGGAGATCTGTTCAGGCATGTTTCCCCATTTTTGCTGATCAAATACATCTCAGGTTTTATGGAATTTTAGGACGAGGATTTTATAGAGAGGAAATTCAACAGTATTTTTGGCCACCTTAAGGTTTTCAAATCTGAAGAACTTTTGCCTAGAATGATTTTCTATCCTCATTTTCACGATCTAGATTGGATTCAAATATAAACAATACGGACAGGAAACGGTTCGACTGACGTATCAAGCAAAATCAACTCTGTTCGAGGCCCATTCATCTCAGTTGGATGCGCGTGATACCTATACTTCAGACAGTCGGCCTGCAATGGAAGATCAGTCGTCCAGATAAGCCTCGCTCGTTCCGGATGCTCTGGCACCAGCAGAGGCCAACACCAGCTGACAGTTCGGATTTCATCGTATGTCCAACAGCGAGTGGGAACGGAAAAGTTAACGAACGGGGCGTTGGATTTCTCCGCCTGACACGAACTCCTATATGAATCGGTGACAGTGTCGACGATGTAAGAGGAGCAAACCATTCTGAGCAGAGTTACAGTCACGATGGACAGAATAAATATAGACGAGTTCAAAAATCAACACTGAAGAGAGTCAGGATGAGGGCACACTGTGCACTTGCCAGTTGAGTGTCGAATGTCCATCCGACGATAACTTGGTGCGCCGGCTGGTGTTTCCAATAGGAGCTCAGGTTATAAAATACGATGACAACAAAGATCACGAGATATTTTTTTCTGCTTTTAATTTTTCAAATTAGCTTCCAAGCTTCACTACTGTGCAGGAAACATTTTTGAGCTTTCAAGTTTTACTCTCATTTTTTAGCAACACTGCAATAGGACAAGTCAAAACTCAAAGAGGATAAAATAAAGCCGGGCCTAACAATATTACATTAAAATTATTATTTGCCAATATTAGTTTCAAAATTAGAATTTTTCTAAGACAATATACAAAGTTACCATTTTTCTACCACACCCTTCCAGAATCTAGGGTACACACGTCGCTCATGACCGAGTCAGCAGCTCAAAAGAAGCCCTAAAGCAGGAGTTTCATTTTAGATGTTTTTTACTGTCTGTTGACGCCTCAAAAATAACTTTATTGGCCTCTCTTCGTTCTTCCGTCTTTCGTTCCTCTTATTTCGGCCCGTTCCATTTTTCTGAACAAAAATAAACTCCTCACTCATTGATTCCCTTTGTTTTCCAGGTAAGCCCCCCAGAGAAAAGGTGCGGTTCGGGTGCGAAGTCATCGCTCACTTCAAAGGGCCGAAGGACCTTCTTTTACTGCCACGCCATGAGATTTTCAAAGGAGTCCTCCTTATTCCCTGAGGTATCGTACTTTATTTAAAGGCCTCCTATTTTGCTTCATCCTTCCACGGCTGTCGCCTTTCGCATCCTTATTGCCTCCGAAGTAATTTCGTGTGAAGATTTTACCCGGTCTCGGAATTCGAAAGCGTCTCCTTGCAATCCGGCCAATTTAACATGGATCGTTTCTGACAATTTATCTCGAGTTTCCTTCCCTGCTTTTTCCTATTTGATATGTGCGTTTCAATCGCTAGGGATCGCTCTCGTAACTTTTGCTCTTTCATCCTCCCGAAAATCCGCCGGTGACCCTTTATTGAGCCACGTTTCCAAAATACCAGTCTCATTGATCTAATAATAGCATTTACAAATCGAATTTTTTCGAAAAAAATTCGAGAATTGAGGGAGATTTTTGTAAATGATCGAAGCAGGACACACGTACCTACAGCTGGAGACAGTACCTATTCAAAAAATGAGAAAATTCTCATCTTGGTTTGAAAATGTCTCAATTTGGTATGGAAATGTCTAAATTTGGTTTGGAAAACTTTCAATCCGGTTTTGAAAATTCTCAAATTAGTTCGAAAAATCGTCAATTTGATTTGAGTTTATCTCAATTCGGTTTGGACGATTTTTCAATTCGACTTGAAAATGCTTCATATTTTCCTGCACAGTTTCAGAACGGAGTTCCAGTGATTATCTCTTCGAGTTATTTAGTTCGATGTTGATTTTCAATCAATAACTGATAAGCAGGACTTGAGCCGTTAGTCAGTTAAGTGCCAAGTTCAATCAGTCGGTAGCTCTTTAAGGAATGAATCTGTAACACAGTGGAATCTCATCAATTATTGAGATGGCAATCTATTTTGGGCAAAGTTCATTCAATTCAAGGCCGCCATTGTGACGGTAGCACTGGGACATTGGGCTCTTTCTTCCTTTCTTTATTCACGCCATTGAGCCGGCTATTGAATCGTCCCCTCGATGATGAACGAGAAGAAACTTGGCGAATTATCAGTTGAGTCATGGGAAAATCGAATGTTCTCCCACCCCTTCCTACGATAAAATCCTTACACTATAGTGAATGTGACCCCGTTCCCAAACTTGAGGGAAATAAACTCGTTATCGTTCGGGTTAGGAGGTAAACGTCACTCCTTTTAATTATTGCGGAAAAGGATACAATGATTAGGAGTAGGGATATTTTTTCTACGAAATGCTGTTGACCTTCGATACTATTGATAAACTGAAGTATTAGATATCGATACCTTAAAGCACAAAGGGCATGCCCTTAGGGACATATTATGGCCCAAGATGTCGATTTTGAGATTTCAGTACCCAAAGAATCTACTCATCAGGACCTATCGATCGCTCCAAGAATCATGAGCCTTGTATCTATTTTGGGGCCAAAACAAATACTTAAAAAGCGTTTATCTTGGAAGTGTTAAGTGTTACCAAAGTTCTGGGTAAACAAGGTTGTAGATCTTGGCCAGACAAACAATTTTTATTTAGCAAATTTTTTTATGGAATTGAAAACTATGGGAGAAATCTTAGTTTTTGTAAATTGATCGAAAACTTATTTTGCATTTTTCTCATTATGCCATTTTTGGACATACCTATGCCCTTTGTGCTTTAAGGTATCGATGTACAATTTAATAGGAGTGAAGTATTAAATATACTTAATGCTCACTCGATCTTTTGGTGTCGAAGTCCTTTTGTTGGGCAATTCGCATTCAATTATTATTTCCCTATATTATAATCCCGTTATCGGATTAGCTGCGAGACAGCCCGATAGATTTAACACTGCTGTAGCCGGGAAAAGGTAAATCAACAATGGTTACTGCGGAAGCGGTGGCTGAGATTTACTGCACCGCATACCTACGTTGGTGTTAATTTTCTCTAACCAGCAGAGCCACCGTTAACCTGCTATTCTGACCGGTTGCTCTGCGGTCGCTAAATCGCCTCCGCAGCATCGGCTACCGTTCAGTTTGAAATGTTTATGTGACACCGATAATTCAATAGCCCATTTACGGATGATAATAACTGACGATAACGTCAGGCTCATTTTGATTTATGAGAATGTTGATAGGAAGGTCCGTGGATTAATATTTAAATCACGTTTGACGGGGGAAGTACGAAATTGCCAGGGGCATATCATCGATGGTATCACCGATCTGAGATCCGTATTGTACCTATGAGGTTGGTGTGCACAGTCGATTTGAACTATGTTGCTCTGAATAATGTTCACTTATGAATGAAATAATAAAGACCTTCCACTTACCATGTCACCCACTGACTCTTCAAATTGATGATAATTCCAATCATTATGGAATCGTTGTTGGTTAAATGTTACAAGCACTTCCATGTCAGATTGAGAATTTTCCAAACCAAATTGTGAATTTTTCAAGCGATTTGTGAATTTTTCAATCCAAGCAAATTGTGAATTTTTCAATTCAAAAATTCAAAATTCAAAACTTTTTCAAAACTTCTCAATTTTTCAATTAAAAATTCAAATTTTTTATTTTTTCAAAAATTTGTATTTTTTTCAAAAATTTAAAATTTTTTAAAAATTCAAAATTTGTTCAAAAATTTAAATTTTTTCAAAAATTCAAAATTTTGTCAAAAACTCAAAATTTTTTTAAAAATTCAAAATTTTTCAAAAACTCAAAATGTTTTCAAAAATTCAAAATTTTGTCAAAAACTCAAATTTTTTTCAAAAATTCAAAATTTTCTAAAAATTCAAAATGTTTTCAAAAATTCAAAATTTTTCCAAAAATTCAAAATTTTTCCAAACATTCAAAATTTTTCCAAAAATTCAAAATTTTTCCAAAAATTCAAAATTTTTCCAAAAATTCAAAATTTTTTTAAAAATTCAAAATTTTTCCAAAAATTCAAAATTTTTCCAAAAATTCAAAATTTTTCCAAAAATTCAAAATTTTTCCAAAAATTCAAAATTTTTCCAAAATATCAAAATTTTTCCAAAAATTCAAAATTTTTCCAAAAATTCAAATTTTTTCCAAAATTTCAAATTTTTTTAAAAATTCAAATTTTTTTTTAAAATTTAAAATTTTGTCAAAAACTCAAAATTTTTTCAAAAATTCAAAATTTTGTCAAAAACTCAAAATTTTTTCACAAATTCAAATTTTTTTAAAAATTCAAAATGTTTTCAAAAATTCAAAATTTTTCCAAAAATTCAAATTTTTTCACAAATTCAAACTTTTTTAAAAATTTAAATTTTTTTAAAAATTTAAAATTATTAAAAATTTAAATTTTTTAAAAAATTCAAAACTTTAATAATTGAATTATTCAAGTAAATTGTAAATTTTTCAAACGATTTGTGAATTTTAAAAACTATGAAAAAGGTAGGTACGACCCAGTGAGAGTTTTGAAAATCCAATTTAGAAATATAATTGCCAAAAAAATGAATAAAGCGTTTGTATTTCATGATGGGAAGAACCGATAAAAGCCGTTGCAAAGGGTTCCACGACGATGGCTTCTCTATCACTCAAAGAAGCACCCCTACCACAAATATCTTTCCCGGGAGAAACCCTCTTGGTTTCTGCGAAAAAAAGTAATTAGGATTAAGCACTGACTGAACTTCGAGCTTCAACTTCAGCTTCGACAAGTTCAGAAAAGTCAGCCTTTCTCCAAGAAACGAACTCCACTATAGTGCCATCCAAGAAGGTACTACAAGAGAAAACAAAACACCACTTCCTACTATGGGCCAATTTCATTATTTCGCCAACAGTGAAAACCTTGGTCAAGCAAAATGAACAATTCCGATGTCATGCTTTCCTTTGTGTCAAGATACCAACAAGATGTACATTTCTTCGTTCCTATCGTTTTCAAAATCAAAATTCTCAAATAGGTCTGGAAAATGCTCAACTCGGTCTAGAAAAGCCTCAATTCGGTCTGGAAAACTCTCAAATCGGCTTAGAAATGATATTATTTCAACTTGATTGTCTGGGATAATAAAGCTGCTGGAGTTGCAGAAGGGCCGAAATATTTTTCACCTCTAGCTACACCATCTTGTGATCCGATGAACCCATCGTAGTTTCCCTTCAAGTTTTCCTCAACCCAAGATTTGCATGGTGGATCAAAAATCCCGAAATTCCTACCTGTCTTACTCTTTATGGGGGGATTTACAAGAACAGTCCTCCTTCATTCCTTCACCGATGAATCCATAGGCATTCATAGGCATGTGGCATGTATCAGCATGAGGACCTCGATGAATGTCAATGGCTGCAGCTTGTTTTCAAGAAGGGTCCACAAAAATCAATGTGAACTCGGCTCCAAGGCTCTCTGGGCACCGCCCAGGAGAAAAGTTGTTACCGAGGTAATTTGCGGCGTTTCATTTAAATCCTATAACTGCGGCATTTACAGCATCGCTCAATTATTTCGCAGGCCCGCAAAAATCGATCATTAGCAACGATTGGCGATATAAAGACAGGGTTTGCCGGCCTAGATATCCGTCAGTTCGGTTCAGTTATTTGGCCTACCTCAATTTCTACATATTCGTTCTTCTCTAACGAGTTCCGAGCAATTAGAGCGACGGCCGTGCAGCGCCGCGCATTAGTCGGATTTGCAAGACTCTCTAGATGATCAATTAAAACTGCGGGGGAACCGTCTGGAAAATGGCGGATTTCTATCAGGTGAAAAGCGAGCGTATATTATTTCCCTTTGCTCGGATGAAGGGGGAAAACGTCTGATGCTGTACGGTCGGACTCTTCTCGTTTCTGCTTTCAGCATAACCACCTTTCCAGGAACGGGACCTGGAGCCGTTCCTAAACTCTCGCAAGTCGAGGGGTTTACATTGCTTTTAAAAGCCTGCGAGTTGGCGATGGCAGGTTGGATTCCCCGCCTCGCACCGACTACGTGCTGTTTTCTTGACGAATGTAATTTGGATTTCAAGCTAACGTTGAATGAGAGAGCGAATTATATTCGAAGTTTGCCGAAGGTGCGATATCAGTTAGTGAAGGCTCGGCGAGGTACCTACATTTTTGAACTTGGGTAAGTAATTCACTCGAGAAATTCTCGTATATTATATATGGGAAATTCTCATGTATGAAATAATGTATTTTCTGATGGTTGAGGGTTTTGTAAAATATTTTGGAAAAGTTTACCGAAGGTGCGATATCAGTTAGTGAAGGCTCGGCGAGGTACCTACATTTTTGAACTTGGGTAAGTAATTCACTCGAGAAATTCTCGTATATTATGTATGGGAAATTCTCATGTATAAAATAATGTATTTTCTGATGGTCGAGTGTTTTGGGAAATTAAGCGATTTTCTGAGATCCTGCGCCAACTTGAGTGCAACTTGATTTTTGAATTACTATAATACCTTTACGAAAGATTAGGCTTTGCATTCATATGAGTTGAAGCCTCGGGCAGAATTTGTGCTCCAAATAAGGTGGACAAAACATGTGAATAATAATACGTCCCACGGAAAAAACTTGGTGCTTCCTTTCTTCTAGATCTGATTCACAATGTTCGTTCGCAATTACTTTCTTTTATTTTATTTTTTATTCTGGTAACTCAATGAGGTAAGCCTAATCGAGTAATTTGGTCTCAAGTGAGGAAGCACGCAGGTTTAAGGATACGCAGGTTTAAGTACAAAAAAAGGTCACTTTCACGCCCCTCAAAAAACCCAATTAATCTATTTATTTTCTAGAGTGCTGAATCCGAATCTGTCCGCTTTTTCTTCCAGGTGACACCAGATTTTCAAGTTAAAAGTAATTTTTGTTTTTGCACAAAAAAAAAGGCAAGAAAATTCTCTTTTTTTACTAGAAATTTATCGCTGATTCCGAATATATAATTGACTTTGGGTCTAAACATTCGTCTTAACATAAAATACGCAAAAAATCTGAAAATTTTTCTTTTTAAAAAGGTAAGTTTTTTGGCGTGAAAATCAAGGACAATAAAATTGTATTTCCTGTTAGAAAAGAGGATTTGCTGTATTTTTTACATCTGTACGATGTTCTATAATTTGCAAAGCTATAAAGTGGAAAAGCCAGATAACCGAAAATTGTTTAGGTACCTATAACTTGGAAATTCGGTCGCCACCTAAAAAAACGCTGCTAAGTAGATCAGTGGCATGTGCAGATTAGTTTTTGCTATGTCCGAAGAACTCTGCAAATTTTGCACAGGGGTTCATTTTTCGATTGCAAAGACAAACCTTACGATATATCGGTACTCCTTAAACACAGAATTTAGCTGTTATTATTCTATAATTTCAGTATCAATTTGTATTTTAGATGGGTTATTTAGAAAAACGTTTTTCAACCAGGCAAAAAATAATCATCCTCTTCGCTTGATAAATACTTACTTACCTATCCATTTTTTCAACGCAGCCGATCGTTCAATTCCGTTAAATTTACCATTTAATCTATTCTTAATCACCTTCATAATTAACTGAATAATAATAATTATTAAATTCTCTGAATAATGAAATTAAAAATGCCTCATGCCTCAGAACCGTTGTTAAAGCCTGACTCGCTCTCACGTTGCCAAGCGCAACAGGTCGAAGCGTGAGTGCGTCGCCTTGTTGGTGTAATAGGCTAGTAGTCGTAAGTAGATCAATCAACCGTATCTAAGAGCCGAGGCCAAATTCTCAAGTTTTTCCAATTTTTGTTTTGCTGATTTGTGTAATGCGACCAAATTCTTTAAATTGAAGATATCGGGAGGACAGAAGTTTTTGTGGGGATTCCAACGAGTGGAAAACGAATTTTGTGGCTAGAGTAGTTTTCGAGTTATTAAGAATTGGGGAAATTTTAAAAAACTCAAAACTGCTTCACTAAAACTGCAATAACTCCTAAACGGTTGAAGCTATCGGCGTGGCGATGGTCTCATTCGATTCAGCATAGAAAAATTTATAGAAAATGATACCTCACATGCCTATGTTGCAAATTTCCTTAAAAAGACGAATTTTTTACCACTTCAACAGCTGTTTTACTGGCCTTAAAATTAAGGTAGGGTTCTGCCGAGACGTTAGGACCAACTAGATACGGAACTTGATTTTTGGTAAAAATTTCAAAATTTTTCGATAACTCCTTCCCCCTTAAAAACCCCGGACGGCGGACGGCGTACGGCGTACGGCGTACGGCGTACGGCGGACGGACAAAAAATTTTTATTGCAGATTCGGATTCTACACCCCTTGAAACGTAAACCAACAAATTTTCAGGGGGTGTTAAAATTTTTTTTTTCCTGACCGATTACAAAGGTTCATTTCTTTAGAAAAATGAACCAAAACGGTTTTTAGTGAAATAACAGGTTATTAACCGAATTCAAAAAACTTTAAAAAAATTTTAAAAACGGTTTTTAGTAAGATAACAGGTTATTAACCGAATTCATCACCGTAGATAACATAGAGATAGATGGTGACCATTTTTCTGGAACGCGGAGTTAAATAATTGTTATCTAATCACAACTATGGTTTCTGCTACCGGGCTCAGTTTTGCAATAGGTATTCATGCCGGTGACATCCGTAAAAATATATCAGCATTACGCCGAAGACAAAGCATTATTTCGATTTGTCTTCAGCAGTGTCTGGTTCCCTGTTGGTGTCAAACTGTTGCTCGAGAGCAACAAGAGCCATCCTCCATTAATAAAATAGTGGGCAACTCGCACTTTTTCCCCTTCAGTGATTACTTAGAGTTGATGTTTCCTTTTTTTGCAAAGATTTTTTTTACCTCAACAATTTTACCTATTGTTTTAACTTAAGAGTGTGTTTTTCTAGTTTTAGTTCTACTTTGAACTAGGGATGAGCATCGATGGTCGACACTATCGAACTATCGATGTTTTGCATCCGATAATCGATGTTTTTACCATCGATGGTTTAGAACCGATGTTTCACCACTATCGATGACTTCAATGTGATAGTACCTATCGAATACGACAATAGTAAGGTATTTCGATATTGAGTTGAATGAGTCATTGCATTTTTTGTTCATTTTTGGTTGATTTTGATTGACTAAACTGACCAGTGGTTTTACTGAAATTTTTATCATGCAAAATTGCAAAGATAGATACTTGAATTATCCTAGGCATCTATTCAATTTTAAAACTTCTTCACTTGAACAAGGGAGTATCGGTACTATCGATAGTTTAGAACCAATATTTTCAACAATCGACGGTTTCCTTCGATAGATTATTCGATGGTGACTATTGATAGTTTCCAATCGATGCTCATCCCTACTTTGAACATCACATCTATGGGAATAAATCGCTGAATTGAACAATGAATCGATCTCTCTGCAAAAAGCAGTGTTGCCAAGGCGCGGATGTCAAAAAGCCCTGGGACAACGTCAAAAAAACAAAAAAGTTAAGGACGAATAAACTGTTAAACATAAAACATGACCTGACTCCATATTATACATCTTCAATTTTAACCTATAACTATAAACTATTTGAATTAAATTTAATTTAATACTCATTAAGTAATAGTAATTATTAATTAATTGAACTCATTAGGTAATAGTATTAATAATCATTCTTTCTTACTACGTATCATCCAATTTATACATATCTACAATCGAACTTTTATCGAACGTTTAAACGTGACAAATTATTTTGGCGATTTTAGCTCGCAAAGTCAGTCAATAAACATACCAATACATCAATATAAATTAGGTATGTACCCAAAAATAGGTAGGTACATCACAATTCCCAAATGGCCAAACCCCCAAAACGTTTCCCCTCAAAATCCCCCGTTGTCATTGAAAAACCCCCAAATCTGTGGAGGAAACCCCCAACTCGGCAACACTGGCATAGAGTGACTTGTGAGATCACTCGTATACCAAAGGCTTCACCAAAAGTCGCTTCGGAAGATGAACGACCGGCCTTCACTGACATGGAGTTTCACCCGTGTCGAGAGTTAACACAGTTTCGGCTGACTACTCGTCTTTCTTTCTCGGACGAATCTTGGCTAGACTCCAAACCGCTGACAAATTCACGGAGCTTGTATATACGTGTACCGTCTGCAGAGGGGGGGGGGCTATTAATGAGGTCCCTACTGCCTAAGTGGTATTTACGACTTCTAAACAGAAACTCAACTGTCACGCATAAATCGCCTCAACTAATTTGCTGGATCGGAGTTAATTTACTCGTTGCGCGGTCGTCCGGTTATTCATGGTTTGCCCCAAGGTACCTCCGTGAAATGCTCGAGGATTGGAAAGTTTTCTCTTTGAATGGGAGCGTCAATATTATGAATGAAAAGAATATTAAATAGATTCTATAAATATTTTTTCGTTTCTTAAATTAGTTCCAGGTTATTACTAGTTTATAGTGTTACCGCCTTTTTTGAACGCAATTTGCACAGTGTAACTACTCAAAAAAGTCTATTTTTGAGTAAGCTCACCACTGGATGGAGAATTTTAAGCTCTAAAAGTAGCAAATCGTCGTTATTACAGTAAATCCGCACATCTCATTTTGGCTAATTGTTGAGGAAAGCCAGTTTAGCGGTTTTAGTGTTTTGTTGGAAATAGAGGGATTATCTGTCTATAAAAAAAATGATGGTAGGACTGCCGGCCAACCTGCGCGTTGGAAACCTCCCGATTTGTTCAGATTCAGATTAATTATTGTTTTCAGTAAATTCTGTTTAAAAGTTTGAGTGTTCGCGTCTAAATCATTTTTCCCGACTGCCTTTAACAATATTCTGGCGACCGTGACAGGACGGAGTGCGGAATCGGCTCGTTCGCAAGTGTGTTGTGATTGAAAAACAAACGATGCTTTCACTACAAAAACGACGTTCAGCCCTTCGCTCCGTTTTTACTAAGGAGGCAAATTCTTTGCGGGAATTGTTGAAAAGTGAAGACGCGTCCCCGACTGAATTGCGTGCTCGTTTACAAACGCTAACAAATCGGTTTTCGAATCTCAAGAGTGCAGACGAGAAAATTTTGTTGAACCTCGAAGATGAAGACGGTGCTGCCGGCGGCCAAGATGGAGAAAATCTCGAAAAAATTCTTGAAGACGAGATGACTGCCTGCGGTGAGTACGAGTTAACATTTCAAAGATTGAATGAAGAAATTTCTCAACGATTAGCTGCGCCTTCAGCTCAATCAATGGTATCCGCGGTTGATGATCATGCTGGCCCCACTCGAGTGCTTAAATTGAGACGCCCTGATATAAAAAAATTTGGAGGCGAAATAAAGCATTGGATCTCGTTCTGGGCGCAATTTTCGAAAATAGATGAAGATATTTCTCTTCAAAACGAAGATAAATTCGCTTTTCTGTTGGAAGCATTGATCCCTGGCTCGCCTGCTCAAAAATTGGTCGAAGGTTTCCCCCCTTCTCGTGAAAATTATCAGAAGGCCATTGATCTTTTGAAGGCTCGGTACGGAAAAGAAGAACTCCTGATAGAGTATTACGTGCGCGAGTTACTTTCATTGGTCCTCAAACGGGCGGAAAATACTGTATCTCAATTATACGACCAACTTGAAGCTCAGTTGCGCGCTCTCGATTCTTTGGGCGTAACTAAGGAAAAATACGCTGCCATGATTTTTCCATTGGTTGAATCCTCAGTTCCTGAAAACGTATTTAAAGTGTGGGAACGGCATAGGATAAGCAAAAATGCTTCCATCATGGACGCTGAAGGTTGTTTGACGGAGTTGCTATCATTTCTGCGCGTCGAGGTAGAGGGGGAAGAGAGGCTAAAATTAAGGCAAAATACGTTTGAAGAGCATGCCAGAACTCGCGGTTGTTCTCAGGCCCAAAAAATCTCGAAGCCCTCCCAAAAAATTCCCTCTGCCGCTGCACTTGTTTCAACTGACAGCCCGTCTAAGATTATTGCGTGCTTGTTCTGTGAGAAAAGTCACAACTCCTCGGAATGCGCAAAAGCTGTCGACATGACTACAGAAGAGAAAAACGACTTCATAAAACGTAAGGGAGCCTGTTTTAAATGTCTTAAGCCTGGACATTTGAGTAGTAACTGGCGGGCATTTTTGAAATGTTTGGTCTGTAAAGGAAGACACTTCCCAATCATGTGCCAAAAAATTCATTTGGAGGATGCGGAAGTTAGTAAGTCTCACGGCAAACTTGGGTCCGAGAAAATTGAAACAAAAACCCTCGTAGCTGGACTCCAAATTTTCAAGACAGTCTATCTACAAACTCTTGTGGCCAAAATTGTTGCAAATGGACGAGAAATTTCAGTCAGGATCCTAATTGACTCAGGGTCACAAAAAAGCTACATTTTGAAAGCGAAGGCCAAGGAATGCAATCTACGACGACTGGGCAAAACCTTGGTACAACAAGAACTTTTTGGAGGGCAAAAATCGGCTCTTAAATCCCATGGCGTATACAAGATACTCCTAAAATCGTTCACAAGTCCATTTCAGTACGAATTTGAGGTTTTGGACCAAGAGAAAATTTGCGGATTTGTCCCGTAAATTTCAGACGCAAATCTGTATGAAGCTCTAAAAAGAAGAGGAGTAATTTTGACTGATTATTCTAACAACATGGGGGAATCTGAAGAAATTGACGTCCTCTTGGGAGCCGACGCTTGGCCGTATATCATGACTGACAGCATCATACGTTTCGAAGATGACTTGATGGCCATCAATACGAAGCTTGGGTGGTCAATCATTGGTTCTTCAAAGGAAAACACAAATGTGAGTTCGGCGCTGATCGTGATTCTCCTGACGCAAGCTCATTTGAAAAATTTTTGGGAGCTTGAGACGCTTGGAATAAAGGACCCCAGCATAAAGAAAACACAGGCTGAGAGGAATAACGAAGTCGAGGATTTTTTCAAAGAAACTGTGACTCGAAATGAAAATGGTCGATATGTTGTTCGACTCCCTTGGATTGAAGGGCATCAAGAATTGAGACCCAACAAAGAGATCGCCCAGAAACGACTTCTAGCAACAACGAAGAAACTCAAGAACCTTGGCAGATATGAAAATTATGACTGCGTCATCTAGGATTGGCTTCAAAAAGAAATTGTGGAACGCGTTCCTGATCATGAGCTGGATAAAGAGGGTCACTGGCTACCACATCGAGCGGTCTTCAAAGAAAATAGCACGACAAAGTCAGACCGGTTTTCGACGCATCAAATCAAGATGAAAATGGAAGAAGCCTGAACAACAGTTAAGAGACAGGTCCTAACCAGATTGAATTGATACCGACAGTGATCAACAATTTCCGACAGTTTCCCGTTGGCGTTTCTGCGGATATAGAGCGAGCATTCCTCCAGATCGAAATTGCAAAAACTGATCGAGACTGGCTGAGATTTTTATGGTGGGAAGATGGTAAAATTATAACGCTGCGCCATTGCCGCGTCGTATTCGGCGTTTCGTCCAGTCCATTCTTGTTGGGCGCAGTGCTCAAAGATCATCTCGATGCTGCTCCAGACCACCTCAAACGAACGGCAGAAAAATTGAAGAGCTCGTTCTATGTAGATAACTCTCTAACAGGCGTAGACAACGAAGAAGATCTCAGTAACTTTATTGATGAGAGTCAGCAAATATTGAGTTCGGCTGGTTTCAACCTCAGAGGATGGGTCTCCAATATCGATGCAGAGAAAAAAGTGGTTAATGTTCTGGGATTCAATTGGGATTGTAATGATGATACATTGGTGTGCAACTTAAAATTGATCGACGGCGTTCCTGCGTCTTTGACCCGTCGGATGTTGTTGTCCATGGCGCACAGACTCTACGATCCGTTGGGCTTCACAGAACCGACAAAACTGATTCCAAGACTGATTCTGCAAAAGGCCTATGATCTGAAAAACGGTTGGGATGACCCATTGCCTACCAAGTTGGCGGACTCGTTCAGAGATTGGTTGAGTGAAATTCACTTGATAAATGAAATCAAATTGCCTCGAAGAATTTATCTGAATTCATCCAGCACAATACATGTTTTCAGCGATGCAAGTAAATCCGCTTTTGCAGCTTGCATATTTGCCCGAACGGAATTGGAAGGAGAAATCAAGATTTGCCTTCTGATGGCCAAAACCCGAGTCGCTCCTAAAGACAGCACAACTCTACCCCGTTTGGAACTTCTGGGTGCTCTTATTGGAGTGAGACTATATCAGCTGGCGCGTCAAAGTTTGAGTTCAGAAATTAAAGTGAATTTTTGGATTGATTCGTCTGTGGCTTTGGCCTGGATTACTCACAATCAGCGATGGTCAGTTTTCGTCGAAAATCGAGTAAAAGAAATCAGGGAATCAACGAATCCTAACCAGTGGCATCACATACCTGGGGTCAACAATCCTGCTGACCTATTGTCTAGAGGATGCTCACCATCGAAACTTCTTGAATCCAAATGGTGGGAGGGCCCAGCATGGCTGCGGCTACCAGAAGCTGATTGGCCAAGATCAGAAGACAAACCTTCAATGGAACTGGTTCTACAAGAAAAAAGAAAAACCGTTGTAACCGCTGAGGTTACTGTAGTTCCAAAATTTTCTTTGACTGATCTTGCTGAAAGATTTTCGAGCTACAAGAAGATCGTCAATACTGTAGCAAGAGTTTTGGATGCTATTTGCATATTGTGCCCAACATTTGCCGACCATTGCGGGCTAACGAGTGAGATGGTTCTTGATCATTCAATCTCCAGTGAAAAATTTCTGAACGCCGAAACGATGATTCTACGAGCTATCCAGAAAGAAGCTTTTTCAGACGATGCGGGGAAGAAATCAATTCAAGGACTCCAGACGTGCATCGACGAAAGAGGGATCATACATCTAAAGACAAGAATCCTGGACAGCGAGGGACCTCAAGAATTCGTCTTCCCGATTTTGCTGCCATCGAACCACCTTCTCGTGAGAAGAATGATAGAGTACGAGCATTTGAAGCAAAAACATGCTGGAACTGGGACTCTAATCATGATCTTGCGAGAGAAATATTGGATCCTGCAGACTAGAAGAGCAGTCAACAAAGTGACAAAGGGCTGTTTGATATGCAGGAAAAATCAAGCCCAATCATTGGAAGTTCCGATTCCACCACTTCCTAGAGATCGGACTAAAGTCTGCCCAACCTTTCACACTACTGGCATCGATTTGGCCGGCCCAATATTCCTGTCGACTGGGGAGAAGTGCTGGGTCGTCCTGTTCACCTGCGCCGTTTACCGAGCAGTGTATCTTGACCTGGTGACATCTCTCAGTTCAGCCGCTTTGATCCAGACACTAAGACGATTTTTTAGTCGGAGGGGCCGACCCAGTGTTATACATTCCGACAACGGGACTAACTTCGTCGGTGTGAAGAATTCCTTGTCAGCATTGGATTGGACAGCAATTCAAGAGGAGTGTGGCGTCCAACGAGTCAAATGGAAGTTCAATCCCCCGGGTGCGCCTTGGTGGGGAGGTTATTGGGAGAGATTGATCCGCCTCCTCAAAGATCTATTGAAGAAGAATTTGGGTCGTGCTCGCCTGAGTTTTGAAGAACTGCTGACGCTGCTGTGTGAAGTTGAATTTATTATGAACGACCGTCCCCTGACGTACGTTTGTGAAGACTCTTCGCAACTTGCTCCTCTCAAGCCGAACATGTTTCTATCAAGTTTGCCATCTGGCGAGGTAGTTGACTTGGATGCTCTTGATTCGACAAGTCTTCAAGCCCGATGGAGATACCTTCAACGACTCAGAAATGGACTTCGATCGCGCTTCCAGAAGGAGTATCTGGGATTCTTAAAATCAACCAGGAAGAAGACCAAAGAGACCACCCTACAAATTGATGAGGTTGTTCTTGTGGGAAGCGAGAAGAAGAGATTAGATTGGCAGCTCGGTCGTGTGATCGAACTGATTCCTGGAAGAGATGGGGTCATCCGTGTTGCCAAGTTGAAGACGAAGAATGGAGTGATCACCCGTGCAGTCCAGCGACTTTATCCACTTGAGGTCGGCGCTGAGGATTCCTGTGGAGCCAAAACTGCTAACGCTGCTTCATGAGAGGACACAACATTCGCTGTGCTGCAACCGTTTGATCTGACTTTTGTTTTTTGAAATTCGTAATTGCTTTTAAGCGAATTTCAAGGTGGGAGAATGTTGGAAATAGAGGGATTATCTGTCTATAAAAAAAATGATGGTAGGACTGCCGGCCAACCTGCGCGTTGGAAACCTCCCGATTTGTTCAGATTCAGATTAATTATTGTTTTCAGTAAATTCTGTTTAAAAGTTTGAGTGTTCGCGTCTAAATCATTTTTCCCGACTGCCTTTATTAACAGTTTTTTGATACCTACATACGGGAATCATGAGTTCAATTGGAAATACATTTCGGGATCATGATTCTTGGAGCGATCGATAAGTCCTGATGAGTAGATTCTTTCGGTACCGAAATCTCAAAATTGATATTTCGGGACATATGCCCTTTGTGCATTAAGGTGACAACTCAAAATTACTGACCCTGAAAAGCCTAGGTCGATCAGCGATGTGATAACTCAAAAATCGGTTAACCAATTCATTTAAAAAAGCTTCTTAAAGAAACCCAGGAGTATACTCTATGGTGGAGAAATGTGTGCGAAAAATCCGGTGCATCGGTGTATAATTCCTCACCCAACAAACTGCTTAGCCCCTGGGCAAAGCCACCAGCTGGTCCAACATCAATGAAGGCCGGCGACAAAAGGAAAAAAAACTATTGTTCACCGTCCAAAAGAACTTCTACTTTCAGGAGAAGACGTTGAGTGATTGCGAATCTCCTAAAGGCCTTGAAATACAACGGAAGAATGGTCTTCCGAAGGAACCGGAGGCATTTCACATTGGAATTGTGATGTGCGCACCCGAATAAAAAGTAGATTTGAAGATATTGGAGTCAATCCCCGGGAATCTATTAGGGGGAAAACATTGCTCTCCCGGGTTCTGAATTTCATTGGTCTGGACTTCTGAGGAATTTCAATTAGAAGGTCAAACTACTTTCGTCGCAGGTAACCTAGATTGTCTTTTCTCGATTTCCGAGGCGGAGGCGTCATGAGACACTGTATCCATCAGTTGTAATAGTTCTATTTGTAACCCTCTAATGAAATTGAAAGGAAAGAACGAATATTTGGTGTTTCTTGGAGAATTTATGTTCTTTTGCACTTACGACCAACTCATGGATTGTCATACCAATCCATTTTTTCTTCAATTTCAAAGTTGCTGTTCATTGTTCTCCTTCGAATATCAACATAACCTAAGCTCCAAGTCAGACAAATAATTCCAATCCGAACGCATCTGATGGATGAATTATGCTAACGAAAGATTACGGTACATGACGGATGTTCAATGTATTACGTCCATCAAAACAGGAATAATGAGAAGCCTTTTTATTTCTCCGGATGACTTCATCGTTTCTTGGAATTCTACCATCGCAATTCCAATCCTCTTATTCTTTCGAAAGACGCTTCTTGCATTTTTCAGGGAGAATACGCAAAATTGCGTTTTATTTCAATAAAATTCAAATTAACATTGCAAGCATTCGCCTCAGTAGCTGAGAGCATTCGTCCCACTCTCGAATGCTGTATTAATAATTAATAAGAGACACCTATTGTATTCAGGGTCAACTACCTATTTTGAGTAATTTTATTTAGCCGATATAAATCATATTGATGGATGCGCGATCAGCGTTTTCCTAATGCGTATTGGGCTAACGAGGGATATTCTTTTTAAATTGCTTTGTTGTTTATTTATTTGCTTATGTTTATTGTTGAAGAAAAGTTGCCTAATCCTCAAAAATTATTGTCAAATTTAGCAAGACATTTTCCTAAATTCACCTTCTCAAAAATTGTTGTAATGTTCATTCATAATGTTAATTAATTAATTAATGTGTAAAAATATAAATACTTCTGTGGTAAAACCAACCTCAAAATTGTAAGTTTTCTCTTGTAAGGGCAATGTCGTAAAAACTGTTTTGTGAACTCGAATCACATACCTACCTACTAGTCAAAGGTGAGGTGTCGTAGATTCAAAAATTTGGTCACGTCCATCTCCAATCGAACAATATTCCTAACTCCGTCCATTCGGTTTATTTTATGCCCTTCAAGAGGAAACATAAAGCTTTTACTTGGGCTATAAATTCTTAATCACAATAGAAAATAATGTTCGTGAGCCGTGAGAAAGAAGGGATCAACGATATCCGTGATTATATTCCAAGGCAGGTCACATATCGAGGCACCAATCGTAATCTCAAGTTTTTCCTTCCCATCAGTAATGCTGAGTGTGACTTCGGTTTATAACTAGAATCAAAATATCGAACTGTGCTTTCTAATCAAGCTAAGCTAGCCTATATTTACAAATTAGGCCAACATTAAAATGATCTCAGGACCAATTTTGGAAGTATGTCAATCAGTGGCGGCTCCTGCCCTCAAACCCAGATGTTGCACTTAGGCCATAAGATAATATACTATGGAACAATCGCGAAGGGAATATGTTATCATAAACAGTGTGCTTTTCTCAGCCAAATATCAATTTCAACTAGGTAAATGCAAATTAATTGGAAAGTTTTGCACACTTTCACGTCTCATTATTGTAAAATGAACACCAAAAAACGTTCACGAGTGATAACAGAAGAATTTTGAGATGATTAGGTACCATCTATCAAATTTCAGAATCCCTATTTTGTAAAAGTTGAAATTGAAGTACCTGAGTATTGTCGGTTGTATTTCCTTGTCATGGAGCGATTTTTAGCTTTTACCTTCTGTAAAAGTCCTTCCAGTGCAGGTGAGTAGCGGCCGGGTTCCCGGATTGAGCAATCCGCACTATTTTCTCAATAGCACTATTTTCTCCTCCAAAGTAAACTTAGAAAAATTCAATTGAACTACCTTCACGTCATTCATTTTTATTACCTATGCCACAGAAGAAAAACAATGTTCTTCCTTCCGCGATTTTTACTAAATCATATCAGTTTTCGAACTGATAAGATAAGATCACCTCGATTAGACCGCATTCGACCGCAGATTCGATCCCATTCAACCGGCGGTGCATTCAGAAAATCCGCGCCTGGACGGTACAGTGAGGCATTGGCTGGCTCACTAACACTTCAAAAAACACACTAACACTAAGACCGTAGTCTATCGTAAGCGCCAACCTATCTCGTGCACTACTAGTTCGTGCACGAGCCGCCATACAGTTTAGCGCTAGTGTAGCGAACCTCCTCCTATCCGTCGGTGATCCTGAGGCTTTGCCAATGACGTTGTGGTTGTTTTTCAGAGAGGATTAATAGTGAAGAGTTGAGAGTAGTGTGGCAGTAATAATGTTATTATTAAGGTAGGTCACTGTTTTTTTCTTTCTCATTTTGGCCAGGGGATGCACGTGCTCCTCTGCTCCTGCCAGTAGCCGCCCCTGATGTCAATTATCAAAATTATCAGCTGAGCCGTTGATATTGTCATTGTAAAATTGATTTATTTTCAATAACAAATAGACATTATTGAAGTGTCATCTTCTGGGAGAATGCAGCTGCAGCATGTTTCCAATAAATACAAATATAACGTCGTGTTGGAATAAATCAAGATACAGCCATTAATCAGTGTTTACGGGGCGGAGTATCCTCTTGGTACAAGAGGGTAGTTCGAGGTACTGATTCAAAACAAAGATTATTGCGGGGGTTGGGCGCACTCCAGATTAGGCAGCGCATAATCAACTGAGTGGCTCTTGAGAGATAATCCCCCGAGGCGATCGCCCCCTTGCCCGCACACCCCGGGGCCACCGAGCTGAGAGAAGCCCATTAACCGTGTAATAATAACCGTCACCGTCAAAGGAGGTTGGCATGATCATGGTACGAAGGACCGTATTGGTAATGTTCGAGGGCTAGCTAATCTGATTGAATCGGACTTGAGGATCAACCAATGAGCTTATCTAGAAAACCTGTTACACTTATACATTGCTTCAGTTACGAATGTGAATTTTCTGTTTTGCTGTTTAAATTCGCCTTGAAATTCCGTGTGCGTCCCGTTCACTCCAATCGCCATTAAGATGGTCATATTGAGAAGATAACTTAGTAATTAGAAAGTCAATGTAATGGGCAAGTTTTCCAAGTTTTGTCAGCTTCCAGCACGTTTTTTCAAAATGCAGTTAACAAACGAGTAGGTAATTTTAGCAAAAAATATTTTTTTCCATTTTTGACGTTTGAACCGCGATTGCGGTACTTTCGAGTTAGTTTTTGACATCCAATGGTGTAACCGGTGGTGCGTAGATAGCACATAATACTTTCATATTTTTAAACGTAAAAGTGTGACCCAATTTGATCATATTTTGGCTGCTCTTGAGGCTGTTTGGGTCAAAAACATAAAAAACTCAGTTTATAAATTTTAAAACTCACCTGAAATAAAAATTAGTCTAGTTATGGGAACATGAAAAATACCCACATATTCTGCAAGATAAAACAAAGATTTTAAGAGGAAGAACGCTCAATTCGGTTCATTTTTGTGGCCGGAAAAAAATAAAATAGAAAACACTAAAAATGCAAATATATGGGAAGTACTGCGCGTTATCCAAATTCCGATCAAACAGAGTGTTTGGTCTTGCCGAGACAAACATTTCAGTTCAAGAAATTTGAAAAAAGGTTGAGAATTGAGGGAGTTATGGCCATTTTTGTAAATCACCACAGACGGACATAGATTTTGAGTGATTCTGAGTACATGTGTATAGATAAAAGTTTTTTCTGAAGCTCCGTTCCAATTCTCGGTTTTAGGACGCTTCCAATACTTCCATTTACTCTGCCAATATGGAAGTAAAAACGTTGTTTTGAAGAGAAGATACCTATATACATTAGGGTGTCCCTTATATCGGAGAAAAAATTTTTTTTGGGAAATTTGATACGCATACCCTCTTATTTTTTTCTCTTAGGTCTAAAACTATCGTATGTGAAATAGTTCCCCCTAGGATGACGTTAACCCGTGCCGAATCGTCGCCAAAGTTGGAATATACGAATTTGGGCTTTTTCGCTAAAATCGCCCCTTTCTTGAGACGCTCTGAAATTTCTTCTGGCAGTCGCGGTTGTTTGATTGACGTGAAATTTATACCATATATTTGAGTAATATTAACGAAGATCTGGTAAAAATTTGAAGAGGATTGATCGAAAAATACGATTGGTAGAAAAGGTTGTGTACCTATTCAGATGTTGTCTCGTTTTTCCGAAAATAATTTAGCTCTTGCACTCACCCCGTAAGATGTTTACATGAACCTGTCAGTTCATGCATCTTCATAGGCATTAGATAAGGTGCTTGAACTAACATACAAAAATGTGGGGTGAATTCGTATTATATTATCTCAAATCCGGGATCATCGCAACCGCGCATAAACGTGCAGCAACATGTCGATTCTGGATTCGCGCTCTGCCAATGTTTCATATTCTACTCAGCAACCCTTTGTCATTGTCCAAAAGTCTGTTGCCTTCCTAGGGGTCGAGTTATCCTCTTCAGGCTTGTTCACATGGCGTACCAAATTGGCAGTTGAGAAGGAGATTGCGGATTATAAAAGTGACTGGCCGATCGTATTCAGGTCTCAAGCCAATATGCCCTCTTCGTGGAAGACACTTTTTTCGGCAGTGATAGCAAGTAAAGCCCTTTACGCTGCAGAAGCATGGAGTTTTTACCACTGTGAGCTGCTCGAAAGAGTTCAAGTTACAGCGGCCCTGCTTGGCTTGGGATGGAGCACGCCATATTACCTCGTCAGGGCTTCAACTAGAACCCACCTCAAACCGCATATTGGGAAGGGAATGTTTCGCTGGTTTCTGAAACTCCAAAGTATGGGTAAAAAGCGGCTTCCTAGGTCTGGCTTTTACATGCTTCTTGAGCTTGGAAGCTCGCTGACCCCTGCAGTTCAGGCAGCTGCTCGCTCAGGCGGATTGCGAGGGACTCCTGGAACCGCAGGATTATGCCCAACTAAAACAACAGCGAGAACTCTTTGGAGGACGTTGAGGGCGCGAGTCAATCTTCTTTCAACCGAGTCCCAAGAAACGTAGGATGTCTGGGGAGCCTTCCGTACTTGGAGGCTGCCCTGCCACTGTGCGCTAAGCGACTCCTAGCTCAGACAAGACTAGCAGGTCTCCCCTTCTGTCGGGTATACTTGAACAGGCTCTGTATAAAATTCTCAGCAGATCGGAACTGCCAAGTTTGTGATCTGAAAAAGCCAGACACCTCAGAACACCTAATCGCAGAATGCGCAGTGTTTCGGGCCGAGGGGCTCAAATTTTTGGGTGGTTGCACGCTCTCCAAGGGCGAATTGCTGCTAGTCATGACTATCAAGAACCCTGCAAGTTTTATTGGTTTCCTGCAGACGGTCCTTAGGCTCAGGGCCTTCAAGGTTTCAGAGGGAACTGTTTTCTGAGGAAAAAATGTATTACCTACGTACTTTCCGCTTTTGGCCAATAGATATTTTTGGTAGATGCTTACTTAAGAAACTAAAAAAAAACTCCGATGCATAATATTTAACGCTCAAGTAGGAGCTAATCTTTTCTCCAAAAGGAAAATATATATTTTATCTTCACTTTTGTGCCTAATGAAATCTTGCCAACTTTTGTAATGGCCTTATTGGCTTTATACAAATAAACTCTTATTTTTCTTCTTCTTCTACTCCCAGCAGTTTTTTGACAGCTTCTCTGAAGACGGGGTGAACATTTGAAGTCGATTCGTCAGAGATGTTATCTTAAGAGTCAGTAAAACCGTCTGAATGCAAGTTTCCGATAAAACGGGCACCAACAATAGACTTACAAGATTTCTGTAGCCCGCAATTTCCATCCAATCCTCTTCAAATTTTTACCAGATCTTCGTTAATATTACTCAAATATATGGTATAAATTTCACGTCAATCAAACAACCGCGACTGCCAGTAGAAATTTCAGAGCGTCTCAAGAAAGGGGCGATTTTAGCGAAAAAGCCCAAATTCGTATATTCCAACTTTGGCGACGATTCGGCACGGGTTAACGTCATCTTAGGGGGAAACTATTTCACATACGATAGTTTTAGACCTAAGAGAAAAAAATGAGAGGGTATGCGTCCAAAAATATTGAAGTTGAAAAATAAGGGACACCCTAATATACATATATGTGAGTTTTTAAAATGCATATTTTTTACCCTTTAAAAAATTGTATCTTAGAAACGGGTTTCGAAAAGAAGATGCGGTTGGCGCGACGGTTAGTTTCGTTTTCAGGTCAAGTATCACCTAAATGTTTTCATAGGTACCAAGTTTAGGTCATCACAGATTTAAAGGAAAATCAATATGTTTCAATGTGTCATGCCAAAATGTACTGACAGTAGCTTCCACCAAGGGAATACTAATATAGGGCCTAATTGTAGCCAACCAGTTTCTCGGTATTGGCGAACATTCAATCCGGATATCCCAACTCATGACGGAGGCCGACAATGCGTTTTGCAATTTCAATTCGCCGGACGACCGATTGTTCGGCCGGGTCGTTTTGTTCGGATCTGCCAGTAACCGATGGTTGGCCGCAGACGAGACTCAAATGCCATATCAGCCTGTTTATTGACTCGATTTCATTCTCTCGCCGCGCTGATGTTGGAAGTTCCACGTCGGCAATCGCTTTGTCAAAACTTCGCACCTTTCGTCTTTATTGAATCAATGCTCGGAGTCTGGTAGGCGTTATTTTAGGAAGCATCAATAATACATATTTAAATCATAAGCCAATCAATTTAAAAACAAACTATTTAGACCGTTGATAGCACACAATACGTCCATGTTTTGAATATGACACAATTTGATCATATTTTGACTGCTTTTAATTGGTTTTATGTCAAAAATATCAAAAACTAACTATGCAAATTTAAAAATTTGCCCACAATAAAAATACGCTAGTTATTGGAGTATAGAAATATCCAGATATTCTGCAAGGATAAACAAAGATTAAGGTAAGACCAAGAACGCTCAAATCGGTTAATTTTTGTGGCCGGATAAAATAAAATAGAAAACACTAAAAATGCAAATACATCGGAAGTACTGTAAGTTATTCAAATCCCAATTAACAGGGTGTTAGGTCTTGCCAAGACAAACATTTCACACGATTCTCAACTCTTTACCATTAATCGTCTCGCAAAAACAACAACAAAATCGTCAGGCAAAACCTCCGGATTTGTAATGGAAATTGTTGTAGGAGATAGAAGAGAGTGTGATGATGGTGATGAGGGAGAACGTGAGATTGGCCGCTGAAAAAATGTGCATTTTTGTTGGATGCAGGAGGATGATTGGAGCTAACGATAGACAAAGGTGTTAGTGGTCGTGTGATTTTGAAGTATTAGTGCCCCAGTGAGAATGCTCGACCTGTGTGCAGGAGCAAACAGCTTGCCGTGCACTGCCAGTAGAATGCGGTAAAATTAGGTATCTTATCAGTTCAAAATTCAAATACTGATTTGTTTTGGATTTGGTTGCATCAGGCGTTTCAGGGGCGGCTACTGGCAGGATCACAGGCGCATCTGCACCCCCAAGTCAAAATGAAAAAGAAAAAAGATTTTCAATAATTTTACAGTTTTTGAAACAGCCACAAACTCAATAATGAATGTATGACTATCATACAATTCTCAATCTTCTCCCTTAATCCTGTCTGAAAAACAAAATCGTCATTGGAACGAATCCTCGGGGGGAGGGAGGAAGGAATGAAAAGGGCCAAGAAGAAAGACGGGGGTGTGGTGAGGGAGGACCGCAGTGCAAGGTCAAATTCAGCTCAAGAATAAATTAGTAGTTCATCGTTGTTTTGAAGTGGTAGTGAGCCATCAGAATGCTGACAACGCTATTCTTGGTGCATCGCACCGCCGGTTGAAATTCGTAGAAATAGATCGATCTCATCACCTTATCAGTTCATATCTCACCTCTAGCCAACTGAAATGTTGTTTTTCTTGCTTGTTTGCATTTTTTCCCCGTTTATAGTGAGTTTTGCTAACTACACTCCAATTTCTCGGCAGCATTTTTGCCAATTATTGTTTTTTTTTTTTTGCAAATTAGTGGTTCATTAGTGATTTTTTTGTGCAATATCCAAACACTGAAAGCAACTGAAGGCCATTTTAAGTGAACTTACGTGAATCGTTCAAAACTAACTATGGAAGAAAACATCTGAGGAGGTGTCTTTCAAAACTGAACGTGTCCACTTAGGACAATTTTACAGGAAATCAAAAAAACGTGCTACGGCTCCTGCTCAACTTCAATGACCATACTTTTTATGCAGGACTCTTCCTCCTCTCACTCTATCTCTATCCCTCGAATTTAACTTTTCTAACACTCAATATAACGGAGTTATGGGAAAAAGTCTTTTGGACTTGTTGAGTTTTGATGCAAACACGTGTCATCTTTTGAAAAAAACAGCAAGATTTAGCGTCTGGCACTTGACATTCTTGGAGAGGTCGCATGGTCGCTCCTTCTGCTTCAAAAAATGAAGATTCGGATTGCAGCCGGATGCTGCTCTTACTCTAGGGAAATTGGTAACAGAATGGCCATGGTTCAAATTGTAGTGTGGACTTGTGCAGTTTTGGGAAAAACAGTTTACCAGCGCTCAGTAAAAGTTCGAGGGCATGTTCACTTTGATTGAAAACTGAACTCTGAAATCTTAGTGAGGACTTGTTCAACTTTGAACGAAACACAAATGTTTGAGGTGCTATTACGATGGCGAAAATTCACTTGGGATGGGGACAGCTCTCAGGGTGTGTGAAGCTCATGTTTCTTCGCTCGAATCCGACAAAAAATCAATTTCAGCCAAAAGTGGACACGTTCAGTTTTGAAAGACTCCTCCTCATCTCTCTCCTACTGACTATTTGAAAAAGAGAAGGTGAGAAAACTGACTTATCTGATTTGCACTTAATTTGAATTGATATTAGGCAGGAAAGAGCGGATCGTCTTCAATTAAGTGTCCGATATTCCCTTTGTATTTTTCCCATGAATAAATGGTCTGGGTGCACCCCCTCGGCTTGAGGGATGGAGCCGCCACTGGCCTGCAATGAGAGAGGGGCGTTGGAAATTGCGCTACATCCGGCATCGCCAGGGCGCCTCGCAACGAATAGAACAAAGCGACTAGAATTGTGCGGCCAAGGCCCGTGCGTGAAGTTGAGGATACCGTCGGAAAAGAGGGAAATTGTATTTCAAAACACCTCAGCCGACCTCTTACAGCTTCGTCCGTTCCTTCTTCCCGACTCCAATCTTGATTACCGTTCGTTTATGCTTCCTCCGCTGAAAGCCTCTTTCGCCCTCATTCGCTTTCAGTACCTATTGGCCATGCTCGTACCCGTGGGTTCCATCCCCTGATTCTCTCTCGCCTCTGAAAGTATAAGAAATAATAAGTACTCCCTCGTTGTTGGGAAGGCTTTCAACGATACACCGTTCCCTATAACCACTCGGCTATCCCCGAAAAAGACTTTTCCCTTTGTTATCCCTCCAAGCCCAATCTTCCTCAATTGTTTGGCTCTGGCCATTGTTGCGGTTTTCGTTTCCCATTGGGCAGCGCAATAAACCCCCTTCGATATTGACCTCAGGGTCTCGACCTTTTTGGTCATCCGAATGCCTCCGCCGCCGCCTTTCTAGGGCCAAAGCTGCCTTTCTTCTTCAGTTGGTCACCGCCTTCCTTGCTGTGAGCCACTTGAGAACTTCACCCCTTGGCCAGGGATCCTCTTGTTGAGATAAGACGCCTTTTCGTCCCTCCAATTATTTTCACGCCTTGAAAAAGCGAACGGAATCGAACTGTTGAGTGGTCCAATAGTGGGTAAGTATCTTCACACCCAAGCATTAGCGGTAAATAGCCATCTGAACGACCAGCGACAAGGGTAGGACTCGAATTTCCGCAGTTATTCAAACAAACATATTTATTCTGAATATAAATTAGAAATTTGACTGTTGCGCATACGTTGCTCCGTCAATTAGCCGTATTCTTTCCCTATCGTTTTTAATTTTTTCCAATTTCATCCACTTTCTTCCTCCACTTTCTAAATACTCGAAGGGTTGGCGTGATTTTCGTCGCTACCCGAGGCGGCCACAACAACATAACAACGTCTGGTGGAACTGTGGTTAAACGCTTCTTGTGATACGAGGTTAAGATATTGCTTTACCTCCCCTATCCACTTTGACCCATTTGACTAGAGCCGCGGGAAAGGCTGATTGTTTTCGGCGAGGTTTTTCATCTCCTGCGAAGGCCCAATATGCGGCCATGTAGAAAAAAAAGCTTTTGACTTGCCTCTAAGCTTAGAAAGGTCGCCTCGACCCTTACACACAGATTAACCATCGTTCATTAAGTTTTATAAATAGCACTTTGAGTGTATTTTTATGTTCGTGCTAAATTATTTGCGGAAACCCCGCGCGAAATCCAATAATCCGATATGGACGAAAAGCTCAACCATTAGAAAACATTAAAGATTCCAGACGATAAAAACAGCATTAAACTCCTTTTTTTCTGGATTTTTGACCTCTTCACCTCCTAGAGACAACTTGAAAAATATCACTTCTCAGGGAAGATTATCAGAGAATTATAATTCTCATCAATGATAATTATCAGAGAATTATCTTGCGGTGAAATGAAGATCAAAAATAAAAATCTGACGATGAGAGTTCAACCTGTCAAACTATACCATCAACCCGACTATACCATAAATAAAATTTCACTTTGAGCCGTGGGTCCGAGCCCCACGTTGGGCGCCAATTTGTTGCTTCCTATTCGCCCAAAATCATCGTAACGATTTTTAAGCCCAAAATTCTTTTACAGATGGTTGCTTCTTTCGCTGGTTGAGTTCCTAATGGGGATGAGCATCGGTGGTCGATACTATCGAACTATCGATGTTTTGCATCCGATAGTCGATGTTTTTACCATCGATGGTTTAGAACCGATGTTTCACCACTATCGATTACTTCAATGTGATAGTATCGAATCTTCTCTTTATCCTTATCACTCGGTATCAATATAAATAATGTTCGCTTAGATTTCGGTGTTAGATTCCCACTTTTGAGCCTATTTTTACATGGAAAATTCGTCATTGCATTTTTTGTTCATTTTTGGTTGATTTTGATTGACTAAACTGACCAGTGGTTTCACTGAAATTTGTATCATGCAAATGGCAAAGATGGATACTTGAATTATCCTAGGCATCTATTCAATTTTAAAACTTCTTCACTTGAACAAAGAAGTATCGATACTATCGATAGTTTAGAACCAATATTTTCAACAATCGATGGTTTCCTTCGATAGATTATTCGATGGTGACTATCGATAGTTGTCAATCGATGCTCATCCCTAGTTCCTATTGGTATACAGGGATAGAATCAGTGCATCGATGGTGGATATTCCAGAAACGACTTGAGAAACGTAAGTCTGTAAAATTATAGCAAAGTTTTAACAATTGCAGCCACAATCAGATGGGCAATGAGAAATGCCTTGCACTCGCCGAGAATCCCTTTTCGCCTCGGCCTTTCAAAAAGAACATCGGTTATCATGAGTGCAGTTGAGCATCAAACATCCATATTGAAGATTAAGTACTTTTGATTACTTGCGGCTTTTAATAACTTCTGCAAAGGACAATAACCAGGCATAAAACTCATAACTTTGCACTCCTCCTGTTTCCTTGGGGCAGCTTATACGGGCGCGCTCTCGTAGGCTCGTCTTTCCTCTGAAAGAAAATTACTCAGAAAGTTTCCCCCTCGCGACCGAGGAAACTCTACAGAATAGGTCGAGTTTTTCTCCTCGGGAGAAACCGACTGGAGGAATGCAGCAGTACCGCCTCATTATTCTCGATTAGCACAAATTAAGGCAACACCAGGCAACAGCTCCGGCTACCCTTCCTTCATTAACATCATTCGTAGCGCCTCGCTTTGAAATTCCTGTAATTGAGTTTTACTGGACATCGAAGTTTCTTGGTGCGCAAGGCGCGCAGGCGCTCGGTATAAATCTTCACCGAGCAAGACAAACGAAACTAGCTTATTATTGTAATAGATAAAACGTAAGCTTGAAATGTGACGATGGTTAACAGAAGTTGGGGTTCTTATCCGCAAAGCTCATTGTAATAATTTCGGAGAAGTTTGGCTCGCTTTTGCTCCCTAGTTCCTTCTGGTAAGGCCGTTGTTGAGTTCGAAACTTCAGCAATTAGAGAATGAAAAAGCTCCCTTCTATTGTTTGGGAAACCGTTCTTTTTATCTTCATCAGAGACGCAATTCAGTTTACTGCGTTTCGAGTTTCAGAACGGTTTGTTCCCATTTCATCCGTGAAAACGCAATTTTAATTGCAGCACTCCCACGCCGAGGGCCGCTTTATCAATTGTTGATTATCCGAAAATTATTGACCAATCTCTTGGACACGAATTTCTTGGAAACACAGCCTACGCGCATTCGCCGAAAATCTTGAAATTAGAGGCTAATTGGTTAGTCAATGATTTTCGAATAATCGACAATTGATAAAGCGGCTCTGAACCTGATAGCCATAAGACTATGAATGGGAGAGATTCAGATTTCTGCAAATCACAGTCGTTTCGAAAATGAGAATATTCTTTTATAGAAAGTAGGTACCTAACGGTTATTCAAGTTGACTTGCCGTAAAGTTTTGCTAAGTTTGTTTCGCTCTCGCGCGGCCACTTTGATCTGATTTGAAGAGTAAGATTTTTAATCTAATTACGAAACACTTTTAGTGTTTTCTATTTGACATTTTCCTGGCCAAAAAAATTAGGTATTCGATTTGGGCGTTCTTGGTCTTGAAATCTAGTTTTACATTGCAGCATCACGGATATATATTTTTTTTTGTTCCAGTAATTGAACGTATTTTGATTTCAATTCAGTTCAGTGTAATTCTTAACATTTTTTGGCCCAGTTTTGATAATTTCTGCCTTTTTTGATTATTTTGGTTCATTTTTCTCAGACAATTCTTCTTAACAAATGAACCTTTGTGTAATCGGTCAGGGAAAAGAATTTAACACCCCTGAAAATTTGTTGGCTTACGTTTGAAGGGGTGTAGAATTCGAATTTCCGATTAACATTTTTTTCCGTCTGCCGCTCGCCGTCTGGGGTATCTACAAACCTTTCAATCTGAAGACCGATGTATTTATTTCGGAATAATACTGTCGTGAACGATGCAGATTGAAACCCCATTCAACAACATTACTGAATCTCATAATAAAGTGCTGAAGCAATCGAACATTGTTCGCGTGATTACACCGATGCTATTTCCAATCCCGATTCCACCGACTCACGAACTGCTTCGTGAAGTGCCTCTATTCCAATCACGTTTAGGAATAATAATTGTTGATTCAATTCTTTAAGAGTACTAACTTAAATCTCACCAGATTGGTAAACACAGGAGGGGGGTTAATTTTTATGAAAGTTGAAACCAAAGTCGATTGGATTCTTGATGGATAGTCTTTAATTGAGATGCATCACATTCTGGCGTTGATCCTTGTCATGACGTCACGAGTCAAATTAGTTATTAATACACAGTACTTGCATAATATGCAACCATTTTATGGTTGTCAGCAAATCAGGGTGAAATGGTATACAACCCACGTGAGTACTTACTTCCTTTTTGCACTTTTTGACTTTATACTTACAGTTAATTAGGTAGTGCTGTCAATAATCAGCTAGACATAAATTGTATTACACAATCCAAGTGTTAAATAGGATAAGTCAATTCCAAGCGCTTTATGCCCTGAAAGCATTTTTGCGATATTCATATTTGGTATTGCAGTGACGGATCCCGCTTAGAAGGCTTTCCCTTGTACAACTCTTCGTTTTGATACCATCTGACAGCTGGGGGATCCGATTTCCTTTTTTGCACCACCGACTTAGGTATCACTTCGCTGGAATTGACGTCTTGATAGATCACGCTGCCAGTATCGGTTGAGCAATTCGAGATATATGCAAGTTACTCACCAAAGGACCGACTGATTAGTGTCAATCAGCATACTGCATTCAGCTTGTCAGACGTGTCCGTTTCGAGTCATGGATCCCTTGTGCGCGGATAACGAACCACGACTTGTCCAAGGATGTGCGCCAACGACGGCTAGAACAATACAGAACGGAGAAGTCTCGTCTGTTCCATGACGATATCGATCGTTTGTTCATCGATTCACGAATGTTGAACAAATATTTGACCAATGGGTTTATAGCCGGTTTATCAATTGAATTAAAGCGACTTTCATAGTAGATTTATTGTCACCTAGCATTTTTTATATGCGCGTCCATGCAAATATTGTCAATAGTAGTTGCAGGTATTTTGATACTAGATTATGATAGGATTATAACTATTTAGGATTATAACGATAATTGATTTTGACTAGGATTATACTAGATTATGGTAATTGATAAACCGACCCTTGAAATAATGCAAGGGTCAGCTGACCCCTGAAATAGCCTGCTTTCATGTGAATCCAGCTTTAGCCTGCACTTGAAAATAAATTTTCTACAAAAAAATCGTCCGGAAATGTATTACCTCAAAGCAGCCAGAGCAGATGGAGAAAATGCTAAAAGCTGGAAGTGATTCTTATGCCCTTTTGAAGGTAAAATCTTCAGCTATCCAAGGATATTGGAATTTTGGTCATTAATTTGTTTAACATTATATAAAATAATGGCACTCACCGTTGCATGCAATGCACAACAAAGGCGTTGGAAATCATCATGAATTTTTGTTGGTCCGAGAAAAATTATTCGTACCCTTTTTTTGGTCATAGCTGGGCTTTAATCGCTCAAAAACGAAATTCAGATCTGGCCAACCATCCTGAAGATGTAGATCATTTTCTTTGAGTTGGCCCTCCTGTTGGACGATTTCCAATGGCCTTGATTTCCCATTCATTTTCGTGACTTGATTTCTAAAAAAAGTTACCCCGAATGGAAGCTGCTCACTTTTTTGGATCACAGTTCATGGTGTACTTACTTACCTTGCTCTGTAGCAAAAATGTTAGCTTCTTCTGGATACCTAATTAGGTATTGTTATGAACGATTTTCAAGATATCATAGAATTTCAAGTCGACAAGAAGTTCAAACCTCCGTCTTCCGAAATTCATCTTCGAGGTCTGCAGACGCGTATCAAGCGTAAGTTCTTGACAGCGCGCTTAGTAACTTGATGATTGAACATCCGATGCCATGGCAACACTTTCGGCCGAATTTGCAGGCCGTCAGTGTCAAGCTGAATCAGACTTGAGTCCGAGTTGCCAGAGAATTCCGCCTGCGAACTTGCCTGGAATACCGTCCCTGCGTAATTCGATTCTGTAAATGTTACCTAATTTTGGAGGAAGATGAACATGACCAAAGTCCTCTTATACCAATGCTGGCCCAACGCTTTAAAAATGACGTTGATCTCGAAGTTGACTTTGATCTCGAAGTTGACTTTGATCTCGAAGTTGACTTTGATCGCGAAGTTGAGTTTGATCTCGAAGTTGAGTTTGATCTGGAAGCTGACTTTAATCTCGAAGTTGACTTTGATCTCGAAGTTGATTTTGTTCTCAAAATTGACTTTGATCTCGAAGCTGACTTTGATCTCGAATTTGACTTTGAACTCGAAGTTGAGTTTGATCACGAAGTTGAATTTGATCTCGGAATTGACTTTGAACTCGAAGTTGACTTCGAACTCGAAGTTACTTTCATCTCGGAGTTGACTTCGATCTCGAAATTGACTTTGATCTCGAAGTTGAGTTTGATGTCGAAGTTGAGTTTGATGTCGAAATTGATTTTGATCTCGAAGTTGACTTTGATCTCGAAGTTGAATTTGATCTCGAAGTTGACTTTGATCTCGAAGTTGACTTTGATCTCGAAGTTGACTTCGATCTCGAAGTTGACTTCGATCTCGAAGTTGACTTTGATCTCGACGTTGACTTCAATCTCGAAATTGACTTTGATGTCGAAGTTGACTTTGATCTCGACGTTGACTTCGATCTCGAAATTGACTTTGATGTCGAAGTTGACTTTGATTTCGAAGTTGAATTTGATCTCGAAGTTGAGTTTGATGTCGAAGTTGATTTTGATCTCGAAGTTGACTTTGATCTCGAAGTTGACTTTGATCTCGCAGTTGACTTTGATCTCGAAGTTGACTTTGATCTCGACGTTGACTTTGAACTCGAAGTTGAGTTTGATCACGAAGTTGAATTTGATCTCGGAATTGACCTTGAACTTGAAATTGACTTCGATCTCGAAGTTACTTCCATCTCGGAGTTGACTTCGATCTCGAAATTGACTTTGATCTCGAAGTTGACTTTGATCTCGAAGTTGAGTTTGAACTCGAAGTTGACTTTTATGTCGAAGTTGACTTTGATCTCGAAGTTGGGTTTGATCACGAAGTTGAATTTGATCTCGGAATTGACCTTGAACTTGAAATTGACTTCGATCTCGAAGTTACTTTCATCTCGGAGTTGACTTCGATCTCGAAATTGACTATGATCTCGAAGTTGACTTTGATCTCGAAGTTGAGTTTGAACTCGAAGTTGACTTCGATCTCGAAGTTACAACCATCTCGGAGTTGACGTTGATCTCGGAGTTGACTTTGATCTCGAAGTTGACTTCGATCTCGAAATTGACTTTGATGTCGAAGTTGACTTTGATCTCGAAGTTGAGTTTGATCACGAAGTTGAATTTGATCTCGGAATTGACTTTGATTTTGAAGTTGACTTTGATCTCGTAATTGACTTTGAACTTGAAATTGACTTCGATCTCGAGGATACTTTCATCTCGGAGTTGACGTTGATCTAGAAGTTGACTTTGATGTCGAAATTGACTTTGATCACGAAGTTGAGTTTGATCACGAAGTTGACTTTGAACTCGAAGTTGAGTTTGATCACGAAGTTGAATTTGATCTCGGAATTGACTTTGATCTCGAAGTTGACTTCGATCTCGAAATTGACTTTGATGTCGAAGTTCACTTTGATTTCGAAGTTGACGTTGATCTCGAAGTTGAGTTTGAACTCGAAGTTGAGTTTGAACTCGAAGTTTACTTTGATCTCGAAGTTGACTTTGAACTCGAAGTTGACTTTGATGTCGAAGTTGAGTTTGATCTCGAAGTTGACTTTGATCTCGAAGTTGACTTTGATGTCGAAGTTCACTTTGATTTCGAAGTTGACGTTGATCTAGAAGTTGACTTTGATCTCGAAGTTGACTTTGATCTCGAAGTTGAGTTTGAACTCGAAGTTGACTTCGAACTCGAAGTTACATTCATCTCGGAGTTGACGTTGATCTCGGAGTTGACTTTGATCTCGAAGTTGACTTCGATCTCGACATTGACTTTGATGTCGAAGTTGACTTTGATCTCGAAGTTGAGTTTGATCTCGAAGTTGAGTTTGATCACGAAGTTTACTTTGATCTCGAAGTTGACTTTGAACTCGAAGTTGACTTTGATCTCGACGTTGACTTCGATCTCGAAATTGACTTTGATGTCGAAGTTGACTTTGATGTCGAAGTTGACTTTGATCTCGAAGTTGAGTTTGATCACGAAGTTGAATTTGATCTCGGAATTGACCTTGAACTTGAAATTGACTTCGATCTCGAAGTTACATCCATCTCGGAGTTGACTTCGATCTCGAAATTGACTTTGATCTCGAAGTTGACTTTGATCTCGAAGTTGAGTTTGAACTCGAAGTTGACTTTTATGTCGAAGTTGACTTTGATCTCGAAGTTGGGTTTGATCACGAAGTTGAATTTGATCTCGGAATTGACCTTGAACTTGAAATTGACTTCGATCTCGAAGTTACTTTCATCTCGGAGTTGACTTCGATCTCGAAATTGACTATGATCTCGAAGTTGACTTTGATCTCGAAGTTGAGTTTGAACTCGAAGTTGACTTCGATCTCGAAGTTACAACCATCTCGGAGTTGACGTTGATCTCGGAGTTGACTTTGATCTCGAAGTTGACTTCGATCTCGAAATTGACTTTGATGTCGAAGTTGACTTTGATCTCGAAGTTGAGTTTGATCACGAAGTTGAATTTGATCTCGGAATTGACTTTGATTTTGAAGTTGACTTTGATCTCGAAATTGACTTTGAACTTGAAATTGACTTCGATCTCGAGGATACTTTCATCTCGGAGTTGACGTTGATCTAGAAGTTGACTTTGATGTCGAAGTTGACTTTGATCACGAAGTTGAGTTTGATCACGAAGTTGACTTTGAACTCGAAGTTGAGTTTGATCACGAAGTTGAATTTGATCTCGGAATTGACTTTGATCTCGAAGTTGACTTCGATCTCGAAATTGACTTTGATGTCGAAGTTCACTTTGATTTCGAAGTTGACGTTGATCTCGAAGTTGAGTTTGAACTCGAAGTTGAGTTTGAACTCGAAGTTTACTTTGATCTCGAAGTTGACTTTGAACTCGAAGTTGACTTTGATGTCGAAGTTGAGTTTGATCTCGAAGTTGACTTTGATCTCGAAGTTGACTTTGATGTCGAAGTTCACTTTGATTTCGAAGTCGACGTTGATCTAGAAGTTGACTTTGATCTCGAAGTTGACTTCGATCTCGAAGTTGACTTTGATCTCGACGTTGACTTCGATCTCGAAATTGACTTTGATGTCGAAGTTGACTTTGATGTCGAAGTTGACTTTGATCTCGAAGTTGAGTTTGATCACGAAGTTGAATTTGATCTCGGAATTGACTTTGATCTCGAAGTTGACTTTGATCTCGAAGTTGAGTTTGAACTCGAAGTTGACTTCGAACTCGAAGTTACATTCATCTCGGAGTTGACGTTGATCTCGGAGTTGACTTTGATCTCGAAGTTGACTTCGATCTCGACATTGACTTTGATGTCGAAGTTGACTTTGATCTCGAAGTTGAGTTTGAACTCGAAGTTGAGTTTGAACTCGAAGTTTACTTTGATCTCGAAGTTGACTTTGAACTCGAAGTTGACTTTGATCTCGACGTTGACTTCGATCTCGAAATTGACTTTGATGTCGAAGTTGAGTTTGATCTCGAAGTTGACTTTGATGTCGAAGTTCACTTTGATTTCGAAGTTGACGTTGATCTCGAAGTTGAGTTTGAACTTGAAGTTGAGTTTGAACTCGAAGTTGATTTTGTTCTCAAAATTGACTTTGATGTCGAAGTTGACTTTGATGTCGAAGTTGACTTTGATCTCGAAGTTGAGTTTGATCACGAAGTTGAATTTGATCTCGGAATTGACTTCGATCTCGAAATTGACTTTGATGTCGAAGTTGAGTTTGATCTCGAAGTTGACTTTGATGTCGAAGTTCACGTTGATTTCGAAGTTGACGTTGATCTCGAAGTTGAGTTTGAACTTGAAGTTGAGTTTGAACTCGAAGTTGATTTTGTTCTCAAAATTGACTTTGATGTCGAAGTTGACTTTGATGTCGAAGTTGACTTTGATCTCGAAGTTGAGTTTGATCACGAAGTTGAATTTGATCTCGGAATTGACTTCGATCTCGAAATTGACTTTGATGTCGAAGTTGACTTTGATTTCGAAGTTGACTTCGATCTCGAAATTGACTTTGAACTTGAAATTGACTTCGATCCCGAGGTTACTTTCATCTCGGAATTGACTTTGATCTCGAAGTTGACTTTGATCTCGAAGTTGAGTTTGAACTCGAAGTTGAGTTTGAACTCGAAGTTTACTTTGATCTCGAAGTTGACTTTGAACTCGAAGTTGACTTTGATCTCGACGTTGACTTCGATCTCGAAATTGACTTTGATGTCGAAGTTGAGTTTGATTTCGAAGTTGACGTTGATCTCGAAGTTGACTTTGATCTCGAAGTTGATTTTGTTCTCAAAATTGACTTTGATGTCGAAGTTGACTTTGATGTCGAAGTTGACTTTGATCTCGAAGTTGAGTTTGATCAAGAAGTTGAATTTGATCTCGGAATTGACTTCGATCTCGAAATTGACTTTGATGTCGAAGTTGACTTTGAACTCGAAGTTGAGTTTGATCACGAAGTTGAATTTGATTTCGGAATTGACTTTGATTTCGAAGTTGACGTTGATCTCGAAGTTGAGTTTGAACTCGAAGTTGAGTTTGAACTCGAAGTTGACTTTGATGTCGAAGTTGAGTTTGATCTTGAAGTTGACTTTGATCTCGAAGTTGACTTCGATGTCGAAGTTCACTTTGATTTCGAAGTTGACGTTGATCTAGAAGTTGACTTTGATCTCGAAGTTGACTTCGATCTCGAAGTTGACTTTGATCTCGACGTTGACTTCGATCTCGAAATTGACTTTGATGTCGAAGTTGACTTTGATGTCGAAGTTGACTTTGATCTCGAAGTTGAGTTTGATCACGAAGTTGAATTTGATCTCGGAATTGACTTTGATCTCGAAGTTGACTTTGATCTCGAAGTTGAGTTTGAACTCGAAGTTGACTTCGAACTCGAAGTTACATTCATCTCGGAGTTGACGTTGATCTCGGAGTTGACTTTGATCTCGAAGTTGACTTCGATCTCGACATTGACTTTGATGTCGAAGTTGACTTTGATCTCGAAGTTGAGTTTGAACTCGAAGTTGAGTTTGAACTCGAAGTTTACTTTGATCTCGAAGTTGACTTTGAACTCGAAGTTGACTTTGATCTCGACGTTGACTTCGATCTCGAAATTGACTTTGATGTCGAAGTTGAGTTTGATCTCGAAGTTGACTTTGATGTCGAAGTTCACTTTGATTTCGAAGTTGACGTTGATCTCGAAGTTGAGTTTGAACTTGAAGTTGAGTTTGAACTCGAAGTTGATTTTGTTCTCAAAATTGACTTTGATGTCGAAGTTGACTTTGATGTCGAAGTTGACTTTGATCTCGAAGTTGAGTTTGATCACTAAGTTGAATTTGATCTCGGAATTGACTTCGATCTCGAAATTGACTTTGATGTCGAAGTTGACTTTGATTTCGAAGTTGACTTCGATCTCGAAATTGACTTTGAACTTGAAATTGACTTCGATCCCGAGGTTACTTTCATCTCGGAATTGACTTTGATCTCGAAGTTGACTTTGATCTCCAAGTTGAGTTTGAACTCGAAGTTGAGTTTGAACTCGAAGTTTACTTTGATCTCGAAGTTGACTTTGAACTCGAAGTTGACTTTGATCTCGACGTTGACTTCGATCTCGAAATTGACTTTGATGTCGAAGTTGAGTTTGATTTCGAAGTTGACGTTGATCTCGAAGTTGATTTTGTTCTCAAAATTGACTTTGATGTCGAAGTTGACTTTGATGTCGAAGTTGACTTTGATCTCGAAGTTGAGTTTGATCAAGAAGTTGAATTCGATCTCGGAATTGACTTCGATCTCGAAATTGACTTTGATGTCGAAGTTGACTTTGAACTCGAAGTTGAGTTTGATCACGAAGTTGAATTTGATTTCGGAATTGACTTTGATTTCGAAGTTGACTTTGATCTCGAAGTTGAGTTTGAACTCGAAGTTGAGTTTGAACTCGAAGTTGACTTTGATCTCGAAGTTGACTTTGATCTCGAAGTTGATTTTGATCTCTATGATGACTATGATAGGGAATTTCGCTCGAATGAATTCTATAATCGCTACGATAATATGCCGCTCGCGTTCAGTATGGTAATTGACCAAATTGGAGTGCTGTTTTAATTCATCGTTTTTTTTTTGGACGGACTAAATATATTGAATGGACTCGGAGATTGCGGCCTCATGGTGAAGATATAATTCTTCATTACTCATGTCATTCATTTGTTTGAGTTTGTCCATCGCAAAAAACTATTCCCCATAGTGGTTTGTGACTGAAGCGGTTCAAGCCTTGATCTCATCTAGATTGTGATTAATGCTTTTATATCTGCATTAAGAGAGGAAGAAGCGAGACGAACAGAACATGTTGCCTCCAATAGGAAGATTGATCTTATTTTTTACCGCTGAGTATCACGAAAGGCAAGTTTGTCGTTTGTATCTTTCGACAAGTGCATCTATGCGTTTTATTTGTCCCAAACCTGATAATATGTTAGAAGGAAACTTGGTACATGAGTTCTCACAGCAGGGGACAGGAGCTCGGCACTAGACATGCTCTTGGTAGCTCTGCTCTGCTCATCGTGCACCTGAGTCAAATCGTCGAACACTGTTCTTGTACTAGGCCTCTCACTTCTTTTCACGCCTACGAATATTAATAACAAGATTCTCATGATTGCACCTCCACGGCCTAGTAAGGGATTTTAGTTTTTCAATAATTGAGATTATTAAGCAACATCCGGTTGAACGATGGCATTGCTCTGAAGATAACCTGTAAGCTAACTAATCCTAGGATCAGGGTTGCTAGGGTGTGCTTCTGCAATAATGAATAACGTTTTTACCCATTTACTACAAATTTGAGTTATTTCAGTCACGTCCCTACATTTCTAGGTCCCAAAACTTGAAAAAAATTACGCATCTCAAAAATAACATATTTTCATGCCTTATTAGCATAGGATTTTTGTAAATTCTGTAATTCAGATTCGTGATATAAATAATATTCAATTTACCCAATATTTAATCGCATATTATGTGATTGCAAAAACTCCCTATATTTTGGAGATTACGATGTAGCGATGTTACCTCAATTTCTCCAGAACAATAAAGCAAGCTTACAGCCACAGAATTTCAGCTGTGTGTAGCCGACAACATTGATGAAAAATGATCAAGCAGCCTGTTACAGACAGGTGAGTGAAATGTAATTGATGATCTTACAGTGCGATTCGCCGAATCCCCTGATCGCCGCTCGAGTATAGAATTGTTCCAATATCGAACTCGTATCCGCCAAGGAACGAAGGGTCCGAATATTAATGTTTCACCAGCCACGGCGATTCTGTCGTTTTTGACCGAATCGTGGGCGACCGAAACTCCAAATATTCATTCAGTTCTGAAATATTTTTCAGAATTATTCTAATATTTTTAAAAGTCAACCCTTCAGCAATCGGAATATGACATCGTGCGCAAATAACAGCGTTCCCTTAATTCGATATGTGTAAACTGAAGATTTCCGGGCCGAAACCGTGGATTTGAACAAACTAAAGTCCGCTGCTGGAATTAAATATTCAAAAGCCCGGCCCAAAATTCCGGTTACGGCTTCCGTTACGGTCCCGGTTACGGGTCCGACAATAGTTTCCGGTTACTCCCGTAAATTGGGCACGGATCCGGTGTGCGCTCCGGTTACGGTCCAGGTACGGGTTTCGTTCACGACCGTAATACCCGATTACGGTTACGACCGGAGTCTCGGATTCCGGCTACGACCGGAGTCTCGGATTCCGGTTACGACCGGAGTCTCGGATTCCGGTTACGGCCGTGATTGTAGCAGGTACCGGTTACGACCGTATTTGTAGCAGGTTCCGTTTACGACATTCCAGCAGGTTCTGAAATTGACAGTACTCAGACTCAGAGACAAGCAGCCGGCGAGCCTGGGCCTGGGCCTGGCTTGTCTAGCTGAACGCCGTCCTGAAAGTCCTCAATTATGTAGTGCAGGCAGAAATTCACTGTCAAAAATTTTACGTCCGAACAGGGACTCGAACCCTGATCCCTCAGATTTAAAGTCTGATGCTCTACCGACTGAGCTATCCGGGCGGTTACGAATTGGCGTGACCAGAGCTCAATCTAGCCTCCGGTCGTAATCGGATCGACTCCGTCCGGAGATGGTAGTAGTCCGGCCGGAACCGGCAGAAGTCCGGCCGGAGCCTGCAGGAGTCCGGCCGGAACCAGCGAGAGTCCGGCCGGAATCGGCAGAAGTCCGATCGTAATCAGGAGTAGTCCGGTCGTATTCGGATCGAATCCGATCGTAACCGGAAAATTTCTTTGGATTTCCGATCGTAACCGGAAATTTTCGTCAAATTTACGACCGTAACCGGACTTTTTGGATAAATTTACGATCGTATCCGTAAATTTTCATCGTAACCGTAACCGGGATTTTGGGCCGGGAGACCCGCTCTGAAATTGTTATAAGCCAAGAGGTCAACCTATCATCGACTGAGCACCTGTTGGCATACAGCCGATTTGAACTCGTACAGTTGCTCGTTCAGACAAATGCGAGTGCATGTGAGGAGGTTTTTTTAAAAATTGAACACGTCCACTTACAAAATATGGCGTTTTTGAGCTTTCCGACGATCGTATAGTACATATAACAAATAATTTATTTATTATAAATAATAAATAAATAATTTATAATTTTTTTTATGCATAGTTATATTTATTGAATATATAAATGACTAAATTTAGTCATATTCAATGATAAATATAACTATGCATAAAAAAAATTATAAATTATTTATTTTATGTACTATACGATCGTAGGAAAGCTCATAGAAGGTCAATTTTACTTCCATATTTACAAAGTAAATGGAAGTAGGTATTGGAAGCGTCCTAAAATCGAAAATTGGAACTTAGCTTCAGAAAAAACTTTTTCTTATACACATCACTCAGAATTTTTTCCCGAAAAAGTGTCTGTGTGTCCGTCTGTGGTCATTTACAAAAATGACCATAGCTCCCTCAAATCTCAACCTTTTTTCAAATTTCTGGAACCGAAACATTTGTCTCAACAAGACCTAACACATTTTTTAATCGGAATTTGAATAGCTCACAGTACTTCCAATATATTTGCTTTTTTAGTGTTTTCTATTTTTTTCCGGCCTCAAAAATGAACCGATCTGAGCGTGCTTGGTCTCAAAATCTTTGTTTTTCCTTGCTGAAATTGTGGATATTTTTTATGTTCCGATAATGTGGCGTAATTTTATTTTGAGGAATTTTCAAATTTGCGTTGTGTTTTTTTTTATATTTTTGACCTTATTACCCTTAAAAGCAGTCAAAATATGAGCATATTGAGTTTATTTTTACTTCTCAAAATACGGAAATATTGTGTGTTGTCTACGCACCACTGGTGGATACTAAGTGGATATGTTCAGTTTTGGAAGATACCTCCTCATTTGTACACCCATCGAGGATCCAAAGCTGAAATTCTCTACACCAGGCGGTCGATAAATTAAAATTAAAAAGAAATTCCGAGTAGAAACTCATCCGGTATTATTTTTCACGGAGCAACTACCGTATCGGCAAGCTGGCGAAAAAAAGTATCCGCGGCTTAATGAGGATCGCTCCAGTCCTCGACAGGAGTGATTCTTTAGAGGAGAATCCGCTAAAAAAATCTGCATAAAGCATCATTAAAAAGAGCCTGCTCTGTCGACGAATTAAAGGTGACTCCAGGAGACGGGAGACACGTAAAAGAGAACGAAACATGAGACGGTAAAGCTAATGACATAGCAAGTGGATCGCGGACTTTTCAAGTACCGCGAAAACTTTCGCTGTATCAGAGGCCGTCTAATTAAGCCGGTCCATAAAAGGTACGTATTGCAGCTGGGGAGGAGTCAGTCAGGCAATTGTACCTGCAGGTATCAAAAAGTCGCAATCTCTTCTGATGAAAACAGTCGGGAATAATCCAAGGCAGACGATTCCAGGCATCACAAAAAGTCACAATCTCGAAAAAATGTTCTTACCTTCGGATTTAGCAAGACCAATTGCGTTCAAAAGAGAAACAACTTTATTGCCTGAACGAAAAAAATTGTATCCCCTATTATGGCATGCCTTCAAGGGACGTAGAAGAATTTGCGAAAAATACAAATTTCCATCTTTACTTCGGGATAGTTCGCGCAAATCGAGGGAAATATTCCGTTCAAACCTTCATCGATTGCTTCTCCTGTCATTTTGAGAAAAAAAGAGCTTCAACTTGCTGTAAAAAACTTTCAACGAAAAATAAACCATGATTGAGTTATTTCTCCCTTTTGGTTTATTATTCTATATTACAAGTCGGAGAAGATTTAGGAAAAACACAATTTTTTCAGAGGGCTTAAAACTGACCGATTGGCTTGGCTAAAGAATTGGGGCTGTAAGTACGGAATCGTGGTTGAATTTTCCTGAAATTTCAACAAAAAAATCTCCAGCCGTTTGGGAGAAAGTGGACGGCGGACGGCGGTCGGCGGATGGTGGACGGCGGACGGTGGACGGCGGACAGCAGACGGTGGACGGCGGATGGTGGACTGGGGACGGTAGACGACAGACGGCGGACGGTGGACGTTGGACGGCAGACGGTGGATGGCGGACGGCGGATGGTGGACAGTAGACGACAGACGGTGGACGGCGGATGGCGGACGGTAGACGGTGGACAACAGACGGTGGACGGCGGACGGCAGACGGTGGATGGCGGACGGTGGACGTCGGATAGTGGACGGCGGACGGTAGACGGCTGGTGGTTGACTGCAGACGGTGGACAGCGGACGGCGGACGGTGGACGGCGGACGGACGTGTTTTTTCAATTGCAGATTCTTATTCAGCACTCTTTGAAACGTAATCCATGAGTGTTTGAGGGTAGGTTAGAAATTTTTTTCTATTTTTAAAAACCTATTTCCAGTAGAAAAATTGGTTCAAAATGTCACTTATCAATCAAAGTGTGGAAGAATTATTTGTCACTACTCACTGGATTGGCTGAAGAGATGGCGAGATTATGCGCGCCTTCTTGTTTAAGTCCCAGCAACACGAAATGTTTACCCAATGGCATCTAATGCAAAACTCGAAAGTGGGAAGGCTTGAAATTAATTTCGGATCGAAATAAATTCAATACGGTTAGAGAGGATTCGTATGCAAGACTGCTATTTCCTAGTATTTGTCCTGCGAGCTGCTTAAAAAAGCGCCCGCAGTCTTGAGAACATCGACAGTAATTGGGCTCGTTTTTCTTCCCGACGGGGTTTCTTCTCAAGATAAAATGGGTAAAACCTGTTGGCTTTAATTACTCTGTAAATCTGTCTCCGGCGCAGTTAATGGCGTTTTTCCTCTCTTCCTTCGCCTTGGCATAGTTCTTTGGTCCAGATAATTCCAGCCACCTCATTTACCAGGGACGATAAACTTACTTCATGGGTTGAAATTAATTTGATTTTATTCCCGATTGATTATACGAGAATACCCTACCTAGGCATTGCAGGAATGAAACAATATCGAGTCTACCAGGAATTGAACGTTCCGAATAATGAAAGATACATAAAAATCGGAATAACCGAGAACCGAGTAAGTAATTTCAAGTTCCAACAAGTGGAAAACTGATGCCTATCTATCAAGCAAAGTAAAATTGAAAATTGAATTCGCAGGGTTGAAATATTGTTTTTTCTAAATCCCCCATCAAATCAAATCAAATTTTACCTACTGTAAGGCTAGAATAATAATAAGTAGGTATTGGATTTTTATGTATTTAAAAATGTCAAATATGTAACACAATGTATATGTCATATAATATAATACATATTATGTGGGTATTCATTATCGTTAAATATGTGGAAAATATGTAAAAAGGTTAAAATATTTTCAAAAAAATGTTCAAGCTCAAAATGAACAGTACCTACAACAACAAGATTTTTGTACATTATTTCCAAAAATAATGTGCCTATGTAATCAGTCGGAAAATTTTTTTTCACGTTTTCGCCGATTCGAGGGAGTTCTACTGATCCGATTTTGGATTTTTTGGGCTTGTTCGATTCCTCTAGGTTTCTACACCGTTTTCAACCCAAAATGAAAAAAAATTGATTTATTGGATTAAATATTCGTGAATATGGATTTATAGCGGAATATGGAAAAATATGTTAAACGAAAGTGGGTTTAAACGGTTCAGAAAATGCCAATATGAACTTACTTGAAAAACTTCAGCACATTGCCTAGAAAAGAATATGTAAATAATAATGGATCCGATCCCTAATCATAAGGTTTGTTTTTGCAATCGAAAAATGAACCCTTGTGCAGAATTGGCCGAGTTCTTCGGATGCACAAAAAAAATAATGTTTACTAGTCGCTGATTCACTTAGCAGCGTTTTTTATTGCAGGTTCGAATTCTACACCCCTTGAAACGCAAATTAACAAATTTTCAGGGGGGTGTTAAAAATGTTCTCGCTGACCGATTAGGTAAATAGGTTCATTTTTTCATTAAAATGTACAAAAAATGACAAATAAGTCCGTGAAGATCCGTACCCAAGTCCAATGAAGACATAGACGTCTGCGTTAAATCACTTCGCCGCCGCCTGATGAACCGCTCCGGTCCGCGTGTCATCAGTTAACATCGGATCGTCTTTCAATTGGCTTGACGCCGCGCGGCATCCTCGATACGACAGCCGCCGTCCCGTCTCGCCGCCGTGACAGGCGATATTTTCTTTCATCGACGCCCGCCCCGGTGAGCCGGGCGGCAACACGAATGCGAAACGCTCGCTTTCATCCATCTCTGACGTGATAGATGTCCTCCGAGCGCAGGCTCCCCGCATCCGCTCGGATCCTCGTGCGGTTCCAATTAATAACAAAGCCCGTATCAGCTCGTCAAGCGTTTCTTGCGCTTCATTTGCTCGCGCTCATTCCGACGATTCGTCTTACTTTCGCATCCCGACTGTAACGGCGGTCTTATCTTCGACCGCGACTCAAAAACCGGATTCGAGGAATTTATGGGGCTCATAGTGGAGGAGAATTTCGAAAATGTCGGATAAAATATACTTACAATGCGCATTTTAAAATCAGTCTAAAATCGAAACGAGTAACTGGAATTTAAAAAAATATTCACGCACTATGCCAGGTAAAACAAAGATTTTAAGACCATGAACGCTCCAATCGGTTCGTTTTTGTGGCCAGGAAAAAATAAAATAGAAACACTGAAAATCGAAATATTTATATAAGAGTACTGTGTCAAATTACGGTTCAATTGGGTAATAGGTTTTACTGAGACGAAAAATCCAGCTCAAGAAATGAGAAAAAAGGTTAAAAATAGAGGGAGCTATGGCCATTCTTGTAAATGACCACTACGGACACACAGTTACACAGTCAGGAAGTGATTCTGAGTAGAAGTGTATTAGTAAACGTTTTTTCTGACTCTCCGTCCCGATTTTGGATTTTAGGGCGATCGCAATGCTTTCATTGACTTCCAGCCAAATCTATCGCACGCAGGGACCTGGAATTTTTTACGCGGAAGCACAAAGGGGCTGGCAACAAGACCTCAAAGCCCAATTTTCGATTTTTGAGAAAAAATTTTTTTTTAATTTTAAAAAAGTGAAAAAAGTGAATTTAAAAAAAGTGAGTTTTTAAGTTTTAAAAAAGCGAATAAGTGAGTTTTAAACGTGAAAAAAGTGAATTAAGTGAAAAAAGTGACAACACGGGGACACGGGCGGGAAGAGAGAGAGATTCCTGCGCTATTCACTTATCTGCATTTTCTAATTTTTTTGCACGGGCAACGCCGGGCGGGTACAGCTAGTATAATATATTTTAATCTATTCATAATTACCTACATAATTAACGATAAGTTATATATGTTAAGTTATGATAGTTATGATAAGTTATATAAATAATACACCAAAAACGACAAAAAATTCAAAAGAACATTCAAAAAGAAAATATTTTTTAATATTATATTAAATTTAATATTATTAATATATTATCATATTTTTTTAATAATTTAATTATATAACTAATCAATTCATAATTGCTTACATAAGTTATCGGATAACAAACCAAAAACGGCTAAAAATCCTCTCAAGTCAACTTGAGAACCTCCTGATTTTTGAAGCCGGTTAAAAATGGCTGAAATTGATGAAGACAAGTGAAGTCCGGATTCGGAGCAGAACCAAAAACCAATCATCGCGAATAATTCCTCGAAAATCTGCGACCCCATCAGCAGCCACTCCCTTTATTATATTTACAGAACCGTTCCAAAAATTGAATTCTTCAAACGACCCACGTCCCATCAGCTCGAATATTAGCGTAAGTAGTTCCTGGTATTTAGGGCGAATCCAGTTTGAAATCAATTCCATCGAATGAAAGCCATTCATGTAAATGTCCTCGGTTCGTACGAACTATTTAGGAGCCAATCTCGGTGTCTGCGACGAGGAATTCGCTTGTCGGGTCCGGTCATCTATCTAAAGATGTCAGGTCAATCGGCTGGTCAATTAAGATGTGCTCCAATGTCCAGAAGAGACTCTGTCGCTCCATAAATCCGACGGCTTCTGTTCTTGGCGCTTCATTTGCAGCCGTGATAAGCTATCTTGAAATTGCAAAGCTGTTCATTCGAGGGACTATACCATACTGGTATGGGTACAAATTCAGAAGTAGGAGTAAATGGTTGGCGTATAACTGCGTGAGTACCCTCACGCTGTAAATTAATTAATTATAAATTAAATAATCAACTTTCAACTTGAATAACCATGTCGCACGTTGAGAATAGTAGTGTGGCAAGTCCAAAATGTCAAGTTTTAAGTTAAACTTACAGGCAGATAGATCTCAATGAGCTCAACAAGGAAAATTTCGCTCGATAATATCGATATATCGACGGAGAAATATCGATATTTCGATATATCGATATTTTCTTGACATCCCTACTTGTAACGATACTATTGAATAGTCGATATTTTTCCGTCGATATATCGATATTATCGAGCGATATTTTTTATTCCGATATATCGATATTATCGAGCGATATTTTTTATTCCGATATATCGATATAAAATTTACACTATCGGATCCGATATTTTTCAGCCGTTAATCATCATGATCATATTATGATATTGTACGAGATTGATATTATCAATCATAACTCATTTATCAGTTATTATTATTTCCATTGAAGAATAGGGGAATAAGTTGAGGTGGAGAAATCGTAGGATGTAAAATGTAGGATCGTAGGATGTAAAGGTAGGGACCCAGTAGAGGGTTCTAATCTACTTCCCTACTGGATCCTTCACTCATCTTGATAAAAGTTTTATTGAATTTTTGAGTGGTCTAATTTCCATGTACCTCTAGACCTGTTGTAGCTAATGAAATTCAATGAATGTATTATTATTATAACTGAAACAGCAGGTAATTCGGATGAAGGAGGGAAAAAAATATCGATGGCCGATATATCGAAATATCGATATTTTCTTTCAATATATCGGATTACTAAAACGATAGGTACTTTTTGAAAATATCGATATTTGATAAATCGATATTTTTTGCCGATATTGACACCCCTAGTTACAAGCCTAGTTTCAATCGTTATCACTTGGGAGCGCTGGTTACGCTACTACTTGAGTCGAGGTGAGGATAGCAGTGTGGTAACCAGTGTTGCCAAGTTGGGGGTTTTCTCCCCAGATTTGGGGTTTTTTTAAATGGCAGAGGGGATTTTTGGGGTGAAATGTTTTGAGGGGTTTTCTTGGGGACTTATAGAAGTCAGGGGGTCTAGGAAAAGATTAAAAAATGATGAAATAACAGTCAAGTACCGCGGAAGGCCATTTGGGAATCATGATGTACCTACTTACTTGTGGGTTCATACGTTAGGTACTTGTATTGATGTTTTGGTGCATACATTGAATGATAAGTAGTCGGAAAGAATGAGTCTTAAATAGTTCAGGAGCTATTTAAAATTTTGGTTGAATAATATTATAGGTATAATATAGATTATAATATAATCTAAATGACTCGCAATACTTCCGATATATTGGCACTTTTAGTGTTTTCTATTGTTTCCTCCCCGCAAAAATAAACCGATTTGAGCGTTCCTAACTTGAATTATTGATTTTGTCTAGCAGAATATGAGAATTTTTTTTTTTTGCTTTGTTTACTAAACTTATTCTGATTATAGGTGGGCGTTAAAATATCGCATAGTGTGTCATGTTTTGATTCTTGAAGCCTCAATTTCAATCAAAATTGGTTGAATTTCGAATCTTAATGTAGAAGTGTTGTCTGTTATCTACGCACAACTGGTGTAATATGGCGTTTCAAAGCTTGCAAGACGAAAATCAATATGAATTTCATCTTGGGCTCGACTCTACGTCTGGTGCTTGAATTTATTGGGCACTTAGCAGCTTGGCGTTCAGTACCTTTGAAACAGGAAGGTAATCCATGAGAAGAACAATCTACTACGGCTCCTCCAGGAAAGGAATCGCATCAATCTCTTCATTTTGTACCTGTAGTAAATCATCCAAGGATATAATAGCCCTTTCTCTCATGTACCTCAGTGCATACTTGGCGCTGTTATCTCTAGTTTACTACGATCTGGTGGCTGATGGGCATAGGGTCTTAATTCCATTCTGATCTCTTTATTGATGTTTAATGTCTCGAGGTGAGCTCAACTCCATTTATAGGTTATTGATTGCTCCTCGATTTCTAGAGAAAATCTCGTCTGAAGATTCAGAGATTAGCTCTCAACAGGTAAAGTTAGAACAGCTCAAATGCTCTCGGTGCCTAATTTTCATCCTTACTACATCGCGGGCCACCGATAGCTTCTTCTACGTAACCGAGCGATTATCATCGTTACATGTTAATCACGAGCTGCCGAAAGTGACCGTATGCATGGTATTCTGAAGACTGTGATCTTATCCGTTTGCCCTCGAGGAAATGCGGGTGTCCCAAAAAATTGAAGATCCATATGAAGAACTGGACAGGATGAAGCTTCTTGGGCAGCGCCGTCAAGGTTGGATTCATCAATAATTGATCAGTTCATTGACAAAATTCATCAATCTGATATTCAAGGAAGCTGTGGATGAACAATGCCAATGAGATTGTTACATTAAAATTTGATGTAAATGGGTCATTCTAAAATTATGGGACTAAATTATGATAATGATGGAAAGCTTTATAGCTGTTCATGATTTCAGTTCTCACATTTCAGTTCAAACAGATCCAGAGTTTCAATTTCAGCCAGCAGGGCTCCCCGGCATTCTTAGTAGTGCTACCAACTTGCTGCAAAAAACAATAAATTTTTCCTGCAGCTTTTGCCACGAGCTGAATTATGAATTTGAAACATTGATTTAATTAAACAATGAATACTCCTATGGCACAATTCAGGAAAAGCGTTGGCTGAAGATTTTTTGCTTGCTCAAGTTCCCCTTTGATAAAAGAACTGTTATCAAGTCCTCCTTTCGAAGAGCCAAGTAAACTTCTCCAGTACCTACTCTTAAACTTCCTTTATTTGGCGTTTCAGTTTTTTTTCCTGCGGATTTTCCCCTCAACAGCTCTTTTTGAAGATGCTAGAACCTGAATAAGCTCGAATATTCAACCGGCTAATGGCTCGAACTAATCGTTTCCTGTTTCAACGTGAATCGAACCAATCGCCGAGAGTTTTCGGATTTGATCTCAACTCAGTGAATATTTTTTGCAGCTCATTACCGTTTGTAGGAGTACTGTTTACTGTTAGAAAACTTCCACCACCTTATTAGGCTATGATTTTCTCAGTAACCAACGATCAAAAGTTAAGAAAGCAAAAATTTTAAAAACGGTGAGCGCAGTTGAGCGAAAAAATTGTTCAACTTTAGAAAATTACCTATCTTGTTTTCAAAGTGCGTTTTGTACTAGCACCAAAGTTTGAAAAAATTTAAAAATCGCGGGGAGGAGAAAATGGACTCGAAGTACCAATACACTTTGGTCAAAATTTTGAGGCCACCACATCGTATCGAACCACTGATCCGATTTTGATGAACTAGTTCAAAAAGTTGTGGTTTGCTCCAACTTTGTTGCATATTGTCCAGGTAATCCGATCGGAACAGGTTGAGGGGTCCAATTTGGCATAATTAGGATATATTTTTGAAAAAACGCGAAAACTCAATTTTGAAGGTGATGCCGTGGGTTTAGAATTTTTATAGTATTTTTCCCGGCTTTCCCGCTTGATTTACTATAAGATCGGGTTTTTTCCGAGAAATGTTGAAAATTTTGTTTTTAATCGGTTTGGCTTGAGATTTCTTAATGCGATTTCTGCGTTTTCGCGTTTTTGGCAATTTGAGGGAGTCCTACTGAACCGATTTTGAATTTTTTGAGCTCGTTGGATTCCTTGAAGGTTTTTACACATTTTTCACTCCCTATAAGTCCAAATCGATTGGGGTTTAGTAATCAAAAACTGGTTTAAAGACTAATTTTTGACCTAAAAAAAATATTTTTTTGAACCTTTAAAAAATTTTTTTAATTCCAAAAAGAGATTTTTGAGTACCTAGTTTTTGGGTTCTTACATCACACAAAAAATTTGCAATTTTCTACGACTATCCCGGACTGAGGAAAACGCAAAAAACCGATTTCTCAGGAAAAATCAATGGTCTTTTGGCCGGGCGCAGGTGAGGGTTGAATCCCGGGAGGGGTTGGGGCACGCGTATTTCGACGGCGAAGTGGTTAATCCTCGTATTTTCATTTTGTTAAGACCGCCACTGTTTCTATGACACCCTATGTAACCACGTTGAATTTCTTTTTGTACCTATTTATTCATCATTGTGAAAACGTACCATTTAAGCACCATTGAGCTCCCCATGGACATGATGATAAACCGACCTACTCCAACTATCGAAACTTTATTATCTGAGATACCCAGACAAATAATGTACCCATGTCACTAATCTACGTAGCAGCGTTTTTTTCATTTGATTATGAAGCATTGGTGTACCTACCGTTCGAATCTTTATGACGAGGAGGTAGCGTTTTGGTGAGTTTTTTCCCTCTCAGACATCAAAACTCTTCAATCTTCAGGTTCAATTGGTCTCTCAACGGCAGGACCTCTCGACGAAAATTATCTCCAAGGACCTCAGCAGCAGCAGCAGCAACCTCCGCGCATCAATTCCATCCTTTTCCGCATTTTCTCCCGAGTCCCTATCTTCTATTTATCGAATCCTCTTCTCCTTGTTCCACTATCACCATCCCTCTCGTCTGACCGACCTACTATCACAATGAAAACCCAAGTTGTTTTCTTCGTCCGTCAAGGTGCCTTCTTCGACGGATCTTCCTCTAGAGAAGGTTTTCTCAAGAGGGAAAATTGGGAAAGTTGCGGGCTGCCGGGCCAGGGCGTCTTTTTCAAAGAAAATCACAACGAACAGAGAGGGGAGAGTCGTGAAGAAAATCAAAGCGAGGCACTTGAATATTAAAGTGGAGGTTCCAAAACGCTACGAAGCCGAAAAAGAGCAAGTTATCCTGGAACTTATAAATATAGAAAAGGGCGATGGGTGTAGCGGGGGCGACTTGCGAGTTGCAACATGAGGAGATGGGGGAAGTGGTCTGTGCCGAGAGGAGGGGGTATAGGAAAGTAGTAGGTAACCCGTCTCTTTCCCGACAGCCCCTAATCTAAAAACTTCAAAATAAATTACAAACAAAGGAGGGGCGGGGCGAAGAGGGTCAAACGGAAAAGTCGGCCCGTGTTCACATGAATGGGCGGATGTTCGAATTCCGGCGAATACGCAACAAGCGGCGGTTTTTGGGTTTATCGAGAATTTATCTCATCGCCAATTAGGTACTATGCCCAACCCTTGAGACCTTGACCAAATTGCATATGATAGTGATGGAAATATCTCCTGAGGAAGGCTGTGCGCGCGAAAGCGCTCGGTCTACAGCTAACGTCTGATAAAATCAGTATGGACGATATCATAATTCACTACTTTTGCCTCATTCGAGAAATCATAACGACCCATGTTGGTACATTATTTCCAGTTTTCGGTATTATGATTGTATTGGACGGGAGATGTGTGTGTTTTTATGAAGCTAAGTGTGGTTTTCTGAAGAGAACCAGTGGTGCATAGATAACACACAATACTTCTATATTTTGAAACGTAAAGGTGTGACCGATTTCGATCATAGTTTGAATGCTTTTAAGGTTGTTTAGGTCAAAAATATCAGAAAACCCACTATGCAAATTTTAAAATTCGCCCAAAATAAAAATACGCCACATTTTCTGAATTATAAAAATATCCACATATTCTGCAAGGTAAAACAAAGATTTTAAGACCAAGAACGCTCAAATCGGTTCATTTTTGTGGCCGGCAAAAAATAAAATAGAAAACACTAAAAATGCAAATATATCGGAATTACTGTGAGTTATTCAAATTCCGATTAAACAGGGTGTGAGGTCTTACCGAGACAAACATTTCAGTTCAAGAAATTCGAAAAAAGGTTGAGAATTGAGGGAGCTATGGCCATTTTTGTAAACGTCCACATACAGACACAAGGACACACAGACACTTGTTCAGGAAGTGATTCTGAGTGAGTAAATGTGTATGAGAAAAAGTTTTTTCTGAAGCTCCGTTCCGGTTCTCAATTTTTGGACAATTCCAATAGGTACTTCCATTTACTCTGTAAATATGGAAGTAAAAATGTACAAAATTGACTAACGACTAAAAATGAAAGTGCCCCATCGAACGTCCGCACCGTGTGAACAGAACAGAATACTTTCGGAGGTTTGGAAGGGGATGGATGCAGGTACAAGACGGTAGCTGGGGGTGTTGTGACCTGTTGGGAGACGGAGCACGATGGATGCCAGGGTAGGAGAGGGCGGATTCAAAACAGATTAATTTATATGTAAATGTATCATGGAGGTTTAAAGGATGGTCGACGTTGAAGCGAGAAAAAGAGAGAAACCGGGACTGGGTTGAGCTTTGTGGCTCTGGATGAGAAGGTTGCATATTCAAATGGTGTTCAGAGTTTCTTCCTTCGGGGAAAAAATACGAAAATTCGGAATACGAGGCTGGCTGTAATAGTTGGATTTAGGTTAGACGTAAAATCGGAGTCTTCAGCTGTTTGGTAAAAAAACCTTCCCTCACCTATTTCCGGGATAGGTATCCACCACCGTGCTGACTCTTTGAGGGAGGGCATTATTCATCATTAGTTTTGGGGTAGAAACCGTAGGAAGGCTGGTAGGGAGCTACCTACCAAAACTTGGAGTGTGCAAACCTCCGAAGGGATTAGCTAGAGGAATTAATCGCAAAAAAAAGTAGGTGGTAAGCGCTCTTCTAAAAATCGAATGAAATTTCAAAAAGGTAGCTACCAAAAATATTTGAAACTCAAACTCATTCTCATAAATAAAACTCAAACTCGAACTGTTCGAATTATGCGTTATAGTTACTATAACCGAAACCAAAACTCAAACATAAATTAAACGGAAACTCAAACTCATACTCATACCCATTCTCAAACTCGAACTCAAACTGATACTTAAATACTTAATACTTGAACTAATACTTAAATTCAAAATGCAAACTCATACCTACTCATAAATCGAACTCAAAATCAAACATAATTTAAGCTGAAACTCATACTCATACCCATAATCGAACTCAAACTGAAACCGAAACTAGATTCAAACTCAAACTTGAATCAAAATAAAAGTTCAAACGCAAAATCATACTCAGACTCATACTCACCCTTGAACTCATACTCATACCCATAATCAAACTCAAATTGAAGTAAAACTCAAACTCGAACTCATTCTCCTAATCAAACTCACACTCATAATTGTAAATCAAACTGAAAATCAAACTCGAACTCAAACTGAAACCGAGACCGAAGTTCAAACTCAAACTCAAACTAGAAACTAAACTCAAACTCCCAATGTGGCTCAAACTTGAACTATAACTGAAACCGAAAGTTAATTCAAACTAAATAATCAAAATGAAAGTGAAACTCAAACACATAATCAAACTGAAACTGAAACTCATAATCAATCTGAAACTAAAATTGGTAATCAAACTGAGACTGAAACTGAAGACCAAATCCATAACCAAACTGCCACTGAAACTCATAATCGAACCCAAACTGAAACTCAGTTTGAACTTGATTATTATTTTGATTTATAGTTTGACTTTGAGTTTGATTCTAATAATGAGTATGAAATTGAGTTTCAGTTTCGGGTTGATTATGATTTCGTGTTTCAGTTTGATTATGAGTTTCAGTTTCAGTTTGGTTGTGAGTTTGAGTTTCACTTTCAGTTTGATTATGAGTTTCAGTTTCGAGTTTGAGTATAAATTTCAGTTTCGAGTTTGACTATTCGAGTTTCAGTTTCGAGTTTGATTAGGAGTTTTGTTTCAGTTTCGGTTCGATAATGATTATCGATAATGATCTCGAGTTTGAGTTAGATTATGAGGTTGAGTTTCGGATACAGTTCGATTGTCAGTTAGAGTTCTAATTTTGAGTTTTAATTCAGATTAATGACCATGGTCAAACTCATGGGTTCGAGTCTCAGGTTCGGTTTCAGTTCTCAGTTCAGTTGGAGTTTGAGTTCAATTTGCAGTTTTAGTTTGAATTTTATTATGATTTTTAGTTTCTGTCTCAGTTTGATTACCAATTCCAGTTTCATTATGAGTTTCAGTTTGATTATAATATTGAGTTTCTGTTTTAGTTCAATTACGAGAACGAGTTTTAGTTTCAGTGTCAGTTTCTATTTGAGTTCAGTTTCAGTTTTGAGTTTGAGTTCGAGTTTTTGTTTCATGCCACATCGTGTAAAGTTTTCCTGTAACTTGACAGCTTTGTTCAAGGTACCTTGCCCTATGTACATTATATTTTAACCTCCTCCAAAAAATGCAATATTTTCAATACGCCATACTTTCAGCTGTTACATAAATATACTTTCCAGACAGTTGTTCATGAGACATTCTCGACCTTGGTAGACACCGCGGGAAAAAAAGCGGATACAAGCCGGACATTCCAGATGTTTACAACCGTCGGACGGCGAAGATGTTTTTGACATGGTGGATTGTGTTCACAGTAAAACAGACGTACGAATTCACCTTCCATGTCCTAGTAACAAATATTCAACGGCTACAATCTTACTGCGGGCATAAAAAGGACAAAAGGATGCCCCCATAGTCCCGGGTGGATACACCAATGTTTACAGAGAGGCAAAGGCGGTGATATAGAAAGGTGAAATATAGCACTCGTATACTCAACTCACTCGTAGCATATCGTATAACCATTTTGTTTACGGTTCCCGCGCCCAGCTCGTCCCCTTGCTCGATGAGGATCGTATTTTTGAGAAACTAGCGGAATCATCTCGGTTCACACGGATAAACGAGTGGGGTATTAGGTGGCACAACCAATCTGGTGGTAATGTCTCGATTCAAAAATATGTTTCCTGGCTATTCAGGCGATTTTGAATCTTAAATTTAATTTCATTTCTCAAAATACCATCAAATTTTTTCAAAAAAAAAAGTTGTCAATAAAATGCAAACATTCTAAAACCCTTCAAACGTTTTCAAATTTTTTAAAATTTCAAAATTAAATTTTTTCAAAAAATATAAAATTGTAATTTTTTTAAATGATGAAATTTCAAAAATATCAAATTTTTGAAAATGTTTATCTAAAAATTTTTAAATTTCTCAAAATTCTGATTAAAAATGCTGGAGCATTTCGTAACGAATTTCCGCCCTACAAACTCCTGGGCATAAACAATGTCAGATAATGATCATGTAAATCGTTCGGCTTTTGTTCGGCGTTTTTGCTCCTCCTCCGCGGTCGAATTATCAAAATAAACGGGTATCCGAAAGCCGCTCCTGCTGTTGGTCCAATGTACAATCGTAAATCTCATTCTCCAATTCGAGAAAAAACTGGTACAAAATTATGGTGAGGGAATAGTGATGACTAGCCGGGGCCAGGAGGCCAGTGATTGATCGCCAGATTTCAACAATTAACTGGTCGTTTGACGTCGTAACGACGTAACCGAATGAAGGACGGCTCAACCCGGCTACTGCTTGGCCGTGTCCGGTCGGGGAATGTCGGAGGACTTGGGGACAGAAAGATGTCGATACTTTGCTGTAGAAATTATTCTTCAACCGAGCGATTCAGTTCATTTTGGGTTGAATTTTTAGTATCCTGAAGCTATCTTCTGTTCATTTGACCGGCTGATTGAGTAGAACTCCATACTCCCCTGAAGTAAAGAGCTATAATTATAATTTTGGTTGATCTCTTTCTCCGTGATGTTCACTTGAGACTCCATTGTTTAGTACCCAACTGCAAAAAAGTCACGTTCATATCAATCTCTCGCCTACTTGTTGATTGCGCTATTAGTAATTGTCCCCGCTGAATTGAAGTCTGGAATGTTGTTTGAGGTTTCGATACAATTAATTCTCCCCAAAGTTTTAGGGAAGGCAAAATGCTTCCCAGGAAGCATTTCCAATATCAGATTTCGCCATCCGTTACCTGGGGCATCTAACTTTCATTATTGATTGTTATCCAGCTCGTTTTGGCACAAAAGCGAAAATCGGATCTCCATGAATCATGAAGCCATTTCACCGACGATATTTGGATTTTCGCATACTGTCGCTTGAAAAACCAGTGGTCAGAGAAAAAAGGATAAAATTCCCAACTGAATCCTGCACAATAAACTAAAATGTTAATTTTTTTCAAATTTTGACATTATGCCCCTCTCGAATCGGCTTTCTCGCCGCAGGAATCCTCAGCCAAAAACAAGAGGCATCCTTTCTCCTGCTCCCCGTTCTGTTATCTTCGCGCATATCTAACCGAACGTTGGCGGCCTTCGCACATATGCGTACCCCGGGCTCCGGCGGGACCAGGACACCGGCACCCCCAGTCCACCGTCCTTATCTGCCATGCGATCCATCTCGAACCTCCGGTGCCCCACCCGCGCAAGTTCGGAGAGTTCCGTATTTATTAGCAGGCGCCTGCAGGTTCCATTATTCATGGCCGACTATCGACGCTGAGGATGGAGTGGCGGGTGCCCCCGAGCTATTCGCGTTACTTGTAGACGCCAAGTTGCCGGTGTCGCTTTCGCGGATCATGCTTGCGAAATACGCCAGCGTTGAGGACTTGAGGAGTCGCTATTTCGAGCTTAGGCCTTTTACAGTAAGGGTCAGGGTAAGGATGGTCGGCGCTTGCGGTGGGGGAGTGGCGTTATAATATCGATACCTTAAAGCACAAAGGGCATAATATGTAAAAGCATAATAAAGCACAAAGGGCATAATATATAAGGGCATAAGCATAAAGGGCATATTATGTCCAAAACATTTTTGGCCATATTGCCATTTAATGGCATAATGAGAAATATGCAACATACGTTTTTGATCAATTTACAAAAATAAAGATTTCTCCCATAGTTTTCAATTCCATAAAAAAATTCGCTAAACAAAAAATGTTTGTCTGGCCAAGATCAACAACCTCGTTTAACCAGAACTTTGGTAGCACTTAACACTTCCAAGATAAACGCTTTTTAAATAGGTATTTGTTGTTTTTCCTATTATATCGTTTTTGGCCCCAAAAATAGATAAAAGGATCATGATTCTTGGAGCGATCGATAGGTCCTGATGAGTAGATTCTTTCGGTACCGAAATCTCAAAATTGATGTTTTGGGACATACGCCTTTTGTGCTTTAAGGCATCGATATATGCCTAGTCTTAAGCCGCAGTGGTGAGTATAGATATCACACAATACTTCCATATCGTTCGTACATTTTTGAAACGAATTGATTTTATTTCGTCTACCTTGGAGCAGGAGCACAGGAGCATCTGCACCCCGTGGCCAAAATATGAAAGAAAAAATAACAGCGACCTACCTACAAAATAATCTGCCAAAGGATTTTTCTCAAAAATGTCTAAAACTCAGGGTTTCCACTGAATTTTGAATACCAGAATCCCAACGTGAATCAATTTGCCCGTTTGATATTTTGCCCCTTTCCTCGCATTTCAAAATGTTCGTCATCCGGTTTGATTGAAACAGATCCTATCTGCCCTTGCTGCTTTGAAACTGTAGGGGCGAATACTTCAAAGGCGACAAGGTGAAGCCGCTGTCGGAAGTACAACACTTAACGAAGCCTTTCACCTTTGACGGAGGTTATGGTTCACGCGTTCGTTAATTCATGAATAACGCCGAAAAAGACCCAAAAAAATGCAGCCCCTAGCTCATGAAAATTGCGTGTTTTCGAAATAGGTACCTAAATAAAAAATACTTTTTATTACAGTTTCTTCGACCTTTTTTTTACAATTTTCCTTTCATTAGCCAATTCTATACTCTAGAAAGTACCTCCGCGCACTTTTTTACTCAATTAAGGATATTTGACGACTTACGCATGAACGAATTATTATTAATTAATTTGATTATCTGCATAGTAACTCCATTTTCCCAACACCGAGGTTGAATTGACGGGAAATGTTTAGTATAATTTGAATATCATATTTTTCATCCAATCGCTATATTATTCGGTAATGAATTACGGCTGAAATCTCAAAACTCCTTGTACCAATTTATCTAGAACACGCCCCGTGTTCAGGTAAGATAATCTTCCAGCCATTGTGGAAAAAGGAAGTCTCTCTCTTAGCAGGACCGCTGCTCCTGTTCGTGACAAATTTACTAACTCAAGTCCGCTGTATACTATCAGAGGGTTTTCTAAGGAGCTACTAGTCCCTTTTGTCCTGTTCAAATACCAATTAACCTGTCAATTTACGATAGAACTGTAGGACTCTCAACCGATCAATACTGTCTTTGGCTCTTGAAAATTAACAATAACTGAAACTGTTTATAGGTAAACTTCGATTGGTGTTTTAGGTCCGAGTTTAGTAGCAATCGAATATTCCAGCTGCTTAAGCACAAAGTTAGTGTTTGGCCTTACAGCTCAGAAATATGATAATTTTTACTTGATAGTATACCTACCTATTTGCCCAAGAAAATACAGTGAAATTTCCAGGTCGAAAAAAATAAAATTGTCCACAAACTGCCGGAGTATTATTTTAATTTTATTTATCCAATGTATTTGCATTTTTAATGTTTTCTCTTTCATTTTTTTCCGGCCACAAAAATGAACCGATTAGAGCGTTTTTGGCTTTAAAATCTTTGTTACACCTTGCAGAATATGTGCACATATCCATGGATATTTTTTATATTCCGATAATGCGACGTATTTTCATTTTGGGCGAATTTTGAAGTTTACATAGTGAGTTTTATGATATTTCTGACCTAAACACCAAAGCAGTGAAAATATGATCAAATTGTGTCAAATTTTTTCGTTTCAAAATATGGAAGTATTGTGTGTTTCTAAATACGGGAGGCGGTTCCAAAGATGTAGCGTTTTTAAGTCGAACTGAGAATTTTTCCAATCAAATTGAGAATAAATTCGTAGGTAAATCACTACCCCTATATTTGCTGAGTAGTTAACTGTAGTAATCCCCCTAAAATTGAAGAGTGGATCAGAGGATCGGAAAAAATAATTTATCACCACTTGCTGCAAAAGCGTCTGTTTACATAAACTACAATAAATGCCATAAAATTTACTGCCCACTCGAATTCTCAGCCTTTTCCAAATTCCTTGAACTAGGAGTCCAAATCATCATTTTGGTAATAATGATGGGGAATAATATTCTGGTTAGAATTTCTGGTGTGTAGAGTTCTGTAGTAAGATTGCACATTTCGGTGGCCCTAGAGTTCAGTTAACGCTAGAAACATTCGATACTGACGGTTACACGTGTAACACGTGTCATTCTTGAGTACTCTTAGCTCGGCTCTACTTTAGAGGTCGGGGAATTAACTTCTCAAAATTGTCCTTCGCTACCTTTGCCTCAATTACCCATTCCAGCCCTTCCTATCCTCGGCTTCGTGGAGAAAGTGGCCTCGGTAGAGCGCGGGACCAGTTATAAATTTACTTAACGACAGTGGCAAGTTCTCGCAGCTGTTCCACGAGGTGTAATCTTAAGTTTAATTTAAGCCAACTCTCCTCCCGCCTTCCTGAGTCTCCAAGATTGTTTCTCTCGCTAGGGAGTACGAACAGTAGGACTCGGGAGTTAGTTGCTATTGCTGAGTTGGTACATGCGCTGCTGAAATATCAGCGATTTGGCAGGGAATCTACGATTTTGGAAATGAAATTCTCAATGAGCGCTCAAATTCTTGTACCGAATTAGCTGTCCTGCTAGCAGTACCTATTGCATCCTTCCTGGAACTGAAAACTCTCAAGAAACTTGCACCTGCGGATGCCTTTTTGAGGACAATGGCAAGTTCAACAAAATATAAACAAAATTATTCCTCATTTGGAGGGGAGAGGAGGGGGGATCTTCCATTATTTACGGTGGGATCAGGAACCAGGAGCCTCGCCTTACGGCTCATCCAGAATTGCCTTTCTCGAGCTAGCTCTAGTGGGATCATTAACCATGGACGTCGGCTCGAATGGTAACCACGGTCCTTCAGTGACGACGACATCAATGATAGTAATTTAGTGAGAAATCACCAGGGCGTTCATCAGGACATCCTTCGTTACTTCCCCCGGCAGTCATAACTTCCTATTTATACCCCCAGTAACTATACCAATTTTGATTTCCTCTGCAGAGGACCATGGTCGTAAATTTCATATCCAAGATGCTCCACAACTCAGCTGTTTTCTTATTTTGTTCCAGGTGAGTGACCGCTTCGTCAATATTTGACGCTTTCGACCTGTAGAAGTTGACATCCAAGGTTTGACATTTTCGCATGATGCCAGTACGAGGAGTTCGGATCATCATCTTTTGGGTCGAATTCTCTGATCGTTATTGTAACTATTGTCCAACTGTTATGCCCATTAGGTACTAGTCAATCCATTATCAGTACAAGAAATATCATTCGAATTAGCACAGCTTATTAAAAGGTACATAGTTCATCTTCATCTGATTGCCCAAATACTTGTCTACTATTTTCAAATTAAGATTTCCGTCTCCAACTTTCTGTCACTAAGAGCTACATTCGTCAAAAAAAAATCGGGTAGTTAAAGTACAGACTCTGATAACTGTCAGTAGCTCTTTTTAGAGATACGTGGCGTAACAAACTTCGGTAAATCTAATAAGTCGACATTGTTTCGGTGAAAGTGACCCAAAGACTTTGCCAAAAAGCTTGAAGCACCTAGGTCTTGTTTGCGGTGCCAACATTTTCTTCACAGAGTATCAACGGATCGGAAAAACGGATTTTTTTGAAACTACTACTCTTGAAGCTACTACCGCCAAGCGGTGGTCTGATCGTGGTGCGTTCTGTTTACATTATGGCGTGGACTGTGGAGTAACAGGTGTACACCCGCACGGCAGTTCTTAAAAAATGGCGATGCCCTGGTTTCCGGCATTCCTCAAGGGTGTCATAAATATATGAACTCCTTCATATTCCAAACTCGAATTTTTCACATAAACCGAACTTCCCCATTTCATGTACCCTTTGTCTCAAATGTAAAAAATGTAAAATTCCCATCTCATCATTAGGTCTTATCGCGCAAAATAATTTCCACATTCAGCCGTTCTCTTTTACCGGGCTGTATTACGCCATTTCTCCAACTGTATTGTTATGAAAATCGATTTCCATCGTCAGGCTTAAATCGATCGGCCCAGCTAAAAAGAAATTACAGTTGGTAAGCCGATTACAGTGATAACAGACTTCCTCGGAAAGTGCGCCGGGAAAGGCTTAATTTCTACTCGGCAATAAACTTTTTTCGCTCCGGTCGAAAGTACGCTCAGTCAGATGAGGTATTTCGAAGTTTCAAATTATTAGCATACCAATCACTCCGAGTGTTTTGCTTCAATTTAACACCGAAATTGGACGGCGAGGTGGAGACGTGACGGAAAAACGATAACATCCGAGTAATCTGAGAGCGAATTTTCTCCGAGTTGCCTACCCATAGAAGTTTTGTTATCCATTAGTTATTCGTTCCGAAGTTCACCAAATGTTGGACTGGGCTGATGAATTTTGCGGCAGTGGAAGGGGGAAGACGTCCTCTGATCTATAGCAAACGTTAGTCGAACCTACTGTTCCATTTGTTTGTTTTTGTTGCTTTGTTTAATGTGACCAAATAATTGCATTAATTGCATGGCCAAACATAGAATTGTGAAATTATTATGTGCTCCAATAATTTAATTAGTTATTTCACTCCTAAATTGATGGGTCATCAGCTGTTTGAAGTTGTTATTGGAACATAACGTATAAATGGAATATTTTATTCGGAGAATAATGGATATTCGATGAATAAACTGAATTGGTGGTACCCTAAAGAGGAATCCTTGTGGTTCTCATTGTGCAATACCAACCTACCTAAGTATACATATCCTGTTTTGAAGCTAATCAACTAAAGCCTTCACTTCCCTAGCGCTTTCGCCTAATAGGGCCTCTTCGTGGAGCTGCGATGTTTTTTCTTGTCGGATTACATTTTTTTTAGATTAGTTTTTTAGATTTAGTTTTTATTTAGTCATCAGATTTGCCATGGAAAATTGATATTGATCTCCTAAGAAATATCGCTTTTAGTTCACATAATAGGCTCCCTGTACTCGGGTTGGTATATTTCCAGATACAAGGATGACATCGTTTCGGTCATGGTTTACACGAGTGGAATTTCGTAGGAATTCGGTCTCCGTCACACGTACATAATGAATTGCAGATGCTGCTAGGTTCAGTGAAAATCGAGCAGGGGTTGAGAGAATAAATCATCGGAAAGCCTATGGCTGTTAGACCCTAGGTTTGCCGGTCTCTCTCCAGCCTCGTGGGAAACAATTAAGACGCCTCCCCGGAAAGACATTCTGACCGAGGGAGTGATCTATCATCAATTAGACTTAGAGGGGAGAATACAGTTCCATTCTGTGAGAGTCGTTCGTAGTTTCAGCCTACTTCAGGTTTTTCAGCTGAAGCTATCCTATCCACCAGTGTGGAATACTCGGATTTCTCAGCTCTTGCAATGATTACTAAAGGTTGCGAAACAGTTAGATGCGAACCCCCTGAAAGAAATTATTTTAGCTTTTTGAGAAACGAGGCGACGTGGCCCCAGAGTTTTGGGGTTTTTCTAGGCTCACGGGCTAGCTCTACCTGGGAGTTATGGGTTCGATCCCCATGAGAGGCATGAAAAATGTGTCCCATAGCTCCCATGTCCCATGTCTTGTCATCCCTGGTATTCGGGGTTTCTGGAAATAATCATAATTGGAGAACTAAACCCGCGCCTTTTGATACCCAATTACTTATAATGGTTTACCGCAACTAAATAATTTAGTTATAATGATTAGCTTTAATTTGGTTATTATTTAGCTATATTCAAATTTATTTTAGTTTTTATCTTAATTTTTATTCGATTTAGTTTTTATTTTAGTTATAATAGTGTTAATTTAGTTATATAAGATTAATTTAATTAAAATGATGATATTAAGTTAGTTATAATGATAATTATTATCATTTACATTAAAATTTAATCATTTACATATCATTTACATTGTTAACTTACATATCATTTACATTATTAATAATTTAAATTATCTATTATCAATATTATCAATATTTACATTATTATAAATTTTTACATTACATCATTTACATTATCTACTATCAATATTTACATTATTAATAATTTACATATCATTGACATTATTAATCATTTACATACCTACCATTTACATTTAATGTAAATTTTACAGCTTCCATTCAAATTCTTAGTATAGGTATTGGCACCTGGAGAAAAAAATGCTGCCCTTCTGTAAGGCCCCTGCAACGCTACAATATTATTACAAACGCTGAAAATAGAACTTGTTTCCTCAAAATTCAACATCACTCAACATTCAATCAACGCTGTGCGAGCCAGAATAATTTTATCTATCTTATAACTATGCTTGCTTACCATGATATTATCTAGCTCATCCTTGAACGAACTGGGTTCCCACATGAGTGGGGTTGGTTGTTACATTACAGCAGATTGTATAGCAACGAAGTGGACTTCTTGCTTTGAAAAAGAATCCATCTCAGGAAACCGCCGAAAATGACAGATAAGAAATGAGGATAAACGTAGATAGGGTAGAAAAGTAGAGCAAACCTAGTTTCAGCCGAGGGGGTCAGGAGGGGGACCGCCGTGAAATGGAGCACATGAATAGCTCTTTGCTGCTTCTCTTGAACAGCTCGAGACCACCGTCGGGGTGTAGATTCTCTTGAATGTCGCAGGAAAAGGACCTTTTATAGCGAAGACCTCCAGGTGCTGCGGGATGAGAGCAAAAAAATGGCAACCCTTACACATACAGGCGGTGCGAACAAAGCGGAAGCGTAAAAGAGGATGGATAAGAAAAAGTATATAGAACGGCGCCTTTCGGTGTAGTGCATTTTCAGGAGCAGCAAGACGGATTCGGCTCCTCTTCAGGGCTATAAGGACACCGGTGTTTTTATCAATAACGGGATATCGGGAAACAATGGTGGCACTGTTTTTCCTCTCCGAAATTATTGGCCTCACTCAAAAACCGCAAGATGGTAAAAGCCGCAAGAATTCCTCTTCCTAGTATCAGGAGAGAGATTCGACGGTTTTATAAAAGGGGAAAACTCAAAAATGATCTATAATATGAGCATTTAGATTAGGTAGGTACCTACAATAATATTGCAATACTTGAATTTGGCTAAAAGCGTAGAGCTATTAAATAGCCGAAATATTATGGGCCATTCTTGTCATTAGTAACCCAAGCTCATCATTTTCATAGGCTAAGCGCACGTTTTGGGACCAGGAAGCTGGAGCATACTGCTTGGATAGGCGCCTTGATTCGCAACGTTACAAGCTTGGGCTTGTAAAAAAGTGCAAAAAACCGATTCCACATGGAATATGAAAGGTCTTTATCCCCGGAACGGGGATTCCGGATTCCCGGAAACTGCGATTCGGTTCTTGGAAAGAGGACATTTCGTCTAGCCGCCCACTTAATGGCGTAGACAGAAATTACGAAGGGGGCGTAGGTAGGTGGGGTGGAGGTAGGTAGTGGAGCGGGAATGGGAGGGGCGGATGTTGTAAGGGTGGTTGGGAGGGGTAGGGGTGCCGGGCGCTGGTGAGGGTTGAATCCCTGGAGGGGTTGGGGCACGCGTATTTCGTCGCCCATGTGGTTTTGACGGTTCCTGACTCGATTTTCTGCGGAGAATCGATTGGTGAAGCCAGATTTTCGATAATATCACAGTTGGAAACCACTATGAAAAACTAGGGAGTCTTGAACAAGCCGGTACCCCTCCGATTATGAATAAAAGATGGTTTTTAGTCTCTCCTAAAGGAATCGTGAAAATCAAGTTATCTGGTGTTGCCACATAAGCGACGATTTTCCTTTTGTAATTATTTATTAATCATTGTGAATACGTAACATTTAAGCACCATTGAGCTCACCATGGACTACTGCACAAATGATATGATGATAAACCGACCTACTCCAACTATTTGAACTTTATTTTTTGAGATACCCAGTCAAAAAATGTACCCATGTCACAAATCTACTTAGCAGCATTTTCTTCCACTTAGGGGTAGGAAGCCTGTCCCTATGGCAACGAAACTAAGCGCTGCAATCTCGCTTAGTTAGTTCCACAGTACAACTTATTGGGCTAGAATTTCTATGGCCGGAGGGAAATTGAGACTGTTACAAGTCCTGCAGCTCTTTCCAATTATTCCTGATAATCTTATTTAACAGGATGTAATTTATAAGCATTTAAAAGTAATTTAACACGATACCTGATCTTATTTAGCGAAACAGCGGCAGAAAATTTTACTAATAGATAGGTGCCTTATATTATATTTTTAGGACTAGTTCATCGAATCCATTTTAAATCTAGTTTTAAATAAATCTATTCATCACCCAGCCCTTAGTCGCCATTTTGGAGTTTTCTTTACTTCTGGCTTGTTCAAGATTTTTCTTGGCGCACCGACTGCCCATCAAGCAAAATTGATCAAATTCAGGCGACCGTGCCGTTTCTTTTGAAAATCTCGGGTCGAAATTTTGCCGAAAGCAGTTGCCGCCTTTATTTTCCGCACGTTGGCACATCCCAATCTCGTCGGCAGTAGCGGCCGAGCGAGTGATGTGATTTGATTTGGTCTGACGCCGACGGAATTGCCCGTTGCGCCCTTGTAGGAATGCCTTGGACTAGTTAATTCCCCGTGATTCTCCCCTTGCTTCGCCCTTTCTCACCCCTGCAACATGTCCGCTCTTTCGACATTCGAGCGCGAAATACCTCATAGCGTTTCACTGTGAGAAAAACTCTATCACGTATTTTCCTCCGCAACATCGCCATTTTTACAGGTTTCACCTGGTGATGGTTTTTTTCGCTCGTCCCCGCCCCTTTTTGCCCGTTGCTTGGTGAAAGGGTCCCAGGGAAAACTTGCCTTCCTGTCAGTTAGGGAATGAGGGTTAATCCTATTTTTTTTGCCGACAATCGCATTATCTGCTTGTTTTCCAAGCCTTCGACCTCGATTTGAGAACCGTGCAATGCACTATACATGTTAAGAGTGCAAACTTAAGCCCTATTTCACGGGAATCCGTTTGATATGCAATCCGGTAGAGAACTTTGCCAGATTTATTTGTTGTGTTCAAAACGAGGAATGAGCGTTATTGCAGGAATTTCAGCAGTTCGACCATATTTTTGCCTTTGGGGGCCGCGGCAATCCCATTTCCACCGGTCTTTCAACCAGTAATCCGTTTACATCATAAATTGTACAATCGGGGCTTAAACTCTAGCTGTTATCAATTCTAGAGCGCTTTGGAAGCCAACATAACTCCATCACCTAGACGAGAGAGACAAGGGAAAATATTCGATACCCAACTATAGTGCAAAATTTTATAATTTTTCATGCTGATTATTAAATAAACTATTATATTTATTCGTAGATGGGAACCGATCAGGAGGGCTTCGATGGTTTCGCGCTGATATGTTGGCACCCTTGCTTCAAAGTCAAAGTTGATGTAGCTCTGAATCACTCTGTTGGCGTTTGATGGGTGCTCATACTTGCTTAATGCGTTTTTATGCGTCATTTTTTTTATGCGTCATATTTACTGGATGCGTACCCATATCCTCCTTTACGTTTTTACTTGATACGGTTTAGCCCAGTGAATCAGCAGATCAGCAGGTTTGGCAGTGATCCATGACAGATACTCAAAATTGTATTTTTCCAAAAAGGTCCTCTGTCTTGGTCCTGAAAAGCGTTATGGGTGAATCTCAAACTACGGGCAGTTTCCAAAATTTTCGAAATTGAACTCGCGTTTTGTTCAGTTTTTGTTGCCATGGCAACATAAACTTTTTAAAAATCCCCGTTTCGTTCCCTCAGGGGGAACTTTCTTTTTGAGCCATGACAATGACCCAAAATTTGGTAGCGCTTACCAAGTGTAGTGCAGCGACTCCAGAAACTTGATGGGAGGTTGAAAAAGTCTTGTAAACGAATCTTCAGATGTTGCTGAGCATCCAAGAGATTTAACCCCCTCGTGGGAACATCTGCCTGTGAGGCAGATATGATTGAAAGGTTGGTCACTGGAGCGCTCCACTGTCAACCTGAGGCGCCCAGGCTCTACATGTGCTTCAATCAACATCTACCCCTTGCAGAAGAAGGGTCAATCCTGCTCTAAGCTGCGTTTTTTTCAACGTAAATGCAATTTTCCTAAACTATAGTCTGCCTCACAGGCAGATGTTCCTTCTAATGTACGATCTAATATCTGCCTGACAGGCAAGTATTCCCACTGATGTATATTTTAGCGTCTGCCTGACAGGCAAATGTGCAACGAATGCGTCAAGAAAAATTGAATGGAAGCCTTCTACAAAGTGCTTGTCCAGAACTTCAGCTCCTCCATCGTAATTTTGATGGTGTTTTGATATTTTGTGACCCGTAACTCGCAACTTACTGTGATGTGTTTTGGTATATTGGTCCTCATTAGTTGAAATAATTCTTCATACTATTTTGACATTGTTACTGAATTTTGAGATATAATATCGATAGTAAAAGTGTAAATCCTTTATGTCCAAATTCAGAAATTTGTCAGAGTACCAAAAAAACGTGCTAGCTTTTGCGACACCTCTGAAAGGTTTTGACTTACTGGTCATTGCACATGGCCATAGAGCAGAAATGAGACGAAAACCCGGAGGAATCCGGCTCCACTTGATAGATCTACGGCTCGAATACAACCCATAGAGCTCAAATCTTTATTTTACTAAAAATTGAGACTTACGAGGTTTTTCACTTTTACTATCGATATACTCTTTGTCAAATTAGAGATAAAATAAATATAATATATTTATATTACACTATAAACACTATATTATAGTGTTTTTGAAATATACAAACAGCTTTAATTGTTATATTAAAGTGAAACCCAGGTTTTAGAGACGATTTACTACTATAGCTGCCTCTCAAGCAGATGTTCCCACTAAGCGGAGCAAAATGGCATGTTCCCACCAGGGGGTTAAGGGAACTTGAAATCTCCGCTTGAAGAATTTAGAATCCATTTTGAAGTTAAGGAACTCAACTCAGTTGCAGGCCACGACAATGACGATTTGGGGTAAAACGAGCTTGAAAAATATGAAAATGATTTCATTTCCCACGTTTTTTTATTTGGTCGATGCAATACTCAAGTTAAGTTGGTAATGAAGCGAAAGAATGGGAAATTCTGACTTTTTATGTGATACAGTGATGACATGTTTATGCCCCTAGTTTGAGAATCACCCTCTATCGACTTTGATAAGCGAAACTTATCGGGTCATATATCTTCATCACAATTTCGGGCGATTTGGACAATTTGATCATCCAAATTTAAGGTCACGAAGTCTCCAACATGCCCTAAACCACTAACTTCATCCTGGTGCGATTCAATCGTCCGAGTGGCTCAAGAATTTCGTGTTGAATCGGCTGGATAAAAAAATGTCAATTATTCAAACGTCCGCAGCTCTGCCCAGTTCGTCGATAGCTGTCATTATTGAGATGCCGTACAAAGATGGCCATGGAACGAATGCCAAATCCCCGGGGGCCCGATCGGGTTCTATAGGTGTACAGTGGATGCCGTATAGTCGAAGACCTTCCAAACTTGGCGCGCTCAAAGGCGCTCCACGCTTCTGCGCCTCAAATCCCGCTGGCGGGTGTTCGTGACTGCCTTTTGTTGCACTGGAGAGCTCTCACCGTGGCTTGACCGAAGTGTTCCCTGATGTGCCTCCAGGGTCTCTTATCGAAAATTCCTTTTCCCTCCCGAAAAATAAAAGGAACCCGAAGCGTGATTAGGTCCTGTATATAGGCGCCTCAGGGTTTTGATACTGATACAATGCCGGATAAAATAAATGGCAGGATGCAGAAATAACGATAGAGGCGTTCAGTTTTTGAAAAATTGCGATTCCCGATTTATCACTTATCCCTACTATGATTTTCATTTTGAACAACCGCCTGAAACTGCTTTCAAATTAAATTTCGCAGAAACTGTGCACCTACCACACGTTTCACCATATTCGGCGGAGGAACTATTTCTGACGTATCAAATCTCATCTGGAGATCGAACCGCCTAAATTTTGAGCTCGTTCTTACTAATTATCGCAGTAATCTCCAAAACTGGAAAAAACTACAATTCATTTTTGTAGCCCTGCGGCTTTTTTACCTATCCTGAACTAAATGACGATAAAAATCAATTCGGGTGATCCAGCCCCATCTGTTCCTGATTTTGTGCAGACCCCACCTCGACCGATCATGTTCTTCAGCTAAGACAAGCCGACAGGTACTTTTACCCCACTTTTCAACAGTCTTTCCGCTCCTAGGCTGCTATATCGAGGAATATCAATATTATGTGCTTGGAAAATTTAGTTCTTCGACGGTTTGCCATATGTTTATGACCCTGCTCCATCAAGATGCAATAATGCCGAGTGATGCGATATCTTCCTAATTCTGATTCAAAGGTCCAGTCTGAGCTGCGAAGCAAACATCTAAGCTGAACTCTTGGATGGCCTCTATCCATGGACCAACACGAATTCAATGGTAGTTAGTACTTGCATGGCATACCTGCGACTGCTCTAAACATGTCGTGATGAGGTACAAATGGGTACCTATCTAATATAACTCCCAGGTGAGAACCGGAACTCGTTTTGCTCAATGAAATGGCATTTATGAGATGTTCAAGATGCTCACAATAGATACCTCGCTTTGAACCGTATACGACTAGGGCACAATAGGAAAGCAGGCCATATCCTCCCGTGCGTTCTGAGTGCAGTTATGCAGAAATATCGTTCCTTTTATTAAACCTTCCCGCATGGTTGAATGGTTTGCGAATAAAGATTTCACATGCACGTTTTTTTTCCATTTTGCAATTCTCTCCCATCCATAGTGCCTGCGAAAATCGTGAGCGCACTCAATGGCGTTCACATAAATAGGATATTGGTGAAGAGAATAGAATTTTTACACTCACTGTGAGAAGCGCTGATAAGAGCTTAGCCTCTTTGTAATGCAGGCACTCCCATGCATGAATTTTCGCTCTTCGAATTCCGAAAGCAATTACGTCCAACGCTAAAGTTATATTAGTTTCGCTTTATAGAAAAATTCGAAATGGCTGAATTTCAACGGGCGAGAAGTATGAACGAATAAATCTCATTGGCTTGGCTCGCTGGGGATCATTTTTGATATTGAATGCCCTCAATATTTCATCCGTGTTCATTCTCTTCTATTATATTTATTGAAATTTCATCTCCAACTATAATACCCGCACTCAACCAGCGACTCGCCAAACTACTTTTTCCGCTACTTTTTTATGTAGATGTTCTCCCAGGCAGTAAAGGAGAATAGACTTGCCAAGCTGAAGGGTGTGGTAATAAAAAATGCAGCTGCTGATGCTTTATCGAGATTGCCAATCATAAGTGATCCGTCCAGCTAAGAGAAGCGAGGAAATTCAAGAGCTTCACATCCCCTGCATTTACGACTGGACGATACTCCGGTGAACAGAAATAAACTGGGGAAACGCAATTTTTTTCAAAAATTATAACATTCCTGCCAAATAGCTGGCCTGAGAGGAGAAACTTGAAGAAGGTTTTCTTTCAGTTTTATAAAAAGAGCAATGAGTTATTTCATGAGGAAGGAATTGTGTTTTGTAGCGGCCGAGTATTTTACTCAAAACCTGCTACCGGGTTCAGTTTTTCCACGTATGCTTCGTTCTGGGCACTCTGGCAATGAAATAGCGGGGCTGCTTAAACGTATGGTGGCCAAAAGTGAATTCGGAAATTGAAAGGTTTGTCCTCAGCTGCCATTCATGTCAAGAATGGAGACAAGAATTTCCAGTTTTCTTCTCGAATGTACCAGCACGAGGTTTCACCTCAATCTTGATTTTGCAGGACCTTTTTGGGCCAAAGCATTGACCGATTTTAGCGGATCCCCGAGGAAAAATGGCTGGAAGTGGTTGACATCAACCATGTAACGACTGTAACAACCGTGAGTGTTTGCAAACACTTCGCTTCATGAAGCGACATTTTTGCAGCTGGTACCACCCATTCGGAAGTCCGCCTTACCGTCCCAGAACGAATGAGCTTGGAGAACAATGAGAGCGTCAAAAAGGCTCTCTGTAGGCGGCACTCCATCAAGATTCAATGAGTTTCCTGCACCGTACAGAAATTTTCCAGACGCCGCAATAGAAAGGTCACCAGCAGAAGTTATGTTTGGAAGACAAATTTTTTTAAGCGCGAGAAAAACCTCGATTCAAATTTATTTCGTCGACCGGAGACAGAAAAGTCTGCGCATTCTTCAAGTGTGAGTGTCCGGGTAGAAAATCCACAAGGAAGACGATCTCATCTGGGAACGGTAGTAAAAAAAGAGCCACTCCTACGATGTGTCAGTGAATGGAAAATTTTTGAGAAAACACACCGACTCTTCAAGGGAATTGGAAATCTTGAGAGGGGAAAAAAAATTAGTAATTTGTAAAAAAAAAACTAAGTAGGTACCTCGTTGCTTCCAAAAGCTCCCACTATTGCAGAAAAAAATTATTATTTTATTCCATTTTTGTTTTTACCACAGTATTACGACACATTGAAGTTACTCGCTCAGCACTTGAATTTGGAAAACCCGATTCGATATTCCAGAATCTTTTCCTTGCTCTCTCAATCTTCGAATAACTCAAAGCCAGCTGGTTTTCATCTCCAATCAAAGAGATTTCTTTCTTCTTTATTTGCCTTCGGTATCATTGGACGAAAAACTGAAGAGCTCGAGCTGAAACGGTTCTCCTATAGCTGGAAGAAAAGCCAAAAACATAACTTGATTACGAGATCCGCCGACCTACTAATTGGGAATGGAGCGCAAACATTCCGTCCGCCGAGTGTAACAAGACCCAATTCCACCTTCACGTTTAACTTTTTCTCTTTTTTCTGGCTTGCATGGGGTCTCCTTTTTCCCGCATTTACATTCATAGGGTTCCTCTTTTTCATCCGCTTCTCGCCTTTCCTTGGCTTTAAGTAACCTCAAGTTCCTTCTCCTGTTTCTACACAGTCGTATCCCCAGAGCCTCGTCTCTCTTCCACAAAACGGCGCAAGCTCCGACTATCTCAGCCGTTCATCTCTGAATCGTTCCCTTCCACCGAGTTAGTTATCTCTGCTCACTATCTGCTCTTGTTTCATTCGGTGTCTCTCGCTTTTTTCACATTCGGGCGTCACTGTTGCCTCGACTTATTCGCATTCCGATTCGCATTCCTATATTTGTTTCCATCTCGTTATCGCAGGATAGCCATTCTGAATTTCAAGGGGGATTCGCATAGTGGGAAAGAGAAAGAGAGATTCCCCATTCATGCAGAGGAAAGATCCAAAAATCGGTTCGTCACAATTGAGACATTGATATTACGCGATACTGACTTCGATACATGTGCTGCTACGAGGTAGGGCTTCAAGAAGTCTCAATCAGGCCCCGATGTGACCCGGAATCAATGTGAGATGTTTGTGGAAGATTGTTATCCTTGGGACTGCCATTGAACGGACTCGTCTACTATCCTGGAAATTGACGTTCATTTCTAACGCTGAAAACACGAGTAAACCCGACATAATGCTTACTGCTAGCTCCATTTATGAACACGCGGTTTGATGGTGTATTGTTAAAACAATGGGAAATACAATTCATATTAAGATCCTTGGAGATCAAGGTCAAGCGTCAAGGTACCAGAATGAAAAAAATATCAACGTTTTCCGCAAGGCAAAAATCAAGATTTTAAGATCGAGAACGTTAACAAATTCTTCTGCAATCTTAACATCTGTACATGAAGTCAATGTTTCCATAGATTGAAGAGACAACAGGATCCTACTTACCGTGTAATTGCCCCTCCAGAACATTTGTTCGGATTCTGAATGACGCCAGACAGCAAGAGAGAGACAACAGTTTTTCGAGGGTGAGTTTGACCCTGTGAGTTATTGCTAAACGGTGTCCCATCGCGAGGGTAGTTGACAGGGTTGCTCGTATGAGCGATGTTCCCCTATTTCCGTCCTCATATGGAGCGTTTTGTATTAAACCAGCACACATCCCTCATCCCCCCATACGCCTACCACTGCATTCGCTTAGAATCCACCCCCCGAAACTATACAGGCTCGAATCTCGCCAACTCTCCTCATCCAATTCAATACCGGTCTCTCTCTCGGCAAAAGTTTTCGATTCTTCTATGGCAGCTTTTGGCAACTTTCTGCCGTCGCATGAGAACAGGTGCTGCTCGCCACGCAAGGGTGGCGAGGGAAGGGAGAGGTCTCCTCAATGTTCGTGCAGAAGAATCAACTCCGACGTTGCAGAGGCATCGATGATGGATGGTGCGAAAGTATGGAACGGAATAGCCCACGTTTTCGGAGGTTATTGTACGGGTAACGACGATCACGCAGGTTAACCTCATTTATTGACAGCAGGTGACACCGCCCAGCGATTGGGGCAATCATTCATGCATACGATTCGAGATGTAATTTCATCCTGCAAGAAAGGTTAGGTTTTTGGATTCGGGTATGGGGGAATAGGAGGATATCGCACTTATATATACCCCCATGTACTTGAATCCAAAAACCTAACCTATCAAGCCAGGAGAAATTATGTCTCGAAAACTGATGAATGATTGCCCTTGAAGATGTTGGAATTGAGTCAAGAAATTGATGAAAAATCTTTTACAGCAATTTCTGCAACTTTTGGGAGAAAAATTGGACCAATTGAAGGAGAAAATCTCTCCTTAATGTCCCTTATTTACGAAGAAAAGGAAAAATGGTGTTCGACGATTTTTCGTCAGATACGATTCTTCATGTTTAGTCATATGAAACTCGACATAACATGTCATTGACTATGAGAAGTATAATCATTATGGTTTATAAGAGCAAATATATTCCTGGCCATGATAGCACAATAAGCCAACTGGCACAATAGCCACTGGGTATCTTACTACCCATTAACTAAATTTTTACTCTAAACCAGTGGTGCGTAGATAACACACAATACTTCCATATTTTGAAACGTAAAATTGAGACACAATTTGATCATATTTTGACTGCTTTTAAGAGTGTTTAGGCCAAAAATATCAAAAAATTCACTATTAAAATTTTAAAATTCGCCCAAAATAAAAATACAATACATTATTGGAACATAAAAAATATCCACATATTCTGCAAGGTAAAACGAAGATTTTGAGACCAAGAGCGCTCAAATCGGTCCATTTTTGTGGCCGGAAAAAAATAGCATAGAAAACACTAAAAATGCCAATATATCGGAAGTACTGTGCGTTATCCAAATTCCGATTAAACAGGGTGTTAGGTCTTGCCGAGACAAACATTTCAGTTCAAGAAATTTGAAAAAAGGTTGAGAAATGAAGGAGTTATGGCTATTTTTGTAAAAGACCACAGACGGACAGACGGACAGACGGACACACGGACAGACGGACACACAGACACTTGTTCAGGAAGTGATTCTGAGTAAATGTGTATAAGAAAAAGTTTTTTCTGAAGCTCCGTTCCGATTCTCGATTTTAGGACGATCACAATACTTCCATTTACTCTGTAAATATGGAAGTAAAAATTTGGTGACAGTGGCCCTTAGCCGTTCGGAGGATGATTTTCCACCACGCTAGTTTTAAGAGCCAAGGTTAATTCTATTGGAATTCAACGATCCTCTCGTCAGAATAACACTTCCTCTTAGTAGGACCGCTGTTACAAGAGACTGGACATCATCAAAGTTTTATGCTGATGCTAGTGTTTGCGAATGTAGGGAGCTCTTACCGGAGGCAGTCATCTTCTGAGCATATAAAGTATACTCTGCCTACGCATAGCCATCGCACTCGGGAGTCGGTGTAAACGTTGTTATCTTTCTAGCTGGGAAAGCTATAACGGTAAAAGTGGACCAAAAGGGCCCGCCAGGCGTCTCATAAACACGCACCTTCTTAGCATGTTTAACACTGGGTCATGATCTCATGATAATGTTCCGCCAAGGGAGTACCGGACATCCAAATGAGAACCTTAAGTTTTTAGCTGAATTTGCCATCGCGTGTTTTATCCATTTTACATCCCAATTAACATATATTATAGAAACATCTCGATCGGATCAAGGTTTTCTTCATTATCATTTTACCTCTTACAGCACGCTACAAGTTTTCCAAGCGGATTTTTACTTCCATATTCACGAAGTAAATGTAAGTATTGTAACCGTCCTAAAATCGAAAATCGGAACGGAGATTCAGAAGAAAACTTTTACTCATACTTTTACTACTCATTTTTCCAAAATTTTAAGGACACACCGAAAACGGTCTCTGGCGGTGTTAAATATAATCGGGAGGACTTTTTATGAACTCGATTTTTCACACAATCCTCCGTTATTTCGTCTGAAATTTGAATCCAGAACCTATTCTTGAAAAAAATCAAATTTCTTGAACTGGGGTGTTTTTCTGAAGCTCAGTACCGATTTCCAATTTTAGGACAGTTGAGGCCGTTTTATTGACAAAATTTGCCCTTCTGATATCCAAGGAAGCTTCAGATAACTTCCCCACGCATTTGTTAACAATGCGAAAATCTCATTGGTGATGAGTATCCGGAGCTTCCTTGGATATCGGATGGATATTTTTTATCCGCCCTGCGAGAGCGTGTTTGAATATACGAGTACTGAATATAAAATCAATAAATTTACCTGGTAAATTTTAGGTATGACTGAAGTGCAATGGAAAGTATGGATTACATCATTCGGGAGTAAGTTGTGGAACCCCATAGTTCGAATAGAAACTCAAATTTACTGGATTGACTGTTTGCTAACTTTCGTGGAACAGACTAGGTACGTCAATTCCCTCGATTCGAGTTTCTATGCAATGGAGAGTTGTGCATTGTATTCCGGTTTATCGTATACGAAGCTCGATTTTGATTCAATCGCGCAGGGCTTTGCAATTTAGAATGTCTACTCAATTTAGCCTCTAGGTGAATATGTTTGCAGTGCGAAGTAATTAGGAGGACTAAATCGTATAGTAGATGGGCGATAAACTAGGTTCGTTCAATACACATAATCTGGAAATGCTTTAGCCGACCGATTGGCGCAGTTGTGCTTCTCCTGCCTAGAACAACCCTGGCTAACAATCCAAGCTCGCCATTAGTGGAAAGGGGCTTAGATGGGCCAACTCTAATGTACGTTTTACTCTTCCATTCCTTCGCATCAGTCGCCCCTTGTTCCTACTTCCGGCATCTGCATCTCCTGTTGGGGACCCTCTGACGAGGATATCTACAAACACTTGTAATCTACATTGGATAGGAGAGCTCTGACGACGAACAGGAGGAACTGTGGAGTGTTCTAATGGTCACTTCCAACTCCAAACCTCCGACAGAGACGACAAGGGCAACTTTAACACAATTAAAGACCCCCTCCCTCCCTTACGATTCTCCAGCTTCCCCTTTCAGCTTCTCTACGTTATACTCTCTACTGCTTCCCCTTTAACCTGCCCTCTTCACTCCTTCTGTTGGCCTCCTTCCGAAACATCTCATCAGCCTGAGCAGATCTCGTCCTCCTCATCCGGGACCCGCAACAGACCCGTATAGACCTCTCATCTGGTCCGCCAGGACCTTTCGTTCATGACGGCAGCCTTGCTCTAGGCCTCGCCAAGCTTTAACCTACATTTTGGAAAGTCCGTCAAAGGCAGATGTCGCCCCATCTTTACGATGATGAAGTAAACGCCCCTCGCGAACTTGAGCCTGCATCCCTGCAGATGGCATAAGGGTTGGCGGAATTTTCGTCTTACTATGACATCTTCCATCAATCGTAGTTGGACTATTTGCCTCGTTCATATTTTCGCCGTTTATTCTATCCAAGTGAGGGCTAGACGTAAAATAGAGATACTTGGGACGGACGTAATTACGATCGCATGCTCGCGTCAGATTCAAATGGCAATGGCATTATTTATACACGACATCTCAGTAGCTTTGTGAGCTAAAAAGCGGTGACTGCGCTTAAATTTACCACGTATAACAATGCTTATCATATCGATACCTTAAAGCACAAAGGACATATCGACAGTCATAGTGTAAAAACCGGTAAGTGTATTTTCGACAACTTTTCAGGAGGCCAAAAAACCGTTTATTTTCATTTACATGGACGTTTAGTTTATTGTTCTTTCTTTATTTCAAGCCAAAGACCATTACCGAAAGTGTAAACGTATTTTGGTCAGAATTTTGTTGCAAGACAGGGTTTTATACAGAAATTCATTATTTACAGGGATTTACGCAGAATTCATTACTTACAGGTTATTACAAACCCCCATAGAATCAAAAATATTTGTTGCAGCTGAGTTATGACGCCACTAGACAGTGCGCAGGGCCAATAGCTACCAGAAAAGCTGAAAACCTCATTTTCGCCAAAAATCGTACTTACAGGTTTTTACACTGTGTCGATAGGTGTGTCGAAAAATGGCATAATGAGAAAAATGCAAAATAAGTTTTTGATCAATTTACAAAAATAAAGATTTCTCCCATAGTATTCAATTCCATAGAAAAATTCGCTAAATAAAAAATGTTTGTCTGGCCAAGATCTACAACCTCGTTTAACCAGAACTTGGGTAGCACTTAATACTTCCAAGATGAACGTTCTTTGAATATTTGTCGTTTTTCTATTATATCGTTTTTTGGGCCAAAAATAGATAAAAGGATCATGATTCTTGGAGCGATCGATAGGTCCTGATGAGTAGATTCTTTCGGTACCGAAATCTCAAATCGATATTTTGGGACATATGCCTTTGTGCTTTGAGGTATCGATATATTTTGTGAAATACGTTTAATAGACATTTCAGCTGTTGAGTTGGCTAGTGTTGAGTCGTGAGCGAATTTCATCTTGTTTCTCTCGGAAAATTGTTTACTCTAGTAAATCAAAGTATTGAAAGCCTCCCTTCGAAGAAATTTGTTAGGTAGTTATGATATGAATCATTCAAGTCATACCAGCGATTCTGAGTTGTTGAATAACCCCTCATTAATCGTGCAACAAACCTCCAGAATGGTTCGAATAGATTAAGGGGATGGAAGTAGTCTGTTCCCCGAAACGAGTTCGTAAACCATTTCTGCGGTCAAGCCATCAATACAAAACCAACACTGAGCACCACAACCTTGACTACCACCTTATATACCAAGGGGTGAAGTGAAAGCAATAGGTGAAAGGCCAATAGAGAAAAGATCCTACAAACAACTTCTATTCGAATTACGGGGTTGCACAACTTCTTCCCGAATGATTAATTCGTACCTCCAGAATGTTCTTAAATGTTCAATGTTCGTGAATGTAAAGGTTCGCTTCACTTTTATTCTATGACGTGAATACGTCAGACTCCATCCGATTACATTGCCAGTTAACTCATTTTCTGACTCCATCGTGCATTATCTCTGGGCATTTTGGACTCTGCAATCAATCATGAGAAGGAAGAGCGCTGCCCATCGACACTCAGGCACGTACAGTGATCGCCTAGGCTGTCCAGCAGGGGGTGGGAGATAGAAAATGTAGGGGGCGTTGAGAGCAAGCGAAGCGAAACAGGGTCGGTCCGATGTAATGCTAGCCCTGGGGCCAGGATGGGTCGAGAAGCACAGGAGCTGGAAGGTGATTGATGCTCCTGCCATGCATGTATGCATCACCGTCACCCTGTAACTTTAACGGTGAACCATTGTGGTAACCCTTTACTGTTTACTTCGAGTTTTAAGTCCGAAAGTCAGTCAGGTGGAAGTTGCTTGGATCGAACAACATTCCTTTTCAAGAATTTGCTCTAGATGGCTCGGGATTCGTTTAGCCGCGCCGTGGAAAATAATGAGGATTGGTTGGAAAGAATCGGTTAACATTTGGTTGGCGCAGATTTTAAAATATATATTCATGGCTGTCGTTGGTTGATAATGGAGGTTCATTGCTGAGGTGAGGGAGACAATGGTAGCCCATCGTACTCTCATAATCTTTATTCTTCCTAGCCCTTTCGCTCCGCTCCGCCTCTTCTAGGATAGAAATTTCTTTAAGGTTTTTCCCACTTTTCTCTACCCCAAGAACTGACGAACCCCCCTCAGGACTATACTCGGAGAGAAAGATGACCCCTTGTGTGGGAAAACCCTAAAAAAGTCTATCCCTGAAAAGGCCCAGCGGGGCGAAAGCGCTAAGAAGAATAAAGATTATGAAAGTACGATGGCCACTCTCTCCCTCACCTCAACAATCATATCGATACCTTAAAGCACAAGGGGCATAATATGGGACATGATTATGGGGCATATTATGTCCCAAAATATCGATTTTGAGGTTTCGGTGCCTAAAGAATCTACTCATCAGGACCTATCGATTGCTCCAAGAATCATGATCCTTGTATCAATTTTTGGGGCCAAAAAACGATATAATAGAAAAATGACAAATATTTGAAGAGCGTTTATCTTGGAAGTGTTAAGTGCTACCAGAGTTCTGGCTAAACGAGGTTGTAGATCTTAGCCAGACAAACATTTTAAGCGAATTTTTTTATGGAATTGAAAACTATAGGATAAATCTTTATTTTTGTAAATTGATCAAAAACTTATTTTGCATTTTTCTCATTATGCCATTTTTGGACATATGCCCTTTGTGCTTCAAGGTATCGATATATTAATAGGTTTTTATAGAGAATGTACCCATACATATGACTACTCTAGTTACCCACTTATACGAATATATGTATATGTACTTATATCAAAGCGATCGGTTACTCATCACCCTGGCCTATACTTATGGTGGATTAAAGTATTTACATCTCGGATTAAAGTTGAGCGGAACTTGCTGTAAGTTGCATACTTTTCAACGACGTTAACAAAAGCAATGAAGTTCCGCCTGAATTTACTCGAGATGATAAAATCCTCCATTAGAACCACGTACCTATTCAAACACGAAAAAATTTGTATAAAGTTCGGAATTTCGAAAAAATATTTATCGGTCTTCGTACAAGACACTAATCGCTCGGGTTCTCTTGAAGCAAAAATGGACCAGTCTACCGGCTAACCGCGGAATAAAAACATTACCCTTAACACTTCCTGTCCAGACTGCCCACGCCCTGCCGTAAATCTCAGCCAAGGTGTTAGCCATAACGGTAGCGAATTGCTTCGCGGTCACGTAGAGCACGAGAAGGTAGCACACAGGCATACCAACCTGAGCACTGGAACACATACATCCATCATCGCAGGATGGCTGACGCGAGATTAGAGCTCGACCAACGCCGATCGGCTAAGCCCTGACAGTTGTACCCCGGCGACGTCTCTTGTTTGTGAATCAATCTCTCATTTCTGACGACCGAACACATACCGAAGATGGATGCATTTGTAAAATTAAGGTTCTCGTTGCCTCGACAATGGGAACACGACTTTATTACGAAGATGATAACGTTGCGAACCGACACCTGCAGTGTGAGTTGTTTGATGAGTTGGTTCAATACTTGGAGCATTGCTAACAAAATCGCGAGAATTTTTTAAACCAAATAGAGAATTTTCCAAACCAAATAGAGAATTTTCCGAACAAAATTGCCTCAGAAAATTCTCAATTCGTGTTGGAAAATTCTCAATTTGGTTCGGGGAATTCTCAAATTAGTTTAGAAAAAATCTCAATTCGGCGTGGAAATGCTATTTACTTATAAAAGTTCTGCACACAACTAGTTTTTGATAAATACTTTAGTGCCGATTAAGTCCCGTTGAACCAAGCCTATGGTTGTCGGAATCGAACGCTTTTCACGCCTTTACCTGCCAGTCTAATTGAGTCGGTCATTTTGAAAAAGGGTCAACTCCAATATTTTCACTTGTGATGTCACTTTTATGACCACTTTTCAAAATTACCGAATCAATTGCACCGAGAATATTTTGAAATCCTATTGCATCTTTCACGAAATGTCTGCCGATGTTGCGGGTTATTGCCTAAGCCCGTGCCTAACCCCAGATACCCAAAGGCGCTCGTTCCGCTGGGCTGCAGACACCGCCAATGAGGAACATGCATGAAAAACGAAATCCATTTTTTTCCGCCAGAATGGTGCTGTTTAGGATGCAAAAATGATGTAGTGATGATCTTGAACGGAAAAACGACATTTTTCCTGGTGAAAAACGCTAATGAAAAGTGCCCTTTTGAACGTGGCGGGTAGCATTGTGACGTCACTGTGCGGGCGAGACTGCACGTAAAGTAACGGCAAAAGGCGAATGGCGCAGTGGCATCATATCAAGAAAAAGAAGAAGAAGAAGACGTCATACGGTCTTGTTTGTTTTGATTATTTGGATTTTTCGTGATTTCGTCGTTTTATCGGAAGAAAGTCGTGATGAGTGCTCATAAAAGAAGGATCAATGTGTTGTTGGACGGTTTCCAAAAAGCCACGGCTGAGAACATTCCATTCGTCGATTTTGAAGCCCTACAAGAGTTTTATGAAAAGCACCCAGACGCCTCGCACTCGTATATTGTTGCCGCGCGACGTTAAACCAAAGTTTCCTTGTGCTTTCGGGCTTTGACGGCACGATCACCATTTTCTCCGGGTCTTTATTTCTGCACCCCCGCATGAAGCAATAATTGCTTAAATTATTTCTCCATTCCATATTGTCGAGTACTGAGTTCATCAACAAAGGTAAACAAACATCGCCCCGTCCTATCACTACACAACACGCATGAACTCGGAGGAGGTTGCACTGGTTCACGAGAAGATGCGTAACCTTGCGGCTGGTCATTTCCCCGCTCGACTTCAAATCTGCAAATTTCACTGAGCCTCCCTCCTCTTTTAATTACCACTTTTCCGAACCGTCATCCACCATAACACCACTTTCGAAGCCTAAAAAGGAATATTATGGCGAAAAAACAGTTTATTTCTTTTCATGCATGTTCCTCATTGTATCCTAGAAATGTTAGGTTTTGTTGGGGTTCCAACTTTCATAATTTTATCCACGAAAACCTTTCAATTCCGCTTTCAACCTCAAACAAATTTGCCATTTTAATTTTTACTAATTTTGTTTCGTTGATATTCTAATCAGCAGAAACTGAATTGAGGAATCAGAGGAAATGTACCTCGGTATTCCACATTTATGAATCGTTCTGGGATGTTTGGACGAGAATGCTCAAAGAACAAATGAAGAGTTTTCCTCCAAAACTGCATTCATTCACTTTCGCGTTTTGTCGATACCGATTTCGATTCATAGCAGCTTTGGTACCTATAAGCAATCGAAAAAACGAAAACGGCATCGACAAAAGTCGAAAGTGGATAAATGCAGTTTTGGAGGAAAACTCTTCAAATTCACTTACTCAAAGCGAAATTCGCATTCCAAGGTTTCGATTTTCTGTTCGGGCTGTGCTGGATGAATATTTTGAAGCAATACTGTCTCCCCTCGTCCGTTTTGTATCTTCTGAATGGATCAAATCGAAGCACGTCTCGTAAAACACTAATAAGTGCTGACTTGACAACTGACAACTTTGCCAATCCCTTGTCGAGGCTGGGCCAAATTGTTGGGTGAAGTTTCTCAACTGAAAGAGGTAATTGAGTTGACGAGTGTCCAAAAGTTGGCGGTTCCAAATAGGAAGGGTATTCCTGGTAATTAACAATGTTTCTTCCCGGTTTTCCTCTTGAATGCTATGAAACTAGCATGAAAAACTCTCCATCCGAAGTTAGCTGAAGTGGATCACTGACTCGGCACCTAACTGTACCAACTAAAATACCAATTGAAGATGTTACTATGGATTGTAAAAGCTCTGAATCATGGAAAGAATATAATTTATTAGAAAGTCATTCATCAGGACTTTTACATCCATTATAACTTATTTTTTCCTGCAGGGAACTTGAACTAGTTAGCTATACTTTTACATTACCTGGAATTTAAATTATCCCAACTACAAGCATTTAAATTATAAATTCAAAATTTCAAAAACGCATTTCAGATCTCATACTCGGGGATAATTTTTATTCCGACATTTTTGAGAACCCTCAAAGAGCCGCGGAGTCGAAGCATGGTTAAGGTGGCTAAGGTTTAAGACTGTATGCAAAAACCTTCGAAGTAAGTCCGATGGGCTTTTCCAATGAACACCGAGCCTGCTAACCGTAGATTACACGCGTTAGATCCTGAAGTGGTGACTCAAGAGGTAAAAATGATGGGGCAAGAACTAATTCCGACCCAATCCTTAACGGCGGCAAGGCACTCCCGGGGCTACTTCCAGCGGACGAAAGGCCGAGTCCGGGATGGCGGCGTTTTCATTCCGTACTTAAGCGCATAGCAAATTCTGTGAACCGGTTTTACAAGCCTACCCTTAAAGAATCACCTTTTCCCGTAATTCTTTTTACTTCCATATTTACAGAGTATTACTTCCATATTTACAGAGTAAATGGAAGTATTGTGATCGTCCTAAAATCGAGAATCGGAACGGAGCTTCAGAAAAAACTTTTTCTTATACACATTTACTCAGAATCACTTCCTGAACAAGTGTCTGTGTGTCCGTGTGTCCGTGTGTCCGTGTGTCCGTTAGTCCGTTAGTCCGTCTGTCCGTCTGTCCGTCTGTGGTCATTTACAAAAATGGCCATAACTCCCTCATTTCTTAACCTTTTATCAAATTTCTTGAACTGAAATGTTTGTCTCGGCAAGACCTAACACCCTGTTTAATCGGAATTCGGATAACGCACAGTACTTCCGATATATTTGCATTTTTAGTGTTTTCTATTTTATTTTTTTGCGGTCACAAAAATGAACCGATTTGAGCGTTCTTGGTCTTAAAATCTTTCTTTTACCTTGCAGAATATGTGGATATTTTTTATGTACCGAAAAACTGGCGTTTTTTTATTTTGGGCGAATTTTGAAATTTGAATAGTGAATTTTTTGATATTTTTGACCTATACACCCTTAAAACAAGTCAAAATATGATCAAATTGTGTCACAATTTTACGTTTCAAAATATGGAAGTATTGTGTGTTATCTACGCACCACTGGTTTACTTCCATATTTACAGAGTAAATGGAAGTTTTGTGATCGTCCTAAAATCGAGAATCGGAACGGAGCTTCAGAAAAAACTTTTTCTTATACACATTTACTCAGAATCACTTCCTGAACAAGTGTCTGTGTGTCCGTGTGTCCGTGTGTCCGTTAGTCCGTTAGTCCGTTAGTCCGTTAGTCCGTTAGTCCGTTAGTCCGTCTGTGGTCATTTACAAAAACGGCCATAACTCCCTCATTTCTCAACCTTTTTTAAAATTTCTTGAACTGAAATGTTTGTCTCGGCAAGACCTAACACCCTGTTTAATCGGAATTTGGATAACGCACAGTACTTCCGAGATATTTGCATTTTTAGTGTTTTCTATTTTATTTTTTTCCGGCCGCAAAAATGAACCGATTTGAGCGTTCTTGGTCTCAAAATCTTCGTTTTACCTTGCAGAATATGTGGATATTTTTTACATTCCGAAAATGTAGCGTTTTATCATTTTGGGCGAATTTTAAAATTTTAATATTGAATTTTTTGATATTTTTGACCTAAACACTTTCAAAAGCAGTCAAAATATGATCAAATTGTGTCTCAATTTTACGTTTCAAAATATGGAAGTATTGTGTGTTATCTACGCACCACTGGTTTCGCAATTAACCACGCTGAACGGAGCGGTTTTATTTTCACAAACGCTCTTTCTGCACGTTTGAAAAAAGTGTAAATCAGTAATTAGAGCTTGAATAACCTTTTCAACGCGAGGGGCGCCCGGGATACAATTAGGCGCAACATCAATTAAAGAAATGTCCGTAAAGGAACGAGGGCGGCGTTCGGGGTTTTGACGATTTCTAGTCATTAATTCTTCAACTTTTGCCTTCATTTATTCTTTTCGTTGGCAATTTTAATGATGAATGTAATTGCGAAGATTTTAATTGGGGAAAACAAGGAGAGAAAAATTATATTCAAAAGCGGCGCGGCTGCTTACGATAGATTTTATTCTATTCATTAATCCACCTGGCTGTTTTCATGCCGCATTACCTATTCAATGTGTTGGTTCAAGTGTTGATGCTGATGTTAGATTATAGGTACCTCAGTGAGGTGCTCTAAGGATAATAAAAATGTTATGGTGAAAATTTTTTCGTCGGCATTAGTTTTCACGCTAAAAGGTAGAAAGTTCGTAAAAACATGCTCTTTTGAAGGAATTTACATTTTGGAGGTTTTGGAAAAATTATTTATTTTTGTGAATTTCGACCCCATGTAGTTTTTGCATTGAAAATGGTTCCACATTTTGGAATCAACGATAAATTTCAGGACAGGTTTTATGGCACTTTTGGCGACCTGTTCGATTTCCCATCAATAATTTGCTGAACTGAAAAATTCGAGACCAGCATAGATAACACACAATAATTCCATATTTTGATACGTAAGATGGCTCAAATGTATAATAGTTTAGCTACTTTTTAGGCAGTGAGGATAAAAAATGTCGAAAAACATTCTATGCTAATATCAAAACCCGCCTACCGGAATGTAAAAAATTTACACATATTCTGCGAGGTAAAATCAAGATTTCAAGACCAAGAACGCTCAAGTCGGTTCATTTTCTGTGGCTGGTAACACTAGAAGTGTGAATACATCGAAAGTGCTGTGAGTTATCCGAAATTCGCTTAAACCTTCTTGCTTTTTTCGAGGAGCGTGAAAGTGACCTTCTTTCTAACTTACCTGTGCTATTGGTAGAGACAAACTGCACAAGAGAGACGGAAAGACAGATCAGCAGACTTGATATGGAAGGCAGCGAAAATTCATAGTAGATATAACATTATTATCGTTTCAAAAACACCAGTGAAAACAGTGTAACAGCAAAAAAAATATTTGTTCCCAGCTCAGTTCTGACATTTTGATCGAACGTGCGCGACAGAGAAGGGCTTACCTACCTCTGGGAAAAAACGTAATATACAAACGTGTTGATTAATGAGGCCGCGGTTGTGGTTTAATTTATCTGGACCTGATGAGACTGGCAGTGATATTTCACTTCGAGGGAAAACCGTCGGCTGCTGGTGTCGGGACCTGTGTTGTTTGCGGGTTTTGGCCTTTTCAACTGATGACTGAGACGGAAGTTGGGGTGGCTGGAGAATCAACATCGGCCCTCCAAGGGGTAATGTTCTCTTACCCTCTCTCGAGGGGAAAACAGAGTGAGATTAGCGAGAATGGCGGCCGTAGAGTCGAAAGGAGCGGAGAAGGGCGCTAAAGGCAGTAGCCTACCAGCTAGGAAATACTTGGTTTACATTAAACAACCGAGAAATAATTGAATTTGAATTTTTTTAAGTTTTGCATTACGTCAACATTCATGACCGCAACAGGGCCTCACATGAAGAAGGCGCTCATCTGAAAAGATTATACTAAAAGGATGTCCGTCCCCGGGCCGTAAACAGGGCCGTAAAAATTCAAATTTGGGGGGGCAACCCCCAAAAATAAAATCACTTCTAACAACCAAAATTGGGATATCAACCTCAGGAAACAAAATATTTATAGGGAGGATGTACGAACCGACCTGATTGATAATGAAAAATATATCACGTTCGTAGTACTTACCTATGTGAAGGAAATCGAAACAGCTAAACAACTAAACAGAAACTCGAACTGACAATCAAACTCGATGTTAACCTTACAATCAATCAGGAACTCAAACTCAAAGTCAAACTCGAAGTCAAACTTACAATGAAACAGAAACGCAAACTCAAAATCGAAATCAAAGTGAAACTCGACATGAAACAGAAACACAAACTCATAGTCGAACTCGAAGTCAAACTCTCAGTGTAACAGAAACTCGGACTCACAATCGATTTCGAAGTCAAACTCTCAATGAAACAGAAACTCAAACACATAATCGAAATCAGAGTCAAACTCACAATGAAACAGAAACTCAAACTCATAGTCAACTCATAGTCAAACTCACAATGAAACCGAAACTCAAACTCATAGTCATACTTGAAGTCAAACTCACAATGGAACAGAAACTAAAATTCGAAGTCAAACTCTCAATGAAAACGAAACTCAAACTCATTGTCAAAATCGAAGTTAAACTCACATTGAGTCAGAAAATGAGTCAGAAACTGAGTCAGAAACTGAGTCAGAAACTGAGTTTACTCATAATCAAACTCGAAGTCAACCTCGACATGAAACAGAAACTCAAATTCATAGTGATACTCGAGGTCGAACTCACAATGAATTATAAACTCAAACTCGAAATCAAAGTCAAACTCACATTGAAACAGAAACTCATAGTCAATGAACAATGAACTCGAAGTCAAACTCTCAATGTAACAAAAACTCGAACTCACAATCGATATCGAAGTCAAACTCTCAATGAAACAGAAACTCAAACTCATGATCGAAATCGAAGTCGAACTCACGATGAAACAGAAACTAAAACTCATAGTAAAATTCGAAGTCAAACTCTCAATGAGAACGAAACTCAAACTCATAATCAAACTCGAAGTCAAACTCATAATGAAACAGAAGCTCAAGCTCATAATCGAAATCGAAGTCGAACTCACAATGAAACAGAAATCCGAACACATGAGCAGGAATAGAGAGTTTCGTTTTATTGTGATTGTTTTCAGTTTTGGTTTCATGTCGAGTTCGACTTCGAGTATCACTTTGAGTTCGAGTTTCTGATTCATTGTGAGTTTGATTTCGATGTTAACTATGGGTTTGAGTTTCTGCTTCATTGTGAGTTTGACTTCGATTTCGATTATGAGTTTGTGTTTCTGTTTCAATGTGAGTTTGACTTCGAGTTTGACTATGAGTTTGTGTTTCTGTTTCATGTCGAGTTTCACTTTGATTTCGATTATGAGTTCAAGTTTCTAATTCATTCTGAGTTCGACTTCGAGTATCACTATGAGTTTGAGTTTCTGTTTATTGTGGGTTTGACTTCGAGTTTGAATTTCCGTTTCATTGTGAGTTTGACTTCGATGTTAACTATGGGTTTGAGTTTCTGTTTCATTGTGAGTTTGACTTCAAGTTTTAGTTTCTGTTTCATTGTGAGTTCGACTTCGATTATGAGTTTGTGTTTCTGTTTCATGTCGAGTTTCACTTTGATTTCGATTATGAGTTTGAGTTTCTAATTCATTGTGAGTCCGACTTCGAGTATCACTATGAGTTTGAGTTTCTGTTTCATGTCGAGTTTGACTTCGAGTTTGATTATGAGTTTGAGTTTCGTTTTCATTGAGAGTTTGACTTCGAATTTTACTATGAGTTTTAGTTTCCGTTTCATTGTGAGTTTGACTTCAAGTTTTAGTTTCCGTGACATTGTGAGTTTGACTTCGATGTTTACTATGAGTTTGAGTTTCTGCTTCATTGTGAGTTTGACTTCAAGGTAGAGTTTCTGTTTCATTGTGAGTTCGACTTCGATTTCGATTATGAGTTTGTGTTTCTGTTTCAATGTGAGTTTGACTTCGAGTTTGACTATGAGTTTGTGTTTCTGTTTCATGTCGAGTTTCACTTTGATTTCGATTATGAGTTCAAGTTTCTAATTCATTCTGAGTTCGACTTCGAGTATCACTATGAGTTTGAGTTTCTGTTTATTGTGGGTTTGACTTCGATTTCGATTAAGAGTTTGAGTTTCTGATTCATTGTGACTTTGACTTCGAGTTTGAATTTCCGTTTCATTGTGAGTTTGACTTCGATGTTAACTATGGGTTTGAGTTTCTGTTTCATTGTGAGTTTGACTTCAAGTTTTAGTTTCTGTTTCATTGTGAGTTCGACTTCGATTTCGATTATGAGTTGGTGTTTCTGTTTCATGTCGAGTTTCACTTTGATTTCGATTATGAGTTTGAGTTTCTAATTCATTGTGAGTCCGACTTCGAGTATCACTATGAGTTTGAGTTTCTGTTTCATGTCGAGTTTGACTTCGAGTTTGATTATGAGTTTGAGTTTCGTTTTCATTGAGAGTTTGACTTCGAGTTTGATTATGAGTTTGAGTTTCGTTTTCATTGAGAGTTTGACTTATAATTTTACTATGAGTTTTAGTTTCCGTTTCATTGTGAGTTGACTTCAAGTTTTAGTTTCCGTGACATTGTGAGTTTGACTTCGATGTTTACTATGAGTTTGTGTTTCTGTTTCAATGTGAGTTTGACTTCGAGTTTGACTATGAGTTTGTGTTTCTGTTTCATGTCGAGTTTCACTTTGATTTCGATTATGAGTTCAAGTTTCTAATTCATTCTGAGTTCGACTTCGAGTATCACTATGAGTTTGAGTTTCTGTTTCATTGTGAGTTTGACTTCGATTTCGATTATGAGTTCGAGTTTCTGATTCATTGTGAGTTTGACTTCGAGTTCTAGTTTCTGTTTCATTGTGAGTTTGACTTCGATTTTCACTATGAGTTTGAGTTTCTGTTTCATTGTGAGTTTTACTTCAAGTTTTAGTTTCTGTTTCAATGTGAGTTTGACTTTGATTTCGAGTTTGAGTTTCTAATTCATTGTGAGTTCGACCTCGAGTATCACTATGAGTTTGAGTTTCTGTTTCATGTCGAGTTTGACTTCGAGTTTGATTTTGAGTTTAAGTTCACTCATTGTGAGTTTAACTTCGATTTTGACAATGAGTTTGAGTTTCGTTTTCATTGAGAGTTTGACTTCGAATTTTAGTTTCTGTTTCATTGTGAGTTTGAGTATCTGTTCCATTGTGAGTTTGACGTCAAGTTTGAGTTCTGTTTAAATGGGGTGTGACTTCGAGTTTGATTATGAGTTCGAGTTTCTGATTCATTGTGAGTTTGACTTCAAGTATGACTATGAGTTCGAGTTTCTGTTTCATTGCGAGTTTGACTTTGAGATTGATTATGTGTTTGAGTTTCTGTTTCATTGTTAGTTTGACTAGTTTTACTGAGTTTTATTTTGAGTTTCAGTCATCCTAATGGATAGTATCTAAACAGTCAATTTTGACTGAAACCGATAATTCTTCCGGATCTCAATTGCAATTTTGCCTCGAGGCAAGCCTCATTTTGCGGAGAAGGCACCAATCGTTTTTCAGAGTAGGTTTCCCACTATTTTGAGGCCAAGTCGTCTCAAAGTTCGAGTTCGATTGCACGTTGTGCACGTTTTGGTACATTATTTCCAGAAATTATGTAGGTACCTATGTAATCGGTCGGGAAAATTTGTTTTTTGCCTCACCAGGAAAATTGGATTTTAAGTGCAATACGATTTAAACATGTTGTTATGATAGGTACCATAGGCATTCAATGATGATCTTCAACCACACTTGCTGTTGCACTAGACTTGTCTCATCCTACGTATTCAAAAAGGTATCCTCATATCAAAAAGGTATTCCGCAACAATAATTGTTATAATTACCTATTATTGGTAATTTTTCCCGTATTCGACGGAGTGCCTCAGTCATAATTCTTCATCCGAATATCACGGATACTTATTTCGACTATTGATCACTCATTGGTAGTTTTATCGACATCCTCTTCTTCGGGGTGGACATTCCGAAATGCAAGAACACTATCAGCTGACGAATAATAGTTTACTGCTATAGGATTACGATTGGAAATGTCTTCAAATATTGGAATAACTTTCCTAAGTGCTAAGCAGACAGCCGAAGTTGCGTTGGAACGAAACGTTTATACAACAAATTTCAAACTGGGCATGGGGGAAGAGTTCAAGGAGAAACACGGGTTTGAAGTGCTGATTTTCGCCCTGTTGTTTCAAGAAGTGTTTGGCTAATTGTGGAGAGAGGAAACTCAGCCCTTGGTTAATCACTTTTGAGCTCGTTTCACGTCGAGTGCGCTACTGGTGGCGTCCTCTGCAAACATTATCCGCCGGTCGGTTCCTCTTCCTCCGCTGACCCTCCCTTTCCTCTTTCAAGGCGGCATAGGGCTGTGCTTGGTGGCTATAAATTATTTATGATACCAACCACGCATAATTTCTCTTTAAATCAGGGTAGAATAGGGTAAGCTTTGCATGATCTTACGATCGGTTCGGCTGCTGCCTTGCGAAAATGTTAAGTAAGATAGCTAACCACTGCCTGGTTTAATTAGTTCGTGGAAGCTACTGCGGTGGACTGAATTTCGTATCACGGCCTGCGACACCTATTCATACAACGCAAATCAGTTAGGTACGCAGTTACCTGCCATTTCAAATCGCTATCCTGGGAAGAAAATGCGGTTAGACATTTTTCTAAATATCTCATTTGATTTTACCATGGCAAATTTTATCATTGATCCTTTCTATGGGCGCTGCGGAAAAAAATTGGCTCGGAGTTTACCATGATTTACCATTTCCAACTCGAATGAGCAATTTTCCGAATCAAATGAGAATTTTCCAAATTAAATTGAGGATTTCTCATACCAAATTATGATTTTCTAATCGAATTGCCTTGGTAAATTTTCAATTTGATCAAGAAAATTCTCAATTTGATTCGAAAAATTCTCAAATTAATCTGAAACATTCACAGTTTTGTTTGGAATAATCTTAATTTGACTTGGGATTGCTATAAGGTATCTTAGTGTAATTTTTTTTTTGGGGCGCTTGAACGAAGGATGTCTGGCCACTTTCAAGATGATTATAATCATCTATCTAGATAATTATCTATTAAAGCTCGAGCGCTTTCGACCTGATGGCTCTCATAGGTTTTTTAAATTCCTGCAATAACAGCTAATTTTTTCAGAGCTTCTAAGTATCTAATCAATGACAAGCTGCATCCGGCTCCAAGAGTCAGGAACATGAATGTAGTGTGGGATGACCGATTTTGTCATTGCACCTACTTATCCGCCGTTCTGCATTTCCGAAAATTGCTCTGGGTTATCCATCGCCGTCAGAATGCATCGTATTCAGGCTATGAATCCTCTTCACTCCTTGGCTGAGCATTCTCTCAATCCGCTTATCGATACAAGAGGTTTACACTAATGAAGTTGCAAAAACAATTTCATAAATTGAGCTTGTTATACATTTTCGAAACGTAAAAGGCCGCGGCGAAGTATAGCGGGCGACTTTTTGATTACCAGAATGGCTTTGTTTGAATGTCAACTTGGAACTAAACTTTGTTCAAAATGTTCGGGGGGTGAGAATGTTCGAGGTTCTGCTCCGGAGGTACCTAATTTAAATATGTTTGCGTTAGGCTGACTGTTTCTCAGCACGAAAGAGGCAAGCGAGTCGCGAATAAGAAGCTTGTGTTCCTTTGCTTGCGGTAAGTTTATGAATTTGTTTATCTTACAAGGCGAAGCTTCTTCTAGCAACTTTTAGAAGTCTCATCTCTAAACGGAGAGCAGGTTTTTAGCATTCCCGACGTTCGTTATGAGCCTGCTATCGCGAATTTCTTCAGGCCAATGTTTATAAAGGAGTTCATTCACTTTAATTCGAATTCATCTCCCCCTCCCCCCCATGTTTGCCAACATCGTTGAGCAGGAAGCCTAACCCCGTTCGTTGCGAGTCGGAGGAGCGTTTTAGCTGATCGGACTAGGATTTACCTACGCACAAGCCAATCAATTAATTCATGGGGTCCTGGGGACTTGTAGCTATTGAAACATTCTCTTCCGAAGGCTGAACTTGGCCTACCAGCTAGACTCGTTCTCGGAAGTGCTTGCCAAGTGCCCAGTTAACGTAGGGGAGGGCTTTACATTATAGCCACACAGCCTGGTTCCAATCTGGCTTAGAACCCTTCTGGAGAAATCCTCTTGAGTGAAGTGTCGACCCCGGTGAGGATGTCTTTTGCTAAAAGACTTTTGGGAATCGACGTTTTGTGACTGGTAAGCAAAGCACCAAGTTTCTTCCGCAGAATTTCCTCAATGATCTTCTGGCAAATGGTTACGTAGTGCAGGAACCCTGTTCTCACATTCTTCTAACCCTCGTTCTCTATCGAGGTCTGGGCTTTCCAAAAGGTTGGTACTAATTTTATTTGTATTAAGCCTCTCGCAGGCGGGAAATGGCTCAACCGTCCAATCGTTTTACTCGCATAAAATTTACAATGAATGATAATCTTAACCTCCGGGGTCCCTCAGACCCTGGGTGTACTGTTGCTAAGTTCAACAACGTTGTCTGAGGCGGTCTCTAGCGGCATACGTCCCTTTTATCCCTATTGTAGAACCGACACTTCATGATAATCGTCTTTCACCCAAAAACCAAACTCATGGTGGGTTGTCCCATATGTAGTGATCGAAATGGCAGTTTTGGGACGTAGTAGGAAAAGGAGGATTTGAGCTCTGAGGGGGCAGCTCTCTAGATCTACCCAAGTGTTAAACCGACCGTTAACGTTAGTTTACCTATAGAGGAAAGTGCCCAAAAGTGGACCCCTCCCCAAAAGTGGACCCCTGGCATTTTAGGCTCTGTACGGTGCTGAACTTGACCGAAACCAAGTGCAACTAGCAGTTCCCACTTCTGTGACAACATGTAGGAGCCCTCACGTCGTCCACTTCATCTGCTGGCTTTCAGTTCGCCATTATGTGATTTCTTGTATTTTAGAATTATTACAGCGTCATACGTTATTCGACATTTCTCCTACACTTTTGAAGTTAAGGCTTCCAGCATGTATTATTCTGAAATAGTAAGGAATAAGGGTAATATTTATCATCAAGTTATCTCACTTGAACGGTCTGTTAAACATTGAAAGAGTAATGAATAATTAGGCTATAGTCGCCTAAAGTGGACCCCCTTAGTGTCCTAATGCGGAACCCGTTATTTTTCATGTTCAAACATCTGCTGAATCTGAAAAACGTCTCAACTTCGAAGAGAAATTAATCAGTGAAGAAGACAGCGTTTCGTCTGGGTCGTCCGTGATGGAGACTTTGCCTGGAGTAACGCCTTCAAAAAATGATGATGCCTAATTGGAAATCGATATATTCATTAGCATTAAAGGATAATTTATTGTTATTATATACTTACTATTGACTTAGCATTGTTTTATGTGAATTAATCTCATTCCTCCATTTAATTTTCCATCCATTTTTGTAATATTTAGTAGGGGTCCACTTTAGGCAACTTTTTTTGGGATTGAAAAATTGCAGGGTTTTGAAAAATATATTTTTTTATTACTATTTCTTAGTATAATTTTATAAATTGAAATTGAAATGATACAAAACATTACCATGCTATCGTTACATGCATTTAAAAATGTGTTTTTCATTGTTCTATATTTTTTATTGATAAAAAACAAAATGGGGGTCCACTTTTGGGCACTTTCCTCTAATACTGGCAATAATTCTGATGGTTACGCGGGCGTTACGTTCAGGTTGACGTTTGGGTTACGATAGGAGGAACCGTAGATCTGGTGAGTTGAGGCGCTGGGGGCAATGACCCCTCAAATTCTCCTTTCTTACGTCCCAAAGCTGCCATTTCTCTGATTCAACTTCATGCTCATAATGTCTGCCGAAGGAACGATTCCAGTCTTACATCGCATCCAAATTTTCGAAATCCTTTCTAAAGCATGTCAAGAACTGGCTTTTCTTGAACGGATTTTTTCTCGATAACATGTACGCGTATATTTTGGTTATAGTGGGGACTATCGCTCCCCTACAAGCTCCCCGACTACGATGAATGTATTCTCTATCTCGGAAGGAGGAGTCGCTCGAATTAAGCGCTCGGCACCTCGAGCGACGGAGCTGTAAATTTATGCTCGGCCTCATGAGAGAACCTCTTAGAAGCGTTTCGCTTGAGTTATTCACTAACGTAGATGCCACTTCAGCAATTCATCACATTGAAATACGGCCACCTCCATGCTTCATACATACTAAAGGTTTCACAAGGATGAGACGGCCCCATCCACCAATGGTGCTTGAGTCACATCGTCTTGCAGACTGTTTCTGTTTCCGTAGATGTGATTCCTCAATTGCTCATTCATTGCTTGTTCTGGCTTTATTGTTGATGAACCCGTCCTCGCTCGGAGAGGTTCGCGTCTCCGCAGGGAGCATCGAAAACATGAATTAGTGTTCCGTCTAAAGAACTGCTTTACCAAAACTTATGACGGTGCCTCACAGCTCACAGAAAAGCATTTATTGCGTGCATGAAAAAATTCCAGAATTCTGGATAGGCGGTTTTCTTCAATCCCATACGGTCCCGTATGCTAAAATCTTTTGGTTTCTAAAAAACTTTTTTGCCTTAATTTCTTCCGGAATAAAAACTTCATCAAAGGCATTTATTATACTGTAAGCTCATAATACATCTGTACATTAATCAGGTTTTTAAAACTTTGGAAATCATTCTGATTTACCCCCTATAAAGACCAAGAACTGCTGTTTGCAAACGTTTTAGTGCGAGCCTATGGTGCTTTAGTCATAATAAGTCAGTTGTTTGTACGCAGGTAATAGCAGGAAAAATGATTGGTGAAAGGTTTAAACGGGGCCTGAAGAAGAAAGCATCCTGATGTAACAGGAATACACGGTGTATGGCCATTTATCCCCCTGTGGGTAATCACTCGAGAAATTGTGAGAGGTCCAAATTTTCAGAGGTTATTCAACGCATATCAAAAGCAAACATATTGCTACGGAGAGGGAACCTTAAAAATTAGGTTCAAGGAGCTTATCCACAAGAACGTTTTATCGTCATTTTACGAAGTGTACTCCTCTAGACATTTCGCTTTTATATTGGGCTTTGATACCAATAACGGTTGAACATATTTATGCTCGTAGTAGAGTTTAGAGGTTAAGGGAATTGAGTATAATGTTTACTCTGAGAGGAGGGTATATCTTATCTTCGAGGAGCAGGCTCTACCTTGAAGTGAGCTTTGTGCTCATATTTCCAGTCTGCGGTTACACTTTGTTACCGCATTGGCTGGTTTAGAGATAATAATGTTTTGGGTACCAATGGTTATTGAGCCATTCGTTTTACGTCGGACATCGGAGCTCATCAAGCACAGGAACCGTCGATTGATTAATAGGATTACCACTTTATAATTAGAAATTAATTTAAAAAAAAAACGGAAAAAGGTTTGGTCAATGAGAAGCAATATGTTAGACGCAACATGGATCCGTTCCACATAGAGTGGGAGATGCGGTGGAACTCCATTATGGGATGGGGAACGTCATCGAATTCAGTTCCACAAATTTGTTTATTTGGATTTATCAAAGTAGAACTGAAGTCGATGACGTTAGCCAGCCCATGTAAGACGCAACGTTTCAAATTTTCAACAAAAACATAAAACAACTGAGCTGGATGATTTATCTTCCAGACAGCCACTCACTGACCTCCCTCTTGTCTCGTCTAGTAGTTAAGGAGGAGGACTAGAATCTGAAGATCGGTTCCCACTAGGGCGGAATTTTCGTGCCAGATTCTCCAGCTTAATTTTCAGCGAATTGGGGGTTGTAGGTATACAAAAATAACCATGAACATGATGGATTGAAAAATGGGAACAATCTGTGGGGAAGGCATAAGAGCCTATCCGAGGTTCTGCTTTCCCATAAATGAATGAATACCAAATGAATCGACACCAAAGAGCCGCTTGCTTTTCCAGTTGCTCTGCACCCATCGTCGTCTCTTGTTTTTAGCGTTAGCCACTGCAAAATCTGGGTTAATTGGATTTTTAAACCGAAATCAATTTAATTAGAGAGCAAATTAAACAGCGCGGAACCGGCACTGAGTGTTGGAGCACGCGTAGAAATTCGAAGAGGAGAAATAACTTTATAATCAAACGGTTGGTCGTGTTTGAATTTTCGACGTCAATTGCCGTGCGATGCTGATATAGGCAAGCAGGTGGTCAACAACGGTCCAAACGTCAGCATAATTCAATTTTCCATAAAATTACCGACTCGTAAAATCAAGTTTCTGAACCAGAAATTCTGGTACTGCGACGCAATCGACCGGCACTGATGCGCAGAGCTCCCTTACATAAACTCAATTCTGCTGCATCAGCTGTGAGTCATACGCATAGTTGAGGTGCAGTTTTACTACATAGATACCTTAAAGCACAAAGGGCAGATGTCCCAAAATGTCAATTTTGAGATTTCGGTACTAAAAGAATCTACTCATCAGGACCTATCGATCGCTCCAAGAATCATGATCCTTTTATCTATTTTTGGGGCGAAAAAACGATATAATAGAAAAACGACAAATATTTAAAGAGCTTTTATCTTAGAAGTATTAAGTGCTACCAAAGTTCTGGATAAACAAGGTGTTAGATCTTGGCCAGACAAACATTTTTTATTTAGCGATTTTTTATGGAATTTAAAACTATGGGAGAAATCTTTATTTTTGTAAATTGATCTAAAACTTATTGTGAATTTTTCTCATTATGCCATTTTTGGACGTATACCCTTTGTGCTTTAAGGTATCGACTTTTAACTTGAATCTAATAAGATGATTGTTGACGATTGATAATTTTTGTTCCAGTGGGTCTAAACTGCTCGGATAGCGGCGAGTGCGATGATGACCAACCCTGCCCCACGGATTCCCACCTTGACCCCGACACGAGTGTATGCACCTGCACTCCAGGCCATTGCGCACCACCTAGATGCCCTTTCAAGTCAAAACTGCTACTCACACGTAACGCCACTCACACGCCTGGTGACTGCTGTGACGTCTACAAATGCATATCATCATCAGGTAATGTTTCAATTTACCGCGCTACAGATTGAATTATTCGTAGAGAGATGCCTCATTCACTTCGAGTTAATTCCATAGAAATCAGCTTTAGGAGCATCGCGATTTACTTCATTATGCCAAAGGTATCGAAATGCCGCTTTAGGAATTCTCAATAGCAATTTTGATTCTCGAGGACGCTCTTAATTCGTGGAAGGAACATAGTTGTGGAGGATTTTTTTTTTTGAGCTATTATTGCTGTGGTTTCTGTTCGGGGGAGGGAGGCTTGCTGGGCGGTTTTTATTACGGGTACTCAGGAGGTAACGTGATTTTTTGAAAGTTCTCCAAACTATTGTCAAGTTCTTTTTGAAATTTTTACTTTGGGGAAAGCTAGATGAATGACAAAATCAGCAACAGTTACAGCGATTTCGATCACTTTAACCAATTCTTTCTTTTACAGCCAAAACAAGGAATTTTTTGAATTTACTAATAATTTTTAAAATTTATTACGCCAAATTTTAGTTTTCCAAATTGAAAAATTTTGATGCCGTAAAGAGAGACTGCCCAGCGGGTTGGAATTGCAGAGGGGTTAACTCGGTATCACTGGGAATTCCAGGGACTCGCAACATTTATCAGTGAAATAAATACGGAAGTAAAAAGTACATAAACTTTCCAGCAAATGAAAATACATGTCGCACCCTTGCGAGAATAGTGATACAACTCAAAATTTGACGATTTTGAGTTATTGGTACCGCTGGATTCAGAAAAAAAAGCTCTATAAATCTCAAAACCCCGTTCTAACTTTTGGAAGTTCAGAGGCCGCCAGGTAGCAGTTAAATCGGTGTAGACGATTCATTTGGTATCCCTACCACTCGTCTAAAGAGTCACATTTTTAGTTGTGACATAAATCTCGATGAAATATTCGCTCGGTTGACGTGATATTTTGAGTTGTAACGTTCTTGATGAGTTAAGTTCCTAATTTTTCATGCGTTATTTCTAGTTGTAACTCTATTGGTGATTGAAAAAGCCATCAATACCGTATCAACTCAAAATATTCAAGCGTCCGTTGCATGGATTAATCATGAAAACCGTTATAACTTGGAAAATTAGCTTATTTTCACGATTACGAATTATTAAATAGGGAAAGATACTAAATAACGAATGAAATTCGATTTTGAAGGACTATCTCACATTTTGTCAAGGCTTTCAAGCCCAGAATAATTATATCAACGGCGGAAACAGTTTTTCGCGTTTCCTGAAAAAAGAGGATTTTTGAGTTGTACCACTATTCTCGCAAGGGTGCGATGTCAGAGTGGCCTGGACAATCAACGGTTGTTAAAGCCAGCGTAAAGAGTTTAATTACTTAGTGACGTGATTTGTGACATTTGTGTGACTTTTGCATGAATTAGTGAGCGAACAGTGTAGATGCTACTGATTTCTTATATTCTACGTGCAAAGTTTATATTATGTCTTCTGAAAGGACATGATCGTGAAAAAATCCAAGCCCTTCATTTATCTTTCGCCAACTTTTCATGGCTACAGAAAACAGAATAACTTTTTCGAGTCGCAAGTTTTTACATAAAACTGAAATGCTTTAGAACTGACATTATTGCGCGAGGGGCGGGGTCGAGTAAAAACTGGGTAAACTGTATTTGAAAACCCTTGCCTCGGGTTGATGTGGAACGGATGGCTGAATCGCAGCTTGTCACTGGTATTAGTGGTGGGGGAAGTGGGGTATAAAGTAAAAGTATAGTTGATCTCGCTCAAACGAGCAAGGTTACGCCCTGCGTTCGTTCCACAGTCCATGAAGAGTTATTTATGGTAAGTACGTGAAGGAGTGAGAGTGTTTGCTATTGCTCTGCTACCTACACTTCGAGTTTCCGGCCTCGGTAGATTTACGAGCGGAAGGCAAAACCTTTTACTATTGTTCGAACGGCGTCGAGTTTGCGGCACGTACTTTACATAGGCAGCTCTCCTCTACGTTTTTGCCCCTGCAGTTTGATTCCGGAGGAAGCTATGGAAAGCGTGCTTTGAGAATCGTTAATACCTACCCCACAAAACTATATTCTAATCTTCATAGGGCTGATAAACTCAGTCGTTAACAAAGCAAACTGTGACCTTTTTTTTCCTAAACCACTAGGGTCTTCCAGCTCATTCCCTGATTCTTATCTGTACATATCCGGGTCGTCCTCATTTAAAATGTACCAATCGGGCCTCCAAAAACTCAAATTTGGCCAAATTCAAATCGTGTTCATTGTGCTCGCATTGATTTTTGCTTATTCGAGCATTTCCTAAGCAATAATATTCCAATGGAATGTTGTGAATTCACAAAATTTTTTTGAACTGAATTCATCCTTCTTGTTGTCGTGTTGTTCAAATTATGGGCGTTGTAACGTCCAGTTTCAGTTTTAGTTCTAATACCAGTTTCGGCTTGAGTTTGTACGTGACTATCAGTTCCAGTATGAGTTCGTGTGTCACTATCAGTTTGCGTTTGAGTTTACCTTTAGTTCGACCTCTAGAGTACATCAGTTTGAGTTTCAGTATCCGTTTGAGTTTACGTTTCCTTCAACCTTTGTACCTTTGAATCAGTTAGAGTTCGAGTATCAGTTTGAGTTTGAGTCTCAGTTTAAGTTTGAGTTTTAGTTTGGGTTAACATCAGTATCCATTCAAAAATTATTGAATATGAAATAGTGACATGGGTACATTATTTGTCTGGGTATCTCAGAAATTAAAGTTCAAATAGGTAGTTGGAGTAGGTCGGTTCATCATCATATCATTTGTGGAGTAATGGTCCATGGTGAGCTCAATGGTGCTTAAATGGTACGTTTTCACAATGATGAATAAATAGGTAGGTACAAAAAGAAAATACACGTGCCCCAACCCCTCCCGGGATTCAGCCCTCACCAGCGCCCGGCAACCCAACCCCTCCCAACCACCCATTACAACATCCGCCCCTCCCATTCCCCGCCCAGGACCCTCCCTGCACCTCACCTACCCCACGCCCCCCTTCTTGATTTCTGCCTACGCGATTAAGTTGGCGGCTAGACGAAACTGAAAACTGAGGCGGATAGTTTGAGAGCCTCGGACTCTCATACCAAAACTTGATAATATCAACATATTATCGAACAATGTTTGATAATAATATGTCATATTATGTTTCCTTTACTGCTTCAAATTATATTATCGTGACATGAGCTGTCCGGGAAGTCGCAAAATCTTTTATGAGTTGGGATACTTGTTGATGACTTAACTATAACGTTCTTTCTTGAGCTGAAATTGAGAATCTGGAGTTCATTGGAATGTTAAATCGAATTGTATCGTCGGAAATATTAAATCCCAACATCCTCCAAGAGCCCATTATCAACAAAGCGCGTCAACTCAGAGCCCGCACAACCGCTCGGGCTTGCGGGTATGGTTGACACATCAAACTTCTTTTTGCGATTATATTTTGTTGAGATTTGGGAATAGAGAGGATACCTACACGAAGTTTTGAGCTGGATTACTACGATTTTTGGTGCCGGCAGTTACCTAAGCTTTCATATTTCCTCTTAAGGGTCTTGATAGGTTGAAGCAGGGGATCCGGAATGGCCCTTCGGTCTAGTGTCATCTGTTCTTGGATCACAGACGAGTATTAGCTGGTTTGAATTCAGTCCTGGAATTTTTCTGGGTCATGTAGGACCTGCTTTTCAATATTTCTGGCCAGCCCCTATGCCCTGTCATAATAATGTGTCATCTGACATCCTTACCATTCTGAGGTCATAAATCTTGGCGTAAAGCAAGATTCAATCATTATTTTTTCGTTTTCTTATTAGGTATACTTTTGTTGTAGAAGACAGCTGCGCAGGCGTCGTATGCCCGACTGACGAGCCGGAATGCCCACCGGACAGCAGCCGCCTTCCCAAGAGCATGAAAGACGGGGATTGCTGCTCTGTCCCACGAGGATGCGAATGCTTCCGTTGCACGCCGAGCACCTCATGCCCTCCAGGCCAGACATCGAAAGTCATCCGTCCTGGTAATGGCCAACCAGGCTCGTGCTGCCCGATCTACGAGTGCCAACCTCAAAGTTAGTGAAATCTTATGTTGGACCTATGCTAGAAAATTGTGCACGCCCGATGTTCCCCATGTTTCACGCATTAACGTGCCCAGCGGCCATAAAATCAGCTAAAATATCATGGATTCCCCTCGAAATTGTGCACGCCAAAATGTGGACGTACCGCGGGTACCATCGAATTCGCCAAAGCTCATGCAGTACTGAACTTTTCCAGAAGACAGCAAAGACAACACTTGCATTTTCAACGGCGAAGAAAAACCCGACGGGTCTAAATGGATGAAAAACCAGTGTTCAGAATGCACTTGCACTGGGGGAACAGTCATGTGCACGGCTATAAACTGCCCACCGCCGCCTAAGGAGTGCACCAAAACGACCCTGCCGAAAGGAGAATGTTGCCCAGTGTGCATCCATCCTAACGACCCTGGTAAGAAATACCTATTTTGAATTTTTGATACGAGGTACGAAAATAATCAGTGATTACTTACCTACAAAAAAATAGGTCGACACCGCTTTTATTACTATGTATCTCATTGGTGAACCCAATGTCAACATGACAGCTGTGGCGGACGGTTAGTGGATAAATTATTGAGTTTGTGCGCGGTTTCGGAACAAAAACCTCTAACAGGGGAATTCAATTGGCACTGACGCGACGTTTTTGCAAGCCAATGAATCATTCAAGCCATTCTATTCAGGGCCATTAGTGTTATCGGTCTATACCCAGCATTCGAAAAATATGACGTGATATATTTTCCGGGAAGTCCAAACTACGAAGTTTAAAATAGGTACACTTGGGTAGGTGGGTATATGCCGGCATCATTGAAATACACGCCAACTGTCAGGTCAATACAAGGTGGCGTAATTCAAGTCAGAACAGATACGTGGATTATGTAAGATTTATCCAATCCTTAAGGAATAAATGGTTACCTTCCTACCTAAATACCTGTATGTGATTTTAGCCCGGGAAGTTCAGTTTTATATTAATTTTTGTATTGAATTCAATTGTGTCATTTCTGCATTAATTTGTATCGTTTTCTGTTGTTTGAGAGTTCTTGTCCAAAATTCGAAACTCTTGAAAACCATTTCGAATTATTTTGCAAAATTTTAGAATCATGTAAGAATAGGAAAAAGGGGGGGAATGTAATATTTCACATTGTGAATGGGTATTGGCCCATATAAATTATATTCGTTCAGGATCATGTATTGGTTCTTGTATTGATATAGCTTTCTAAACATCAAAATAATAAATTTTGGTTGTTCTAGCGGACAGTCCGTACACGAAGCCAGGTGGCTGTATGACGGAACGAGGTGTCATCTACGAGAACGGAGCGACTTGGGAAGAAGACGACTGTACGAACTGCACATGCAAAGAAGGTTCCAAAACATGCCAGGCTGGAATGTGCCACCAAATTGGTTAGTTTACTTTTTTTATACACGACTTTCACCCTTAACTCCTAAGTATTGTAACCAGAATTCTCTGACATTGAACCTATTTAGTGATTGACGCCTATAAAGTGAATCAACGAGTAAAAAATTAAGGAAACAGCAGAAATTTAAACATTTCCGAGCTTTAGGAAAAGAATACGAGAATTTGACTCTTGTAGGGAAATTCTGGTAGGCAGCCCATTTTCAGTACAAAACTCGGTTTAGTCGTTCAACTTTGATTACAACTTCATTCACTCCAGGAATTCGGAGAGTCATCGGGGATGATGCTACTTTTTGCAATAGCAGGTAGTTGGATTTCTGTAAATATCACCCTTAGCGGGGTAGGTACTTCTACCACATTAGTCTTCGCTTTTTATCACTGGTCAACGAGACTGTTAATTGTTTTAAATAGAATTGATTTTGGTTTTTGATTCAGAAAACAGCTGCGAACCATGCGAGCCTACACTCGACAAAGACGGATCCGGGAACATTATCTGTAAATGTTCCGATGGGCCCAAGTGCCCACCGATGACCGGTTGTTCCAAAAAATGTAAATACGGTTATAAGACGGCTAGGAACGGATGCGCCTTGTGCAAGTGCGAACACTGCAAACCGATCGACAATTGTAAGAAGCGATGCCCCCACGGACTCCAGACGAACGAGAGAGGCTGTCCTGTATGTAAATGCAGACGTAAGTTATCGCCGAGTTTATGGCAGCGGTCGAAAATATAAATTATTTTGCACAAGTAAGGTAATGTGTATTGATTTTGACGAAAATTAGTAATTTTGATCAAATTAGTAATTTTGATCAAATTAGTAATTTTGATCAAATTAGTAGTTTTGACAAAAATTAGTAATATTGACAAAAATTAGTAATTTTGACAAAAATTAGTAATATTGACAAAAATTAGTAATTTTGATGCAAATTAGTAATTTTGACCAAATTAGTAGTTTTGACCAAAATTAGTAATTTGGACAAAAATGAGTAATTTTGAAAAAAATCAGTAATTTTGACAAAACTCAGTAATAAAAAAACAGGAATTTTGACAGAAGATTGTTGACAAGAATTAGTAATTTTGACAGGAATTAATTTTGACAGGAATTAGTAATTTTGACAAAATCAGTAATTCTGACAGGAATTAGTAATTTTGACAAAAATCAGTAATTTTGACAAAAATCAGTAATTTTGACAAAAATCAGTAATTCTGACTAAAATCAGTAATTTTGACAAAAATCAGTAATTTTGACAAAAATCAGTAATTTTGACAAAAAATCAGTAATTTTGACAAAAATCAGTAGGTAATTTTGACAAAAATGAGTAATTTTGACAAAAATCAGTAATTTTGACAAAAATCAGTAATTTTGACAAAAATCAGTAATTTTGACATAAATCAGTAATTCTGACAAAAATGAGTAATTTTGACAAAAAATAGTAATTTTGACACAAATAAGTAATTTTGATAAAAATCAGTAATTTTGACAAAAATCAGTAATTTTGACAAAAAATCAGTAATTTTGACAAAAATCAGTAGGTAATTTTGACAAAAATGAGTAATTTTGACAAAAATCAGTAATTTTGACAAAAATCAGTAATTTTGACTAAAATCAGTAATTTTGACAAAAATCAGTAATTTTGACAAAAATCAGTAATTTTGACAAAAATCAGTAATTTTGACAAAAATCAGTAATTCTGACAAAAATGAGTAGGTAATTTTGACAAAAAATAGTAATTTTGACACAAATAATTAATTTTGATAAAAATCAGTAATTTTGACAAAAATCAGTAATTTTGACAAAAATCAGTAATTTTGAAAAAAAATCAGTAATTTTGACAAAAATCAGTAATTTTGACAAAAATCAGTAATTTTGACAAAAATCAGTAATTTTGACAAAAAATCAGTAATTTTGACAAAAATCAGTAGGTAATTTTGACAAAAATGAGTAATTTTGACAAAAATCAGTAATTTTGACAAAAATGAGTAATTTTGACAAAAATCAGTAATTTTGACAAAAATCAGTAATTTTGACAAAAATCAGTAATTTTGACATAAATCAGTAATTTTGACAAAAATCAGTAATTTTGACATAAATCAGTAATTCTGACAAAAATGAGTAATTTTGACAAAAAATAGTAATTTTGACACAAATAAGTAATTTTGATAAAAATCAGTAATTTTGACAAAAATCAGTAATTTTGACAAAAAATCAGTAATTTTGACAAAAATCAGTAGGTAATTTTGACAAAAATGAGTAATTTTGATAAAAATCAGTAATTTTGACAAAAATCAGTAATTTTGACTAAAATCAGTAATTTTGACAAAAATCAGTAATTTTGACAAAAATCAGTAATTTTGACAAAAATCAGTAATTCTGACAAAAATGAGTAGGTAATTTTGACAAAAAATAGTAATTTTGACACAAATAATTAATTTTGATAAAAATCAGTAATTTTGACAAAAATCAGTAATTTTGACAAAAATCAGTAATTTTGAAAAAAAATCAGTAATTTTGACAAAAATCAGTAATTTTGACAAAAATCAGTAATTTTGACAAAAATCAGTAATTTTGACAAAAAATCAGTAATTTTGACAAAAATCAGTAGGTAATTTTGACAAAAATGAGTAATTTTGACAAAAATCAGTAATTTTGACAAAAATCAGTAATTTTGACAAAAATCAGTAATTTTGACATAAATCAGTAATTCTGACAAAAATGAGTAATTTTGACAAAAAATAGTAATTTTGACACAAATAAGTAATTTTGATAAAAATCAGTAATTTTGACGAAAATCAGTAATTTTGACAAAAATCAGTAATTTTGACAAAAAATCAGTAATTTTGACAAAAATCAGTAATTTTGACAAAAATCAGTAATTTTGACAAAAATCAGTAATTTTGACAAAAATCAGTAATTTTGACAAAAATCAGTAATTTTGACAAAAATCAGTAATTTTGACAAAAATCAGTAATTTTGACAAAAATCAGTAATTCTGACAAAAATGAGTAATTTTGACAAAAAATAGTAATTTTGACAAAAATTGGTAAATAAGTCAGATAAACTTGCGATGTTCTAAATCAGGTTTTTTTTGGGAGGGGGATCTATCATACAGCTCACTGTGATAAATTGAGTTGATAATATCGGTTTTTACTGCTGAATGGCATAATTAGACCATAGCGCGAGATTCTAATTGCATAATTTTGACGTGTCCTCAATACAATATTCGTATTTCTTCTTGCTTACAGCATCTCCAGCTATCAACGAAAGTATTGAAAAAGGTGCAAGATCCAATTGCTTAACAGGTAATTACTCATTTTAAAACCTACCAATTACAAGCGCGTACAAGCTTGATTCTTGAAATCGCGACTTCCTTATTTTAACATGCACCTGCCAAGCGTTTCTGTATTAATAATATCAATCACTGTGCTATCCTAGATGGGCCAGTAGCAAGAGATGACGGGGAAGCATGGTACGACGGATGCCGGCAATGTTACTGCTACGGAGGAAAGGAGATGTGCGCTTTGGTCTCTTGCCCAAAACTGTCGTGCGCTGGGGCGGTTATTCCCAAAAACTCTTGCTGCCCTGTTTGTCCAGGTTGGTGATGTTTGAAATTAGCCAACTAGGTAGACGTGATTAGGAGGTAGACGTGAAAACTGCAGGCTGTGATTGAACTTGAGCTTAGCGTATTGTTTTCAAGATGGTGCCTCAGTCATATAAGCACAAAATTTTATTTAATAATCCCTGAGAATGTCAGTGTAATATTTTTGGCCATTATTTTCAGGAAATGAAACAAGGCATGCTGAACACATCGTTTGTTACGGGCCCGGCGGCGTCAAAAAGGAGGGCGAGACGTGGGTGGATGGTTGCATGGAGTGCATCTGTCATGGAGGCCGCGTCTTGTGCCACCAGGAGCCCTGCCCTCCCACACTTTGTACGCACCCCATCGCTCCACAGGAGGGTAGCTGCTGCCCCACTTGCCTGCAACCAGTTACATTGCCCAGTGTTGATGACGTTGAGTGAGTAACATTCATTTGGCTTTGAAATTCAAGCTGATGATTAAAAATGATTTTTGAACTTGCTGCTGATGTGTGTTGATCCGATGATCTAAAACAGGTGTGCTGTGAAATTGCCCTGATGGAATTTTGATATATTTATGGATTGATATTTACAGCTGCGGACCTGATAGGCCTGCCGGTTCCACGTGGCGGCAAGACAGCTGTGTTTCCTGCATTTGCGTCAATGGAATTGCTGACTGCTACACGCAAGTTTGCAATCAACCTGATGCGACTTGTAAAAATCCGTTACACGTTAAGAACCAGTGCTGTTCAATATGTTTCGGTGAGCGCGTGCTGCTTGATTGACACGTTATTTTCAAATTACAAATTTTCTTGAGGTCCAGAATTTTCTGGTTCAGAGATCTTGTGGCAAAGTGTATGAGGTCGTATCATCAGAACCCCACACCATTTATCATCAATCATTCGTTTTCAGATGCCTTCCAAGAGGAGAATTCATGTCAGGTCGGAAACGTGACTTTCAGCCTTGGTGACGTCTGGGAAGTGAAGAAGTGCGAACGCTGCACTTGCGGCTCAGGGCGAATCATCACGTGCACCCAAACTGTGTGCGAGTCAGGCTGTTCGAACTCGAACCCCTGCTGTCCTAACTGTTCAGGTACGTACCTCCCCTGCCAGTTCAATTTGACATACTCAAGCATTGGCTGTATCATACAAATGGCTCAACCCTTCTGTTGCTCACATTGCGACAGGGCAATTGAGGGCCAGCTTGGGGGCGACATGCGCTCTCCTTTGTTGCAGCAACTCGGAACAACTTAACCTGGCTCTGTCCGTTGCCGCACTAATGATTCAATCATATCAATTCTCCATGATTCATGGCGAGTTATAACAAGTAGCTGTTCGTATGATACGCGCTCAAGTACAAATCAGTTGAACAGTGATCATCTAGCTGTGGATTCTGTACGAGGGAAGGAAAGTACAAAGCGTTAGGGTACTTTTAAGTAGGTTAAAGTCCTGCTACCAAAGTTTTGGGCTTACGGGTTGGTTAGAGCATCTACCTAGCTAGGTACAGGCTCTACCAGGATTTCTGGGTTTGATTCCCGTAGGTGGCATGAAAAACTTGGCCGATAGCCTAACAATTCCTCATCCCTGGTATTTGGGGTTTCTGGAAATGATCAAAATTGGAAAAAAAAACAACTTCTTGAGATACCCTAAAGGCTGACACAATCAAACCATCATTCACATTTACATTTCTGCAACCAAACTATTGCAAAATGAAAAACGCTGCTAAGTAGATCAGTGGCATGTGCACATCAGTTTTTGGTGTAGCCGAAGAACTCTGCAAATTTTGCACAGGGGTTCATTTTTCGATTGCAAAGACAAATCTTACGATATATAGGTTCTCCTCAAACACGGAATTTAGTTGTTATTATTCTAGAATTTCAGTATAAATTGGTGTTCTAGATGGGGATTTGAAAAAACGTTTTTTCAACCCTTGCTCCTTGGTCCTCCGACTTGGTCCTCCTTCATCCTCTTTGCTTGGTCCTCCTTGCTTGACCTACCTATCTATCTTTTCAACGCAGCGCGTCGTTAATTTTTGTTGAAATCATCATTTAATCTATTCTTATTTACCTACGTAACTAACAGAATAATAATAATTATTAAATTATCTGAATAATTAAATAAATTTATTTATTATTATTATTTAAATATTATTTTATAATTAAATAAAATTTATAATAATTAACTTAGAAATGCGTCAAGAATGCCTCAGAACCATTGTTGAAGCTTGACTCGCTCTCACGTTGCCAAGCGCAACTGGCCTAGTGTGAGTGCGTCACTTTGTTGGTGTCATAGGCTAGTGGTCGTAAGTAGATCAATCAACCGTATCTAAGAGCCGAGGCCAAATTCTCAACTTTTTCCAATTTTTGTTTTGCTGATTTGTATAATGCGACCAAATTCTTTAAATTGAAGATATCGGGAGGACAGAAGTTTTTATGGGGATTCCAACGAGTGGAAAACGATTTTTGTGGCTCTAGTCGTTTTCGAGTTATTAAGAATTGTAGAAATTTTTAAAAACTCAAAAATGTCTCACTAAAACTGCAATAACTCCTAAACGGTTGAAGCTACCGGCCTGGCGATGGTCTCATTCGATTCGGCATAGAAAAATCTATAGAAAATGATGCCTCACATGCCTATGTTTTAAATTTCCAGAAAAACACGAATTTTTTCCCACTTCAACAGCTGTTTTACTGGCCTTAAAATTAAGGTAGGGTTCTGCCGAGACGTTAGGACCAACTAGATACGGAACTTGATTTTTGGTAAAAATTTCAAAATTTTTCGATAACTCCTTCCCCCTGAAAAACCCCGGACGGCGGACGGCGGACGGCGGACGGCGGACGGCGGACGGCGGACGGCGGACGGCGGACGGTGGACGGCGGACGGCGGACGGACAAAAAATTTTTATTGCAGATTCGGATTCTACGCCCCTTGAAACGTAAACCAACAAATTTTCAGGGGGTGTTAAAATTTTTTTTTTCCTGACCGATTACAAAGGTTCATTTCTATAGAAAAATGAACCAAAAATTGACTCGACATGTTTCATTCATCTTGAAAATTGAGAGCAAAATGAAATCAACTCTTTTTGGACCGTTGAGTAAATACGGCAACCCATTGGCAATGTTCTGACCCATTTTTCGGCTCGCACTGTCCTAATTGACGGATTCACTTTTACAGATGGATACGGCCACGACAGTGATGCGCATTCGGGAATGAAAATTCCAGGTTGGCTGTACCTGGTAATCACCGCAGTCCTGCTCGCCTTGGGCCTCTGTACGGTGAACTTGATCAAAAACTGGGACCGGTTCGGAATCGATTCGGATCCGTGCAACGGCAACTACAAAGTCGTGGCGACGTGCGACAATCCTCCACCATCTTCGAAAGGTCCTGTTTGAAACGATGTTCAAACGTTCTTTCGACACTAAAGGGAGCGAATTTCACACTCCAACTCTGTCTCTCTTTTTCTCTCTTCAATCACTCGCGGACTAGGCCTCTCCGGATGCGAACACCGGCCAAAAGAAGTGATCTGATTTTTAAAAAATTGATTGGCTAAAGTGTTGTAATTATAACATCACAACAGGGTAGAAATTCGAAAGAACAATAACCGAATGTTACGAGGCGTCAAATCGCACAGGGCCGATTTCCGTCGGCTATGCTGACGATGTCGCTCGATTGGTGTTGAGGAAGTGAAAGAGACGTCGGGTTGATATCAGAAAACCTCGCGCAGAGTCGCCGCGTTATCTCGAGGAAGTGTTTTTTCCGATCATCATATCAAAATATATGAAAGATTGCGTGCAAGATTACGGTACAGAGATCACGGTACGAACTCATAATATGAAGCCTTTGTGATATAAAAATCAAGTTAACGTGTCACAATTTTTGTGAAACTATTTATTTTATTTCTATCGTTATATTTTTATGTATCAATGTAAGTAAAACATAGCGAGATGTGTAATGATAAGGAAGCTAAATTATTTTTCAGTGCCATGAACAGCATGGTCGATCCTTCGTTATTTTCCCACTCCAGCCAACATTCTTGTTTCAGCAAATTCGTAAGCGTAGAACGTTAGGAAATTTGTATTTGTAATGTAGAATAGGTAGATTTGGTTTTACTGTAATTGTTCAGAATGCGAACTCGAATATGCGCTGACATTTTTTTCAATTAATGTGCTGTCCGCTCTTTTATACCCGGGGTGAACGTCTGGGAAATATTTATCTTCACCTCCAACCGATCCGAACACGATCGATCCGGAGCCTAGAAGTACCATTCCTAGATCTGGAAACCGGAGAGCTGTGACGTCACTGGCTTCCGCTCTTGAAATGCCATTATGAGTAATAATAAGTTTCTGACTGATCGATAAATAGCAATCGAATCTGCCATTTTGTTGAAAAATTGTCAAGGACCTAGGTAATCTGTAAACTAAGCTTCCAGTCTGTAAGCTGATGCGCTGTTTTCCCTCTGCCGCAGTCAATGTAATCTTACGCCGTACTACAAATAAAATCGAAACTTTTGAACTTGAAGGAAAGCTTTTTTGGCACCGGCGCCTGCCTATTCGCAAAAGTTGTCCATTGTACCATTTGGTACTACATTAGCTCGCATTAGGCACTCGGATGGCCCCTATTCTTCTGTACGCTGTCATTTGGCTTGAAACCGAAGTCCATAAGTCACCTAGATTTGAGCAAACGGCCTCCTAACTGGAGAAAAATAGTGTCCGATTGATGGTTCGAAGGAAATCGAGTTTTTTAGCCGGGTCAAACGGCGGGGTGTACCTATTCAAAAACATGTCTCGAAGGTCACATTTTTCCTTCATTGTGTTAACGATAGGTGTTTACCGAAATTTCAACGTGATTCTCTCCTGCTGACTATAAAACCGTCAATTTTGAAAAGTTGATAGGTTATGGCGTTCGTGTTGCGATTGCCAGTTATTTGCCCCGAGTGAAGTTAAGCTTATAAGCTTAAAGAAGACATTTTTCAAGTTGAATTTCATGTGAACCATTAAAGATGTCTTCATTTTTGTAGTCTACGCTTCCAAGGGGGTTGATTTGAAGGGAATAAGCCGCGAATAACCAGAATTGTTTTATCAAAAGATGTCTTCAAAAACAATTCAACAGATCATTCAAGGCGTGCTCTCTCCTAATCAACCCCTGAAGACCATAAAAAATGAAACATTTTTAATACTTTTTGTAAAATTCGCTGAACGAAAAAACTTTTCAATGTTAACTACCTTCATTTTAACGTTCGTTTTTCCGCACTGCCTTACCCCAAGTCGTTTGAAACCCTAACTACAAAAATTTTGATCATTTTCATAAAAACCATTATAATTTTCTTCGGTTTCCAAGGTTATCCTAACCTAAAACAGGCGACATTTAATTATTTCCCGCATTCAGGAAGCGCTGGCAATCGCAAAGCATCGCAAATAAATACCGACGATTGACACCTCATGTCAAGCCAGATTTGACATTTTCACCATCATGAAAGCTGTATATCGGACAAGAATGCTCTTCTTACAAAAATACAAAAGTGTTCAAGCCGTGGAAATTTCCCAGAAAGGCAAAATATCATCAGCACGTCATCAGTCCGCATTCTATAAGTCACTGTTTGAAAATCAGAATTTTTAGATGTTTTTATTAAGCGATGTGAATTTTGAATCGATCTCATAATGTTTTTTATTGCGGAGAGAAAAAATACTTCGGAACACATAAATGTTCGAAATTGTATTTGTAATATATTGTAACGCTTTGTCAGTAATTTTACATGGGAAGTATTTTTTTCACAGGAATTGTGCGCCTAGAATCTGTAAATTTGATAATTATCAATATGGCGTTCCGTTGGAAAAGTCCCCGTTCTTGAAATTCGATCGGCAAAATCACCTGTGGGAAAATTAGCTAAAAATTCTAGACTGCCCTGTGTTTTAGAGATTTAACGCCTTGAAAATTGCAATGCTGATTATTTCGATGAAATCAGTCAAGAAGTGAAAAAGCATCAAATTGTATCCATCAGTAAAAAACCAGTGCAATTTTAAATGGTGAATTTGGAATTTTTCTAAGTGGCTTTTTGAACCGGGATTTTCGTTGGAATTTTCGAAACGTATAAATAATAATTATTTATACGCTAAAATTAACAAAAAGTCTTTTCCAGCTACTGAAAATGAAGCAATAATAATTATTGCAATATTTCATCTTTAGTAGCTGGAAAAAACTTTTAGTTAATTTTAGCGGGAACCTCTAAAAAGGAAATTCTAGCGGGAAATTCTAGGGCTCGTTAATCATCAAAATAAGACTCGTACTAATCATGAATATTAGGCGCCGAATTTGATTTTTCCTACTAGAACAATTTGGAAAATTACCTAATTTTTCCTTCGAAGAAGAATTTCACGTTTTTTTCACGAGTCTGTTGTTTATTGGGCAAAAACTATTTTCGAGTTGAGCGTATTCGTTGTTTCATCAAAATTACGAATGAGCCGACGGCTTCCTTTCTGCCGAGGGAATAGCTCTTGAAGAGGGCCGCACGGACGAAAGCGCTCGAAAACATAAATGCCGTCAAGAGGAAAGTCGCCGCGACGGTTATTTCGATAATAAAAACTCAATACGACAAATATTTTGATGCCTAACGATTAAAACTGAGTTCAACCCCTGCATTCATACTGTTAGGGATCACATCGATACAACGTAGTTTTACGTTACCTATCCAAAAAATTTTACCCGTAAAACTCTTCATTTTTATTCTCTTTAACAGGAAGTAAACGTAAATTATTCTTCGGATCCGATCGCTTTATCCATTGCTTCGCCCGCTAGCTACTCAACCGAAAGAAGTTTAAAATTTTTTCAACGGAACTGAGTAATGACAATATGATAAAGGAAAATCTATTTTAAAATTTTATATCATATCCTACAATCCGAGTGACTGAGCTGTTGAAAAAACGTAGACAGGCTATTGTAGCACTCGAAATCCCATCCTATGATCCGATCGGACATGAGCCCGATAGGACGTGTAGGTAATTATCATATCATTGTAATGTTCCGTCATTTGTAAGACCATTTTTTCAGTTCGATTTTTACCCTCGGATATTTTTAATGATTTGTGGAGAATAGTGCGTAAACGATACCACATTGTTAACGTGAATAAAAACAGTTTTAGTTAAATCGGCCTTCTCGTACTTCTGTTAACCAAGTCACAAACAGCATCCACGAAACCAGTGGTGCCTAGATAACACACAATACTTCCATATTTTGTTACAAAAATTTGGTTGTATTTTGACTAGGTACTTTCGAGGCTGTCCAGGTCAAAAATATCAAAGAACTCACTATGCAAATTTTGAAACTCGCCTAAAATCGGAATATATCAAGTTATCGGAATATAAAAAATATCTACGTATTTTGCAAGGTAAAACGGAGATTTTAAGGCCAAGAACACACGAATCGGTTGATTTCTGTGGCGAGGAAAAAATAAAATAGGAAACACTAAAAGTGCAGATATATTGGAAGTACTGTGTGTAATTCGAATTCAGGTTAAACAGGACGATTGGTCATACTGACACAAACATCCCTGTCCTCTTGGAAAATTTTTGAAAAATTTGGGAAAAGGTTGAGAATTGAGGGAGCGACGGAAATTGTTGTAAATGACCACAGACGGACGCACAGACCCTTTCTCACGAAGTGTCCGATTCGATTTTAGGACGTCAGTAAAACTTCCATCGACTTCGTGAGTATGGAATCAAAAACCCATAAACCCAGGGTAGGATAGGGTAGGTCCACATGAACGCAAAATGCAGTTCAGCGAATCGAGTTAGAAAATTATATTTCAACTCACGAAGCTAACGAACAAATACACGATAAAACAAACAGTATTCTATCATCAATGTGATGATTACAAAAATAAAGGTAGTCCCGAAAGTCATACTGATGGTTTCTTAAGATATTTTCTTCGATGCTATCTAGCAAATAGTAAATAGGTACCTAACGACCTTATTCAAAATTCGAAACGGGAATTTCTTGCAACAGAAAACCCGCACTGCCTGAAGTAAAGAGATCAAAACCCTTTGCGAAATTTCAAAATTTGGAATGTCACTTCTTTATACTCAAATGCCCCTCCCCGAAAACCCATAAACACAATCGGTCGACAGCGTAGGAGAAGAAAAAGTCGGCGCAGAGAACACAAACGAGAATGATGCGGAACTGTAACAGAACGATTAGCGGAAACATCTATTAAAAACCGATAACATAGTTACTTATTGAAGGGGGCGTATAGGCATGAGGAGTGTTGCCTATTACCCAATGGCATAAGGGGGAGACTTGGCATGAGGGGGCGTCATTAGGGGGTGTGTTAGAGTAAGAGGCTACTTGTAAAAGGGGGCTTATTGCTATAAGGGGGTCTGTTAGCATAAGGGGATAGTTGGCATAAGGAGATAGTTGGCATAAGGGCATAGTTGGCATAAGAGGCTTATTGGTAAAAGGGGCGTGTTGGCATAAGGGGGAGTATTGGCATAAGAAGGTGCGTGGCATAAAAGATGAGTATTGGCATAAAGGGGGAGCATTGGCATAAGGGGCAAGTTGACATAAGAAGGTGCGTGGCATAAGGAGGAGTATTGGCATAAGTGGGAGAGTTGGCATGAGGGGCAAGTTGGCATAAGAAGGTGCGTGGCATAACGGGGAGTATTGGCATAAAGGGGGAGTATTGGCATAAGGGGCAAGTTGGCATAAGAAGGTGCGCGGCATAAGGAGGAGTATTGGCATAGTGGGGAGTATAGGCATAAGTGGGAGAGTTGGCATAAGGAGGAGTATTGGCATACCTAAGGGAGAGTATTTCCATAAAGAGGTGGGTACTTGTTAAAGAGGGCGTATTGGCATAAGGGGCGTATTGCTAGAAAGGGGTGTGTTGGCATTAGGGGCCAGTTGGCATCAGAGGGCAGTTGTCAAAGATTGAGTGCAACATTTCGACGGCGAAGTGGTGAGACCTCGTATCTCCAATTTCGTACCTGCACGTGCACATTAGAGATGCCATGGAAATTCAATGTGGTTACATAGGGTGCCATAGGAACAGTGGCGGTCTAAACAAAATGGAGATAAGAGGTCTCACCACTTCGCCGTCGATTTGGTGTTTTTTGAGGTGAGGGGTGAATTTACCATCCATAGTAATGAAACAAAATCAGCTTATGCCAACGCACCCCAGCGATGTTGGTAGTTGGCACACTTTGAATCTACCAAGAAATTAAAACTTAGCATCAGCTTTAATTATCAAATAATGGAAACAAATTTTGTCTCCACGGGACCTTGTAGTCAATTTAACACCTGTGTAATCGTATCGGAATTTTCAGGTACATATTCAAATAAATCACAAACGTCCAAGACCAAAAACTATGCCAACAGGCCCCGGTCTGAAATTTTGCTTACTTCTGGATCGAAATCGACGATTTCAAATTGATAGGCAATATCCGGGAAGGCGCCAAGCGCCAACGCGAAAATCGAAGCCGTCGAACAAAGGATTATGTACATGAATGGCTTGTTTTCAAATAAGCTCTCCATAAATGGGTGGCCCTGCAAGAGAGAAAAGGCGAAATAATTTATTCTCAATACACAAAAAGGTGTAGCGCTGAAAATGTCATCAATAGAATTGTTATAGCCAAAAAATAGCATATTTCAACGCTTCAAAAAAAATTTCCTGGCTTACATAGGTACAGTATTTCTGGAAATAATGTACTTAACAAAAAATTTAATCTGTGGAATGCATCGTTGAGTTGAAAATACTGGGAAAAGAAGCGGGATTTTTCTTCAATGAAAATAAATTGATAAATAATGTACCAAAAAATTCAATTTGCCAAAAAATTGATTTAAAAATTAAAAAAAAATTAAAAAATTTAATTAAAAAAAAAATGTACCAAAAAAAGTAAAATTAAACAGTTTACCAAAAACTTTAATAATTTAATTTAAAAAATAAATAATGTACCAAAAAATTAATTTTGCCAAAAAAATTATTTAAAATTTTACCAAAAAATTTAATTTAAAAAATAAATAATGTAGGTACCCAAAAAAATTTGAAAATTTAAGAGATAAAAAATAAATAATGTACCAAAAAATTTAGTTTGCGGAACGCGTGGTTGAGTTGAAAATAATAGGAAAAGAAGCGGATATTTCATCAATGAAAAATAGATAGAAATAAATTTCTAAAATTAATAAAAACTGAAAATAAAGAGGAATTTGATAGAAATTTTTAACAATTACCTAGTAGCAAGAATTAAGTGGAATTGTAAAGAGAAAATAATAAAGTGGGATTTTAAAAGACTGAAAATAATGTGGTTGTACCACTTTAATATTTTTTGGCATTTTAGTTGCTATCCAGGTGAATTTATAATTAAAATTAATTCATCTTTTCATGCTCTCATCACTGAAGATTCAGCTGGTGAAAAGCATCGGACAAAGTTTATGGAGCAAGGAAAGTGCTGATTACCCTGTAGTTGATGGCAAACGTTGATACTTGCAGCGCCATAGAAATCATGTACACGGTACTGTTAAGCAAGCTCGGCTCGAATTCGGATTCCTCCTCGTTATCTGCAAAACTTGGTTTCGGAGGCCTGAAATCACAATTTTGAGTTGGAGATAGGTTAGAAATTTTTTTTGCGATACAATGGTGCATTATTGAGTAATAAACCAAAATGGACAAGGATAATCTAACTCACTTTTGAGGGGACCTGGCATTTGCTTGTTGGACTAGATAGACTAGGCACACGAAATGTACGGCGAACTGAAGAAGGACCGTCAGTACGGTGTAGACATTGAAGATGTTGGGTAGAGGTCGCTGTTTCGAAAGAACTTTCAAAGGCTGAAAAAAAGAGAGACGAAATATCAGCATTTAACCCTCATATTGAAATTAATATCGCAATCTGCAAAACCTCATATGTTGAAGACCCAAAATTTAGGTAAGAGGAGCTGAAAAAATGGAGATGTCCAGGGGGACATCAGAAACGCCAATGAATGGTTTCAACTCTGAAGGTATCTTGACCCAAAAAGCCGCTTGAGACCATTTTCCTGACTTGAGGAGATGCACAAGGAGTTGCTTTACGAGCTCAGAAGATCGTTTTCCCAAAAAAAACTCAACTTAAGTGGTTTTGCAAATCCACGATCGATACATAAAACATTAAAGCGAAATAATTATAATAAAATGTTACTAGTACCTCATAGTAACCTACCTTAGACCTAGAGATGAAAAGGAAACAAGCAGCAAGCAACAGGCCCTGAAGTGTGGCCTGCATATCGCTGAATCTGATCCCGTCTAAATACAGGACCGATTGACTGTAGGCGAGTATCAGCGCGTTCAGAGCCAGAATTTTGAACATTTGCAGAGTGGTAACTAGTGTGCAACGACCTTGCTTGATGACGTGGCAAACTGAAAAAATAGCATGCGCATATTTTATACATAGGAATACAAATAAAGTTGCACGATTGATCAAACCGGGAAGCCTTTTAGTGTATGTTTATGCTGCAACAACTGTTAGGACCAACCGCGCCAAAACCGGACCAGTGGTTCGATACAAAGTGGCAATTTCGTCCAAATTTTGACTAAACTAGTCTTGAGAGTTGTGCTTTGCTCTAACTTGATGCATATTGTCCGGGCAATCCGATCCGAAAAGGTGATGAGGTCCGATTTTGCAAAAGTAGGGTACCTATATTTTTGAAAAAAACTCAATTTTGACAGTGATGCCGTGGGTTTAGAATTTTTCGAGTATTTTTCCCGGGTTTCTCTCTTGAATTACCATGGAAAAGAAGCTTTTTTAGAAACATTTTGAAAGTTCTGTTTTTAGATTGGTTCAAGTTGAATTTCTTAATACGATTTCTTCTTTTTCACGTTTTTGCTGATTTGAGGGAGTTCTACTGAACAGATTTTGAATTTTTTAGCTTGTTGGATTCCTTGAAGGTTTTTTACACCTTTTTCACTCCCTATAAGTCACAATTAAGTGGGTTTCAGCGATCAAAAACTGGTTTGAAGACTAATTTTTGACCTAAAGAAAAATTTTTTTTGACCCTTTGAAAAAATGTTAAAATTCCAAAAAAAAATATTTTTGAGTAGGTTTTGGGTAGGTACATGACGCAAAAAAATTAAAATTTTCTACGACTCTCCATTTTTTGGCACATTTTCTAATTGTATACAAATTTTGACTTCTATATTATGATGATAAACCTACCTACTCCAACTATTTTAACTTTATTTTCATTTTATTTTATTTATTAATATTATTTTATTTCATTTTATATAGGTACCCAGACATATAATGTACCCATGTCACTAATCTACTTTTCAGCGTCTTTTGTTCAGGGTATAGATTATATGAGTAAAATTTATATGAAATGTTCAGTACTTGAAAATTATCTTTTTATGCCCTGCTTTCACAGAAAAAAACCAGAGGAGCCTAGATAACACACAATACTTCCATATTTCGATAGGCAAATTTCTGTCACAATGCGATTATATTTTGACTACTTTGGAGGCTGTATGGATCTAAAGTGTCAGAAAACCCAAAATGGACATGTATAAAACTGCCTGAAATCAAAATACGTCAATTAATTGGAATATTAAAAAAAAATCCGTGTACTCTGCAAGGTAAAACAAAGATTTTAAGACCATGAGCGCTCAAATCCTACCATTAGGTAAGAATATTAAATTTTTGTCCTCGAATTTTTTGGCACTATACAGCCATTTTTGGCGCCAGTAGTTAAACTTTTTGAAAAAAATAATAATTTTTCTATATTGAAATTTTGATAAAAATTTTTGAAATGTCACTTACTGCACAGAATGGACGAGCGTTTACTTGTGAATGGCGCAGCTATACTGGCGTCACCCAACTTCACAATTTGAGCCTGTTCGCTTTCTTCAATCTCTTTCAACATTCTTTGAATTTTTTCTTGAGCGGCGTTTATCGAGTTCTGCAAAATTGAAGGCCTCGGGTCATGTCTCAATGTTTGACGATAACAAATCGCAATTTGACTCCAAAATTTGAGCCCAGATAGTCCAGAAAATAGGGAGAAAAATCATTGCAAGGGATACTCACAGCTCTTTGCTCATTATTGCCCCGCGGTGGGCCTGAGTTCAATTTTTGAGAAAGGGCTTTAACCTTTTCTTTCTCTTGCTCGATTTTCTTGGGGTCCATTTTGGAGTCGGGAGCGTTTGCGAGAATTGCGACACCTGGAATCAAGAATCGATTAGCTGCAATGTGCAAATCGATGGAGGCGAAAACAGCGAATAAAAATTTAAGAAATGCCAAACATCACGTACCGCAATCTGCATGTTTGAGCGCTCCTACGTCATTCGTACCGTCCCCGCACATCAAAGTTGTGTACCCCAGGGCTTTCAGGTTCGTTATCACGTATTCTTTCTGTTTCGGAGCGACACGGGCGAAAACCGAAACGTGCGGAAGAATTTTCATAAGAAACTTCTTATAGTTGATCGAGAGGTACGACAGCGACTGAAAACGGAAGGGAATAATTTGTTTATGGGGCCACAGCCTCGAAAATTCATTCAAGTGTTTGTAAATTCAGTTCAAAAAACCATTAAAATTGATTCAAGATCTAATTAGCTCGATTAAATTGATATAAAAAGGATTCGCATACCTCCCCGGTGAGACAAAGCTCGTGCTTGTCGATCAAGTCCCTGCATTCGTCGGATAAGTCGATCCGAAGCGTTTGTTCGATGTCTTCCCAATACCAATTGTCTTCCTCGCCCCTCAAAATGAGGATGTTTTTCGATTTTTTGATAAATCGCAACTCTTTCGCAACATGGCACGCAGTCAGAGGATTGTCCCCTGTGATCATTACCACCTGTGCGAACGGAAAACTGAGAATGTAGACGTCGGAGTGCAGACTTTTAGCAAATTGGAAAGCTTCGAGGGCCTTCGAATTTTGGATGAAAACACAAAACAACAAGGGACGTCAAGCGAACAATTTTCCCAAACCCGATTCTTTTTTGGACGATGAAGATACCGCTAATAATTACTGCTTTACAAAAAAAGATCTATCTTATGCTTCAAGAGTAGTACGGATGAGCTATCCACAGGGTTTTTTCCAAGCAAATGCCAAAAACCAGCTATTGGACTCGACAATGCGCAATTGGTTGCATTTGATGCAGAAATTTTAAAAATTATTTCATAAAACCTTTTTTTTTACGCGTGATCATACTAAATTTGTATTTAAGCAAAATACAATCATCATACAAAATTTGTAAGCCCATTTATGGGCTTGCTCAGTATCAAATTTTCTGTAAGCACCTGCTCGTTGAAAAATAGTAGATTTAGAAATCATGTGATTGAAAAATTTTGAAAAAATTTTTGAAATCATGTGAATCAACATTTTTGAAACAATTTTAGAAATCAATGTGATTAAACATTGAACATTTTTAAACATGTGATTGAACATTTTTGAAACAATTTTTGAACAAATGATTGAACATTTTTGAACATGAACATGTGATGAAAATTTTTTGAACACGTGATTTTTGAACAATTTTTGAAACAATTTTTTTGGAACAATGATTTTTTAAACAATTTTCGAACATGTGATTGAACATTTTTGAACATGAACATTTTTGAACAAGTGATTGAAAATTTTCGAAACAATTTTTGAAATCATGTGATTGAACATTTTTGAACATGAACATTTTTGAACATGTGATTGAACATTTTTGAAACAATTTTTGAAATCATGTGATCGATCATTTTTGAAACAATTTTTGAAATCAATGTGATTGAACATTGTCGGGTAGGTGTCTACTGTACAGCTGATCCTCTTTGTCAAGGGGCAAAACCGACCTCAAATTCGGATTCAGCACCCTCGAAAACCCCAAAAACCATTACCAGACCAATTGAAGCACAAATCGATTTTTTCGGTGAAACAAATAAAACAAAAAAATTCAAGTACCTACTACACTTTTGGTAAGACTGTAAAGTTATGAAAGATTATCCATTTCCCTATGAAATTTTATGCGACAAAAACATTTTTCTAGCAAAAACTGTTTCAAAAGTTTCCAAATTACCACATGCGATGCAGCGATGATCTCCTTGATGACAGCTTTCGAATCGGGTTTCAAAGGGCAGGAAATGATGACGAATCCGACGAATCGCAAATTGCTTTCGATGTCCTCGCGCGTGATTTCCCGAAGCTCCGCGTGCGACAAGTGGCCGTACGACTTCCAGCCGAGAGCCAAAACCCGCGCGCCTCTTCTCGAGTAGTTCAAATACACGCTGTCATAATACTTGGGCAGACTTTCGAACTGGAAAATGTCAAAATTGCGAAATACGTCAGTCAGATTATCGTGGCGATTATCAGGTGTTTATCGTGAAGGTCTGGAGAACAAGTCGATACCTCGGAGCACAATGGGGATACGTCCGAAATTGGCTTAATGAGAAAAATGCGAGCGTTTTTGATCAATTTACGAAAATGAAGATTTCTCCCATATTTTTCAATTTCATAAAAAAAATTCGCTAAATAAAATACGTTTGTTTAGTCAAGATTTACAACCTCGTTTAACCAGAACTTTGGTAGCACTTAGCACTTCCAAGATAAACGCTCTTTACATATTTACCTTTTTCGGTCCCAAAAATAGATAAACGGATCATGATTCTTGGAGCGATCGATAGGTCCTGGTTCTTTTGGTACCAAAATCTCAAAATCGACATTTTGGGACATATCCCCTCTGTGCTTTGAGTATCGAAGTCGAATTTACCATATGTTTCAGCGTTTCCGGGGCCCCCTTGACAGTGGCGATATAGTTGGTCTCCGCAGTCCCAGGTACGGTGTACCCGGCGATAACCGACATTCTTTTCAAGGCTGACGAGAAATGGTGCCGGTGGAATATTTTCAGGCCTGGACTTCTTCCCCGTTTGGGAATGACGGCATCTCCTAAGGGGGTAATTACCAGAACAAAAATTCCAATTAAAAGGGGGAAAATTGAGAAAAATCTAAGAAGGGCGGAGGAAAAAACATTTCGCAAAGATTTTTTTTTAAAGGAAAAATTAACGAAATGTCGTCAAGAAAATATAGAGGAAACTGTACAAGAATCGAGGAAATTTTGTTACAGAACTGAATGGTATTTTATTTTTTTTAAATTTGGTACCTATTTATTTACTAATGAATTTGTTTACTCATCCTTTGTTCATCGTGCTTTCATTAATCTTTGATCTTTTGTTGATCGTTCGTTTGTTGTTCTTTCATCATTCATGCATCATTCATCATTTTTCATGTTTTGCTCATCATTCGGCCATTATTTTTCCATCATACATGCATCATTTAAGCAAAAAAAAAAAAAACTCCTCATGCATCATTTGTTCATTATTCATTCATTCATTAATTATCCGTCCATCATTAAATGATTGAATTGATTTATTGATCGATGAATGAACAAATTTTGTTCATTCATCGATCAATAAATCAATTCAGGGGGAGGGGGGGGGGTGTTTCCTTCCGTAAGATTTTTGAGTGTGAGTTTTCAGCGCGTAAATAAGCAGCTTTTGTTCAAAAGGCCAGAAAAAGCTCAAAAAATATCCATAAATTGTTTCTTTTTCCACGAAACTAAAAGCAAACATTACGATTTTGTATTTTTTTTGCTTTAGTAAGATTTAGGGGGGGGGGGTATGAAAAATCTTACTAAATCCTTACAAGGGGGAGGGGGGGTCAAAAATCCGAAAAATGTCCTTACGTAATTATTGAACGGCTCCAAAGCACTTTTGGAAACCGGTCGCTTACCTTTGGTTAGATTCCAATCGATGGCTGTGAGAGTCGCCTTTTCCAGAGGATCGCCAACCATACCATCGTCTAGTTGGGCCAATGAATGACAAGTCGCTATGACTTGGATCGTGTCTTGGGGCAGATCTGTGACGGGAGTCACCTCTTCGGGAACACGTCTGCAAAATGAGGTTATGATCAAGAAAACAATGTAATATGCCTGGTAGTAGAGTGAAATAAATTATGTTTGGTCAACTGATCGCTCGATCGCATGAAGGTTAAAGTTTGCAGCGAAAACGGAATTGTAGTTCTGCTTACCCAACACCTGCAACACCGTCCACTACCAAATCGTCACTGGTTAGCGTTCCTGTCTTATCGAAACAGCATATTTCGACTTTGCCAGCGAACGGAATCCTGAAAGGTTCGGTGCAGTAGACAGCTGAAAAACAGAGCGAAAGGTTACAATTGACAGGAACGCGTTGAAACGTTAGTAAAACAAAATAATTGTCAACTTACCGAGTTTGAACAAAGATATCAGCGACGTGTTCACAGCAAGGGATAACTCGATGGGCAATTCGGGCGGGACAACTGACGTCAGGATGAGGGTGCATTCGAGGAAGAGCTTGTACTTGTTACGAGTGGGATCCTCGGAGCCTGGAAACAATTAGAGACACCCGTGGGTCGGAAAAAGAATGACTCAATCTCAGGACTCCCACAATCTCAGTGTTAACCAGATCTCAGAATTACCCGAATCCAAGGATTCCACAAATAGCAGGATTCCCAGAATACCCGAATTTCTCAAATCCCAGGAGTCCCTAAATCACGGGATAGCCTAATTTCAAGACTCCCAGAATCACAGAATTACCCGGATCCCAGAATTACCCAAATCCCAGGTTCCCCGAATCCCATGACTCCCCAAATCCAGCGTCCAACAGCGATCCTTCGAAGAGGCCAGTGCCAGAAAAAGCGCTAGAGCCATTAATAATGAGACAGCAGTGTAACTGGTTCAAAAACTGTATCAAAATAATCGCTCACCTTTGACCCAGACGTAGACGGCGGCGGCGATGGCGAAAATCAACAGGAACAGAATGAATCCGAATGTTTCTAAGTTGTTGGCTGTCACTCGTTTGACGCCGAACAGGATTGTACGCAAAAGCTTGCCTTGAGATGTGTTGAATCCTGTCCGAAGAACGTAACCGACGCATCCGTTGTCGGGAGCTTGGAACCATAAAATTCGGATTATCATTTGGGTCCAACTTCTAACGGCTTTAAAACCATTTCATGTAATCAGTCAGGAAAAAAAATGTTAACACCCCCTGATTTCAATTCACAATTGTTTTCCGCAGCACCCTACGTGCTTAGTTAGAGGCAAAACGCCAATTTCAGCTTTTAACTGCCTCATTTTGAAAAACACCATGAAATGTGATGAGTGATGTGGAGGAATGAAAATAATGGAAAATTACCTCGGAGCCCAGATGAAGTCTTATTCGGTGGCGTATGCTGTACGACTTTGGTGCCTCCGAACAGAACGTGAAGCTTTCCTTGGCCGTTGATATCCAATACGGAGGAAGGATCGAGAGTTTCAATGGCTTCCTTCATTTGAGGTACAGACTCGCCTGTGGAGAACTCGATATTTCTCATGGTCCGTTTTTCAAATTCCTATAAAGTCAGCCGCGCACTGTCTGCTTTGATTGGTCGAAGTCGCGTCGGCGTTGAAGCCCGTAAATTTGATTGGGGTTCCCAAGCCACGTTTCCATGTTCATCCCTTCAACGGCCGGCAGATAGTGCGCGGCTGACTTGACAATTTCTTAGAATCGTTGGTCATCATTAATCATCTCAACGTTTTCTCGGAATTATTCATTATTGAAAGACATTATTCACCTGTTAGCATACTCTCGTCTACGATGCAGGGACCACGAAGCAAAAGCATGTCGCACGGGACGAGATTGTCATTCTGCGATCTAGTGATGGACACAATGTCACCCGGTATCAGTTGATCGGACAAAATCGCTCGCCATCGCCTGAACCTGTATACCTACAATTATACGGAATTGATACACAACCAGCACTACCACATCATAGTGCGTAAAATTGCAGACCTACCTGATGATATTTGGACTGATTTCAGGATCAATAACTGAGAGAAGCACGCTTCGAAATTGCCAAAATAAAAAAAGGTATCTCCGTATTCCACACACAAATACCAACATTTTACGACCTTAGACTCTCAGATCAGACTATTTTTTATTGCCAATAAAACGTGGAAATTGAAGACCGATGGAGATACTGCCATTTTTGGTCCATTTACTCGGTAAAAATGGAAGCAAAAAAACGACAAATTGGTCCGATGCGAGGAATTGTGGAAACGTACTTACCTGAATCATATGCGGCTTATTTCCCATCTTCCTGATTTCCGCCATGTTTCTCAACTGCTGTTGTACCAAAGTGCACTCGAACAATGTCAGCATCACTAGGGTGAATATGGAATAGTACCAATATCTATCCAAACACCAGAGGGCGACGCAAAATACTTGGAATACGAAAAACGGAGCTGTGGCTCTTTCCTTGAACAGTTCGATGAATTCAGGTACAGCCATGTCCATTCTGCCAACGAAAAATTGCAAAAATTATTGGGGCGTTTTTTTTTCAAGTTGAACATGAATATTTTATTATCTCAGGAAGGTGCGTGGAAAATACTGCGCCGAATAATTCAATTATTGGAAATAAAATTGGAAATGAAATTTTTTGTTAATATTGGTTTTTATTGAATGATCAGCTTTCATGCCAGCCTGGAACCCAAATAATTAGAATTAATCCCGAATGGGTTTACCATTCTCTACCACCGTTTTAGAATTGTAAACATAGTATCCTGATATTGCGACTGATTTTGGAAAAGCCGCTTACGTATTTTTCCCATATTTGGTTTCGGCTTTGCTGAGCTCGGTCTCATCTTGGTATCCCTTCCAGTTCGAATAGTCGCTGTACCGAAGGTTCGTAGGGAATTCGAGTCCCCGAAATGTCTTTTTTTCGTCGCTCCAAACGTATTTGGTTTTTTGGAAGAGAAACCATTCCGATGTGTCACCAAGGGCCTTGAAAGTATAAAAGTGATTTTTGGCGAAATAAAATGAAAATCTGGAGACGATTTTTCACACTTTAAGCATTAAACTGTTCAAATAGTCTTGTCGCTGGGAGAAATGAACATAATTTACCACAGGATGGTGAAGGGTGACTAGTTCAGAAGAGCCGTTATGTTCAGTTGGGACGACTTTGACAAGTTCAGCATCCTTCGGAGTTTTCGCCTGAGGAAGTAAATCAATATGACAAAAAGGACTTCCATATCTTGTATTTTAAATTGCAAAATTCTTCTCGTCAAATCCTTCAATTAATTCACCACGAATACAGCTTGAAAATCGCGTTTTAACATACAACGTTTTAACAAATTTAGGATTAAATAAGACAAAGTTTGGCGTTTTTCAAAAACTACCCCCAAGTGCTTACATAATTCAGTTTAATTCTGCTTACTTATTTGTGCTTAACAACAGCTTATTTGAATTACTTATTGTGCAAATTGGGGCATAAACAATGAAAGAGAATAATGGTGAAAATGTCAGCAAGCGAATGTACCTAGATGGGCTTACTTACTTTATAACATGTGAGAAAACTCTGAACGTGCACGGACCAGTAACAGCACAAGCAGCTGAGGATTTGGATGACAGCTATGACAGCAGTGCCAATGAAACCGGCCTCCTTGAATTCTTCCAGGCCATAGACGAACACCCAGCAGTAGAACCAGCCCAAATATGGTAAAACGAACGGAAATATCGTCCCTTGGAGCAGTAAAGGACGTAATTTATGAAGAGTCACGGTCTGAATGAGATCGTCCACCCTGAGCGGAGGAGCCATCTCGAAGGGAGTCAAATTTACAGAAGAGAAAAAAACATTAGAGGACTGGAAAAGGGTTCGATGGAGGGGGTGGGTATTCCGGCCACGGAGGGGTTGAAATCGTAGTGTTTAAGACGCGAGGAAAATCAGGACCAAGAAATTAGTTATGAGCCCGGAAGAAAAAAGGCGTTGATTTCTAGGGTAGAACGAGAACTTTGACGACTGGTAGTCGAGCTGCCGAGCTAACATGAAAGAAGCTTTGCTGACGTGTGATAACCGAGATAATGGCTGATAACAAATTAGTGATCATGGAGACAAGAACACGGGTTTGACAGGGAGAAACTGGAGGAGCGCTTCAAACGGACGTAGAAAAAATTGTAAAGAAGAAAACCTTATGAAAGCAAAGGTAAAGATACCTATTTCTTATTTGTTTTCGGATGGAAAATTTCCATTATTTAATAATGTTTCGAGTTATTCTGAGGTACGCCATGAATTTGTCTTCTGTTCGGGAGCCATTGAACACGAGGAGCTGATACCTGCCGGTACCTCCAATGATAACGATACTGTGAACGTCCACTCCTCGACGCTCTTACCGGAGGTCGCTCGTCGCCGTAATTCTATCGTTCAATTTCGAGATGTAGTTTACATGATTAGTGATCGTTTCCCGTAATTTTTCTTTTTAGGGACATTTTGACGATAATCGAATAAGTAGTGAGCTGAGGCATCGTCATTAGTCGAAACCGGTTCTCCAGTCAACGTAAGTTTTCGTTCCTTCTCGATGTTGTCCTCCAGATTTTTGTTCGCCGTTCGATCTGTTTCTTGCAAAAGACTGATTTGCATCAATGTGGATGTCCGATTGATGTCGGGCAAACCCTCGGCCGATCCTAGGCTCGGGTTGCCCACGGCTCTTCCTAGAAAATTGAAGGATACTGGGCTCAAAGTGCCGAAAGAGGAAAATGTCAAGAGGGAGGGTGTCAAGAGCTACTGGAATGTTATGGCTTACGCAACAGCGGAAGAATATGACATAGTAAGCCTGGCCAAAGCTTTGAAGGCTCAAAATATTTACGTACCCTGCGAACTGACCAGCAACGAACCGCTGAAATCGCCCAGCAGCCAAGCTCTGCACGCAATCGCCAAGTACCAGACGACCAAGGAACTCCGTCACCTCTACTATTTCGAGGATGGAGTTGTCGTCATGTGGAATTTGCCAGAAATCGAGCAACACGCGGTCATCGACTTTTTGAAACCCTTCGAGGAGAAGCGTTACGACGCCAAAATCGTCCAGTCCGAACTCGACTTTATGAAATATACTTACGACAATGACACCAAGAAAACGAGGATTGCCGACGGCGTTATGCACGTGGGCTCCTTGGAAAAAACTCCCGAGATGATCTGCGGTGAAATGTACACGCTGTCCAACGCAATGGCCATGTCAGTCAAACTTGGAAACCTCGAATGTATCCTGAGCAAATTCGTCGAAGATATCGAACCGATGATGGACGACCTGAAGCTAGGGCGACCGGTGAAAATATCCAGAAGCGGCGTTCTCCAGAAATCCGGCGAGCTGTACGCCTTACGCCACTCGATCAACCTGTCGACGGATCTGTTGGACATTCCGGACTTCTACTGGGACCGGGAGAATCTCGAAGGCTTGTACCAGGACGCGTACAATTATTTCTCCATCTCTAGGCGGACGCGAGTTTTGAACGAAAAATTGAATCACTGCTCTTCGCTTTTGGAACTTGTGTCGTCACATTTGAGCGACCGGCATCACGTCAGATTGGAACTGATGATCATTGCGCTGATCATGATTGAAGTAGGATTTGAAACTGTTCACTTTTTGAAACCTTAGTGATTTTAGGCTAACGGACAGCTGTTCTCGTACAAACGTTCTACGTGTAATATAGAAAACCTTTGAACGGAAAACCGTGAAAATTACCAACGACTAACAATTTCTTAACAACTACAGAAAAAAAATCGATCTGGTTTACAGTCCAGCTTTTCCAATAACCATTATGGCCGGAGGAAGAACATCCCTCATTATTCCATTCGACATACGCATCGGTCGAACGCTGATTACGTGTTTTGAGTCTTGCGCACTCTCTGCCAGAGTAGACGACCTCTGCCTGGTTTGTTGAAGCAAGAAAAAATTTGTTTTGCCAAGAATCATTCACAAAACTTTGTTTTGGAAATAGATTCTTGAGATCTTTTGTCTCGACACGCAGGAAAGTTGGTAAGAACGCTTACCTAAAAGTTGGGAAGAACTTGCAAAACAAGTTCTTTTATGGGACAAAGTAAAGGAAAAGTTGAGATGGTACGTGTGGACATTAAGGACGGCTTGTCACACCCGGGACAACGTTAGTTACCGGTCGATAATCAACGCCTGCTAGAACGTTAGTTAAATTTTTCTACGAGAATTCATTTCACGGTTTCAGCAAACGTGTTACTACCATTGAAAAATGTTCATGTCCGAAACACTTCCTCTCGTTTCTGTTATTACCAAAAAAGTAACTTCAACGCATTAGACAGTGGTATCATACCGTCAACCTTCTGTTCAGAAGCTTCGTTCTGATCTCCAATCGCTTACTCGGAAGGAAGGTAAAAAGGCATAAATGAAAAAATCGAAATATAGTTTATTAAATATCGTTTCAAGCTCCGAGCGAGAATACAACATTTTTGGTGTTAGTCATCTCGTTGGATTTATCCCTCAACATCCGCTGTGGCGTCCGGCACGCAAAGGAACCCATGTCCATTCAGTAGTGGCGAATAGTGTTAACAATGTCAGGATAACATGGACCGTACAGGCAAAAGAGAAAACAAAATTTGGACTGTGTTGAATTTGGCCGAATAACAACCGCGATGATTTGTATGAGAAGGGCGTGTTTTGCGTGAGATTGGAAGTGGTAGGCGAGACCTGAGGGCAAAAATAGTTACATTTGAGTTCAGTTCGAAGAAGCGTACGGGTTTCAACTAGAAAACCAGGGATGCTGGGTTAGATTCTCGACCAGTAAAAATTTCTGTGCCAGCGTTTCCAATAGATCCTTACCAAGAACAGTCGTATACGGGTAATTGGAATCGTTCAGAATTTCTCCTCTTCAAGGCCGTGTTTGAAGAACATGAGGACAGGTACGCTATCGCCATCAATATCTCTGTATTCGACAATGGCTACCATTCCGTCAACATCCATGGATTCACCTGAAATGAAAATGTGACAAACTCGATCAACAGCGGGCATTCGATTCGATTATTCGTCGCTTTGCAGCGAAATAAAAACGTGTCCATCAGAACATCAACGCGATTTCTCACGAATTCCAGAGTTTCTGATATTTTGATGTAGCATGTTTTGCTACCAACGCCGCAATATAACACAGCATTGGTTATTAGTACACGCGAATAGAAGAAAATAGGCGCGTAATAAAAAATTAATGAAATTCTACTCACCGGTAAAGAATTGCAAATCCTTGAATCTTCCGAGGATATCTTTCATGACTTTGTTCATATTCGTCTTGAAGATGTCCACCTGGTCGGGTTTGGTTTCTTCCAATTTGGCGACGAGTTTCTTCATGTAATCCTTCAGGTACAAGGTGTAGGATTTCTTGTCACCGAACGCGTAGGTCTCGCACAGCCGGTGGTTCAGAACGACGTCGACGCCGGATTCAACGCCTTCCTCGGTTCCTTCGTCAGCTTCTTCGGCCGACGGGTTGGCTCCATCCAGCATGATATCACCGTGCTTTCTTTGGACGAGCTAAGGACCAAGCAAATATTCAAATAAGATATCCAATCAAATCAAATATTCCAATTCGGGTCATGAGGTAACCCATGGCCTCTCTCCGTCGAGGGGAGGTGAAAGGGGCCCATTCGCTCATCCTCCGTCACCCCGAAACAAGCTCAATTGACGTCACCCCTTAACCTGGGCATCGATCACAAAAATCTTCTTTTGAATCATTGAGCCTCAAGGGAGGATAAGAGTAGCAACTTTCAGAGAATCAGATTAGAACTTTTCCATTCATTTTTTAAAACAAACCCAAATCTTTATTCAATTAAACTAATTTCATTTTTTCATCAAATTCAAAACCAATGAACAACGGCACAAGAAAATGTTAATCCACTCGCGGAAGTTTTTGGTAGAACTCACTTTTCCATAAACTTCGTACAACACATCATCAACGAGTTTGATTTTGTAGGTATCTGAGAACATCTCATCACCTGCAATGGACAAAACATGCTCAGATCAAAACGAACGGGAATGAGGGAAGTGAAAACTAGCAGTGAGTAGGTAGGTGTATGACAGGTTTTTATAGCTGAATAAAACTACAAAATTTTCGAAAAATCCGAGATGGACATGAATCTGAAAATTATTAACACGTTCAGACTCCTTCAATATATTGGGTAAGTGGGTTCCATATATTGGGTAATATATGGGCGTCTTTTGACTGCCGAACTCGACGTTCAGAAAATACAGGAATTGATTGCCTGAGTGAATCATGGGAAAAAAATTCCTCCACCTGTCATCTACGAACGTAACTGGACTAGGTACTTTGGAATTCCGTTAGGTACCAAGTACCAACCTACATAAAAATCTGATTTTGTGTATTCTTTAAAGAAAAGCACATGACTACAGTCCTAATTTATAGGGCCGTATTCAGAAACCTCCCTGAAGTTCCTCCTTAGTTGTTACCTTGTTAAGGAGAAAGAGTTACCTAAGTAGTTACTTTATACAAATCAACTTTCATAAACCGCCCTTCACTAAGCATCTCCCTTATTAAGTTTTTACCGTAGAGAGGAACAACTAAGGAGCAACTAAGTAAGAGCTGGGGAAGACGCTATCTAACAGCCTTTCTGATTGGCTCGATTTCCTGGGCGGGTTTTGTTTTTACCTCCCTGGCCTGTCTGTTATCTACTATCAGTTATCTATTTCGGACGCGCCCTTCTTTTCTCCTCTTTTCTCAACCTCTTTTATGCATGACAATCGTAGGTTGGAAATTAATTTTCACAAAAGAAAAAATCGAGTCCTTATTAATTCTGAAAAATTACTAGATACTTGAATCAAAGTGAATCTGATAATTTATTTCCAAATTTGTGAGTGCTGCCGGTATTATTGATAACGTTCCATCGTCGTTTCGCGTTGTGTCTACGAACTGTCGTCTGTTGATCGATCTTGTTTGTTGAAAAAAAAAACAAAACAAACGAGAGTTTGGAAAAGTCCCACGCCATCGAGGATTTCCGAAAAATATACCTATCTCCGATTGACGCCTTCGCCCAGGCTCCTGGGTAGTTCTATTGAACAGTTAATTGACGCGGGTTCCTACGTATTATTTGTTAACGATTTCTGAAGATCGTGCTTTTCGGTATTGCTACTATTGTGTGAATTTAATAAATAGCGATTATTTAAAAATCGTATTTATTTATTCGACTGTTCCCCATTTTTCCGGAATGAAGGTTAGTACCCAAGTGCATAGCTGCTAACTAATTAAAATGAAAATCTTGAAATAAAATTAAAAATTTTAAATAATTATAAGTGATGGTAATAAATTTCTTTTTTTTAATTAAAAATTTAATCAATCAATAAATTTTGAAAATCTAAAATATAAACCGGAATACATTATTATTATTATCAAACATCAATCATAAAATATATACATAGGTAGCTAATCGTCTTTATCAAATTCGACCGATCAGATTTTCAATAAAAGGGTGAAAATCGAATCGATGGACGCTCTGAAAACCAATTTCGAGCTCCTTAGGAGCTCTTAAGAGTGCTCGCGACCATCCTTAATAATAATCGACGATTTTGGAGGGAAGAACTTAGGAAGACGGCCATTTTCTTCTTCCTTAAGAGCTAGGGAAGGTTTCTGAATTGGATTTCTCGTTAAGGAGTTCACTAGGTAACTCCTAAGTTACGGGAAGAACTTGAGGGAGGTTTCTGAATACGGCCCATAAACCTTATTCATATCCATGATTTGCAATGATAAAATCCGCCGATACGTGGCGATGCAAGGGTAACGTAACGAGCAGAAACAAGGGAGGTTATTATAGAAAAGGCTATAAAGGCTTGAGAACCAGGCTCAACATAATTTTAGGTAAACTGTAGAGGTTATCCAGCTCATCATAATTAAGAGCGAGCTCCATTAATGAAATTTAAATTGAATAAAATGAGCGTTTCGTCGGGAAAAAATCTGCGGATTTCAAGAAACACCAAACATCAGGTACCAGGTTATCTCGGCTAGGTGCCGAACATACACAAGGGGTGCACTGTAGGCAGACGATGTAACGGTGCTCAGAAAATTAATAAAAATCGTGCACGCATCAATTTGTCGTGAAATTAGACGTAACCGTTCACTGACCTGTGAAAATATCCTTGTAGATCTTCATTTTGAAGGATGGAGAGGATAAATTAGGATAACTAACGAGAGAGAGTCCAGACGCTCTCAAGTTGAGATTTGGGAAGGAAAGAAAGGGAGATAGAAGGGAAGGGAAGGCAAAGAAGGAAGAACGACCAGGGCCGAGCCGAACGCCCGAGTCTTGCCGATCAGCTTCGTGGACAGCTCAGCGGGGAAAGTTTCCCCCAGAGATTACAGATATATATGGTTTCCCCTTTTTTCGCAAACTTCAAAAATAGTCGGGGTAAGTTTTCCAGGCAATAAAAAGGCACCAATTCATAAGATAAGGAATTTTAAAAGTATTCTGCTTTTAATTAGGCTTCATTTTGAGTTTGATTGCAGTCTGAGTGTTGTGCGCATGAAATCGAGTTTTAGTTTCAATTGAGCATGAGTTCTCCCGGGCGATCAATCCAAATTAGGACATGGAATCGGAGATAGGTGCATTGTTATAATCGAAATTCGTCGGAGAAATGCTAATCAACCATGAATGACTGAATGAATTACTAAAAATACCACGCTAAAATTGTGTTTTACAGTTTTTTGGTGCAGACCATGGAAGAACAAAAGGAAGGTCCACTCCTAGGTTAACCGGCGTGCAGGGGCACAGTGGCGATCTTGCTGGAAGAAATGAGAACCAAACTGCCAAACTGTAGTACAACACCAAAACTACAGATAGCGAGGCGGTCAACTCAGCGGGTGATTATTCGCTTCTTCTTCTTCGTTTGTTGTTTCATTTTCTATGTCTCAGTCGAAGCTTCGGCAGACATATTTGTTTTCATCACGATCGCACCCCAAATAGGTACTGATTTTTAGGATTAATAGGAAAATTAGGAAGGAAAACACGTTTTATCCAAATAAAAATAATGTATTCTACAAAACAAAGAGTAAAAATGATGGCATAACTTTCAGTAGGCAATTTACAAAAATAATAAATGAGTCTTCATAACATAGGTAGCCTATTTCAATATTGCAAGTTTTTGTCACAGAGGTTCGTAATATTTCAAGAATTAAATTGTTGGGTTGATAAAAAAGGAATCCCATTACCCATTACAAATTCCCATTCCTTTGAAGAAATGTAATTGCAATTCCCATTCCAATTCCTGTAATGGTAATCGAAATTCCAATTACTTTTTTAATTACATGTAATGGGAACGGGTTTTTTTGAATTCCCACTACAGGAATTGGAATGGAGTAATGGGAATGGAGTAATTCGATTACTCGCCTGTAATCCAATTACTCGCTTGTAATCCAATTACTCGCGAGTAATCCGATTACTCGCGAGTAATCCGATTACTCGCGAGTAATTAGAATACACTGCATCCTCCCCCAAGGTCGGATCGGGGCATTTGTCACGGTGGCGAAAGAAAAATGTCTTTCAACTGTAACCACTTTGAATTTCTATGACATCTCCAGAGAAATCAATTTTTATGCAGTGTATTCTAATTACTCGCGAGTAATTGGATTACAGGCGAGTAATCGGATTACAAGCGAGTTATTGGATTACAGGCGAGTAATCAGATTACTCCATTCCCATTACTCCATTCCAATTCCTGTAATGGGAATTCAAAAAACCCATTCCCATTACATGTAATTAAAAAAGTAATTGGAATTTCGATTACCATTACAGGAATTGGAATGGGAATTGCAATTAATCTCAGCGTTATTCAAAAAGTAAATTAAAAAGTAATCATTACTCAAAGTAATCATTACTATCCAACTCTTAATATTCGTAATATTTCAAGAATTAAATTGTTGGTAAGTACAGGAAAATTGTAGCTTTACATTGACAATGCTGTCATAAGAGAAGTTCACAAATACAAAAATTCGGTAGGTACCTCGTTGCTTCAAACAGAAATATGCTAAATGCAGTATGCTACGACTCGTAATTCACCGGCGACAGAAGTTGACGATACGGACAGAGAACGGCGTGGACCTGTCAACATGAAATCAGCTTTTAGTTTTTAGTTGGGTAGAATAGTACAACTTATGCAAAAAAACCATAAACTAGTGAAACATATCGAAATAATCAACTATATATAACTATAAGATTCCCTCGTCGCCTACAAAAAGCAATATTTAGTCAGATTTCAAATAAAAAACGATTGCTGGCATGGGTACCTACATTCTTTTTCTGGGTATCACAGAAAATAAAGTTCAAATAATAGGAGTAGGTTCAGTATGATTTCCAAAAATGGACCATACTAATGCCGATTTGGACCCTTAACATTTTTCGATCGGATCCCCCGGACAATATGCATTATGTTAGAGCAAACCACAACTTTTAGGTCTGGTTATATTAAAATCGGATCAGCGGTTCGATACGAAGTCCAAAAACACAAAACTTTGGCCAAATTTGTGGACAGAACTTCGTACAGAACCGCTGATCCGATTTTGTCGCGGTTGGTCCTAAAAGGTGTGATTTGCTCCAACTTGATGCATATTGTCCGGGGGAACCCGATCAAAAAAGGTTAAGGGGTCGAAAATCTAAAAAAAAATGTTTTTGAGATCATGAATTTTTTGACATTTGGGTGTGTTGAAAAGAAATTTTCCCGACCGATTACATAGGTAAGTACACTATTTCTGGAAATAATGTACCAAAAACAGTGAACGTCCAATCAGTAGTAAAAGAAGATGTAACTTGCACTAAAGCAGACCAGACAAAATTTTTGGGTCTATATCACATTTACGTTTCTCTCTTAGGGGCATCCATTTTCTCAAATATTCATTGAAACGACAAATTAAGTTAGCCAAAAAACATTAACGTATGCTCATTTACCTGCAACAGGCGAAGTTGTAGATCCGCCTGCACCATTTGATGGAGCACTGTCTTGGCGTGGCGAAGTAAATTACCTACCTACATCATGGAACGAAATGCTGTGAAACCGATCAATGAAAACGTTGGCGCAGTCTTCAACGCAAAAATCACAATTCAAAAAATATGGGTAGACCGAACGAACCCATCGAACACAAAACAACGAATAAAAATTAATTAGACGCGTCGGTCGTCGGCTCGTCGCCAGAGAACAATGGCGATGGAATCTTCCGTTGAAAATTCCTAGATCCGGATGACAACGCGGTCGACGTAAACATTGCGCTTCCGGCACGCTATCTAACGGGCCCGGGCGAAACCCAGAAGAACCTGATAGTACTTTTTCTTCCAGCGTAAAATCGGAGCGCTAGCGTGCTGCACAAAATCCCCTATCTAGTGAACCTTCCTTTTCTTCTTCCATGGGTGCAGACGGACAACTGGTGGTTGCCAGTGTTGACAGGCTCGCCAGATTTCCCATCATGACTGGTATTGTTTCCCATTTTCCCATACTGAACCATCAGTTTCCCAGGCACCAAAGGTACATTCGTTTCAATTTGAAACTCTCAAAAACCGATTTATTAAATCGTACAGTGCAATAGTCGAACTCAATGAGTTGAACTCATAATAATACTCAAACTCGCACAAAAAATATTCATGATCATAGTCAAACTCACACTCGTAATCAAACTCCCTTTCATAATTCAACTGAAACTCAAAGTGAAACTCAGTCTCAAAGTCAAACTGAAAAAGAAACTCAAACTCATAATCATACTCATAATATGAATTGAATATTATTCAAGCTCAAACTCATTATCAAATTCAAAGTCAATATCAAACTGAAACCTGAGACTCAAAGTCAAACCTTCAATTCAAACTCATGGTCATTGATCGAACACAATTGAAACTGAAACTCATACTTAAAACAAAAATCACACCCAAACTGAAAATGAAACTCAAGCTCGTAATCAAACTCAAACTCATCTATCAAACTCATCATCTACTCAAACCCAAACGGGTTTTAGTGTTGGTATGATTTTGTGTATCAGTTCGAGTACGATACATACGAGTTTAACTTTGAATTTCCATTCGAGTTTCTGAATTGCTTTCTGTTTCTGTATGAGTTTCGGTTTTTGTAACGTAGGTATGTACCTGTAGTTTTACAGATTACTATACAACATTTTAGGCAAATCTTTGATGGAAAAGAACGGATATAGTACTAGTACACATTGGTATGAATATGAGTTCGAGTTTGAGTCCAATTATTATGAGTGGGATTATTTATAATCCTTATAAGCTTAAGTTCCAGTTTGAGTGATTATAAATTCGTGTTCAAATTTAAGTTCGATTATGAGTGGTCATTACCACTCCGTCCTCTCGTCGAAAGCGGCTTTTTCGTTGGTAGGCGATCGGGTATTTACAACGCAAAAAAACGAGAAAACGATAGGTATATTGAACTAGTAAAAAATAATTTAGATAGTAGCTGGACTCATCGGATCCAGTAGAAAAACCAAAGAACTATCGGCATAGTAGTTGACCAAATTTCAAAGAAAAGGTCATGCGTGTGAATAAATCTGGCAAAAATAAACAGCAATGCAAATAAATCAGGCGAGTTTTCTCGACAAAACTCCAGGGAACAAAGATTTTAAGGAAGGCGTGGTTTAGGTTGACCGCGAAGTTAAAAAATGGCTTCCGGCGCTCTTAAGGTTGAGGTTTGAGCATTTTCACGACTCGAGGCCATCGAGAGAATTGATCTCACTTCTGATTTTGGTGTAGATCTCGTCCATCTTCTGCTTCGTCTGAAAAAACCATGACATTTTTTCATTAGGTATTTCGGTTATTGAAGTTTCACCGCCAGAGAAGACTGCCTCATCAACTTTCGCTCCTATGGCCTTCATCAGGAGCGATTTCTGACGAGATGTATCTTGTCAGAGAGTAAAGGACAGCAAACGGAAGAATTGTTAATTTAAAAAAAATGATAGTAGGCTAAAGTTACAGGCGTACCGTTTCAGAGTTTTCATCAACATCAGTCCCGTTTGGAAGATCGTCAAAGATTATGGTGGCCTCCGGTTCATGGTCCGATGTCGTTTCATCGTAGTTTTGCAGGAAAACTATCACCTCTTCATCTTCAAGCGCAACGTCGGCTTCATCTTCCAACACAACTTCTGCTTCATTTTCTATCACTTCTTCTGCCCCGTCGTCTAACATTTCTTCAACCCTGTCGTTCATCCCGTCTTCAACCCAATCTTCCAACACTTCTTCCGCGCCATTTTCCATCAGTTCATCGTCATCTTCCAACACTTCTTGTCCCCCCGACTCCACTATCACTGCTTCTCCGCTATCGTCCAGCTCATCATCTTGCTCATCTATCAAAACGTCATCCATTCCTGCTTCTACCTTGAGTTGGACACCGTTTCTCCCTCTGTCGTCTATCACTTCTTCTACTTCGACTTCTATCATTCCCTCCCCTTCCTCCATAGCTTCTTCTTCCAGGTCAGCGATTATGAATGTGTTCGATGGTTGTTGCTGCTGCTGCTCGTACAGAACGACCAAATGAATGTGCTTGCACATATTCCATTTGATGGCACAGTCGAGGCAATTACATCGGTAATAATGAATGCAGCAGTTGCACATTTCACAGCGCAAAGAGCAATCGCAGACTTCCGAGTTGAGAACAACTTCGTAGGCGCCAATGGAGGATTCACATGCAACACTCCATCCTAGAGTTGTCTTGGTAACACTGTCCAGGGACATTTCCAAAGCGCTGGAATGTCTCTTACGGATTGCCATCGATTTCTTGCTGGCGCTGACTTGATTCAGCGATACAACCTGTTGAAAAAGCAGGTCTTGGACATACTTTATGAGTGCAGCAATGGCTTTATCGAGGCGCCGAGTCTTTTTCTCTCCTACATATACGTGATGAAGTGTGTTATGCATCGATTCTAGAGACGCATTCGTGTGAACGCGACAGTATTTCCGATAGCAATGAGCCCATCTCCGAACGTTCGAACTAAACTCGGATTCGACAAAGTTTCCAAACTCTTCCGTCGAAGGGTTCGCCTTCAGCCGATCAATTTCAGCTTCAAGGAGCAAAGGAAACTCAAATTCGTTTGGATGACATTGAATCCCGATTAAACGCTGGAATGACACTGCTGCTTCGTCTTCGTCCGGTATTGTTTGTAGCGCCTTTTCCTCCCAGATTTTCGTGACGTGCCAGGAACAGAAGAGTCTAAACATCGGAGTCGGCATAACGGTACACCAGCCATTGTAATATTCGTCAGTCAAATCACTCATAAACGTAGTGGTCTGGATCACGCCGCCAACAGCATTCATTATAACGCCTGTCAAAAGAGCCATCATGAACGTGTCCCATCGATTGCTCAGCATGAAACAACAGGGTACGCCTTTTTTCGAGTCATCAACAGTCAACAGTGTTGTCAATTTGAAGCAATCCCGGTTCGGGCCGTACGTCCCTTCAAACCAGATCAAATCACTGCCATACTCTCTCAGGAGCTCGATTTGTTCGTCATTAGCGAATATGAGGACAAAGTCGGTTACGGACAGTGAGGGATTTTCAGGAAGGTTGACGCCTTGAGGTTTGTAGAATTTGACTGTGTTGCCCGACTTTTCCATCTCGCTGATACACGATTCGACCTTGGAGGCGATACCCTGCCGACGGAGAACATCGCGGTTCAATTTGAAGTCTCTCACGGTGTTGGCAAGGTCCTGCCGCGTGATGAGGTGAATTCTCTCCAGGCTGTCATTCGAGATGATAGTTTCTCTGACGTTGTTTATGATTTTGTCGAACGTCTCTCCGGCAGCGAGTCTTTCAGCCAGTTGCTTTTTCTCGGCTTTGCGGATGGGCAGCTTTTCGATATCATTTCCATGGCCGGCGTGGTCAGCTATGAAATTGATCGACACTTCACCAGTGGATATACACGACTTGAAATTTATCTGCGACGGGCAGCATCCGTTGATCTTTATCGAGCCCATCTTTTTCACGTTTCGTTTGCCTTTACCTTTCGCTTCGTAACAGCCGTCACGATGACAGTAATAAGTCTGGTAGGTGAAATTCCCTCGCGAGCGGGCCCCTCGTCGTGACACGTAATGCGCTTTGCCGTTCATTTCGATTTCATCTTTCCACAGCTCGAAACTAGCCATGCTGTCGAAATTGATATGTTTTACCTCGCATTTTATGCCGTGAACGTCGAAGTAATGTTTGACGACGTCTGGCCTCGTAGGTGAATCGAATTCGCACAAAGCGCAGCGAACATACTTGGCGTTGGGTTTTCGAGGTTTCGGAACATGCCTGGCCAACAAGTGTTTCCTCATATTGTTCTTGAACTCAGTTTGATAATGACAGTGCTCACACTCGAACATTTTGGCAGAATGTTGTTACTTATGAAACTGCACAATGAATTCAAGAAACCGCGAGGATTGAAAGTACAAATTGATAAAACTTACATTACAAAACACGAATTTGAGCTCTTCAGCTCAAACACAACGTAAACAATAACAAGTGAAGCTGATAGCAATGATAAATATGTTGTTGTTGTTATTCTATTCTTCCATTGTCCTATGCCGACGGCCATGGAACGTAACATACTTCAACACGGAGTGATCAAGCCGTGCTACCGATTACTTGTTTTCGTGAGTGTGCGTGTCGGCGTATCATGTGGCGTAGGAACATGGAACGACGTAGGAACTAGGGAACGGAAAGCTCGTAAAAGAATTAAAATTCACTACTATTCGCTACTGTCTTGTAGAAGTGGACAAGGTGCGTTCTGGATTGTAGTGTCAGGCTCAGGCTGTCAGGGCAGGGCTCATGTCGCCTTGTGACGCGTAGTAGAATCATTTTTGTTTTGAGCTAACCGTCGCCCGTCGTAGTAATTTCTTTCATCGACCAGTTCCAGCCCGGGGCCCTCGACAAATCTGCTTTTGTCAGTAGCAACAGCATAGCAACCCAAGGTTCGCAGTGCTAATTATCGTACCCGCTTAACTTTTCTTGCAGTATGCACTCGGTAAGTAGGCGTATCCTGAAGAATAAGGTATTGCACGATTTAAACCGTAATCGAGTAGAGGCTCAAATCTCTTCTCTAGAAATTTATGAAAATCGCTCAAAAACGGGTGGCCCTGTCACCACTGGCAGAATGAAATTCATAGGCACATGGCCAGTGAACGGGGAAGGTGTTAATAAGATAGAAAAGTTTAGGGGGCGTAGCATGGCAATAATGGACAATTTTCATGAGGTGTACCAATAGATTAATGATCTTCCTTCTACCGATTTGGACGAAAAATCATATTTTCAATTTCCTTTACTTAGCTGATGTGGGTCGAATAACGTCTGCAAAAACGTTAGGGCCAGTGGTGGCACCTGGGGTATCTGGGCCTTAAGTCATTTTGGCGCCCTGCAGATTCTTCTTCTTCTCCGTAAAGCCCAAGGGCCGTAAATTGAAAATTGCTCTTCTATGCTTGAAACTCGAAGGGAGTTAAATTTCTCGCCTGCATACCGCACCAATAGCATTGCTCCCTGCATGGCGATTGCGTTGGCGCTAAATTTCTCTCCGGGCGAGGAGCAAACATAGACCCCCAGTAGTTCAACCTTAAATGCGCAAAACGGCACCAGTCTCCATACCTCATGGGCTCATGCTTATTATTTTGGAAAATTATTTTGAATGTCATTTCTGTGAAAGTAAAATTGAAAATGAATAAATGAACAGAAATGACATTCACAATAATTTGCCAAAATAATAAGCCCAATTATTGGAGATAGGGAAATGTGTAAGGTACTCGCTAAAATCCGCTGTGTATTCTAGCTGTTATGGTAATGGTTGAGGTGGCGTATTTGTTTAGTAGGGTGCGTATTAGGTAGAAGGTTCGGATCCCAAGAGCATGTTTTAGCTCAGCTGCTTGCACAGAGATAAACGAAATTATCTCGTTTACCTGTCAAGGAGATAATCTGTTCTGAGAATAGGTGCCCACTCACTATCGGGTTGCAGGATGTTGTCGTGGGGATAAACATGGGAACGTGGTTTTTAACGCCGAAGAAATTCATTTCAAAATTTCAAAAAATTGAATAACGGGCCGATCCTCAACAATTCACTACTTACACATTTTTCATTTGTTCTATTCAGGTCTGAACCAAAAAAGAGATATGACTGAAGTGTTCTACGCTGCTGTCAAGGGCTCGTTGCATGCGAACGATTCGTCTGTATTTGGACTGAAACCGGAAGAGTACTCTGCTCTGTGCCGTCGTTTTCCAGATTCGAACAAACAAGTTATCAACGGAGTGCTCATTAAAGGTTTTCCAGCAGAAACACTTTTTTTCCAATAATTTCCTTTCGCTTTCCTATACTTTCGAATAACACCCTCTCGTTTCACATCGAGTTTAGAATTTTCAATTATTCGCTCCAGGTAGTCCTCTTGACGTCATCAATTCTTTGGCTGAATTAGGATACCGCGTCACTTGCAGCTCGGGAGAAGCTGAAATCGTGTGGACGTTGAGGCGCGAAGCATTGGTAAGCATTGTTATCTTTTGAAATACATTTTCGTTTTATGCCTTGAACATCATGACTCTGCGCATCTGAAACATTTCAAATTTCTGGGTTCGCACTGCGTAATAATTCGCTAAGCTTTCCGAACGCACCTTAATTTACGGGCGGTGGAAAGAACTCAACTGTTACGCTGGCATTTTTATTTTGCTGTTTTAGCGAGCGATTAATCATTATTTCGGGCGAATTTTAACGGTTCACACTCGACCCTACTATTGGAAACATGGGCTTAATATCGATGTTAGGAACCGGCCCATGAGAGTGCAGCAAAATCTACTATTCCGCCCTGCCTACCTAATTATAAATATTTTCCAGAGATCCCGGGTCTGAAACGTGCACATATCACTGCATTAAATTTGTGGTGAGAAAAAAATATCGCCGATTGGGGATTTTCCGTTTAAATTTAACTAATCTGTGTTGTTAATCTTTTTTATCTTTCGTCTCCGGTTTTACCCTGATTGAGTAGGTAGTTTAGAGGACCGTTCCAATAGATTTCTCTTCAGGCTTCGTGTTTTGCTGTTCCTCTAGAGGGCTGAGCATGAGGATCAGGAGTAGCATGAGTAATTGAGTATCTCTTTTGGTAAAACATCTCAATCTTTTGCTCGCAGTGGGCAAGTATTGAGTGCAATTAGGACATTATCCTATGAAAGGTGATGCATGAGCCTTAGGTGGGTATTATCTGCAAATTGGGTCAGCTAAAGGTGAATATGATAATTATTTTCGATAAAAAATTTGAAAACAGGTTTGACAACAGAACAGGAATAATAATTATGATAAAAAATATTACTCTGCCGTTCCTGTTCTGTTGTCCAACCTCTTTTCCAATTTTTGTCCTTGACTGTTTAATGTACCAATTTTTGATACTGAGGTTACCATGGCCCGGACACTACTATCAGGTACTGCAGCAGCAGTAGTCCAAAAATTGCTCATCGACTTACCCTCCTGATTTATTTGAATATTATACGAGTCTAGGTTATCGCCCTTGATGAAATAAATGCATTGCATAAAAATTGCATGAATTTTGCACGCTCCGTCTTTGTTTCATGCTGCTTTCTGTCATGCTCATGGTGGTGGTTAGCTTTACCAATATTTTTTCCATCAGTAGGTAATGACAGATGCAGGTAACTGCGAAATTAGGGAATGTGGTCGGAACGGCTGACAACCTTTGGTTGGTTTGATGGTATGAGATATCTTTCCTACTAATTTTTGTTAACCTTACTGCGATACTTGTCTCTATATTTCTGCTGTTGCACCACGTTGAATCAGCTTTATAACAATTATGGTTTAGAGCTACAGTACTCGCTTGATCCCGAAAGCGGTATTAACTTCTGTTCTCATACCTGTTGCTGTTGCTAGCCGATTGTGCTGTATTCTACGTTTGTACGTTTTTTTTGGAGTACAACTATCTCGATGGTTTAATATCATTATGGTAGCATACAGATTATAACATCCGGTGATATCCCTCAGAAAAAAATTTGGTTAGACGTAGGCGAAACTTGCCACTCTGTCAGGAGTCGAACCTCGCATCTTCCTCTGAGGTTCAGTCTGTGAGGCGTCAGAGAAAATCGGATGATGCGAGGTTCGATTCATGCCAGAATGAAAATACTGTCCTTTTTCAGCGGAATTTTATTTTCTCTATAAATTTCTCCCTTATAAATTTTTTTTCTCCCTAGAATTTTAATTCGTTTTTTCTCGTTTATTATCGGTATTATTATTATCGGTATTATTATTATCGGTATCGCCTGGAAAGGAAGTGGGAAGAAAAATTGCTTATACGGAATTGTCCTGTATTCTAATTTTGCTTGTGCGACTACTTGGCAATCAATTTACAATTTAACGCCTTCCCAAGGCTGAACTGCATTAACAAACTTCGGTGCTGGTATTGGAAATTAGCTACCTATGGCTTTTTCGTAATTTTCCACGCTTGCAGCGCTTTTTATTCATATTGGTTTGTCTCCAGATCGAATAAAAACAAACTAAGAGTGCGATCTGAGTGACGGCCGCAGCACGAATGCCGCACGTCTGCGTAAAGGGCAATCCAGACGGTGAGGGCTGCCAGGTGTTCGGTCTGTCTCTTGATGACAGGCGTGTCGTCCAGCCGATTTTGTGTGTTTGGGGTAACAGGGTTGGCCAGGACGGTTACCAGGTTAACGACACCCCCCTTAACGTTATTACCGTGCTGAATCAACGGCTCGGGTTCCGTCTTATATGTACGTCACAGAGTGTGCACGACACTATTGTCTACACTCTGCACCGGTCCATCAAAAGGGAGGGTTATCCACGTCGTTATTAAGGGTAATTACACCCTATAGATTTTCTATAACGATTTCGATAATATATGCCTTACTCCAGTACCATTTTTCCAGAAAGTCTCATTTGAGTATCGAGGGATTTCATTTTATCGTAACTGTAGAAAGGCATCTGTATCGAACGTACTTTGTTTACAATGATAACAACTTTCAAACGTCACATTAAAAAATCAAGCACCAGCTTTTGCTCTCTGACTAGCTTAAGATTTTCCTCGTTCCAGCCTGGAGAGAGAGTTACGTCTCCTGTCGGATCACCACCCGTGGGTCAGCCAATTTTCACTGGTGGGAAGCCATTTGTGGTGCAACCCGCTATGCCTAAACCGCCGATTAAGCAAGTGGATAAAATCGGTGGGTGTACCTTCGAATCTATAATTTTTTTTTCATTCAAAGCATCATTATCATCATTCAAACATGATTTCGTCACTTAAGTTCTGATACCACCTAATCCACATTGACTTATTTTTCAGGAGAGACAAAAAACTGTTTATTTCCGAAATTATCACGCGATTCTTTCTGAAAAGTTAGTATCAGATACTATCAGATACTAGTATCAGATTCTGTATCATGATGGCTTCGTGCCAATATGAAACCATGAACGATACTAAATTTATTGGAATAGAGAAAATTTTGTGGGTGTCTGTATTGTCCACCTGACCAAAAAAACTGATTAGTCGGTGTTGACATTTTTGCAGTTTGCGCGCAATCTGTTGATTGCGGCTCAAAACTGATTGTTCCTATCGCTCCGGCACAGCCGCACCATGCGCGAAATATAATAAACCCATTTTGACAAAAATGTGGATTAGGTGGTACCAGAACTTGAATGACGATTTATGCCTCTATTTTTTTTTTAAATGCGCCGGTATAGGTAGGTTCCATTGAAAATAAGTACAGGTACATAATAACTGTACACACAACAACAACAGGCATTGTAGTAGAACTGGGCACTTTATGCACTGCTTGAAACTTGGGTAGGTATAAATCGTTGCCAGTGGCGACACCTGGTAACTCATTTTTTCCAATTTTTCAGGAGAAGCAAAAAACTGATTATAAAAATAATAACCTAAAAATAAGTTTCCCAGGTTCCCAAGTTGGCTCTTACGGTTAAATTTGATCGAATTGGCTCTGAAGATGTCTGGAGACTTGTCATCGGACATGCGCACTTATCGTGCTATACATGTGGTTGTCGGGACTTGTGGTTGCACTGAGATATCGTGTTCTGACGAAGATTTGAGATACCCATTGTTGACCAAATCGCAATCGACGCGCTCCCTATCAAACTGACAATGAGTTTAGCCTCACTAACCTATCCGCCACCTATTCCATACAAAACCATTCTCTACAACTTCTGCAACTCTAAAAATTGACATGAGATACCAGGTGTTGCCACTAGTGTGACAAAATTTAATGCAATAATGTAGGCATGCTTAACAAATGTTTTTCCGATTTCGATTTGCTACTCTCGTTTCAAAACCTGTAAGTTTCATTCTAAAACACTTGAAATCGTATTGTATGCGCCAATTTCGTAAAGGATCCAAACCGGAAGACTGGCAGCTAGTGGCTGATTTCCAGGAGCAGGATCGAATCAAAACGTGTCATATTAGTTCAGTAGAAAGAATCGCACCGGGTGAAAAGATGATCCTGAAGACTAACTTGAGCTCCGAACTTAACCCGTTATCATATCGCCCTGAAACGTGAGTTACCTACTTGCCCGTATGGTCGCCATCCTAAGCTCAGCTGTTACATCATAGACAAATAGACGATCAGACAAATAGACAAATCAGAAAAAACTTTTTCTTATACACATTTACTCAGAATCACTTCCTGAAAAAGTGTCTGTGTGTCCGTCTGTGGTCATTTACAAAAATGGCCATAACTCCCTCATTTCTCAACCTTTTTTCAAATTTCTTGAACTGAAATGTTTGTCTCGGCAAGACCTAACACCCTGTTTAATCGGAATTTGGATAACGCACAGTACTTCCGATATATTTGCATTTTTGGTGTTTTTTATTTTATTTTTTTCCGGCCACAAAAATGAACCGATTTGAGCGTTCTTGGTCTCAAAATCTTCGTTTTACCTTGCAGAATATGTGGATATTTTTTACATTCCGAAAATGTACCGTTTTTTCATTTTGGGCGAATTTTAAAATTTTAATTGTGAATTTTTCGATATTTTTGGCCTGAACACCCTTAAAAGCAGTCAAAATATGATCAAATTGTGTCACAATTTTACGTTTCAAAATATGGAAGTATTGTGTGTTATCTACGCACCACTGGTTTATATCAAAAGAGCAAGTTACTAGTATTCTGTCCCATTTCAAGCATTTTTGCTGTGAGGTATCAGCGGCCAGGAGACAATTATATGTTGATGATTGAGGAAAAGCAGTGAAAGTAGCGTCAATCTACAAGACTTGTTGTGAATCTATTCAACGTTTCTGTGATTATACGGCTGATCCAGTGTTATAATATCTCCAATCACTCCTGCACCTTTAAAAATAATTCGTTTTGTTATCCTAATCCTCAGAAGAAGAGCCCAACTCGTACCCATCCCAATAACCAGACAGAATCCGACGCAAGACGAGACTCCATTTCCTGCACCAGTTGATACAATCCGACCCCACCTTGACCAATCTGGGACGATGGGTTCCCATCAGCATCAGACGACCAATCCTTCAGTTGTGCAAACGTTGGACGAGATGGATTTCGAAAGAGGCCTTTGGTATCCAGGTGAGCTTAACAATTTACGGGATTTCACTTACGAAAGCCATTCCGATTTTCAAGTTGGTGCTATCTGGAATAGAATCATTCGGGAAGAAGTTGTGGATCCCATAATTCAGGACACATCAGGACAATGTAGCATTATTTGAATAGAAACTTGACTTGAGGTCTGCCCCTCGAAAATTTACGAGTTTTGATTGAAACTTTGTGTTTTGCAGCAATGCAAGGCGACTTGGCTGAACTTGACAAGCTCCTGACCCGAGGTGCGGACGTGAACAAAACAGACAAAAGCGGTTACACCGCTCTTCATTACGCTGCAAGAGGTGGTGATCTAGCCGTTGTCCAAAAATTGCTCAGAGCTGGCGCTAACGTCAATTTGAAGACTAAAGCTGGCCTGGCCACTCCCCTTCACCGTGCTGCTTCAGCTGGTATGTTTCCAGTTTGAATTCGAGATTCGCAGTATTTTCGCCGATCAAAACTCATTCATCTGTTGAGCAGAGACCTCTGGATCTCCATCTGCTGAGTCCACGAAGCAAGCGCTCCTAATGGCCTTCCTGCTAATTCCACAATTTCACTTCTTCGTTTTGCGATTGATTCTGTGTGCTTAAAACCAAACTGTCCATTTTCTCAACTCCTAAAAGAATCTTGGGTAGATACATTGAGCAATTATCTACGTTTGTAAAAATTTCTGTTTTTTTGCCACTCCCTTAGACTGCAAAATATACAAACTCACGATGAAAATTACTAGAGTTACCTATAGGAGAAAAACGCCGTAAATTATGAATTTTACTCCAATGCTCTTTTGGCATGTGGTTTGAACATCAAATTTTTATTTTTTCCAAACTTCGATAGGCATTGCCAATTTTGACTGATCGGCTCGTCCTCGACGTGAGATGATGAACTTAGCTGGAAGGCTGCCAGGAGTGCTCGGGTCGAGGACACACCAGGTGGAGATCCAGACGCCGCACTGTTGAACAGCCATTTTGGCATGACCGAAATGGCTGATAATACTTCGATCCCTTCAAGTACCCTGAATAAATTTTGCCCACATTCCAGGACGTTTGGAGGTGGTGAAGTTACTTTTGGACAACGGTGCCGAAAAGGTACCAATCGATTCGGACGGTCGCACGCCGCTCCACCGGTCAGCAGCCTCAGGCCACGAGGGCATATCCTTGCTGCTGGTACGCGAGGCTCCGGAGGCCACGAAAATACGTGACTCCAAAGGGCTTTCTCCGGCGGACGTTGCTCAAAATATGGGCCACAAAAGCCTTTGCCGTATCATCCGTAACAGCGTAGCTGGCGCCAGCAGCTCGCGCACGCCATCTCCCTCGTCGCCGCCTCGCAGTAGATCCAAATCACCATGAATCCAATAAAAAATTGATAGCAATTTATTACAACTTCCTATGCCTGTTCGACTGGGAACTTCATTTAGCTAGAAATACCATTCATTTTTGCTATCCTAGACACATCCTTTCAAGAATTCCATTTTTTTTTCTTCCTCAAGTATTTGAAGGATTTTGGAGTCGAGTCGTATCCTGCTTCTTCCCCAATTCGTCGATGATTCTCACCAGCTTTTCGAAAATGGCCTAGGCTGACAATACGCTAGATTTTGCGTCCTCCCCGTCGCGTAGTTTGGGATATGTATCCTATTTTATGTATCACTATTACGGTTATCAGTGTTGGTGTCCGCGTAATCGGATTTATTTTTGTACTTGATGAAACTATTTTCCTTGTTTTTGATGAACTGTTCATTGCAATAATTCTTTTAGCAGTAGCTTGCGAGTTTGGAAAATTTCTGCCGATTGCTTACACTTCTTGCCAGCAACGTTCAAATTGTTATTTTGAGAGTTATCAATAAAAGAACGCGCACAAACCAAGAGTTGTTATTAATCACCACTCACAATTACTTAGGAGTCGAGTTCAAACTCAACTTCGAGATCAAAGTCAACTTCAAGATCGACGTCAACTTTGAGATCAAACTCAACTTCGCGTTCAAACTCAACTTTGAGATCAAAGTCAACTTTGAGATCAAAGTCAATTTCGAGATCAAAGTCAACTTCGAGTTCAATCTCAACTTGAGATCAAAGTCAATTTCGAGATCAAAGTTAACTTCGAGTTCAAACTCAACTTCGAGATCAAAGTCAACTTTGAGATCAAAGTCAACTTTGAGATCAATGTCAACTTCGAGATCAAAGTCAACTTCGAGATCAAAGTCAATTTCGAGATCAAAGTCAACTTTGAGATCAAAGTTAACTTCGAGTTCAAACTCAACTTCGAGATCAAAGTCAACTTCGAGTTCAAACTCAACTTCGAGATCAAAGTCAACTTTGAGATCAAAGTCAACTTCGAGATCAAAGTCAACTTCGAGATCAAAGTCAATTTCGAGATCAAACTCAACTTCGAGATCAAAGTCAAATTTGAGATCAAAGTCAATTTCGAGATCAAAGTCGACTTTGAGATCAAAGTCAAGTTTGAGATCGAAGTCAACTTTGAGATCGAAGTCAACTTTGAGATCAAAGTCAATTTCGAGATCAAAGTCAACTTTGAGTTCAATGTCAACTTCGAGTTCAAACACAACTTCAAGATCAAAGTCAATTTCGAGATCAAAGTCAACTTTGACATCGAAGTCAACTTTGAGATCTAAGTCAACTTTGAGTTCAAACTCAACTTCGAAATCAAAGTCTACTTCGAGATCAAAGTCAACTTTGAGATCAAAGTCAACTTCGAGTTCAAACTCAACTTCGAGATCAAAGTCAACTTTGAGATCAAAGTCAACTTTGAGATCAAAGTCAACTTCGAGTTCAAACACAACTTCAAGATCAAAGTCAACTTCTAGTTCAAACTCAACTTCGAGATCAAAGTCAAATTTGAGATCAAAGTCAATTTCGAGATCAAAGTCGACTTTGAGATCAAAGTCAAGTTTGAGATCGAAGTCAACTTTGAGATCAAAGTCAATTTCGAGATCAAAGTCAACTTTGAGATCAAAGTCAAGTTTGAGATCGAAGTCAACTTTGAGATCGAAGTCAACTTTGAGATCAAAGTCAATTTCGAGATCAAAGTCAACTTTGAGTTCAATGTCAACTTCGAGTTCAAACACAACTTCAAGATCAAAGTCAATTTCGAGATCAAAGTCTACTTTGACATCGAAGTCAATTTCGAGATCAAAGTCAACTTTGAGATCTAAGTCAACTTTGAGTTCAAACTCAACTTCGAGATCAAAGTCAACTTCGAGATCAAAGTCAACTTTGAGATCAAAGTCAACTTTGAGTTCAAACTCAACTTCGAGATCAAAGTCAAGTTTGAGATCGAAGTCAACTTTGAGATCGAAGTCAACTTTGAGATCAAAGTCAATTTCGAGATCAAAGTCGACTTTGAGATCAAAGTCAAGTTTGAGATCGAAGTCAACTTCGAGATCAAAGACAACATCGAGATCAAAGTCAACTTTGAGATCAAAGTCAACTTTGAGTTCAATGTCAACTTCGAGTTCAAACACAACTTCAAGATCAAAGTCAATTTCGAGATCAAAGTCAACTTTGACGTCGAAGTCAATGTCGAGATCAAAGTCAACTTTGAGATCTAAGTCAACTTCGAGATCAAAGTCAACTTTGAGTTCAATGTCAACTTCGAGTTCAAACACAACTTCAAGATCAAAGTCAATTTCGAGATCAAAGTCAACTTTGACATCGAAGTCAATTTCGAGATCAAAGTCAACTTTGAGATCTAAGTCAACTTTGAGTTCAAACTCAACTTCGAGATCAAAGTCAACTTTGAGATCAAAGTCAAGTTTGAGATCGAAGTCAACTTTGAGATCGAAGTCAACTTTGAGATCGAAGTCAACTTTGAGATCAAAGTCAATTTCGAGATCAAAGTCAACTTTGAGATCAAAGTCAAGTTTGAGATCGAAGTCAACTTTGAGATCGAAGTCAACTTTGAGTTCAAACTCAACTTCGAGATCAAAGTCAACTTCGAGATCAAAGTCAACTTTGAGTTCAATGTCAACTTCGAGTTCAAACACAACTTCGAGATCAAAGTCAAAGAGAGTGAGAAATCAACGGAAGAACTATGAGTCGGAACTTTTAACAGTGTTATTGTTCTCGCCGAGACGAACATTCCAGTTTGAAGAAATTCGGAAGAAGGTTAAGAATTGAGTGAGCAATGGCCATTTTTGTAAATGACCACGGACACTGACATTTGTTCAGGAAGTGATTCTGAGTGAAATTGTAGAAGTGATTAGTGTAAATGCTAAAATATGGTTTCACCTGATCTTCAAAATAGGATAGTACACGCCCAGATACAAGTGTCAAGGAACTACAATATGACTTCGATAGTTATTATTTTTAATAACTATCACCTGTGCTTCCTTGGATGACTTCAGTGTGTGTCTGTGTGTGTTTGTTGCCTTGTAATGAATTCTGGAAATAAATTCATTCTTGCGTTGTGCTTCCTATGAAATTGCGAACAGTATCATTCTTGAAACTTTGAACACAGGCTCATTAGTTGGTGAGTAAATCATTACTATGTCATTCGTCATAGGTACGGCAGATTTTCTTGATTAACTTGGGTTAGCCGTCCTCACCTAACTACTTTTGAAAGGTTTCAGCCGGCACGATATCGTTGGATCCTGGCTTAAACAATAATTAATATTTATCCGAAATCCCATTCAAATGCCCAATGCAAACACGATCGATTTGATTTTCCTAAGTATTGATTTTTGGGATTCTCTCTCAACGTTTGATGTTTCCATTCCACCCCTTCTAGTAGATAGGCTCTCGCCGTTATGAATCATCAGGGAAATGTCTACTTCGGTTGTCCGCATCGTCGACCGACTCGAGTACCTATGTTATTTATTTATTTTCCCCCTGGACACTAGGTGACGATCCGTACTCAACGAAGATCATCCTCGTTCTAGTCCAATTCTATTCGGGACGTTCGTTTCTTGAATTCTTTGTCACTAGGATTTGACTTGACTTGTGTACAATTGTGGTAAAGTATTAAGGCCGACCACAATCTTGCCTTCTGGGGCCGTACAGTTTATTTGTCATGTCGTGTAAGCGAAGTCTCTGTCTCCAGCGCATGGTGCGAAGTTCGTTCGTTCTGATCCCAACAGAACTTGCGAGCGCCTAGGTATGCGATAGCGATTGAGTTACGCTAGCCCGAGTCAAGCTAAGATCGGTCTAGGTGTGCACAAATTTGATTTAACTTGCCCAAAGACCGATAGTGCACTTTTGAATTCCTGAATTCTGCTTGGCGACATATAGGGTACCCGGATCCTATTGTGTTCTCTTGTCTCTGGATCCTAATGGGCCATACCTAACTGAAGGAAATTTGAATCGGGCCGTGTTCCTTCGGAGTATTAAAGCTGTATTTATGAATCAACCTTCGGGTTCCCAGCGCAGAGATGACAAATTAAATACAAGTCAGAGAGAGAATTCCTAAATCAATAGCTTGGGTTCAAAACTTGTTCAAAATCATATTTGGGACTGGTCACAAGTTGCGTCCGTCTCTCCCAATGCTGCAGGACGAAGACATCCAGGCATGCCCGTTACATACCTACCGTCGTTGTAGGGCGTATTGGGACAACACATGTCTTAGGTCTAATCCTTGTTAGCACTTGAACTAGGAGAGAGCGGTTTTGTAGGTACCTACCTGAATACTTTGGGTACCTGCATTGAAAACATTCAGTTCCACCAACTTGGACCAGAGATCGTTGTTTAACAAGTCGGGATATACGCAAATCGGATGTCGGTCTCAAATATTATGGTGCACACCTTATTTTGAAAATTTGAAATGATGCCTGTACAATACAAACAACTGATACTGCATAAGACGCACGCAAGAATACGAAATACGTGAACCTGTTTGATTGATAATTTTCTTGGTCTATCAGCCTCTTGAATTATGCCGGCCGGCAACAAATTTGTGACTTGTGAATTTGTGGCTGTAAGAAAATATCAAACTAATACTTGAATCAAAATATTAATTCGCTTTGGACTAATCTGAAAATTTTTCAGGTAAACAAATCGAAAATAAAACTGATTTGAAATGAGTCAAATCGACCCAGAGTTTGACTATATCTCTCTGGGGGAAGATCTGAACGAGAAAATGGTTTTTGAACCAAATTCAAATGAGTTATCGGACGTTTCGACCCGTCAGAATCTCCCGTCGACTCACTCTGAATTGGAATCTGAAGTACTGAGGGTTCAAGCAGCTAAGTCGCCTGATGAAGCCTTTGTAAGGTATCTTGAGGAGTTTAAGCAACAAATGGAGGCAGGTTTTGGGCAACTAGCGAATAAGATACAGGACCTGGACCGCAAATATCTTGATTTGTCCCAGCAAGTAAATTCTAAGTCAGTCGCCCAACCTCTTGTATTGTCCTCAACTCCCAGTACAGCCCAGTCTCGTAATTGTCCGCCAGTTGCCTCGATTAATTCTTTTGAAATATAAGAACCTGAGGATGATGGCCTTGCAATGGATGTTGCTAACAATCCTTGTCCTATTAGACGCTCTCTAGAACGGACTAGGGACGAGCCATACCGCGCTCAAAAAAATTGATTAGGTTGTCCTCTTGAACAAAAATTAGACAAGGAGGATCAATTCACGTATTGGAAGAGAAGTGTAGTAGGTCAGGTTGAAACTCAGGAATGTCTATTCCTTCTTGATTCGAGTGAATCTGTACCTGCTACATTTTCGGAAAATGACGTGGTAGTGGCAAAAAGAAAAGTTCGTTATTTCTTTTTTGAATCTTTGTCCCACTACTTTCAAGATCTGGTACAGGATCTCACTGATCCGGAAGAAATCATGGACAAATTGCAAAATGTCTGTGATCCCTCCTCGACCTTTCAGTTAAAGCGATTGGTTCAGTTTAACTCTATCCGCTTCAACCTAAATCCGAGAAGGACATTGAATTTTTAGGTAAATTTGACGAACTCAGGAAAAATTGACGAGCATCAACCCTAGCATGCTAACCCCCGTGTACGTTAAGACTATTTTTGAGCTGGCCATCGACGAGACTGTAACGTATCAAAAAGCTGAACTCAATGGCTTCAAGTTCACGATGGCTGAATTACGGGACATGCTCCTTGAACAGCTCAGGTCAGATCAGTCGTACGCGGGTGGGACTTGTTTCAGCATGCTACGGAGTATGGTGGCTTCCATCCGGGGTCGTGGTGTAGGGAACGGAGGGAGAGGAGGTATCCCAGGACGCTCACACTTGCAAACGCTCAAGCTGCACAAAACATCCGCCACAACAAGCAGGACAAAACTGGCACGAGGTCTGGTAAGAGGAGAGGTCATACAAAAGAGGCTTGTTTCAGGGCTAATAAGATTTGCTTTCGGTGTGGCGTGTCCAACTCGCATTTTGCCGTGAATTGCCTTAACACCCTCCAAGTTGCAGCTCCTCAAACCAACTCAGTACGACGCCAGTTCAGAACCGGCTCAACAAACTCCCTCTTCCTGAACCGAGTATACCAAAGCTGTTTAAGATGCCTCTAGGACAGGTAAAACGACTGGTGGAGGAATTCCGCCCCCACCCTGATTCAGTATTCGCGCTCGTCAGTCCGATGCGCGACGACAATGACACGGACTATGGGGTGTTTATGGGTGCTGAGGAGGAACACCATGTTGCAACTCTGAATTTCGTGAGCGAAACGCAAGGCAAACAAGCTTTGAAAATAACAGAAGTTGTTTCACAGTCATTGTAGATACGGGCTGTACAGAACATTTGACTTCATCCAAGGGATGTTTGGCTAGTTTGAAACGCTTGACTCAAACCCGGGGTTTTAAATGTGCAAATAATGATGACGCTGCTGACTTGTCTGTAAATTAGAGTGGCGACGTCAACTTCATGAACAATGACAAGCCAGCTGTATTACAGGACGTTCTGTACACCCCGGGTCTTTCATCAAATTTGTTTTCCTTTCGTAAGGTGGCCCAGGCTGGTTTGAATGTCTGGTTTTCAAAGATAAAGAGGATTTTATTCAGGTTTCATCTGGTCAAGTAATAAAAACAGGGTACTTTCGTAATAACCTCTGGTGGATTGATTTGCCTCTTGCCCCCACTCCTGCAAAACGAGTACAACCTTCGTGCGCCATAGTTGACTCGAAAAGACAAAGACCAATATTTAGTACTTCTCAGGAACAGCCTTGTGGCTCTGCGGCTTTGACAAAATTTCCTGGAGGAGTTAACTCAGTGGGAGGGAGGGTACCATCAGCTATAGTTTTTCATCCCTCGAGCCCTACAAGGCTGGGAGGGAGAGATACTGAGAAGTCTGAGAGTACCTTGACCCAATCTGAGGATAAATTGACTCGTATCGATGATTTGGATATTAAAATTTCGAAATTTGACCAGAGAAACTTGAATGAAAACTTCTCCTTGCCTCCTAGCTCTGGAATTTTGTGGCACCTTCGCTTGAACCTTGCCCAAAGGCAGTACTTGGAGGCTGCCAAACAAAGGTTTTACCTGAACTGAAATTTCTGAGACGTTTTGGCCGTGTCTAGTACACTATTTTGACGTACGTAATAAGTCGAAATTCGCCCCAAATGTGAGAAAGGGATTTTTGCTGGAATGCACTGAGACTGGACTTGTGATATTCTCAGAAATGCACAAAACTCTTGTTAACTCTTGTCATGTCAAGTGTATAGAATCGATAGTATATGGAGACAGAATCAAAGACTATCCACAGCCACTGGCTGACATTCTTGATATGAATGACGAAGCAGATCTGGCACAACCGCCAACAGAAGGCGCCAGAGACGTCATTAACTAGCAAATCGTCAGCCAGGGGGACTATATTGAGCCATCTTCCTACCAGGAAACATCCTCTCCTGATCAAGATTTGTGGGAAGATGCTATTCGTGACGAACTTGACTCATTGCATGAAATGGGAACTTGGGAACTGGTGCCTAGGTCAACTCTCCCAAGGATATCAAATCTAGCTGGGTACATAAGAATACAGGTAGATGGGTCTCTCAAATATAAAGTCGCTGGGTAATCATAGGTTTTGCAGACACCAACGAGTATTTGATTTCAGAGATTTTTGCTCCTGTGGCTCGTCTAGGTGACGTTCGTGTATTCTTGTCTGCGGTTAATAAACTTGGCTTACATCTGTATCAACTTGATGTCACTACTGCTTTCTTGCACGGATATTTGGAGAAACCTCTGTACGGGCTGAAGGTTTCACCAAATTTGTGGTATAAAAGGTTTAGTGGTGTCCTGATTGATCTCGGATTTGAAGTCTACTCCTTAAAATCATATATTTTCAAATGGCAGGAAGGTGAAAAATATGCTTTGCTGATTATGTAGGTAGATGATTGCTTGCTTGCCTCGAATGACGACGATAAAGTCCTAGAAGTCATTCAAAATCTGAATAAGGAGATCAAAATTAAGAATCTGGGATCACCGAAAAAAATTCCTAGGTTTTGAAATTGTAAGGGATGAACCCAACAAGCTCATGTTCATTCACCAAAAGACGGCAATTGAGAAATTGTTGAGTGAATTGCCCACCTGAGGAGAAAATCAGTGAATTGCCCATGTCTCCGTCAGTGTGCACACTCAATGCCCAAATGAACTTGTCTAAGGGTGATGAACCTTCGCCAGATGTACCGTATCGCGAAGTAATTGGCTCACTCTTGTACATCCAAAATGGAACCAGGCCAGATATTTCGTTTGCGGTTAATTTTATGAGTAGAAAACAAGTTGGGTACACTGAATCTGACTGGAACTGTGTTTTGAAAATTCTGAAGTACCTCAAGGGCACTTCAGACTATGGAGTAATGTTTTCTGGTAAAAGCGAAGACATTGTTACTTACTCTGATTCGTCCTTGGGTACCAGCGCCGTAAATGGTCGCTCAACTACTGGATATATGGTCAAGAGTTTCGGAGGATCTTGTCTCTTGGAAATCCAAGAAACAAACTCATGTGGCCCTCTCGACTTGCGAAGCTGAGTACATTGCCATGTCGGAAGCATGCAAGGAACTTACAAGCATTCGAACCCTTTGTAACTTCCTCACTGGAATCGACATGCTTCCAACCTTGAAATGCGATTGTACCCCTGCCATAGCTGTCGCCATGACCAACGACTCTAGAACCTTGAAACACGTGGTCAAACTATGCATGCTTTATGTGCATGAAATGTTCAAGCATATTAAATGGGTTCCAACAAATGAGCAAATTGCTGCCTGTTTCACAAAGGCGTTGCCACTTGAAAAATTTGTTCAATTTAGGCAAATGCTATTGAAACATGCTAATGATCCGTTTTAATGCTTTGCAGAACCTTGGAACTAGTTTGAAAGCGTTCCGTCTACACTTGAATTGAAGCTTTCCCTTGATTCGGATGGACGTGAATTTTCGTTGTTTTGAATTGGATATAGCCTGTCTCTATGGATCCCAGTTGTAGCTGAAATGTGCTCAATCTTATTTTGAAGAGGAGGGAGTGCTAAAATATGGTTTCACCTGATCTTCAAAATAGGATAGTACACGCCCAGATACAAGTGTCAAGGAACTACAATATGACTTCGATAGTTATTATTTTTAATAACTATCACCTGTGCTTCCTTGGATGACTTCAGTGTGTGTCTGTGTGTGTTTGTTGCCTTGTAATGAATTCTGGAAATAAATTCATTCTTGCGTTGTGCTTCCTATGAAATTGCGAACAGTATCATTCTTGAAACTTTGAACACAGGCTCATTAGTTGGTGAGTAAATCATTACTATGTCATTCGTCATAGGTACGGCAGATTTTCTTGATTAACTTGGGTTAGCCGTCCTCACCTAACTACTTTTGAAAGGTTTCAGCCGGCAGTAAAGCTCCGATCCGGTTTTCGATTCAGGACGATTTCAATTTGTACTTCTATTTACTCTGTAAATATCGAAGTAAAAACACCCTTTGGTTCGATACCATGTAAAATAATCCCATTCTCTTACGTAAACAGTTATTTGCATCGACGAGAACTTCATTACGTTCCCGAAATTGTCGGATAGTTTGATTCCAATCAACTTAAACCCGGTGCAAAGTTCGAAATCGGTACTGGCTATTAAATTGTCAAGCCCTTAAACGTGACTCGTGTTCTTAACTCCGGTCGAAATAATTGCATTGTTTACAAATTGAATAAGTTTGGCCCTAATCCACGAGCACATGTGTGCAAAGGTCCAACTCCAACTTGTGTCGGTTCTACCCCCACCCCCGGTCTTTCCTCGCCCTCAACCCTCCAACATCCCCCAGCTAACCCCCAAAGGAGAACTTTTTGGGACGAAAAGGTCGGGAACTTGGGACTGTTGTTGCGGCCCCATGAAAAAAACTTTGATTAAATGCAGAACCTCTCTTTTGCTTAAAACATGTCTCTAAGTAGGATAAAATAGGATTAGAATCAAATTGAATAAAAGACCTACCTCGTCATCCCTTTTCTTCTCGGCCGCAAATCTCTTTCTTGTTGCGGGAAGCAACAATAAATAATGTACACAAAAGAAAAATACCTTTTGTCTCCGGTAATCGGTTTATGCGGTCATCTCAGGCACCGAATCGGGCTCTTTGTCATTCTGAATTGAATTGCGAGCGTTATAAAATAAGCGACTTCATTTTGAAAATTTGTTTAATGCTCCAAGTCAAAGTAAAGGCCGCTATCTTATCGGAACAGTAGGATCGATTTTCAGGATTGGTTTCTAGTGAAACAATTAAATTGCTTTGGAACAAAAACGAAAAACTCATGGGTGCCATTCGAACACAGAATACAGCCAATACTCGAGGTATAATGTACCTAACATATTATGTTCATCTTCTTTTAATGGTAGGCTAGGTACTTGGTACCTTGTATACCTACCTAGCGCTGTTGAAAAGCAAGGGTCATTAATTTCTGGGACTTCAGACTTTAGAAATCTGTGCTATAATTCTGGCTATCCTCTCCCAAATGGCAGACTTCCTCTCCCAGTGAAAGGATTTTTGAAATCGGATCAAAATTGGCTGCGTGAGAGTGGAACAGATATAGGAACCGCATAAAATCGAGATTAAAAGTAAACTTGAGTAACCTCATTTGAATTCGGTTAAAAAGCAGGTCGCATACAATACATGAAAAAAGATGACAGCGATACCTTAAAGCACAAAGGGCATATGTCCAAAAACCCCCCGTCAAGCTATCAAAATTTTTGCGATGCGATGCAAAAATAGCGTCCGTTAGGTGGTGTAACATCATGCAACATCTTTCCGAACCAAACGAATCGTAATAGATATTAGGCGAATTATTGGAACATCATGCACCAAAAATGGTGTTCGCCTGAGGCGAAGTGGAGTCGCCCCATGAACGGGCGCAGATACAATTGAAATTTAATCTCCAGCGAGTGATTGCGTATATAAAACTATAATCTGGATCCATCGCAGCTCTCTGCCTCGATCACTGCTGTCCCATCATTGATAGATTTAGCTCCATCTGAGCCTGCATCTTCAGCAGGGTGTACGCCTCTCAGTTCGTCACTGATGGTGTTCAACGATTTGCCTTGCGTTTCCGGTATGATGTACATCGATATAATCGCACCTAACAAGCAAAAGCACGCTTCATAAATAAAGTTACCATATTTGCCCAGTTCGTCCAAAGGGGAGTACACTTGTAGGCACAGTACTGAAACTATAATTTTAGTCGTCCCTCCTACGGCCATCAGCACACCTCTGATACTAGGAGAGGCTATTTCACCAGAAATTACTTCGTTGGTCCCCAAGAACATTTGGTTCGCTAACGTGTAAATAATCAAGAGAACTAGCGGGGGATATATTTCTAATTCCAACCCGACTTCCTTATTGAACCAGAACATAATTGAAAGCAAAGCCAGAGCGATGGACATTTTCACGAAAGAAAGTATTAACGTGATTCTCCGACCGCTTCTCTCGATAAGATAGCAACTAGCCATGCCGGCTATGAAACGAATGCAGGCTAACATCAATGCACCTTCGCCTGCAGTGATAATCGCCGGCTTCACCGTATCGCTCAAAATGGGCCCTGCATACGTTTCTATAATTGTCGTACCCCCCAGTTCACCGAACGCGTTCAGAAAGACAATAATCAAAAGCGATAGCCTCTGGCCCTTGCAGGACATGAACTTTTGGCAATCTACGTAGGTTTTAGTCTTTTTCAAACCGTTCATCCTGTCTTCAATCACGGTTGGATCACTGCCATGGTACCACTGCAGGCTTCTTCTAGCGTCATCTGCTCGATTCTTGAGAATCAGGTACTGCGGCGACTCCGGCAGGGTGTACAGCAGGATGGCCGATATGATCGAGATGGAAAATCCAACCCAATTGAAGACGTGGAAGCTGCAGATCTCCCCCAGAACGTGCGCTAACAAAACTCCACAGCTGTACCAAAACACGATGATAGAAATGAGAGATCCGCGGACGTTGTCGTCTGCCATTTCTGATAAAATGATGATCCCGAGGACGAGGCCGGATATTGTCGTGGACCCGATAAGGGCTGCGCCGACGTAGAGTCCGTTAATGTCTGATAGTGTGGCCAGCAGCCCCCAGCCCAGGGGGACGAGGAACGAGATGGCCCAGGCCCCAGATCGGCGCCCGAAACGATCGCAGAGGAAGCCGCAAAGCATCGTGTTGACGATTGATGAGAGTTTCATGTACGTTACCATCTTGTTGGTCTCTGATGTGGTCAGCACTCTATTGATAGGATTTTCCTCCGAGCTCAATATCAATATCATAGGGCTGGACCATCCTTCCGTCGTTCCTGAAGCGAAGGCCGTCACGGATACTGCAACAGGAGGGCCGAGGCCAAAGTTAACTCCAATCCCCTATTTTTCCATGTTTACATAGTAAATTGAAGTATTGGAATCTTCCTATATCGAGAATCGGAACGGAGCTTCAGAAAAAACTTTTTCTCATAGGTACATATTTACCCAGAATCACTTCCTGAAAAAGAGTAGGTCCGTCCGTCTTTGGTCATTTACAAAAATGGCCATAGCTCCCTCAATTCTCAACATTTTTTTTCACATTTCTTGATCTGAAATGATTGACTCGGCAAGGCCTAACACCCTGTTTAATCGAAATTCGAATAACTCAAAGTACTTCCGATATATTTGCATTTCTAGTGATTTCTATTTTATTTTTTCCGGCCACAAAAATGAACCGATTTGAGCGTTCTTGGTCTTAAAACCTTTGTTTCCCTTTCAGAATACGTGGATATTTTTTATGTCCCGATTATGAGGTGGATTTATACCTTTTTTCGTTTCACCCTCGGGTTTTTACGCAACGAGATGAACATTTTTTCGTAGAAATTTCACTCACCCGCCAAAGTTGTGTAGAGCATTCGTCCGAGTCCCGGGATGCTGCGTAAAGCTTCTTTGTTGACCGCATAGTGAGAATGATGACTGATATCGATTACATTTGGAAAAACACCCCTTCGGGAAGTTTCCTCCATCTTAAATAGGTATACATACGCAAATGCAATGTAACCGTGAAACGAGTTCGCTCAACTTATCTAGAGATAAAGCTATTTATTGAACAGATAAGATCCCATTAGCTGCACAACTTCCCTGTTCAAATACTCAACCGACACTTAACGAAAATACAGCTTTCCACGGTGGATCCGGCTCCTCGAAAATTCGGCTTCTCGAAAGCTGTCAAATTTGACTTGGCAACTGCTATGCGGACATTTTGCAATCATGCTCAAACCCTGAAATGTTAGCAGGTACAATGGTGTTGTCTGCTCGGGAAAAGAACATTATTAGGTACCATCTTCATAATTGGTTTTAATGATAGATGATCGAATCTTATGATGCTGCAGTCGTGAGATCATGGGGTTAGGGGTCATGATTGGGCTGAATAAATGACTGCTGAATCTACAATAAAATCAACCTTTGATTTTTGGTTCTTTACTTTTTCTCGAGTAATTTCAAACTCTACCCAACAGTTGTTGTTCGGATGACGCTCCTCATCTTGCAAAAGACTTGCAGTCCCGAAATCTCGCTATTCACCAATAGAAACATGTCGTCGTTTGCTTAATTTACGCACGGGCTCTGACATGAACATAACGGAATGGCAGCCCTGTGAAATTGGCTCGTTCGTCTCAGCACAATTGTGTCGAACTTCGAAAGCGAGGCTTTGAGTGAGGAAAATACTACGGGGGAACTGGAAGTTAGTGAAGTAAAACACCTAGAACTTGAGCCGGGACTGTGGATAAAGGCTGGCAAAAGAGACGTTCGTTTGCCTTTCTCGATGGGAAGCTGAAAAAGAGGGTCACCCGACGCGTCTTGTAAATCGTTGAAATATTGCCCAGGACTTCCAAGTGGTTGGGACCGCACACGTGACTCTCACCTTTATTCTCTCTCAAGTTTCTTTTTGCCGAAGGTTCACCGCTATTCTGTGCAGGGAACTCCGTTGCTGTCATTCCCGATCGGAGCAGCTTAGACTGACGAACCGTTAACTTTAACTCGGCGGACGGTCAGATGTATATTTCAATGTATAAATTCAATATCGTCGTTTTAGGACCATCATAGCACAACTAAAATTTGACAACTTTTCAGGAGAAAGGAAAAATCAATTTTTTTCGAATGCATTAACGCAGGTATCCAAGCGTATCTAAGGGATGTTTCAATGGGTTCCACGACGAGTTTAGTGAATCTGAAACCGAGCAGTGATATGGCACAGAGAGTAAACACGATTTTCCGTTTTACCTATAAACTGCCAAATTGTTAGTTGTGATGGTTCTTTAACGACGATTTATTTTGTAACTGTCGTATGATGAGGAACTGCTGAGATTTTCAGATATATTCTCTCACGTCAAATCACCAGAATGATGAAAACTTTGAATTTTAGAGGCATGAGCTTTGAATGAATCAGACGGCTCCAAATATGACAATGTCATCATTATATGATATAATATCATTATATAATTAGAAGCTGACGTGTAGTAAAACAGCACATCCGGACCCATGCTCTCCATGTCGGAGGGTATCAGGCATCTACCTCGAGAGGTGGATATCCCAGGTTCGAATACTGGCGGAGAATTGAATTTTTATTTTTTCCCGCTTGACCTAATGACAGCATCAGGGAGGTAATACCCGATCCAATGGAAGGTAGGACGACAAAATTTGTCATACATTATGCTGTTGTTATGTATCGTGTTGCTGATAATTTCCCTCCAGGCCCTTATAAGGGTCTATATCGATACCTTAAAGCACAAAGGGTGTATGTCCCAAAATATCAATTTTGAGATTTCGGTACCGAAAGAATCTACTCATCAGGACCTATCGATCGCTCCAAAAATCATGATCCTTTTATTCATTTTTGGGACCAAAAAACGATAAAATCGAAAAACGACAAATATTTAAAGAGCATTTATCTTGGCAGTGTTAAGTGGTACCAAAGTTCTGGTTAAACGAGGTTGTAGATCTTGGCCAGACAAACATTTTTTATTTGGCGAATTTTTTCATGGAATTGAAAACTATGGGAGAAATCTTTATTTTGTAAATTGATCAAAAACATATTTTGCATTTTTCTCATTATACCATTTTTGGACATAAGCCCTTTGTGCTTTAAGGTATCGATATATAACTAGCAAATCTTAAGTGAAGCAAATCGTGTTCTGAAAAAAAGTAGTGAAGATACTGTAAGGTAAGTAACATCTTCGTGTTGAGACAAATTAATATATATTAAACTCAAACGTCCAATCTTGAAGATGTTAATGAAGAGTAAGCAGTAACAAAGCTGTTATGAAGGTGCTCAGCCCATCTTCGATAACTCATGGGGCAAGTTCAGCAGTTCTACAACACAATTAGGATCAACCGTCCAATTAAGGGGCCGCCTAGCAATTAAGACTGTACCGGTTTGAATCTTGCTGGCTAACGTCTGCAGTCTCGGCCATGCACCAGATAGAATACGATACAAACTCTTTGTAATACTTTGCTGGGATTTTTAAAATGATAAATCCGCCACTGAATTCGCAAGCAATTTGAAGCATTCCCTCAAAAGTGAGCGTGTGAATTTGAAATGTTCAAGTGCCCATATGATAAAAACCACTTACGATGTTCAGAATTTGATAGTCTCAGCAGAAGTGCTATGCTACCTAATCAGTATTGCAGTGAACTTGTGCAGGGTTACAAAAGGGTGCAAAATTTCGGAAGAAGATTCTGCCTCTTTCACGAGTAGGACGGCAAACGAAATCATCGCGTAGAAGTTGAATAGCTAAGGTAAAAAAACATCAGAAAGGTTGAGGTCACCTTTGGATTTGTATTCCCCGCTATGTCCACACTGATGCGAATAGATCGACACTTCGGAGGTTTTCCCACCTTTTTTTGCTTTTGTCTGGCTCTCCAACCTCAGAAGGCTCCTAACTTTAGCCCATCCTTTTCCGCAAAAGTCCTGATTAAATTCCTGATGGACGTGACAAGTGATTGCTTTTAAATCTGAACCGCATTTCCAATTCCAGGCCTCGGCTTCCTTCCTGCCCGCCTTTTTCCAGTCTCAGCCGCGCGCTCACGTCTTCCATACAAACTCAATAACTCATTTTAACGTCTACTAACTTTATCGGAGCGATTCGCCTTCCAAGAACGTACTCAACAGGAGATGCCCATTAAGGTTCTTTGTCAATACTCACGTACCCTTTTTGGGCTGGGTGTGAATTTAGAGCTTTTCTCCTTTTTTTTGACGACGTTACCCGCATGCTTTTCGAGTCTTTAACCGCACGTTCAACGGCTTTGTTCCTTTTTGAGCGCGTCCAAGACCGCCATTAAATACTTTGGTGTTATACATGATGCATATCGTCGCCTTAGAAGCAGCATGACACATCTCACATTCGACAACTTTTCAGAAAAAAGGAAAAATCGATTTTTTTCCAATGCATTAACATAGGTATCCGAGCGTATCTAAGGGATATTTCAGTGGGTTCCACGACGAGTTTAGCGAATCTGAAACCGAGCAGTGATGTGGCATTGAGAGTAAACATGATTTTCCGTTTTACCTAAAAACTGCCGAATTGTGAAATTGTGTGTTGTGAATTGTGCCATGCTGCTTTTAAGGTAACGATATCTTATTATAAATTTTGCTCTTGGCGCTCTAAAAAAATTTTCTTTCGAGTAAGCGACTATATGGAATAATAGGTTACAATTTTCTTCCCATATTTTTAAGTGGAGGGAATTTTCAAAAACTAAAAATCGAATTTTTGGGAAAAATTGGGACATATTGTTACCCGTAAACCCGATCCCGTAACCCGTACTCATACGATTAAGCCCTTTATGAAAGCTAAGTGCTTAGTCCGTGTAAACTATTATCAGGTCTCAACATAATTTTTGATCAATATTGATTTCAATATTGATGCCGTATGAAAATTCTTCCTCCCTCAATGTTCTCTCTGCATTAATTACACGTCAACTCCCAGAAATTGGAGACAAGAAAATCCTCAGATCGCGTATACCCAGAAAAACAATTTTCCCCTTCCGTGTAATGACCTCATCGTGCTCTCAGTCCGTGTGAAATAAGGAACGAAAACGGCATCCGTCTTTGTCGTTGCCCTTTACCCCAGTATTGCGCAAACCGCATCGAAAAGAGAGCAAAAGTTTTTTAATCTCTCAAGGAACCGCGGGATGACATTACGACCCGCGCAATTAATTTCCGTATATTTTTTCCGGATTGGATTTTGGGTGAAGTCCAAAGCATTTCCCATCGCGGCACTTCTCAGCTCAGCACAGAGGTCGTTTCTACGGGAGGTCCGAAAGATCTATCCGGTACTGGAGTCCGACTGATTTACGGGCCTTTGACCTGGTAATTATCTGGGGTAATGAAATATCACCTTTCTTCCGCTATCCGTCCCTTTCCATCCTAAGGAGGTCCTGGTGGTCGTTTTTCATTAAAGATTGGGGCAAGAAGTGCAAACCCTCGTTTTACTCCGAGTATCCTGGTTCGATTCTAGGGTCGGATGAAAAACGATTGGTATTGGCGTTGGCTGCTGAAAAATGCCCGAACTTACGGACATACCTACCAAAGATGAAACCATAACTCCAACTGGGGAAAGACGCATTCCTCCAACAATATTGTCTTGCCACGCGATAGCTATTACATTTTGCAGATTTATTTCCCCCCACGATCTCACTCAACAGGTAGCTTTTCTCTCCAATAATAGAATAATCTCTGATTTACCGACCGGAGGTCTGGGGCATTACGAATGTAGGTACTTTTAAATAATTGCACAGCTAAAATAGGCTTGTCTCATTTGATCTTCTTGGGTGGTTGTTTTTATCATCTTGTAGTTAGTAGCTAATTTTCTGCGATTAGAAAAGCAGAATAAAATACCAGCGTTAATTAATGAAATCATTTTTAGTCCTTTGAGACTAAAGAGATTATTTTTTTAGAAATAGCGCTCATTTTTCAATCTGCAGTATTTGCAATTTCGATCATTTTTATGCATTATTTTATGCATATTATTCATGTAATAATATGTTCGAAGGGTTGAACGATAATGTACTTCCCGATATGCGAATCAGAAAAATACATACTTGCCTTACCTATGTAATTTGCTCAAGATATACTACACAAAATATGAAAAGACAACAGAAAATTGAAAATTCGGTTCCCAAATACGAACTTGAGCCTAAAGGCACACTATTGACGGGCAAGCTCCGCTCGCATCCCATCGCAGCGCCAAATTTCCAATTCGTCAGTGTCAACATCTTGTCAACCAGTGTCAAGTCTCCAACTGCTGTTTTTTGATATTGGTGCGCATTGTGGTGCAATTGTGGTGGTGTTACTGCCAGGGAGGGCATCGAACTGGTGGAAAAATGCGCTCCACTTGTGTGACTTCACTTTTTATTATTATTTTATGTTGAAACATTTTACGGGAACTTAATTCTGTTTTAATACTAGAATTAAAATCGACGTCGCACAATTCGCACGTCGCCATGAGGCATCAAATTGTTTAAAATCCCGCATGAAGCGACTCGTCAGATTAAGCTCATCGTGAAGGACGAGAAACTGCCGAAATCTCAATCCCTGCTAACTGCGAAGGGTCAAGATTTTCATCAAGTTAGCATATTAGGGGAAAAGTGGAGAAGCCCTCGAACTGCAAGGGATGGAGTCAGGGACAGTCCACCAAGTTCGAGGTTAGTATTTCGAGGGGCGAAGGGGCGGGGTGCCCCGGGGGCCCTTGTTGCGACCGGAAGCCGTCCAAAGTCCGAGGTTCCAACTGGCGGAGTCTGCGCCACCTCCGCTTCCAGACGCCCTCCGCCCCAGCGCCACCCCCAACCCCGGCATCTGTCGGTCCATCTTCAGTGCTTGGGGATCGGTCGGTGAGTTTGGTACGTACGAAAGGTGGGTCACCCCTCCAGCCCTCGCGATCGTTCGCTTTGCGTATTTTCGAGGTGAGTCAGAATCAAAATCTATTTAAAACCAGTGGTGCGTAGATAGCAGATTTTAAAACGTAAAAGTGTGGCACAATTTGATCATATTTTGACTGCTTTTGAGGGTGTTCAAGTCGAAAATTTCAAAAACTCACTATGCCAATTTTAAAACTTGTCTAAAACCGCCGAGATAACACACAATACTTCCATATTTTGAAAGGTAGAATTGTGTCTCAATTTGATCATATTTTGACAGCTTAAAAGTGTGTTTAGGTCAACAATATCCAAAAACTCACAATGCAAATTTTAAAACTCGCCTAAAATATAAATACGCTCAGATGTAGGAAGGTGAAAAATATCCACATATTCTGCAAGGTAAAACAAATATTTTAAGACCAAGAAGGATCAAATCGGTTCATTTTTGAGGTCGGAAAAAAAGATAACACTAAAAATGCAAATATGTTGCAAGTACTGTGAGTTATTCAAATTCCGATTAAATATCGTGTTAGGTCTTGCCAAGACAAACATTTTCCTTGAACTGAAGTTCAAGGAATTGGGAAAAAGTAAGTGAAGGTATGTAAAAGAAAGGTAAATTTGTATGAGTAAAAGTTTTTTCCGAAGCTCCGTACCGATTTTAGGACGATTTTCAATACTTCCATTTACTCTGTAAAAGAGAATAACTTTTTGATGTAAAATATTGGCATAATCTCTTATGAAAGGTTTTGTACCTTGCATAATTATACCTTGATATACTGGCCATGAAATATTTTTAATTTGTTAATTATTAAGTATACCATAGATGTGAGGCATTTTTGGCCAGTCATCAATATTTTGACTCGAGTTATGTGTGCGTGCATTGACAGCAAGCAGTGAAGTCATAAAAAAAACTTTCTTAGCTTCGGAAAATTTTACTCGGTTAGAGACTTGAATAAATGTCTGCCCGGAAGAAAATTTTCTGGGAAAAAGAACGGGAATATTGTACCTTGGGAATACCTAAATGTATAGGCATGTAAAATTTATCCGACTGTCAGAAAAGGAGCTCAAATCTTCAGAGGGAATGATGCATGATCCACTTCGGAGGTTTGCTATATCGATAGCTTCTTCCTCGGTATCCATTATGTACTTAGCGCGATATTTTCGAAGGATTCCAAGGACTCTTGGGATTGGATAGCCTGAAAAGTTTCCCTATCACTATTTCTTGACTTTTTCCGCCGCTGGCAATGAAACCATTCGATCAAATTTAGTCCTTCCAACGAGTGATTGAGGTTGTCGACTCTTTATTATTGTATGTCATAATATGACAATGTCGATTGATAAATTATATCGATCAACGGAGCTACCAACAGACACCTTATAATTTTTGGTGACAGTGGCCCTGAGTTCGTTCATTTTATGCCTACATCGTACAAACTGTAAACATTTTCGGAATTCCGCAACGGTGAAATGCAACGGAGTTCAGGTAGTCGCTTTTGTCCTTCCCAAAATGCCTGATATTCGCTTGGCAGAGAGGGGGTGGTTCTCAAAAAAAAAAAAAAAAAACGCAATTCCCAAGGTCTGAATTCTAAAAAAGTGAACCTTCTAGAAAAAATTTCAAAAAATTCACGGAGCCTCGTGGGATCATAAAAAACAATAATTGATCATTATTAATTATCATTGATAATTATTATCAACTCAAGACGCATCTCAATTTCAATCTTAGGCCTTCAAACTGGAACTTCTAACATTGATACGGTAGTGGTAATGAGAAATGCAGCCGGTAATGAGAATTCTTCAACGTTGCAAGATTATCTACCTACCTTTCAATAATTTACTTTTCAAATCAGTCAGGTATGACTTTATACTCACAAATTTAATCATAGAGGTTCGTAGGAACTTAATAAACACACTTGACAAAATAAAACCCTGAGTATATACAAACTATATACGAAAAACGAGAAAGGCCCCCACCGGCCCCTACCGGTATTGATATTGTGAAGCTGTAGTCAGTTAATAGGTCTACGAGTCCATAAAATTTTATGTAAAATCCAAGCCTATGCATCAAAAAGGGTCCAAAAATCGACGACAAGAGTAAAACATAATCTTTTTTTGAAGTCGGTCAAAAATAGTGAACCATACTTTCACCTTTCAATAGGTAAATCATCATGTCGATACCTTAAACCACAAAGGGCATATGTCCAAAAATGGCATAATGAGAAAAATGCAAAGTAAGTTTTTGATCAATTTACAAAAATAAGGATTTCTCCCATAGTTTTCAATTCCAAAAAAAAATCGCTAAATAAAAAATGTTTGTCTGGCCAAGATCTACAACCTCGTTTAACCAGAACTTTGGTAGCACTCGACACTTCCAAGATAAACGCTCTTTAAATATTTGTCGTTTTTCTATTTTATCGTTTTTTTGTCCCAAAAATAGATAAAAGGATCATGATTCTTGGAGCGATCGATAGGTCCTGATGAGTAGATTATTTTGGTAACGAAATCTCAAAATCGACATTTTGGGACATATGCCCTTTGTGCTTTAAGGTATCGATATGATTAATTTCTTAAGCTTTCTCGACCAATTAAAGCAATGAATTGTCTCTCACCCACGACCAGCCATCGGATGGTGAGTGAGCAAATGTGCGATCACCATGGCTGCACAAAAACGGTCAGCGTCCATTGTGAAATGATGGATAAATCACTTCCAGGATGCGGCACAACCATAGGACTTGGAGGAATTTAAAGCGACATTTCGGGCGATATTCCAAAAATTGGTTTTCGACCGTTTTTTGTTCCTTGGCTAATAAAGATACGTGCAGGGATACATCCGAATTTCATCTCATGCACATTCATTAAAGGGCAACTGTCCTTCAATCTCAAATATGCAATTGGCATTTCAAATGAGCGTATTATCATGGCACGTTCTCTCTCGTACAGGCTATGGTCAACTGAGTCGGCCGGGAGGGTTAAAAGGCAATACTGTTCGGTGAAATGAGATTATTGCAAACCAAATTAAAATCGGGACGATATATGGAACGACCTAACGAACGTGGTTCATATCGCTCGAAGGCTCGCCGGTCCAATGAACGATTCTGGCGGTCCGTTGTGCCTCGTTCTGGTCCGGGTTAGCTATACTAGGTAGGTACACCGCCAGATCTAGCGCTTGGATAATTAAAAGTCCCCTTTCCCGCGCAGATGGACAGGCGGACCTGCCGCAAATTGCCTCCTTTCTACTCTCGGCTGACGTTCCCCCATCAACTAGGTTCATTGATCAATAACCTGAGAGCGAAAGTTGCAAAAAAGCAATTCCTCACTGCGCCGTGGATTTTTACAATTGGTTTATTAACCAATGAAAAAACCATTGTAATCGAACAAGAAAAAAATCTTTCTAACCTCCACTGAAATTTTCATAGTGCACGTTTCGAAAGGTGTAGAATCCCGAATCTGCAATAAAACAATATCTGTCCGTCCACCGTTCACCGTGAACACTTTTTTTTTCAAAAAATAAATTTAATAATTTTTTCTGAGATTTTTAACTTTTAGCGGAAACGTTGGTAGTGGCGTGCCTGGAAGTGATTCGTGCCGTCACACAAGGAGGGGGGGGGGCTTGTGTAACCTCACTAATGAGTTAGGTACCTACATACATTCTACTGAGTTCCCTATGTAGGTGTTCAGTTTTCTAAAATTATTCTCAAAGAATCTTCGTCTGAAAGTTGTATGAGCGCCATCGAGGTGTTTCTACATTGTCGGGATTGGATTTCCAGATTGTGGTTACTCAATGACGGTTTGCCAAACACAGAAATGGCTGACTACATAGCTCTCCTTTTGTTTTCTCCCGGCACCAGAAATTGTTTGAACAAGGGTATAGCTTGTTTGGAAATGCTAGAGCTGATCGTTTTTTCATTCGTACGCGAGGTTTATTCCTCTCTGGTCAGTGTTGGTCAAAGCAGTTATTGATGTGCAAATAATGCTACTCCAGCCCCTGTCTTGTCCTATCCAGCCGAGTCATCACTGACGATGAGACCGAAAATTCGTGAACTGCCATCATTTCAGCTGCCGCTAAAAGTTCAGCAAACATTCCTCTACATCAGCTGTTTCTCTCCTCGCAGATGAATAACAGCATTGTAGGATTTGTGTGAAAAAATATTCCCACGGTTTTTTCTTTCGGCATATATATAGGCGAAAATATATATGTCTATAAATACTTATATAAATAATTAAAAAATAGGATTTTCGTTATTTTTATAATAGCAGATAGAGTTGTTATTGTTGATCCAAAGAGTCCTCGAATAACCGAAAAATTTCGATCATTAAATCATCATTAAATGAAATTGAAATTTTCAACCTCGGAGCGGTGGGCGATTCTAATAGGGAGAAGGTAAATTCCTATTTATAATTCCTTGTGTAAAACTTTATTAAACATTTTCACAGAACTAATTGTTGTGTTACTCTCGGTTTCACAATAATAAAAAATACGGACGTCCTACTCAATAAAATACGGTGTGCTTTTTTGGAGCAAAGATGGGTCGATGTGGGATTACTTCAGACGGGAGTTTATGGTCCATCGAAACGAGCGTCATGATCAATAAAATGTTCACAAAAAACACCTAACCAGCACAACAAGATTCTGCTTGGTCCTGAAATCAAACAGCAAGGGAGCAGGATTGCCAATTTTCTTCGAATCCTAAACGCACGTTGGACACTTTAATTTTTGGACTGAGCAATTCTTCACTTTCGCACAATTTTCTGCTCCTTTAACTTAATGTCAGAAAACCGTGAATACTATTGAAATTTAGGAAATTCGACAGGCTTTCCAACGGTATCTTCATTTCTGGAATTATTCAAAAATTAAAGAAAGGAAGACCCCTTCAATTAAATCAATCTCAAGTGTGAACCCCTTGTTGTACATCAAGGTTAATTAGAGTGCATCAAGGTTAATTAGAGTTCACTGAAAATGAGGGTCCTCGTACTTCATCATCAGTTGATAAAGGAAGATAAACTGACTCTATTTTTCTGGTCGATTTCGATATTAATCAAACTGGATTAACTGCGATTGTAAAATTTTTGATTTTTGCAAACATTTCTATGCAACCGGCTCACGTTAACGTATAATTACCGAAAAATGTTCATCCTCAACTTAACGTTAATAAAACCGGATAAAATTGTATCTTCGTGGCAAGTTTGCCATAAAAACCGATGGCTTTAACCAAGGAAACAAGATTTCAGAAATATTCCACCTATATTTAGCTCGGGGAGGAGCCTCGTTCACCCTGATTCCATTTTGCTTTTGTCTAACGGTTTTCCATCCCACCTGAAATCCTATTACCTGGCGCTGGAGAGGACAGATTCGCCATTGTAGTCTCCCCGAGCGGCAGCTCCTCTCCTTTCGCTCAGATAAACGCCAATGAAGTGGTGAGCCAGGGAGCTGAGTGTCTTACTGGAAAATTGAGTGTGGAACATCACGCATTTCCGGCTGCCTTGTTGGATGTCTGAGCTTGGGCGAGGGAAACCCGCAAATTGAGCGATTGGGGTCAAATCCGTTCAAAGTCATTGGCTGCTTTAATAATGGAGCCTGGTAGTTTTCCTAACCGACTTCAAAAAGGAGGAGTTTACTCGAGATTGGAAGATCACTCGAGTTGATCTGTCGCGAGGTTTTTTTTTTATGTTGTGTTTTTTTCACTTCTACACAGCCGATTTCGACCTGATTTGAAAGAATTTGAAATATCCAGAAATTCTGCCATTTGGTACCACTGTTTTTTTAGGATTCATATTGGTGGCACTAAAACCGAAAACTTGATGACAGTTTTTGAGAAAGTGGCTGATGGAATGCATCTAAGAAATGATTTTGCTGCGTGAAAATAAATAATATCGATTGAAAACTGCGGAGGCTTGGAAATCGGATCGCCAAGGGATCCATCAGAATTTCGAATTCTTTTCTCTTTGGCATTAAAATGAACAAGGCTCGAGGGTCGTCTTTTCCCAACGGGTTGAAGATTGTGTGGGTATCCCTCCGTATATTGTTTCAATTTTTCCACGAGAGGAGCGACCCCGTACGCTCAGGGGTACACGTTAAATTAAACATTAGGTAGAAAACATAATTTCATCCCTTCATAATCTCGTGCACTCGTTTCTTTTGTTAATGTAAGGAACATTGCCGTTGAGCATGTCAATTATTTCGGCCAAAGTCTTCCCCTTCGTCTCGGGAACGATGTACCATGAAATGATTATCGCCGAAAAGGCGAAAACCGACTCGATGAGAAAATTGACGTAGCTGTTGTATTGGACTAAAATTGAGTAGGCCTGTAACGTTCCGATCGTCACTATTAGCGTGACGATGCCCACAATAACGACAGCGACACCTTTGATTTCCGGCGTTAGCATTTCACTCGCTATCACTTCGCCCACGGTGCCGACTCCTACGGTGTACGTGAACACGTACGTGCTCAACACCACGATCGGTATCCAGCCCAGATGGCTTATGTCGAGATCCGACAGGTCCTGAACCGCCGAATAAATCGTGATAGCTACGAGACACACGGTTATTGAACAGTAAGAGAATAACACGAGGACCCTCCGGCCGAAACGCTCGACAATTTGGATGACGATCAACGACGCGATGAATTTTATGCTCGCCATAATGGCGGCTGAAGTGTTCGGATCCAGGACGCTGTCTGCATTTTGGAAGATTTTGCTCGCATAGCCATTGATAACCGCCGAGCCTGACAGGGGAGAAAATGCCGCGATGAAAACAAATATCGTCAGAGCCTTGACGCTCGCCTTATTTTTGATAACTTTCTTGAACGTCAAATCGCTTTTCTTGACCTTCGACCAATTCTTGATTTCTTCGTCAACCATCGCAGATTTTCCACCTCGGTACCATAATAACGCTTTTCTAGCTTCGGGCACTTTCCCTTTCAGCAGCAGAAACTGCGGCGACTCGGGTATCCAGAAGAAGAAGACGGGGAACAACAATGGGGCTATCATATTGATAGCGGTGAATAGCCTGTACGAGCAAACGGTGCCCAGAAGGAAACCCATCAGTGAACCGGTGTGGGACGCAAACTGAGAGTACGTCATTAGGGTCCCTCGCACAGAAACGTAGGAGATCTCCGATAAGTAAATCGGTCCCAGAAAAGCCATTCCTATCTGCGACATTCCCATGAGAAACCGTCCGACGTAAAGTTGGTTCTTACTGGTTGCCGAAAGGAGTGCGAACCAGCCGATTATCGTAAAAAAGCTGGACGCGTAACCGCTCATTTTTCGACCGAACCTATCCATGACTGCCGCGAAGATGAAAACCCCGGCTATGGATGCGTAGCCTGGAAGCGTCTCCAGCCAGCCGATGTCTGGCGTTGACATTTTACCGACGGGGCTGTCGTCGCTCTCGAGGACGAGGATCATCGGCGACACCCAGCTTCCCGATGATCCTAACGCGTAAGAAGCGATGCAAACTGGAACAAAATAAAACGAGTTTTCAACAAAAAAAAAAAGTTTTCTTCAGTATCATCAATGATCTTACCGCATCGATACCTTAAAGCACAAAGGGCATTATATGCCCCAAAATGTCCCATATGCCCATATTATGTCCCAAAATGTCGATTATGAGATTTCCGTACCAAAAGAATCTACTCATCAGGACCTATCGATCGCTCCAAGAATCATGATCCTTTTATCTATTTTTGGGGCCAAAAAACGATAAAATAGAAAAACGACAAACATTTAATGAGCGTTTATCTTGGAAGTGTTAAGTGCTACCAAAGTTCTGGTTAAACGAGGTTGTAGATCTTGGCCAGACAAACATTTTTTATTTAGCTAATTTTTGCATGGAATTGAAAACCATGGGAGAAATCTTTATTTTTGTAAATTGATCAAAAACTTGTTTTGCATTTTTCTCATTATGCCATTTTTGGACATATCGACAGTCATAGTGTAAAAACCTGTAAACTTACACTTGTGTATTTTTGAAAACTTTTCAGGAGGCCAAAAAAACCGTTTATTTCAATTTAAATGGACGTTTAGTTTATTGTTCCTTTTTTATTCCAAGCCAAAGACCATTACTGACAGTTTAAACGTATTTTGGTCAGAATTTTGTTGCAAGACAGGTTTTTATACAGAAATTCATTATTTACTGGGATTTACACTGAATTGATTACTTACAGGTTATTACAAACCCCCATAGAATCAAAAATATTTGTTGCAGCTGAGTTATGACGCCACCAGACGGTGCGCGGGGCCAATAGCTTCCAGAAAAGCTGAAAACCTCATTTTTGCCAAAAATCGTACTTACAGGTTTTTACACTATGAATGTCGATATGCCCTTTGTGCTTTAGGGTTTCGACATGATGATTTACTGAAAGGTGAAAGTATGGTTCACGATTTTTGGAAGACTGCAAAAAAAGAGGATGTTTTACTCTTGACGTCGATTTTTGGATCCTTTTTGACGCGTAGATTTAAATTTTACATAAAACTAAGCTAAGATTGATAAATTATCAAAGCTAGATTTATCCAAGGACGCTCCCACTATATTTCACCTAAAGCCCGTATCACACGACAGACCGACACGACGTTCAGACCACAGACCGTCTGGACAGACCTATTCTTGGAAAATTTTCCTAGAAATATGGTTCCAAAAGATGAATAAAAACAAACATTGATGCAGGTGCGCCATAGAGAACATATCCATAGCATCAGCCATTCAGAGAATAGGGTCTGCGGTCTGTAGTACAGACTCTGAACGTCGTGTCGGTCTGTCGTGTGGCTTATTGACGGTCATACCTACTGAACATTTCTTAGAAATTAATTAATGCAAGCGTCCTTTCATAAATCTAGCTTTGATGATTTATCAATCTTAGCTTTGCGTTTCTAGCATTCTGATTTACGGAGTGGTGGCTTGGTGTGGTGCCTATGCCACCACTTTCAATGGAATAACCGGAACTGAGAATTCTGTTTTGCGCGTAATGACGTTTTCTCAAAATAGGGCATCGGCGGAAAGCCAGTACGGCCAGTTTGAGCTGTTAACTCCTGGAATGACGTATGCGCATCGATTGACCCTGCACGCGCAAAAGTCAAAGCGCAAATTCCCTCTCAGAATCTCCAATAGGACCACCAAAGCCAATCAGTATGAGGCTCTGCAAATCAGGTAGCCTACAAATTATTTCTTTACTAGGTAAATTCCGTTTTTAGCCTCAGCTATGTAATATATAGCTGTCATATTATGACAGCCTTCCAAATTACCAAAAGTCACTAACAATGAGCGCATTTAATAAAGAGGTGAAGACGTTTTTAGGTCGTCCCGAAAACCGTGCCAAAACGGAAGCGAGATTTAGATTTTAGGACTGTAGATTTGAGGTTCAAAATTATAATAGATTAGCATTGAACTAGCATTGAAGTTAGTTCTTTCGACTCTTTTCGACTGAATGCAATGTATGCAAATAAATAAAGGAATAAATAAATACAAATAAAAATGAATTGATAAACCGGTCCTAACTAAGCAAATAATGTACGACAAAATGCTGAACAGGTACGATAAGTTTTGGTTTATTATTCATTAATTTTTGTTAGTAGTATAATTCGTTGTAATAGCCCAAGAAATGTTTTTTTTATCCTACCCTGAAATTTTTATGGTTTACGTTTCAAAGGTCTGCACCCTCCAAATCTGCAATAAAAAAGAATCCGCCCGTCCCCCGGAGCCATTCGATCAATTTTAGGCTGACTAAAAAAATTGTCAAAATCTCGAAAAAATTGTTTTTTCAAATTCTTTTTAGAAGTTGGTAAACAATGATGAGTAGATATCGTTGAACTGCCGAAGTCAGTAATTTAACTGCCCAAACATGCCTAAAAGTAAAATTGAATTTCTGAATTTCGAATTAATTTTGTCAGTTCTGAATAATGGGTATTTTTGTCAGTTTTTTAAACTAACTTACCGGCAAATGTTGCGTAGTACTGATTCCATATTCCCGGGTAATAGGGTGAAGTATCCGCTTCGACTGGATCCTCGACTTTTTCCTTGACAATCCCGTGCGCGTTACCGTTCCTCTCTAGCTTCATTCTAGTCTACGGAGTATACTCATCTTATCTGCTCATGTTACGTTTGAAAAACGAGATAATGCTATGTATTTTGCATGTGTATCTTGACATATATCCTGACAGAACTGTCTGTCCGCTCCGGTGACGCTAGCAAATAATTAGAGAATGTTTAATTTCCGTCTTGTCCACCTTGCCCATAATCTCTCTTCCGAGAAGATTCTAAAACTGACTTCTCATTTGTTAGTTTCTTATTTATCTTCCTGCGAAATGCGTTTGTAACGCTACACACACTGAAACATTCGGTACAATATTTTAAGCATGGAAAATAACTGGAGCTCAGCTGATCATTGTAATTTTAATTCACCTCTGTACAAAAAAAAATAATAATAATAAATAAATAAAATACAATTTATTTTATTTAAATAAAATTTATTTATTTAATTTATAAATTTATTTATTTAATTTAGATTGTATTTATTTATAAATAAAATTTATTTATAAATAAAATGTATTTATTTAATTAATAAATAAGTGAGCAAATTTTTTGAAAATTCTGAAGGTAGGCAACATTACTTATTGGGTAAGCTGTGTTTTCTAAGAAGAACTGGATAAAAACTAATTCGTACAATTTAGATTCATATCTTGGACACATTTTTAATGTAAAAAAGTGCGTATTTCAAGTAATAATGTATTTTTCACAAGCATGTAAACAAGTATGAATACAAGCTGGCACCTATGTATACAATTATGACTGCACACAGAAAATATTTCTTTCGTAGTAGAAAAAAGTTTCAACTAGGTACCTACCAACTTAATTTAATATGATTAAAGCTTCACCAATGTTGGGGAAATTGATCAGCAAAAATTCAAGTAGATATGTATAACTAGGTATACCTACTTTTACATCAAATCATGCGATGCAGGTACTCAGCAATATTTCATTCTCCCTTGGTTCAGGATTATTGATTCATTAAATTTAAATAAAACACTCATAATAGAATCATACAAATACAACCTACACACCAACTTCAATAAATTTGTTTTGTTTTGTTTAAAAAAAAAAAAAAAAAAAAATCATACAAATATAATTACAAAATGAAGGCTCATAGATAGCTTAGTGGCTGGCACGACTGACTCGAGCTCCATGCTAATATAATATGCTAAGATATGAGTTCGATTTCAATAGGCAGCCCATAGCCTTATAATTATAATTATTATAATTATGAATTATTCATAGTTTTCCTTAGTAACCGGGGTTTCTGGAATTAGCGAAAATGAAAAACTACATCCCCCTATGCCCCATGGTTTAACATAATTTTAACCCTTTTGACCACAATTTTCACCATTTATAAAATGGTAGAAGCGTTTCCATCAATAGATGCTACAGACGTATAAAAATAAAAATTTACGTTTCCATCCCATACTGTTTCAACTGATTTTTTTGTCGTTGGTAACAATGCACAGCCCTTAATGCCACTAGATGACATCATAAACGCACCATCTCTGGAGCACATATGCTCCAAACTCCAAACATATGTTCCAAATTCATAATCATCTATCGAGCTGTTCTATAATGTCAGCTAGTGGTATTCCTCTTGTCTCCGGTATCAAAATGTAACTGATAAGACAGCCAATCAAATTAATCACTGCCGCTATCGCAAAATTAGCGTAAGTACCAATGTACTGGTTTACAAAAGGATAAGCCTGAAGGCATAGTGTCATCGCGACAAGCGTTATTGTTCCGGTTATCATCGACAATGATCCTTTTATCTCTGGCACCACGATTTCATTACCTATGACCCCCGGAAGTGTTCCTATTCCCACCCCGAAGGATAGAAAATAAATACAAAGGCCGCCGAGAAGAATCCACGCAAGATCAGGGGGGTTAAGGTGATCGGAAAAGTAATAACATATTGAAATTACAGTCAAAGTAATCGACATTGCAAGGAACGTAGAAATCAGCAAAAAGCGACGGCTCATTCGGTCGACAATGAATGAGCAGAAATAGGAGGATAAAAGTTTGACGGAAGTCATAATTATAAGGGAAGTCATCGGGCTTAGGAAGCCGTCAAGTTCATCAAACATCAGGCTCGAATATCCTACGATAATAGCCGAACCACCCAATTGCTGGAAGCTGAACATGAACGAAACTATAACAACTGCCCGTCTGGAGGATCTGAGTTTGAAAATATCCGTAAATTTGGCATTTTGACGGCTCACGCTCATGACGGCTTTCATTTCTTCGTCGGCTACATCTTTCATCCCTCCCCGGTACCAAAGGAGACTCTTGTGAGCTTCGACGTTCTTCTTTTTCGAGGCCAAATAATACGGAGATTCGGGTAGGAAATAGAAGAACAATGGAAACCACATGGTGACGAGGAGGCTGCAGATATTGAAAGCTCTGTAGCTGAGAAATTCTCCTTGGACGAAAATGAGGAGCGTTGCTAAATTCGTCACGACCGGTGAGTAAGTCAATGCAGCCCCTCGACGGCTGGAATGGACCACCTCGGATAGGAGGGAGGGTCCGCTAATTGACATTCCGGCCACCCCCAACCCCTGCAAGCTTCTTCCGATGTATATGTGGTAGGGCAAAGTGGCGCATGTATTGAAAACGGAGCCGACAATGAACGGAGCTGCCGCCAGGTAGCCGGTCCATTTTCTACCGAGCAAGTCGAGCGTCCCGCCGTATAAATAAATTGCGACGATTGACGCCAAGGTTGGTAGCGTTTCGAGGAGGCTCATCTCAGTCAGGCCCATGGGCCCCACAGGGCTCGAAGGGGATTTGAGTGTTACGAGCATCGGCGATGCCCAACCGGACACGGCTCCTGCGCTGACTCCGACCAGGGAAACTGAAACCAGATTGAACGATCACCATTCCGTCGACGTGCATCAAGGAACAGGTAGGTACCATGAGAAAATTGGATATGCATGCCCAGATAACAATTTCAAGTGCTGGGCCACTCTATTGGACCTACATAATTATGATTATGAATACAGTCACAGGCAATCAATTCAAGATTAACATTACGAGCATATTCACAGAATACATATACTCTCAAACTCAACTGAAAAACCCAACTCAAAATCAAACTTCACTCACAAACTCAACGAACAAACTAAACTTCAAAACTCAAGTTTTAAACTTCACTCTCAAACTTAACCCACAAACTGAGATTCCAAACTCAACCTTCAAACTCAAGTTTCAAACTTCACTCACAAACTCAAGTTTCAAACTTCACTCACCAACTCAAGTTTCAAACTCAACTAAAAAACTCAAGTTTCAAACTCAACTAAAAAACTCAACCGTCAAACTCAACTTTCAAACTTTACTCACAAACTCAACCCAAAAACGAAACTTCCAAACTCATGTTTCAAACTTCACTCTCAAACTCAACACACAAACTAAACATCCAATCTCAAGTTTCAAACTTCACTCACAAATTAAATTCAATCCATAAACTCAGCAGTTAAACTCTACCTTCAAACTTCACTCACAAACTCAACCCACAAACTACGAGCACAGCCCAAGACTCAACTTTTGAATTCGACTCACAAACTCAAACCATTCACTCGACACTCAAACAAGAGCTGCACACTCAACTTGAAAAATCAACTCTTAAACTCAACTTAAAAACTCATCTCACAAACTCAACTTTCAAACGTAGCCCATAAACTCAACCCACCAACGAAACCTTCAAACTCAAGTTTCAAACTTCCATATCAAACTCAACCTACAAACAGAACTTTCAAAATTCACTCTCAAACTCAACACACAAAATAAACTTCCAAACTCAACCCATAAACTTTCAGACTCAACACTCCAACCCACAGAGACTCAAACTCACATACTTCCAAACTCAAGTTTCTCACTTCACTCACAAACTCAAAATAGAAAGTTAACTCACGACCTCAACTGTCAAACTCAAACCTCGAACTCAAGTATCAAACTTCACTCACAAACTCAACCCACAATTCAACTCTCAAACTAAACTTTCAAACTTCACAATCAAACTCAACCCACAAACTGAACTTCTAAACTCAACTTTCAGACTGAACTCACCAACTCAGCTCACTAACTCAACCCACCAACTATCTACTAACTACCAACTATCTACCAACAAACTTAACTGTAAGTAAGTTTGAAAGTCAAGTTTGTGGGTTCAGTTCGTGAGTGAAGCTAGAAACTTAAGTTTGGAAGTTTGGTTTGTGGGTTGAGTTTGAGAGTGAAGTTTGAAAGTCGAGTTTGAGGGTTGAGTTTTTAAGTTGAGTTTGTGAGTGAAGTTTTAAACTTGATTTTGAAGGCCGAGTTTGATATTCTAGTTTGTGGGTTGAGTTTGAGAGTGAAGTTTGAAACTTGAGTTTTGAAGTTTATTCTGTATGATGAGTTTGTGAGTGAGGTTTGAAAGTTGAGTTTGGAAGTTTGATTTGTTGGTTGAGATTGTTAGTGAAATTTTCAAAATAAGTTTGGAAGTTTAGTTTTTCGTTGAGTTTGAGAGTAAGTCTGAAAGTTGAGTTTGTGGGTTGAGTTCGTAAGTGAAGTTAGAAACTTAAGTTTGGAAGTTTGGTTTGTGGGTTGAGTTTGAGAGTGAAGTTTGAAAGTCGAGTTTGAGGGTTGAGTTTTTAAGTTGAGTTTGTGAGTGAAGTTTTAAACTTGATTTTGAAGGCCGAGTTTGATATTCTAGTTTGTGGGTTGAGTTTGAGAGTGAAGTTTGAAACTTGAGTTTTGAAGTTTATTCTGTATGATGAGTTTGTGAGTGAGGTTTGAAAGTTGAGTTTGGAAGTTTGATTTGTTGGTTGAGATTGTTAGTGAAATTTTCAAAATAAGTTTGGAAGTTTAGTTTTTCGTTGAGTTTGTGAGTGAAGTTTGAACGTTGATTTTGTGGGTTGAGTTTGTGAGCAAAGTTTGAAGGTTGAGTTTGGAATTTTAGTTCGTTGGTTGAGTTTGAGAGCGAAGTTTAAAACTTGAGTTTGGAAGTTTAGTTTGTTTGTTGAGTTTGTAAGTGAAGTTTGTAAGTTGAGTTCATAAGAGAAGTTTGAAACTTTAGTTTGTGAGTGAAGTTTGAAACATGAGTTTGGAAGTTTAGTTTGAGGGTTGAGTCAACTTAACAATTGAGTTTGTGAGTGAAGTTTTAAGGTTGAGTTTGGAAGTTTAGTTTGTGGGTTGAGATTGAGAGTGAAGTTTGAAACTTGAGTTTTTAAGTTTAGTTTGTGTGTTGAGTTTGCGAGTGAAGTTTGAGTTTGGAAGTTCGTAGACTTGTGGGAACATGGAATATCTGGACATGTCCTGTTGGGTACTGAGTTGCGTTTGAGTTTGTGAACTGAGTTTTTGTGTTGAGTTTTGAGTTGTGTTTATGAATGGAGTTTGTAAGTGTAGATTGTGATTTGAGCTTACCTATGGGTTAAGTTTGTAAATTGAGTTTGTGGCATAAATTCGGAAAATGGTTTTTTATAATATGACTTTGTGATTAAGGTATTTCAAACTGGACAAAATGAGCTTAGTGGGTACCTAAAAATTGTACAGAAACAAAGTTGGTAGCAATCTTGATAAATTTTTCAATGTTTCAATGTGAAAATTCTAATTACGATTTTCGGCCGTAGGTACCCGATTATCACAGATAGCCTAGAGATTAGTGTCAGACGCACAGATGTCTGAGTCATCGGTTCAAATAGGTATAGGATAGTTGCGGGTTGGCGAGGAACGTTTACGTCATTGCGTCACCGTGGCATTGGGAGGCCGGGGGTTTCCCGGAATAATTCCTAGAAAATATTGGACGAAACTACTCTTTGTATTACTGACGTCAGTAATCGTTTCACGGGTCGATAATTCATCCAAAGTCTTTGTATTGTAATTTGATCACTCTATATTTCGATGCCTTAAAGCACAAAGGGCATATGTCTCAAAATATCGATTTTGAGATTTCAGTACCGAAAGAATCTACTCAACAGGAACTATCGATCGCTCAAAAAATCATGATGCTTTTATCTATTTTTGGGGCAAAAAAACGATATAATAGAAAAACGACAAATATTCAAAGAGCGTTTATCTTGGAAGTCTTAAGTGCTACCAAAGTTCTGGTTAAACGAGGTTGTAGATCTTGGCTAGACAAACATTTTTTATTTAACGAATTTTTTTATGGAATTGAAAACTATGGGAGAAATCTTTATTTTTGTAAATTGATCAAAAACTTACGTCATTTTGGGACATATGCCCTTTGTGCTTTAAGGTATTGATTTGATCCGTATATAAGTAGCCATTAAAGATGTTCTTCGCTAGTACCTGTGAAAAATATTGTTGTTTTTTTCCATTTTTTGAGCGAATGTACCAATTAAGCTGCTCGTATCATGACTCGGTCAAGGGTATACACCAGCACACCGCAAAATAATGGATAATTTTGGATTATATTACCTATCGCAGTCGATAGGTGCTGTCTCCATCGGCCGGCGTTTGCCCCCGTTTGCTGAGGCGTTCCAGCCACCTCTGGAGTGACTGCCTCGGTTCCGCCTTCATGCATGATCACCTGACGGAGTGTTGATGCTGATCAATCGTGCGATTAACAATACACCTGCATACTCCTTATGCAGGGGTGTCCCAGGATTATGGATTTACTTGCAGATGTTCACCTGAACGAAAGAACATCCTAATTAATATTTTTCGAGTAACCCTGGGATCTTGTAATTGATAATAGCAATCATGCCTATAAATGATGGGGTAACATTGATTTCGAACGACAGGTTGCGGGGTTAAAAACACCCATTCCTACGACGTATATTAAAAGAGAATTATCTCGAGTACTTTCAAAGTAGACAATCACTGTTCACTGACTAAAAACGTTTTCCAAATTCTAATAAACCCAAATCGCTTCACTAGTTGTGATCTTCGTCTGAACTTGAGTTTAGTTTATTGATGCCTATTGTAATAAGTAGGTAGGTATTTAATTAATTGTATTTTTCATCGAATTTTTTTATTTTTGAAAAATTAGACCTGATTTCCCTAACAATAAAACATTATTTTCACCCCAGTTTATTATCCTTGACCTATTGGTTTTCATTGTGGGTAAAAGTTAGTTTTATGAACCAATTGATTAGGTATGAATGTTTTTTTTCCAGTTCTGTAAATCTGTGATTGAGGTTATTTTTCCTCTGTATACCTAGTATACAGTGTATACCCTTCGTTTGCGTCGATTGTAAATTGGTAGATTCCTAGGTAGGAACGTTTTGATTTGAATTGTCCATCATTAGTGCAAAAATTAAATACCGGTCCTAGTAAGAATTTTTACATTCAAAGCCGCTTTATCTATAATCCGAAAATCCTTGAAAATCCTCGAAAATCATTGATTAATCCTTGGGTGTTTTGGCTGGACGTGCATTGGCTTTGCTTCCCAAAAATCAGTGCCCTAATCATTAATAAATGATTTTCAGAAAAACTACTATCAATAAAGCATCTTTGAAAAAGGAAAAAGTACAAAATTATGGCATGCTAAGTTCTCACCTTATCAAGGCCAATAGTGGATTCAGCGGGACTATCAACTGCAGAAGTGATCCATTGCTGATGAACGCGAAGGAAATCACAGTATTTATGGTTCACTCGAACCAAATTTTCAGCTAACTCTACTTCTCACGTTGTTCGAAATTCATCAAAAATAGCATTACCATATTATGCTTCATGGACGATCCGTCACTTGCAACCAACTTCACTGCCTCGGGTTTCACGTGCGAGTGAAGAATTACATGAAAGTAGAAATTCTTCGGCCTCGTGCGAGGTTATTAGCACTATAATTGCTAGTCGCGCCGACAACTGACAAAAAATAATCATTGTGATCCGTCCTATCACCTCGAGTGTTTTCCGAGTTCGAGAGTTTCTCGCTATCTACTTTAACAATAGTTCTTGGGTTTCACCAAATAAAACGTACAATAGGTATTAGGTAGGTACAATAGCTACTCAACAAACGTTCGTCAAATAGGCCATTATACAGAAGGTTCAAGTGGAGTTTCAGTGATCCTATTCAGTGAAAAAATATTAGTGAATTTCATGCCGAGCGAACAAAATTAAGGGCCGGTTTATCGATAAAATCTAGATTTATCCTCTTGAACTAAATGATTACCAAGTTATCCTCTGTCCTCGGCAATATGTCCAAGGTGAAATTCAGCGCAAATGCCCTCGGATAAATCTAGAATTAAATGCATTGATGGTCCTTAAAATCCTTTTTTACCTTGCAGAATAGGTACATGGATATTTGCTTTTATTCCCAAAACTTGATGTCATTTGATTTAAGGTGGGTCTTCAAATTTGCAGTGTTTTTTGGCATTTATGATCCTTGCGCCCTCCGTAATAGTCAAAAGATGATAAATTTATTCGCAAATTGACCGTACAAAATATGAAAGTATTGTTCGTTATCTACGCAACACTGTTTTTATTTAAACATGACCGCGTGTTCAAGAGGGAAAATTTTTAACATAATATTCCACTCGAAACTTGATATGAAAATGTTCTCGAATCGAAACAACAAACGCAGAGGATGAAATGTTGTCTCGAAATAACCCAGACTGTTGCGAACCGGATGGAATGCTCGATGAGGAGAATTATTTGCGAATATTCTCGAATTCGCCACCTCTAGCGAGTATTTTCAATCGTTCGTATTCAGCAAACTCTCAGCACGCATGCTATTTTGCATTTTTCTCATTTTGGTTTATTATCTCATAATAAACCACTGTAGTCTACCAAGAAATTTGTTTCTAACCTACCATAAAATTTTCATGGTTTACGTTTCAATGGCTGTAGAATCCGTATCTGCGATAAAAAATTCGTCCGTCCACCACCCAGCGTTTTTGTCGCTTTTTCCCGAACGGCTGAAGGTTTTGGTTCATTTTTCTATAGAAATGAACCTTTGTAATCGGTCAGGAAAAAAAAAATTTTAACACCCCCTGAAAATTTGTTGGTTTACGTTTCAAGGGGTGTAGAATCCGAATCTGCAATAAAAATTTTTTGTCCGTCCGCCGTCCGCCGTCCGCCGTCCGCCGTACGCCGTCCGCCGTACGCCGTCCGCCGTCCGGGGTTTTTCAGGGGGAAGGAGTTATCGAAAAATTTTAAAATTTTTACCAAAAATCAAGTTCCGTATCTAGTTGGTCCTAACGTCTCGGCAGAACCCTACCTTAATTTTAAGGCCAGTAAAACAGCTGTTGAAGTGGGAAAAAATTCGTGTTTTTCTGGAAATTTAAAACATAGGCATGTGACGCATCATTTTCTATAGATTTTTCTATGCTGAATCGAATGAGACCATCGCCACGCCGGTAGCTTCAACCGTTTAGGAGTTATTGCAGTTTTAGTGAGACATTTTTGAGTTTTTAAAAATTTCTACAATTCTTAATAACTCGAAAACGACTAGAGCCACAAAAATCGTTTTCCACTCGTTGGAATCCCCACAAAAACTTCTGTCCTCCCGATATCTTCAATTTAAAGAATTTGGTCGCATTATACAAATCAGCAAAACAAAAATTGGAAAAAGTTGAGAATTTGGCCTCGGCTCTTAGATACGGTTGATTGATCTACTTACGACCACTAGCCTATTACAACAACAAGGTGACGCACTCACACTACGACCAGTTGCGCTTGGCAACATAAGAACGAGACAGGCTTTAACAAAGGTTCTGAGGCATTCTCAGAGGCATTCTGAGGCAACGTTTTTCTAAATCCCCATCTAAAATATCTACCAATTTATACTGAAATTCTAGAATAATAACAACTAAATTCCGTGTTTAAGGAGAACCTATATATCGTAAGATTTGTCTTTGCAATCGAAAAATGAACCCCTGTGCAAAATTTGCAGAGTTCTTCGGATATACCGAAAACTGATGTGCACATGCCACTGATCTACTTATTTTTTTGGGTTTTTGATTTTTTCACCCTTGGTCTGGTACAGCCCCAATTCTTCAGCCAAGCCAATCGGCCTATTTTGAGCCTCCTGAAAATTTCTTTGAAATCTTGAAAAAATCATGTTATGATATTTCCTGCCACGCAAGTACTATGTACCATTTGACAGCTTTTTCATACGGAATCGAATGAGACTATTGCCATAATGGTAGCTTTCTTAATTCAAATGTTAAAGCCTTCTTACTGAGCGCCCAGGGCTGCCCGTAGGACTGCAATCACTTTTCGATTTTATCGTATTCAAAGAAATGTGTTTCAGAAAAAAAAAAATGTTTGTACGTAATTTCAATTATTTTGGCAAAAATGTTTTTATTTTAATCATGTCAAAGCAACATTATGGCAATTTTATGTTTGGATGCATGGTACCTGTGTACCTAAGTACCACCACCATACTATCAAAACTTGTACAAGATAAATATGCATTGAATGAGGGAAGCAAGCCACGTCATAAACATCTGTGTATGAATCAGCAGCGTTTTTACTCCCATACGAAGTAAATGGAAGTAGTGCCTAAAAATCGAAAACTACTACTTTTACTACATTCATTAACTTTAACTCTGAATCGCTTCCTGAACAAGTGTCTGTGTGTCCGTCTGTGGCCATTTGAGAATATGGCTCCCTCAATTCTCAACATTTTTTCGAGTTTCTTGAACGAGAATGCTTGTCCCAGTAAGGCCTATCACTCTGTTTCAACAGGATCCGAATCACTCACAGTACTTCCGATATATTAGCACTTTTAGGTTTGTCTATCTTATTTTTTCCTCCCCACAAAAATTAACCGATTTGAGCGTTCTTGATCTTAAAATCTTCGTTTTACCTCCTGCAGAATATGTGGATATTTTTTATTCTTGGATAACTGGACGTATTTCGATCTCACAAGAGTTGTAAAATTAGCATTGCGAGTTTTTTGATATTTTTGACCTAAACACCCTCAAAAGTAGCAAAAATATAATCAAATTGTGTCAAAATTTACGTATCAAAATATAGAAGTATTGTGTGTTACCTACGCACCACAGGTTTGAAGTCATTTCAGCCGTCGGGACTTGGCTCGATTCGGTATAAAATGATGATAGGTTGGCCCATTCGTCTATTACGTCTCCTCGTCATTAATATTGGATTTTCACGCTCGATATATGCGTAGATTTACGCATTTATCTCGCCTCCGCTTTCATTTGGGGGCCGAGTGGTCGGGAGGAGGGGGGAGGCCAGTTTCCTCCGCGTTTCTCCCTGCACTATAAATCCCTGACTTGAACTGGGAGCTCCTGCCCTTCTTGGCTTTTGCCAAGGAGGAATTTGCGGTCGTGTTGCGGTCATTCTGCTCAACCAAGGCCCTCAAGATTCCCGCCAACCTTGTTCTCTCGGACTTCCATTTCCGACCTATAACTTGTGACCCACGAAACCGCACTTAACTAATGACAGTGGCCTTCTTACGGATCAGATATTTGTTGTGTCAGTGAACGCGGGTGAGATCAAAACAATCGGTAATGTATGGAGGTCCTTCAAAGTACAGCTAATTAGAATGAACCTACTTTATTGTTTCTCGCACGATGGTCCCATTTTTCATGTATTTCTCTAACAATTAACTATAATTGACTTAATAGGAGGAAGAAGAAATCGTAATCTATTCATTCTGTTCCATGCCAGAATAGTGAAACTTCACCCTCAACTCTCTCAGGCATTGCGGGTAGAGTCTACACCACAATGACTACTCTGCCTTTCGTGAATTTGACCTTCAAGCAGCCAAAAGAAGAAAGGCTGAACCGTTACTACCCAATCTTGACTGCAATGCGTTCGAGACTGATCATATATATTTTTAGTCCAAATTTTTCTATTTATTTGCCGTATAGGGATGTCGTATTGTTGATTTCAACGCCTTGTAACGAATTACAGACCTGTGAGTCCGTCTGTCCGTCAATCCGTCAGTGGTCATTTACAAAAATGACCATAACTCCCTCAATTCTCAACCTTTTTTCAAATTTCTTGAACTGAAATGTTTGTCTCGGCAAGACCTAACACCCTGTTTAATCGGAATTCGGATTACGCACAGTACTTCCGATATATTTGCATTTTTAGTGTTTTCTATTTTATTTTTTTTTCCGGCCACAAAAATGGACCGATTTGAGCGTTCTTGGTCTTAAAATCTTTGTTTTACCTTGCAGAATATTTGGATATTTTTTATTTTCCGATAATGTGTCGTATTTTTATTTTGGGCGAATTTTCAAATTTGAAGAGTGAATTTTTTGATATTTTTGACCTAGACACCCTTAATTGCAGTCAAAACATGATCAAATTGGGTCCCAATTTTGCGTTTCAAAATATGGAAGTATTGTGTGTTATCTACGCACCACTGGTCTTAAAAAATGATCGGTCAGGAAAAAAATTTCAACACCTCCTGAAAATTTGTTGGTTTACGTTTCAAAAGGTGTAGAATTCGAATATGCAATCAAACTTTTTTCCCGTCCGGGGTTTTCAGGGGGTAGGTATCTATCGATCCACTAGTAGACGATGTCGCTTTTTGGCTTGGTTGAAAAAAATTTCTAAATCTCCATCTCCATCTAAACTACAAATTTACGCTGAAATGCTGGGATAAAAATAACTAAATTCCGCGTTTCAAGAGTAAGAATCATAAGGTTTGTCTTTGCAATCGAAAAATAGCGTATTGTTTTGGATTTGGAATTTCAAATTTGGTTTTTTCTTTAGCGCAAAGTTGATCCCAGCCTTTTCAACATCTACTTTGACGTAAAAAAGTGCATGCATTTCTACGACGTACGATTAAATATTCGATAATCTTCACAGGGGGTGTCGACGAAACTATTATTTATGCAGTTATCACGTTCTAGTCTGGAATGAAGGGGGAATTACCCATTCACGACTCTATTCTAGTGGAACGCTGGAAACGGTGAGGTTCCATCTCTGATTCAGTGATGTGATTAAAACGAGATGAGACGTTTCGGTACTGCCTGTTGTCTGACGTCGATTTTCCCTTACCCCCGAATGACTTACTAATTCGTCATGACAGCGTAGCACCCACGTCAGTCATTCCAGCATAAAATTATCAGCATTTCTCTTCAAATTCACGTAGGTTGGTATTCGGAAGCATGACTAAGAATTCCACGAATTCCTGGGAAGCACTGGTTTCGTTCTGGATTATGACCTTACGAACTCATCCTAGATGTTCGAAATTTAAAATCAGATACCTATTTCTTGGTTCGATCTTCATTACTTTGGATGAATCCACCAGTAACGGCCCTGTTCAGAATTTTTTCCCCAGATGGACTTTTCTCACATGTTTTCACCAGCTGTTGTCACAAAAGCAACTTCATGTTCCCTAAGCGAATTCCTTCTCTTCATTTCCCAGCTGGCGTACAGTTGGACCTCTCCTTTTCACGCACCATAATGGCGACGACTCGCCTTTTGTTCCGAAGGAAATTGGTCGAGACACCCTCGCACTCATTGACTAGTACGCGCTCTTTTTTCATCCTCCAGGGCCCATATTCATTTTTTCCCGGCGAGTAGTATTAGACCACATTGCAGTCCAAAAGTGAGTGATTAAACGGCATAGTGAAAGTGACGCATGAGATGTCAGAATTGGTAAGTGCCTTCACCATTACAGAATACAGACAGCATAACACGTTTTACTGAAAGCGTACCTACGAAATTTGATGTCGCTGAAGTAAAAATGGTTTAATTCACTTGAAAATACGGTGAATTCAGTAATTGAATCAACCTGAGAATTTTTCATTTTTTTCAGCATTTCGACAGTCCTAGTGTAAAAAGCTGTAAGTACGATTTTTGGCAAAAATGAGGTTTTTAGCTTTTCTGGTAGCTATTGGCCCCGCGCACCGTCTGGTGGCGTCATAACTCAGCTGCAACAAATATTTTTGATTCTATGGGGGTTTGCGATAACCTGTAAGTAATGGATTCGGTGTAAATCCCTGTAAGTAATGAATTTCTGTATAAAAACCTGTCTTGCAACAAAATTCTGACCAAAATACGTTTAAACTGTCAGTAATGGTCTTTGGCTTGAAATAAAAAAAGCAGCAATTAACTAAACGTCCATTTAAATGGAAATAAACGGGGTTTTTTGTACCTTGGAAAGTATTCGAAAATACACTTACAGGTTTTTACACTATGACTGGCGATTTGTGAAATGATTTGGATATGCCTCATTTAGTCGTAGATGCCTAGTGAAAATATTGTGACTTGGATGCTTTATTACTACAGATAAAAAAGACAACATTACTGTTAATTTAAACATTTAAAAAAATTAAAAAAAAATTAAAAACATTACTGTTAATTTAAAAAAACAAAAAATTAAAACATTAAAACATTACTGTTAATTTAAAAAACAAAAAATTAAAAAACATTACTGTTAATTTAAACATTTGAAAAAAATTCAAAAAAAATTTAAAAAAATTTAAAAAAAAGTGAGGCAAAATTGGCGGTTGTTTGATGAAATTTCACAGGAAATATCCTTAACACGCTTACTTGGTATGCTGGATGAGAAAGGTGTTTCCTTCTTTCCAAATATAAAAAGCGGTTGTAGAAATGCCAACGAAGTTCTCGTGTCTTTAAAAGGTAACAGACAGGGAAGAGTGCAAAAGAAAGCGCTCAGAAACCCAGATGGTAGAGCGCAGAATGTATTTCCTCTCCAGCAAAATCAACAAACCACACTCAAAAGACGATTGTTGAACACTTTATATAGGAAGGTTGTCGTCGTCGAGGAAATTTCATCATATTTACTTCATGATGAGAGCGACTAGACTGACTCGGGGAAAGGGCCTGCAAAAAGTTAAACCATCATTTGGGGAGCGGGAAAGACGAAGGAGTAATTGCGTGGCGACATTTCTTCCACCATACGAAAGCGCTTAACTACAGCGTCGACATCCCAGCTCACCCTTCGTCTTCACCAGGGCTGCAAAACCTACAGCGAACCACCTTTGCCTTTAGCCAGCATAAGCGAAGGTTTTTCCTCGGCGGCGCTGCCACCAGCCAAACACGTGTGGTAGTTTATTTTTCTTCATTTTTCCCTCCCGAACGATGCTTTATCCATTCCGTCAGCGGTACATTCTGCCAGCTAACCAACCCCTGGCCCGTCATCTGCACAACGCCAAGCCGCACTGACCGCTCCCTTCGCTGTACAGCTCTTTTCACAAAGTCATAATGGCAAAGTCCGCCTTCTCTGGCGAAGAAAATTGTTCGGAACAGCATCAGAAACAATGCTCGCCCTATGGGTTCTTTTTTGCTGCACTATTTCTCGTATGAATTTATAACATAATACACTTTAAGGGCCGTATCACATCAGACCGTTCTCCATCCCACAGACCGTCTGGACAGACCGGTTCTTTGGTAATTTTTTCATGCGAATTCATTGATAATTTTTCTTAGAAATAAGATGAATTATAACAAACATTGATGCAGGTGCGCAACAGTGAACGTATCCATAGCATCAGCCATTCAGAGAATAGGGTCTGTGGTCTGTACGCTGGTCTATGCGTCTTTTTGGTCTGACGTGTGATACGGGCTTAAGGGCCGTATTCAGATATGTTTCTTTGCACAGGAGCCGTCCGATGCGCCAATTTTGATCGTTTTACTGGCGAATTTCATAAAAACAAACAAGGCGTTCCCATAAAACCCACACGGGAAAGAGACGATCACACCAACCCAAGTACTGTCAATCGCAACCAAAATTTCCGAGGCCCAATTTCAAGGTTCCTCTCCAGCTACCTTTGGAAGCAAGATTTGGAACCCTTAACCTTTTCCGATCGGATTGCCCGGACAATATGCATCAAGTTACAGCAAGCCACAACTTTCAAGGCTAGTTTCGTCAAAATCGGATCAAAAATAATATAGTATAATATGTTCAACTTACAACCATGGTACTAGTACAATATGGGGATGGGTCACATAACGAGAAACTAGTTAGAAATAACTAGTTCGAAAAAATAACGTTATAACCGTTTTTCGTTTAGGAAAAAACTAGTTACGAAATAACGACGCTAGTAGGTGCCAAGACAGGCATAGCGTTTCTCTAAAAACTTGCAGATAAGGACATTTAAATGATTTTGCTCCAACTCTATTGTGTGCTGCATTCAATAATCTCAATCTGACTTGTATTTTTACCTTGGAATTGGTTTCGAAGAAGAATTTGGGATATAGGTAATCGAAGACGAAGAGAAATGGAACTTAATTAAAAGTGAAAGCAACAATTGTGTCCATCGTGGCGTGTGAGCAGAAGGCCTCTAGAGCGGAGAAAGGACAAAGGACTCACACTTGCCCAAGCCTACCGTTTTGATATGTAACTACCTAGTTATTCCGTTATCCGTTATTTTTCATCCTTTCGTTTCTGGTCCCAGTCGTAAGTACAATATATTCATGGCGTATAAAAATATTTATTGTAGAATTGTGTTCTCGAACCTCTGAAACGTAAAAAAAAATTTTTTCAGGGGGTGTTGTAGAAAAAATTTTCCCGACCGATTACATCAGCGCAGAAACGATTTCTTCATTAACAACTTCGATAGAGCAGACTGTCGTACCGAGAACGTGAGAGCTAGGCTGAATTCATAAGAAGGCCATAGAATAGGATTACCACAGAACCATTGGTCAATCCGAAACAGTTTTCAAACCAATATTTTAGATAATGATTAGCCATCGAATTAAATTCAATAAATTTTATTGAACTTCATGAATATCCCGGAAAACCAATTGTGCATTGCGGTAGGTACCGATTCTAGTGCGAATGGGAAAACCAGAGGGTAAAGTATGGAGCAAGATCCAAAGACGTAATGGCAGGCTGGATCCCATTTCAAGCGAGTGTACACAGAACGATAGAAATGCTAACGAATGAGAATAAATTTTAGTCTGAACACGAGGGCGTGGTACTTGGGGACCGCCCACTAAAACCCTATTTTTCCAGGGAATTATCGCGCGAGGACGGTCCGGTCTATCTTGCGAATGGGTAAACTGTTGAACACCGAGCTAAACGTCCGGGATGGGGTATCTGATACCAGGGATCCCTGTGTTTTTTCTTTGGGTTCGAAATCGCTCCTCTACAAAGGTGAATTGTGCCGTTGGATGTATCGATAGCGATTCGATGCTTGCGATTTGTACGCCAAAACTTCGATTTTGTGAATGTCTTTGACGGAGCTAAGGGAATTTTGAATTTTACAAGAGACGTTCTGTTATACAGCGCATTAAGCCCCTGAGGAAATTTCAAATTAAGTAACTAATAATATAACAATAAAAATTATGAATTGCGGCAGATCAAAGACACAAGTTCGTGGTTGGGGTTGCCCATGGTAGGTTAGTGGCACGTTGTTTAAATTTTAATTTCTGCAATTTCTAGTGTAAACTTCTTCATCTCTTTTATCTATAGCGTTTTTGGTGGCCTAAATTGCAACATGGTAACTTGGGATCGTTCACGGAAAAATGGGCACTCTCCGGGGGAATGGCCCACTATAAATGTTGAAAAAATTCCGATGAAACTTTAGAACCGTTCAGTGGAAGAACGCCGGCGGAAATAACGCCACCATTCGCTATGATCAGGGAGGTTGGAATGGGTTTTATAAAGTCCGCCAGCAAGCTTGTCTACGACTTCAGGCTATCCCTGGTAGGTGGGTGTAAAATCTATCGGTACCTCTAAATTGAGTGAAACATTGTGGAATGGAGAGGAACGCAATTTCCTGAGTGCGAAACCCTTCAGCCAATATATTCTTTGAGTAGAATCGGGTTCTTCCTTCTTGTTCCGACGAGAATTGCCCTTTGCTGTCGGCGCTCACTCTGGAAGCTAATCCCTCTAATTGCCAGCTTGAAATGACCTGGCTAAACAGCTTGAACCAAATTGACGGAGAAGTCGTTTAATCGCAACAAGTATTCGGAAACAAAGCAAAGTGGTGCTGTTGGATTTGAATGAGGTAGGTAGGGGGACGAATGGAATATTTTATAATATAAAAGGTATACCTTAGGTGTAATAAAAAAAGATAATTTTTATTTTAGGACATTGGAAGTAAGTAACTATCCAATTATCGTCGATTAAACGGCAACATACTATAATTCAATTTTTGGCCAATTTGAGTTAGACCTTGTTAATATGGTTTAACAATGCTGTGGATCCATGACCGTGGCCAGAATTGCGAAAAGACAGAAGCCAACACTGCTGTGACCAGTTTTTTCAAAATTCTACAAACATGAGGTTAAGGAAATGCATTGCTGTGATTGGTAGAGGTGGTGTTGGGGTTGAACCAAATTAATTTCATTGGCGTTTCCAAGCCACGTTCCCATGTTCATTTTTCTCAATTGGCCAGCAATGAAAACAGTTTTTTGGGTCTCCTGAAAAGTTGAGAAAACTGAGTTATAGCATGTTGCTGTTTAAGCGACGTTATAATATTATTATCTTAGGGGTATAAATTGAGTTGTCATAAATGCCTCGAAATTTTCTTCAAATCAAATATGTCATAAAAATTTTTTGACATCAAAAAGTATGAAATATGGATCCATGTCATCTCTATTATTTGATCTCAAATATAATATATTTGACATAATACATATTATGTAGGTATTTTGCAGACAACAACATAACAACTCAATTTATGCCCCTAGAATAATATAATTAGATTGGTAGTTACTTCCAACGTCCTAAAATAAAAATTGCCTTTTTTTCATTATCCCTTCCTACTTTAATATAAAGCGAAAACGAATTCTATGATTCCATTCCAAATCTGGATCTGTTCATTCGTGATATTTTTGCTCTCGTAACGAAATGGACGGGCTGCCTGGAATACAACCAGTGAAAAACTGGATGCTGTGTGAAAAAGAAAGTGAAAACTCAGAGGGAATAATGATGATTGCTACGACAGATGAGGTCTGGTTAAAGAACTCTCCGTCTTCTGGAAAATGAATGCTCAAGGAGCTGACAAAAGTTCACGATTCAACAAAAAGACGAGCAATTCATTCCCTAGTTATAAGGTTCCTTCCACCTGCTATTTATCACACGAGGGAGAAATCAATGCCATTCGCAATGTTTTCGATGTTCTTACAGAGGCTTTGATATTATTGAAATTGCTCAATATACTTGATAATATTCCTATATACCTAATGATATGAATAATATATTATATTCCGTTAGTGGCCAGAATGTTTAATCATTCGAAAGGTTTGGATGTTTTAGGTAGGTTTTACCAACAGTTGAGTAATTTATAGGTAGTATGAAATACTCCAGTCAAGTTCCAGTAGGTGAAACAGATGATGCAGCGGATTTTCGAGTCTATAAAATTTATAGGCTCGAAATCCGCTATATATTTAATATAGCCATAAATGACGGATAGAACAATTTCTAAAAATCAATATATTGTGTGCAAAACTCGAAGATTTGGCGGTCGTACGAAAAAAGTGACGAAATAAAAGTTCATTGAATTTCTTATGCATTATATTTTATGCATTACTTTCCAAAAGCCAACCGTTTCAGAGATATTCTCTGAGAAAAAGTGCGCACGGCGTATGGACAGCATTTTGATAATCGATTTTTGGATTCTACGTACCTAAACCATTAAATTTTCATGGGGATAGAAAAGCGTTTTTCTTTAGCAATTTCATAGGTTTGTTAATTCAATAATAAACCAAAACGAGGATATTACCTAGTCCATATTTAAGAGTTTTCCTTCAAAACTGCATATATCCACTCTCGAGTTTTGACGGTATCGATTTCGATTCATAGTAGTTTTGGTAGGTACCTATAAGCAATCTAAAATCGAAAAAACGAAATCGATATCGACAAAACTCGAAAGTGGATATATGCAGTTTTGAAGGAAAACGCTTCATTTATTTGTGAAAAACTGAACTCTCTGCAAATAATTTGCCGAACAATTATTGTTCTTCAACAACTATTGGGCTAAGATCGATAGTTTAGATGATACGAGAACTTGGCACCAAAAACGCATTGGGACTGAACATTTTTCGAAAATAGTGACTCTTGAGTCAAGAGTCTTGACCGCGTATATAATATATATATTATATCCTGCGTGTCTCTGAAACTGTTGGAGATGAAAACAAAGTGCATGGACGAAAATTCTTTCTTATTTAATTTTACTGGGTCAGATCTCTCCTTTTTGAGTTGATCGAAATACGAAACTCCAATTATGAAACATAATATTTGGAACTACTGTGAGGTATCAATCATAGTATACTTTTGTATCCTTATAACTAGGTAATTTTCCTACAGAAATGACGCATGTTCCGAACCTACTTTTGAACACTTACCATATAATTTTTTACGAATTTAACGGTTCTACGCCTCCCATTCCAACTGCTTTTCAGAAGTCGAGACTGGCAGGAGTTTTATAGTCTGAGTGGTTTTCGTCTTCAGTCTGCTCACGTTTCTTATCAACAGCGGTTTAATCTTTTGAAACTCTCGGGACTGTTCATTTTACCCTCTTCTCGTCTTATAATATCTTTTTCTAAAGCAAATCTGGCAATCAGGTTTTTCTTAACGAGGTGAGGGATTTCCCTTCCATTCTTTTTCCAGGACGCAGACAGACTCTCTGTTAGGTTTACGTAGGTATATAACCACTGTTTCATCCTCCTGGCTCCTTGACGAATCCATTCTCTTCGAGGGTAAATCATACAAAATACGTAGGTACATCATTGGATCAAATTGCAAGCCCAAGAATTTAATAAAAATACATAAATATATTTTGCCTTACGTCAAGATTTATGACGTCCACCGGGGCTGACATTATGAAGGCGCTTTTCTGGGAAGATTACACTGATTGGATGTGCCTGTAAGTCACAAAAATTCCAGGGCTAGGCGGAGGATTCGAACCCGGAGTTCTCAGCTGTGGACCGATAACGGCTAATGCCTTAGACCGCTCGCTACACCGGGCGGCCTAAGAATTCGTATGGCTATTCTCTCAATCCGCCATGGCGTAGGCAGTTTCGTCGATCGGGTTTAATTTTTATATCCATCGTAAACTGTACACACATCTCTTCAGTCCAGTCCAGGTGGTAGTCGGAACGAGAATCAGACCGGTTTTATTATCGAGGTCGTAAACATCGAGGCAATAAAGCGCAGTCCAACGCTGAACCAAATAATCAGAATTATCGAATCAAGAGCGATTTAATAGCGCATTTATCACAAACGAAGCGTTATGATCCATTACCGACGGCCGAAGCTATCAAAATAATTAAACAGCATTATGGGCAGGCCTCATGACATAATATTATTATTCCCAACACTCTTGATGCCAGAATGGGAGCGTGCTGGTTAATTGCTCACAGTACTTCCGGTATAATGGAACTTCCAGGGCCGGTTTATCAATTTTTTTTTAGAGCTAGATTTATCCAAGGACGCTTGCATTAACTAATTGCCAAGAAATTTTCAGTGTAACAGTATAAATGAAAATAATATTTTCTTATAATATAATGTTATTATGTCTCAGGTGAAATGTAGAGCAAGAGTCTTGGGATAAATCCAGCTTTAAATGAATTGACCGGCCCTCAGTGTGATTTGTTTCATTTTTTTTTTGGACACAAAAATGAACCGATTTGGGCCTTCTTGGCCTAAAATGTTTGTTCTTTGCAGAATGCACGGAGATTTTTTATCCCAGTTTCTTGTCGAATTTTGATCAATGCTCAAAAATAGGTAAACCCACAACATAAGAAACAGCAATCGTTCCATCATTCAGAGATGAAGCGTTACCATGCATTTCAATTTCCCTATGGTGCACCACCCAAGTTGACTCGTAATCGTCGATGGCTGCCCACGGATGGTTGCTTCGAAAAATGTCTTACAGCCTTTTCTTCTACTGCAAAAAAAAAATTTTTTTTTGGATGAAATTTTGAACGTTACCTACAGAGAAAATTATAATCTCTATTCCGGTAAAAACAGAAGATTTGTATATTACATTACTGTTTTGTTAGAACTTACCAACTTATAAAATAATACCTACCTCACGAATTTCGTAGATGCACATCAAATAAGTACCAACGTCAAAACTTTATTTTTGCCAAGCCTTTTTCAACCTCACTTTTTGAAAGGATAAACGTTGGAATTTCCTCCCAGCCCTTGATACATTACGTATAGAACAGGTTCATGAATGTAAATATCTTTCAGGCGAGAGAGAATAGTTATTTAATTGCCTGCCTTCCTTTGTTTTAAACCACCTCGGGGCATCAAAGATTTACTTAGCCCATAAATAACAAATTCCTCCGGGGCTTGCTCACCCTCACTGGATTAACCATCCTTCCTGAGTACCCCCGCTGCCTTTCAGGGTCCTCCTCTCTCGCCGCTCTCTTAGCGAGGTGCAATTAATAAATTCCTTATCAGGGAGGAGCCAAAAGCTATGAGTGCGGCAAGGATGGCGGCCATATTTATACCCTTATACCCTATACGCCCCGCGTTTCTGTGGGATCCCCCCGGGGGTTGCTCCTTTCCTGCCCTGGCTCCATACAAACTAATAGTTCAGAAATGCAATCGCTATGCTGGCTGCAGTTATGATCTCATTAACATAAGAGCCTTGTACGTTCTATACACTTGGTTTTGCAGGGAAGTTCGAGAAGAGACGGTAAGGAAGTCGTTAGTTAGCGCAACTTTACCCTGCAAACTTGCCATTGACGGCTGTTACTGCTGAAATGTCGTTGACTGTTAGCGGTTAGATAAATCCGTTCGACAGTATTGCTGAGTTTCTCCAAGAAACCTTCAAGGAATCCAACAAGCTCAAAAAATTCAAAATCGGTTCAGTAGGACTCCCTCAAATCGGCAAAAACGTGAAAAAGGAGAAATCGCATTAAGAAATTCGAGCCAAACCGATTTAAAAACAAAATTTTCAACAAATTTCGGAAAAAACCTCCAATCCTATGGTAAATTAAGCGAGAAACCCGGGAAAAATACTCAAAAGATTCTAAACCCACGGCATCGCATTCAAAATTGAGTTTTTGTGTTTTTTTCGAAAACGGACCGTACTAATGCCGATTTGAACCCCTTAACCTTTTCCGATCGGATTGCCCGCACAATATGCATCAAGTTGGAGCAAACCACAACATTCAAGACTAATTTCGTCAAAATCGGATCAGCGGTTCAATACGAGGTGGCTGGACGAAATTTTCGGCCAACATTTCGTCCGTCCACTTTGTATCGAACCGCTGATCCGATTTTGGTGCGGTTGGTCCTAAAAGTTATGTTTTGCTCCAACTTGAGGCATATTGTCCGGGCAATCCGATCGGAAAAGGTTAAGGGGTCGAAAACCCAAAAAAACTGTTTTTAAAATCATGACTTTTTTTACATTTGAACGTTTTTGAGTACTCTAGAGTTGATTCAGAGGATTCTCTTATAGGAAGTGCACGTCACAGGAAAATTTGATTTTTTTTTTTTTTGAAATCGGACCACTCCTCATTCTATGCGATTTGCTGCGGACGGCGTACGGCGGAAGGACAAAAAATTTTATTGCAGATTCGTGTTCTAGAACCTCTAAAACGTGAAAAAAAATTTCAGTTGGTGTTGTAAAAAAATTTTGCTTGAACAATTAGGTACATAAGTACATTATTTCTGGAAATAATGTACCAAAATTGCTTCAGAGTGGACCGCGTATTTTTTCAAGCTATACTTATTAGGTAAGGGCGACGAATCGTGGAGGTTTGAGGTCAGTATACTTCGTTCCGAATCGCTCTTTCCTGTGTTAACATATGAATTATCATGCAAGGGGCAGTTGTGAACGATACCGTTGCCATAATTTTCGCAGTTGGCCTCTAGCGAATTTTATCGGGCGATTCCATCACAAAGACTGCCAGTCGCTCGACGAGCGTCAGCTTACTGGACGAGAGCCAGGCCTCGGGTCTTTTGGCATTTAAAACTGTCCCAATACATCACTCATCTTTCTCTGGGCGTATTTGAATGCAAAAAATGAGCGTTGGCAGTTACAAGTTTTAAATCCGATAAAATTATTTCAATTGTTATGGAACAATACAAACACACCATACGATTGGTTCTCTGGTGAATGAGGAAGAGTGTCGGTTCTAGGGATATCCACACTTATTATGCGTCGCGTCGTGTATTTACAGCCTTGTAATTAACCGATTCCCTCATGCAATGTAGGGAGCTGATTCCCATTGCGCCACATTGCCATTGTGTTTCAATGCTTGCTAACGGGTTAATGAACATTGGACTGTTTACAGGTGGTGCTTGTTTGGTGACATAGAAGAGAATGCTTCGTCTCAAGGTAAAGTAGACGCCAGTGCTCTGAACCTATATTGCTCTGTTATTACCTCAGGTGTTTGTTTACTATCTATGCTCTATTTCCACCGTCTTGGCTCAAGAGGCTTCTCCTAACTGTTATTGCTTTGCTATCTCCTTCCTCCAAGCCCAGGAAGTCTAATTATCTTGGAGTGACCTCAATATCTCAGAGCCGTCTGTCGCTCGAGGAGAAGATCTTCGCTCGAGTCGGGTTCCCTCGACGGACAATGGAATCGGAGGTGGTCTTGTCCCGTGCGAATGTCTGAACTGTCACCTAATGATTTTCCTCCTACTTGTACCCTCCTGTGTAAATTCCAAGCTGACCTCTCTCAAGGTAGTGAGAAGATATTCCCATCATTTGGCCAGTTCAAGGCTTTCTGCATCGTTCAAAAATGTCAATGAAATGGGAACTTTTTGGAGACACGTGTCCCGATCACTTAAGTTAATGTAAAATTACACAACTTACTTGGATAAGGAGAGATATCATTAAGATGATAACCCGAATGTCAGGCAAAAATCACTTACGATTTTTTTTTCAAAATACGCACTAGATTCTCTACCTCATCAATCGCTCCAATAATCATGAACCTTTTATATATTTTTGGGGCCAAAAAACTATATAATAGAAAAATGACAAATATTTTAAGAGCGCGTATCTTGAAAGTGTTAAGTGCTACCAAAGTTCTGGTTAAACGAGGTTGTAGATCTTGGCCATACAAACATTTTTATTTAGCGGATTTTCTTATGGAATTGAAAACTATGGGAGAAATCCTTATTTTTGTAAATTGATCAAGAACTTATTTTACATGTTTCTCATTATGCCATTTTCGGACATACCTATGCCCTTTGATCTTTAAGGAATGGATATAATATGATAGAATATACCTTTTTGGTCAACATATTGGCACTTTTTTAGTTTTCATTTTATATTTTCTGGCAGAAAAAACGAGCCGACTTGAGCGTTACTGGTCTGATTATACATACCAGAATGCATAGATTTTTATTTATATCCTGGTAACCTACGGAGATAGGTATGTATTTCGATTTTAGGCGAGTTAAAATTGGAATGGATAATGCGTTTTTTGACATTTCTGATCCTCAAAATCAGTCTAAATATCAGTATGCCGATTCAAAAGGCAGGAAACCCTGATTACAACGCGTACGTCGGGAATTTCTTGCAATCAAAATGTACCTTCAAGTGATGAACTCCGTACGAATCCCTCAAATTTTTTTGTTGATTCGCTGTCTAGAGCTTAGATGCCCTTGATTTAGGTAATAACAATGTACTAGGTAATAACAAATCTATTACTAGGCAATAACAAATCCATGCTGTTTGGTCAAGAACATTGCAGTTATTCAACACCTGATTGAATTTCAACATATTAAGCTAGACAATTTTTGAATCCAAACCTTTTTCATAGATAGGTAATTTTGTGTCCGAAAATCAAACAATTTTCAATTTGGATAGTTCGATCAATATTTTGATGCAATATAATATATTGCATATATTATATATTATATATATCGAAAATATTATTTTCGATAAGCTAAACAAACGGCAACAAAATTATGAACCTACCCTACCGGCGTACAAAGATTGTCGCATCTGTACAAGGAAATGTTCAACTCGGCTGACAAAATCTTGAGAAATGACTCGATGTTATGGTTATAGGAAAGAGCTGAAAACTCCGAGATATTAAAGCCTCGAGACGGAAGTGTCACTGTTCTTCTGCCAGTTCTTTCCGGCGTAATAACACTAAGACCTCGGGATTATCTCTGAATCATTAATTAGAACGAGGCAATCACTCACAGCGCATTAGGGCTATGACAGTGGGAGGGGGGTAGGGCGGGGAAGTTTCAAAGTTAGTCGAAGGGGGTAACTGACGGTTGGGGTGGAGAAATGGGCGAAGGGCTGGAGATGGAGTTGGGCTGGCATCGACATCGGTTACTAATTCCCCGAGTGTTAAACGTGACGGAAACTTGACTGCGCAGAAACGTGTGGGTTTTCGATTCGTAGCCATCGCTCGAACATCAGCGGAACGTCTGGCTAATGCAAATCAAATGGGGATGTCAACTATGCGAATGAGTAGTGATGAGAAAATCGCTTTGTCCCTGATTCGGACGGATGTCAGAGATGGGAAATGTTGGAAAGAGATGGGAATTATCTGGGTTTTTTCCAGAACTGAAATTTTTATTGTCTTTGATCGCACATAGTTATGCCAATTAGTTCATTGGCAAGCCATCCACCAAGAGTTTTTGGTTCATTTTTGTTAAAAATGAACCAAGGTATGCAATTGGTTGAAAAAAAATGTATCCCCTCCTGAAAATTTCTTGGTTTATGTTTCGAGGGGTGTCGAATGACAATAAAAATTCTTTGTACGTCCGCCGTCCGGGAATTTTCAAGGGGAAGGAGTTCTTGTAGGGTTATGAAATTTTCATGAAAATTCGAGGTCCGCGTATAGTTGGTCCTAAAGTCTCTTCGTATCCCTATTTTAATTTCAAGCACTCATCTTTGAAGTCTGGACCGTTTTAGTGTATAACCTACAGATGTAGGCATCGTAGGATCAGAGTGCGATGGTCAAGTGAGGATTCGTCCTTGGTACTGAGCTATTCAATAGAAAGGGGAGTCGGGGTGGCCGAGGTGGCTAAGGCGTGTGACTTTCTGTGTTTGCGGGGGGTCTTCAGTTCAATTTTCACGGCCAGCTCCTCTTTCGAGGCAAAAAATCCTCGGCATGAGCTAACAATCTCTGGCTAAGCCTGATGGGCTTGTTCAACGAACACTGAACCTGTTCTAACCAAATAGGTTCAACGGGTTGGATCCGGTCCCTCTCCACTCAAGGGGGTGTGTGTTACAGTAAATAAGTGCTGTAAGACTAGAGCGACATGTCCTGAATAGTTCCGACCCTCTCCTTGAGGGCGGCAGGGCACGCCCGGGACAACTTCGGTTATCGGGCGAAAAGCCAACGCCTGGAACGGCGGTTTACTTTACTTTACTTACTTCAATGGAAAATTAAAATGGAAAGGGTCCTACGATAGGTATAGAAGTATAGATAGAAGTATAGATATTAAGTATAGATTCCTTATAATTCCAAAAATGGCTGCCATAATCTTTTTTTGACATTTGCATTTTTATTTTTTTGCTTCTTAGTTGTACAAGCTTCTTTTTGGAGTCGGTGTTTTTGTTAGTAAATTTCATTTCTGATGAATCGATTGAACAGTCTTCAGCTGATACACGCCATCGTTTTTGAGATGTCAGCCATAAATCAAGAGCGAACGTACTTTAGTAATCCGACCGCCAGACGTTGGAAACAGAATGCAAGGGTCGAGAATGAGAGGCACCATTAGGACCCAAAGAAAATGTCATTTGAGGCCGGGCTACCGAGCTGGAGGACATGTCATTGGCGTACAAGAGCTCCATGCCCCCACGTTAATGCTTACAGTTTCATCAGCGTCTTGCTCCTCCAGACCTTCCCCACTGCAGTTTTGGCTTCAGGTCCGTCAGAACCTCCGATCTCCGATGTTTTATTCATGAACGTACTACCCCGGGTCCGAATTGCTTTCCCTAATGTACTTATAACGCTACATCGGCCAAGGGATCCTCGAGAGAGGGCTACTAATGAAATCTAAACCTGAACTGAGTGCGTATGCGTAATTCTAACCAACAAAGCGAACGTAGCGCACGTATATCGTATATAGATAAGCCAGTATGCCCAGATTGATTAAGGTTGAAATTCCTCGAACTGTTGTAAATGCCTCGCATCATTACGGTAAACAATGTCTATACATCCATAACAGTAGAGACATGCTCCGATAATTCGTGCTATGCATACCCCGAACATGATATTATACCGTTACTTATTTCTCAAAAGTAGCGGTACTCTAGGGGCAAGTTAGCAGGTGGTTGAAGAAATGGTATCGCATGGAAAGCTATCTCCTACCAATCTAAAACCCTTTCTGGAAGTTTCTTCGGTATTCCCAGCCTACGCACATGAATACCAAAAAACATATAAAACTGTTGAAAACTCTACTTTTTTTCTCCACCAAACCACCTATTTACTGGACTGATTGCCAAGTCACCGAATCTACGGTTTTTGAAGCTTTATCGGTCACTGTGGTGACAACAGCGTTTTCAGCAAGGTTTGTAATACTCAGGACGCAGCTGCTTGTTCTCGTTATGGGATTCTGATAAGAATCTAAACCGCGCACTGTGCGCCGTTGATTTACAGAAAAGGCGTTACAGGGCGCTTAAAACCTCGGCACAGCCAGCAGGTTTTGTTCTGGATATTGTATCTGGGCGGCGTGAAGGGCCGGCCATAAATCCCCGCCCGGTTATTCGAGAGGAGAATAAAACGTTTCTCCGAGGATCAATCTGATTTATTTAAATCAGACCCCCCCCCCTCTTAACGTTTCTAATACTGTTTTCAATAAATTTGGTGACTAAGCATTACCTTCGACAGTGCTATGCTGCGCGGAAGTGTACCACGCTCTTTTGAGAAAATTTAGATTTAACAAAATACGAGCGTCGGGTTTTCGGGTTCTCAAAAGTGATTTCTCAATATTAACCTAGGTACTTGTTAGCAGAAAAAAAATTATCCTTGTTCTTTCGGAAGCCTCAGTAACGATAGAAAGTATGGTAAATGTCTGGGAAAGTTGGGCTTTTTAGTTTCTAATCATCATTGTCTAATTTATTTTCACGATAATTGAGTTCAAGAGTCATACCATTGATTACCTACCACACGAAGAGTAAGTTTTTCAAAAATATTTGTGAAAATCAATGAGTAACTCAACTGTTGTAGTGGTGGACGATTATTGATGCTAGACATATTTTCAAACTAGATTTTCTACTCAATAAAACAAATAGGTAATAAAATAAACCCAGGTTCCGTCTGCTCGCTAGTAACAAAGGCTGTTCAGCGGTTTACATTATTTGAAGAATGACATCATATAATTATTTGGGAGCGAAGAACGGAACTCGATTTTCCTTGGAAATTATTAATAGGTACATAGTATGTTCTACATACATTCTACATTTTGTTTTTCGGCCGGTTCAATTAAGCGGAATCTATTTAATTATCTGCATTAATTAGAATCTGCTTAATTACCTGCACGATTTTCTGATAATCATGGTACAGGACCAAATTAATAGGAATTAACTATCGCAAATTTACTGTTTTCTGGGCATGTTTTTGGCATAATTTCCTCCTCCCTGCGAGATAGAAATAGGACCTACTGAGCAAAGGAAAATGGAGGAAACAATTCGGCCTGTTTAGTGTACCTAGTATCTGAATGTACGAAATGAATATCTCGCGTTGAATTTCCAATCAGCAACAGATTACACAGCAGGTTTTACAGCAGGTTTGCTTCAGTAAAACTTTCCTAGGAGTGGGTTCGATTTTTAGCTCATTACTCAAAAACGGCTCAGAACCCGACATGATGTGCCATTTTTGTAGCATGTGAAATTTTCTATTGAATGAGCCTGACAGAAAGTCATCGGTGCCTGAATTTCCCCAAGCTTTCAACTTCTGGATTGGCTCAACATGGCGCTTAGTCGATGTCGGTGACATATCTATCAACAAGGTTACCATGACCTACTAATCAGCTCGTTAAGCTCGTTTAAAGTTTGGCGGAATCGGCCCTAATTCTGTTGTCCAATCGTGTATGCATGAATTTCGACTGAAATCTACTTCCTACCTAGGTACCTAACATCGGAACTAATCAAATTCGAAGTCGTCGTAGCAGCAGAAGCGAAATGACCGGAAACTTTCTTCGACGGCCTAAGCAAACTGGTGCCTTCTCTGCTTTGTATTTTAGTTGGGTCCGCCTCAGAGCAGAATTCAATAGCATTCGAGCGAACCGACGAGCTCGACTGCATGCATGAATCGCACCGAGTCATCAATTAAATTGAACGGAATTTCAATAAATTGAAGTGGATGAATTTCTCGAAAAAAATCGAGCGACTTCAAAAGTAATTGAATATACAGGGTTTCTCGAATTAGGTGTAACAAAATTGCGTGAAACTAACTCAAAAACGTACCAAAACGCCGCTAACCTCATCTCAACTCGTTTCCAAGATACGATTTTTTAAAGATTTTTCAAGAAAACCAGGCTTTCTATCATGAAAACCTAAATTTTTCCAATTCAAAGCAACAATTTCAAAACTTTTGAGAGCATATTTGGAATTAGCGTTAAGTTTCCTATAGCTAGGATCAGCGTACACTCTAAATCAAAAACTAACTTCGACGTATCGCAACAATTGCAGGTCAAACATCAAAAATCGAAAAAAATTCAGAAAAGATTTGTACTTGAGCATTTATTGCATTTTGAGAGAAACGTGCTTGAAGCTGTCGAATTTCTAGAATGCGTGCCCTTTTTGTCAGCTTTCCAATGATATGGTCGCATATTATGCGACAACACCAAGTTTTTCGGGTTAAAAAAGTGTGGACTGTATTTTATGAGGATATTATGAGGTATAGATACTCATCAGGGGTCCACTGGATGCCCAAAAATTTGTGCACTTGGAAATATCTTCATAAAATACAGTCCACACTTTTGTAAGCCTACAAGTCCACACATTTTATGTAGATCTACATAAAACATTGGATACATTTTTGATGAATTTTGTTTTGTTACTCAAAACTCAAGCTTCTGCGTCTTGACAAAATTTGTTTAAGGCATTTGATGTCTTCGCAGTGCAATCTAAAGCAGAAGAGCTCTGAAGTGTTTTCCCAACTCGGTAAGAAGTCACCAGTTCATCCGTCTAAATTGGTTCCCCGCCTATGCCGCGTTCTGTTTGCTTTATTTCTTTTTCCAAAAAAAAAGACGAAGGAACAGAGAGGCTCCTTTGTGCTCTGTAATGATGACGGGAAATGCTAGCGGAAGTTAATCTGATTTATAATGGGTAACAAAAGAAACTGGACCCGAAAGAGAAGATTTCATTCGTTTGTAGGCTTACTAATTTTTAAGTTCACTCGGCAAATGAGTTCGAGTGTGGTTAATTTGTGGAATATTATTCTCTCTCTCGAGTATAATACTATACTGGATGTAATTAAAAGCAACTACAATGCAACATGTTTGTAGGATAGAGGGTGGAAGTTCTTGGATGTTTCAAGATTATACGCATTGGTAAATGCAAAGTGGTTGTTGAAGAACGCTGAAGCTCACATTCTCCTTTTTCTGAAGACGTCATCCCCGGTCACCCACATTCATGCCGGCGCTCATGAGCATACCCTATTCCTTCGATATCCAGATTTATTGGTACCCTTTCGATTTGAGATGAGCCAATTTGGAAGTAGGATCTTCAACTATCCATCTTTTGAGATTCTAACTAAGATTTAAATAGTGAGAATTTTGAGGTCTAGGTCTGTGATATGGTCTTGGAGCCTCAGACCATGGATTAAGGATGCAACATTGAGAACAAAACATCGATATCAAGACATCGGGCACTAACAATCGAAGTCAGTAAAAACATCGAACTAAAAACATCGATAAAACATCGATGTTAAGTATCGAAATTTTATATTATCTATTGTGAACTTGCGTAAATGGGGAGCGCGGCAGTGCGTCGAAAAATTATTCTTCGGCACAAGATGAGACGCTAGACGCTTTGCTATACACCCTGTAAATGAGAGGGGAGGAGCCAAAGAGGTCAAATTTCAGTTAAAAACAAATAAATAAGTGGTGGGTGTGGGTAAGGGATGCTGAAAACTTGGTAAGAAGGAAAGTGTCTATTTTACATTATTAATCCTCCAACCATATATTAAAATCATAAGTAGCATAGTCGTTTGGTCAAAACCATTTGCAGAAACCTTTGGTATACCCTATGTCAATTTTGACAAAGTAGGTCCACCAAACACTCTTTTCCCCATTCTTACAGTCAGAACCACTGGGTTGGCACAGAATACAACAATACGGAAATACGAAACAAACACGGATTCACGAGTCACAAGTTGTGATTCACAACTACACCAATACATCGACATCAGTTTCTAAAACATCGATGTTCCGAAAACATCGGCAGGTCCATCATCGATGGTAAAACATCGAACATAGGAACCAAAACATCGATGTTTCGCCAGTATCGAACATCGATGGTCAACCCTTCCTCAAGTCCTTTTAGCACCATCTCCAACACTCTTCCTCGTGATACTCACCAGGAAACCTAACTCACGGTGTGTACATCCATATGATTAATGGACGGAAGGCATTGGAGTAACAAAATCATCCCTCCTCATGGAGAAGCAGCTTCTCGGTTTATATCGTAACCGCACTCTTCCCCATCGTAGAAGGGATGCAAGCAAAAACCAATCCTTGGGTAGAGGCCCTCAAGAGAAAACCATCCATCATCAGTCCAATATTCGACATAAGCATCATGCCAATGCTGATCAGGCGTTTATGAAATAACACCTGATGAGTATGAAAAGAAGGCTTAAAAAACCAAGCTGAATCATTTCCAAACAGGTATGATGGGCAAAATTCAGCTGCCAATTTATATATTCGATGCTGAACGCCAGTTTCGTTCAACCTTGTCTCATTCAAATGAACATATCGATACATTAAAGCACAAAGGGGATATGTCCCAAAATATCGATTTTCTCCGAAAGAATCTACTCATAAGGACCTATCGATCGCTCCAAGAATCATGGTTCTTTGATCTATTTTTGGGGCCAAAAAACGATAAAATATAAAAACGATAATATTTAAACAGTGTTTATCTTAGAAGTGTTAAATGTTACCTAAGTTCTGGTTAAACGAGGTTGTAGATCTTGGCCAGACAAACATTTTTTATTTAGCGATTTTTTTCATGAAATTGAAAACTATGGGAGAAATCTTTATTTTTGTAAACTGATCAAAAACTTATTTTGCATTTTTCTCATTATGCCATTTTAGGACATATCCGCTTTGTGCTTTAAGGTATCGATATCAAGATAATTGCAACGTACTCCACTCTGCATGGCTGTGATTTTCTCCATCCAATCCCTTCTGAATTTAATACCTACAAGAAGTTGGTAAAAAAGGTAAATTTTGCCGGCAGTAAAGCTCTAAGGAGTCCTTAGTAAGGACAGCATCGGATAGAATAAAACTACTGTAACTCGACTGTCTAAACTGTTGACTTGGTATATTTACTTATGGATACGTACCCTAGAGCAGGATATCACAAAAGATTAACATCGGTACCTATCGAATGCTCGAGGCAACAGGGAGAAACCAGGAACCAGGAAACCGAGGGAGGCGTGCATTTTGCAACACGACGTTGGACTGCTATAGAAGTTTCCACCTAATCAATGGAGCTTCTATATCCATCCGCAGTTTGGGAGTGCAGTTGGTCGGTGCGGTAAGACTGAAATACCGCTGAACTATGGAGAAGCTTGTGAATAATTTACCTATCTTCCACAATCATTCATCTGTTAAATAATTTCCTTAACCAATGTCCATAACCCGCGGCAAAGTTAGGAATAGCAAAATCTTCCACTATGAGTCAGAATGATGTACTATGTTCACTATCGCAGATGAACATAGTCGACTATTTTGAAGTCAAATATCAGGTGCAGGGAAAAACTCTGAGTCCTTCGCCGAGCTTTCGAAAATTTACATTTTCTTCATCAGGGCCAGCAACAACCAAAAGTCGCAGTCAACAATATGGCACATTCATAAAACCCTGTCAGACTGCAACTCTTGATCGACTACAAAAGTCGCATCCGACTCATCGGCCAAATTTCATTTCACAGCAAAAAACACGCGAGAGTCAAACTCAACTACCTAGCAATGTCAAATACCTTGGTAATTGAGGTATTATCGACCTAATTATCTAATCTCCGCTTAATTATTCGAGAGATCCGAAAATTTAGCCAACAGCTGTTTAGGAAGGCTGACTTGAGCTGCGTCTGCGGACCGACATTGTTTGTGCATCGACCACGATGATGAAGGGGAGGAAGGTTACGCCCCAGAGGAAGTTGGAAGCGATATAATATGTTACGCACAGTTAACTCGACATTAGCCGTATCAGTGGCATAGGAGGCGATCAACGTCCCGAGTTAAGCGGTGCGTTATCGCGGCCAACAACCCATTACAGTTCCACGTTTCCTCTGTATATTCGCAACCCACAAACGCGATGACAACATAGCGACAATCGATGCGAATTAAAGGAAGTGGCCTTTGTACTGGTAACACATTGACCGACATTGCAACAGCGGATGGCGCACCTGCTGGATATGCTGGCGGGGGCGAATAACAGCCATGTCTATACATAAATAGGCATATCTAATCTTCCGGAGATCGAAGGTCCGCCTTAAATTGAGGCCCTTAATCCTGATTCCAGCCCCATGCCGAGCAACCCTCTCCTGCAGCTTCAACTTTACTGGTGTGACCGCCCGTGTGATAGAGGAATACAGCTTCGTTTAGGTATGAGGATAAAAATATAGGTAACGACTTATATTACAACAGTAACTCATATTCTTTGGTAGGTAGGCCGCTTCAGGGATTCCAGCGTAATACTTGGAGCGTGACACCTTAAAAGGGCGGAAGTCCATTTTTGGTTATTTTCCATGTTAACAATTTTCGATTCTATACAGCAAGGGGCAACGTTTTATGTTGAAAAGACCGAGCTAAAGGCACGCAATGAGTGTCCAAAGAAAAGAGGTTCTACGCTGAGCAAATTGAGAGGGCACTCACAATGAAACAGGAAGTCGAGCTGACAGTCAAACTCATAGTCAAGCGGGGGCTGACACTGGGGAGTGAAACAGAAACTCAAACTCATAATCAAACTCCAAGTCAAACTCACAATGAAACAGAAAATCAAACTCGTCGTCAAACACACAATGAAACATAAACTGAAACTCACAATCGAACTCGAAGTCAAACTCACAATGAAACGGAATTCCAAACTCATAATCGAAATTGAAGTCAAGCTCACAGCGAAAAACAATTTCAAACTCATAATAAAAATCGAAGTCAAACTCACAATGAAAAATAAACTGAAACTCATAATCGAAATCGAAGTCAAACTCACAGTGAAACAGAAACTCAAACTCATACCTAATCAAACTCGAAGTCAAACTCACAATGAAACATAAACTGAAACTCATGATCGAATTCGAAGTCAAACTCACAATGAAACATAAACTGAAACTCATGATCGAATTCGAAGTCAAACTCACAGTGAAACGGAATTCCAAACTCATAATAAAAATCGAAGTCAAACTCACAATGAAAAATATACTGAAACCCATGATCAAAATCGAAGTCAAACTCACAATGAGACATAAGCTCATACTCATAATCGAAATCGAAGTCAAACTCACAGTGAAACAGAAACTCAAACTCATAATCGAAATCGAACTGTCGAAATCGAAATCGAGTTGAGTTTCTGTTTCATTGTGAGTTTGACTTCGATTTCAATTATGAGTTTGAGTTTCTGTTTCACTGTGAGTTTGACTTCGATTTCGATTATGAGTTTCAGTTTATGTTTCACTGTGAGTTTGACTTCGATTTCGATCATGAGTTTGAGTTTCTGTTTCACTGTGAGTTTGAGTTCGATTTCGATTATGAGTTTCAGTTTATGTTTCACTGTGAGTTTGACTTCGATTTCGATCATGAGTTTGAGTTTCTGTTTCACTGTGAGTTTGAGTTCGATTTCGATTATGAGTTTCAGTTTATGTTTCACTGTGAGTTTGACTTCGATTTCGATTATGAGTTTGAGTTTCTGTTTCACTGTGAGTTTGACTTTGATTTCGATTATGAGTTTCAGTTTATGTTTCACTGTGAGTTTGACTTCGATTTCGATTATGAGTTTCAGTTTATGTTTCACTGTGAGTTTGACTTCGATTTCGATTATGAGTTTGAGTTTCTGTTTCACTGTGAGTTTGACTTAGATTTCGATTATGAGTTTGGAATCCTGTTTCACTGTGAGTTTGACTTCGATTTCGATTATGAGTTTGAGTTTCTGTTTCACTGTGAGTTCGACTTAGATTTCGATCATGGTTTTGAGTTTCTGTTTCACTGTGAGTTTGACTTCGATTATGAGTTTCAGTTTATGTTTCACTGCGAGTTTGACTTCGATTTCGATTATGAGTTTGAGTTTCAGTTTCACTGTGAGTTTGACTTCGATTTCGATTATGAGTTTCAGTTTATGTTTCATTGTGAGTTTGACTTCGAGTTCGATTATGAGTTTGAAATTCTTCTTCACTGTGCGTTTGACTTCGATTTCGATTATGAGTTTGAGTTTCTGTTTCACTGTGAGTTTGACTTCGATTTCGATTATGAGTATGAGCTTATGTCTCATTGTGAGTTTGACTTCGATTTCGATCATGAGTTTGAGTTTCTGTTTCACTGTGAGTTTGACTTCGATTTCGATTATGAGTTTCAGTTTCTGTTTCACTGTGAGTTTGACTTCGATTTCGATTATGAGTTTGAGTTTCTGTTTCACTGTGAGTTTGACTTTGATTTCGATTATGAGTTTCAGTTTATGTTTCACTGTGAGTTTGACTTCGATTTCGATTATGAGTTTGAGTTTCTGTTTCACTGTGAGTTTGACTTAGATTTCGATTATGAGTTTGGAATCCTGTTTCACTGTGAGTTTGACTTCGATTTCGATTATGAGTTTGAGTTTCTGTTTCACTGTGAGTTCGACTTAGATTTCGATCATGGTTTTGAGTTTCTGTTTCACTGTGAGTTTGACTTTGATTTCGATTATGAGTTTCAGTTTATGTTTCACTGTGAGTTTGACTTCGATTTCGATTATGAGTTTGAGTTTCTGTTTCACTGTGAGTTTGACTTAGATTTCGATTATGAGTTTGGAATCCTGTTTCACTGCGAGTTTGACTTCGATTTCGATTATGAGTTTGAGTTTCAGTTTCACTGTGAGTTTGACTTCGATTTCGATTATGAGTTTCAGTTTATGTTTCATTGTGAGTTTGACTTCGAGTTCGATTATGAGTTTGAAATTCTTCTTCACTGTGCGTTTGACTTCGATTTCGATTATGAGTTTGAGTTTCTGTTTCACTGTGAGTTTGACTTCGATTTCGATTATGAGTATGAGCTTATGTCTCATTGTGAGTTTGACTTCGATTTCGATCATGAGTTTGAGTTTCTGTTTCACTGTAAGTTTGACTTCGATTTCGATTATGAGTTTGAGTTTCTGTTTCACTGTGAGTTTGACTTCAATTTCGATTATGAGTATGAGCTTATGTCTCATTGTGAGTTTGACTTCGATTTCGATCATGAGTTTGAGTTTCTGTTTCACTGTGAGTTTGACTTCGATTTCGATTATGAGTTTCAGTTTCTGTTTCACTGTGAGTTTGACTTCGATTTCGATTATGAGTTTCAGTTTCTGTTTCACTGTGAGTTTTACTTCGATTTCGATCATGAGTTTCAGTTTATGTTTCACTGTGAGTTTGACTTCGATTTCGATTATGAGTTTCAGTTTCTGTTTCACTGTGAGTTTGACTTCGATTTCGATTATGAGTTTCAGTTTATGTTTCACTGTGAGTTTGACTTCGAGTTCGATTATGAGTTTGAAATTCTTCTTCACTGTGCGTTTGACTTCGATTTCGATTATGAGTTTGAGTTTCTGTTTCACTGTGAGTTTGACTTCGATTTCGATTATGAGTATGAGCTTATGTCTCATTGTGAGTTTGACTTCGATTTCGATCATGAGTTTGAGTTTCTGTTTCACTGTAAGTTTGACTTCGATTTCGATTATGAGTTTGAGTTTCTGTTTCACTGTGAGTTTGACTTCAATTTCGATTATGAGTATGAGCTTATGTCTCATTGTGAGTTTGACTTCGATTTCGATCATGAGTTTGAGTTTCTGTTTCACTGTGAGTTTGACTTCGATTTCGATTATGAGTTTCAGTTTCTGTTTCACTGTGAGTTTGACTTCGATTTCGATTATGAGTTTCAGTTTCTGTTTCACTGTGAGTTTTACTTCGATTTCGATCATGAGTTTCAGTTTATGTTTCACTGTGAGTTTGACTTCGATTTCGATTATGAGTTTCAGTTTCTGTTTCACTGTGAGTTTGACTTCGATTTCGATTATGAGTTTCAGTTTATGTTTCATTGTGAGTTTGACTTCGAGTTCGATTATGAGTTTGAAATTCTTCTCCACTGTGAATTTGACTTCGATTTCGATTATGAGTTTGAGTTTCTGTTTCACTGTGAGTTTGACTTCGATTTCGATTATGAGTATGAGCTTATGTCTCATTGTGAGTTTACTTCGATTTCGATCATGGGTTTGAGTTTCTGTTTCACTGTGAGTTTGACTTCGATTTCGATTATGAGTATGAGCTTATGTCTCATTGTGAGTTTGACTTCGATTTCGATCATGGGTTTGAGTTCCTGTTTCACTGTGAGTTTGACTTCAAGTTTTTTTATGAGTTTGAGGTTCTGATCCAAGTGCTAATATATCGGTAGTACTGTGAGTAATTCGAATTTCGGTTAAACAGGGTGACAGGTCTTACAAACATCCCAGTACAAGAAATTTGAAAAAAATGATGAGATATTATTTCTGTAAATGACCTCAGACGGACACACAGACACTTGTTGAGGAAGTGATTCTGAGTAAAAGTGTATAAGTCCAGGTTTTTCAGACGCTCCGATCCTATTTTCGATTTCAAGACAATTACAATACTTCCAGTGAATTCGTACATTTGGAAGCAATTAACCTTCCTCACCTGCGTTCATATTGTCAAGAAAAGTTTGTCGTAAGTATATAAAGTAGTATTGATTTTCATACGAGCCGCTCCTGCAGAAATAGTTTCGTCGGTTCTTGTTTAGGGAAATGCACCATGAATACCGATAGATCAGCCCTTCAATAGCGCGGAATCGGTTAGGCGACGTAAAAATGATGTGTCGAGAGAAATATGTGCTCGTATTCCGTCCCAGGGGATTCTTTCGATTTGCCACCGAGGAACGGCCGTGAGATAAGTTCGCGGAAGACAGCGAAAAAGGCGAAGAATGAGAGAAAAGGGGAAAATTCGAGCGGAAAGGGGAACGGATTCGGTGGGGAGGAAGAGGGTAAAATCGTTTGGAAAAAGACGTCGTATACGAGACGGGCAACGAAAGGAAACCCTTGGAAAATTTCTCGTCCCAGGCCAGTCCTCACCGGGGAACGAGATCGTCGATAAATGGCAGGTTCAGTTTTGAACGTTTCCAATAAATCCGTTTTGGGCTGCGGAGGGCATGTGAGGGCTGTAAGGGCAATGAGGTGGTAGCCTGACCGTGGATGCGGTGGCTGGCCCATTACGCCGGCGACCCGACGCATTTATATACCTTCGACGGTCGTCGGCGCTATCGCTTGCCAAAGCATCAATATATCTAAACCCGTATATTAGCCGGCGGTCCTTCAGAGTTGCCCTCGCTTGCACACTCCAGATACGCGTTTGCGAAGGACGAAGAGAATTCGTCTTCCATCTTCGAGAGCCTCCTCGCGAGGACCTCTTATTCGCGTCTGCATTATAAAGCCTATCGCCACGAAAATAGGGCCACAAAATTCAAGTTTAAAGAATAATTCTCGAAAAATGGATTTCCATTGCAACTGCATAAGTGCAAGTGCATAGGTACTCGTGTCTGCCTCTTCGATTCTCAAACATTGACACAATATTACAAATTATTATAATATTGACAAATTATTGATATGAACACCTCCATGACATTTTCACAATACTTCTCGTTTTCTCAAACCTGGAGCGTTCTTTTGGAGATGAGTAGGGAGTGGAACATTTTCCTTCATTTTTGGCCATCGAAGATACATACACCCTGTAGAAGAAGATACATATCCCGAAGATGCATAGATATCCCTGTAAAACGTATAGATCTAGAAAATAGAGTGAAGTCAAGTACCTCTCGGTCTTCTGGCATAAATAATCATTCAGCTTCTCAGATGATCCATGATGGAGTCGTGCAATACCTCCAGGGTTGAACTCGGTAGATGTTCACCCCAAGCCTCAAGATTCGTTGCGATTGAGATGAAAACGCCATCGTTGTTCCTGTTATTCAACCTAGCTCCCCAGTATTGCCCATTTGACCTCCATGTTTCTTTGTGAATCTCAGGATGACGTCCGTTGAGAAAGTTAGGTGAATCCTTGTATATTATTCATTCCTTGGCCGACCCTGGAAGGATGAACTCTTCATGACGTTGTCGAGACAAGCCGGGTCAGAAGGATGGCGGAATATAACGGACAGAAGAATATGGCGGAGAAGTACGAGAGAAGAAAGCTCCTGGAAATACATAATTCATGTACCGCCCTCCAACAATATCAGCTACGCTTTTCTACGGTGGACATCAGTTACTTTTTTGAAGCGAACGCTCACCCTCCAAATCAATCATCTGTCGGATAAACGGCCAATTTTATGTGATACGCATTGGTCAGTCTGAGACTGATGAGGGTTTAGGAATCGAGGGAATTATAATGGGAATTTATCATAATTTATAGGTACCTATCCACCTGTATCAGTAGGTAATTCAATTACGGTCTTCGGATGCCTGCAGTCCAAAACTTTCAACGGGATTAATAAAAACTGTGCGTGGGCAACCGAATGTGTTACATTAACATGAAATTTCGCAGAGTTGCTGAAATTTTCAAACATTATTCTCTGCTGGGGAAAAATGCTGCAAACCGGTTGTTCGCAGGTGATTCAAGAAAATAGCCTATTAGATTCAAGTGGTCTGAGTCGGCTGGAAGATCTTCTTCAAAGAGGATGTAATCTGGTAATGGCACAATCTCTTAGTGCAACTAACGTATTGGTGACAGTGTAGTTTCGTCAGAGAGAAAACTCTCTTCCTTTCCAGAAACCCGATCCGGTTGTCGACTTCTTTTCATTAACTGAATTGAAAGGCGAAGAGATTTAGAATTGGTCCGAGATGCAGAAAATGGATTGCCAGAAAGATACCTCAGTGGTTTTGCATTGCAATATCGACCCAAAGTGAGGAGTAAAAGCCTTTCAGGCTTAAAAGGTTTTTGAGCTTCAAATATTTCGTGAATAAGTGTCATCCCAGTCCTAAGACACCAAGTGAAGAGTTTTCCTCCAAAACTGCATTAATCTTCTTTCGAGTTTTGTCGATATCGATTTCGTTTTTTCGATTTTCGATTGCTTATAGGTACCAAAGCTGCTATGAATCGAAATCGATATCGACAAAACTCGAAAGTGGATGAATGCAGTTTTGGAGGAAAACTCTTCAAGTGAGCACAATAATTGTTCTTTCCTTAACAGCTCCTTGGTTTAGGAACACTGATACTTTTAAAGAGACAAAAAATGTCCTCCGTCTTTAATATTGTCAGAAAACGTTTTTGGTGTGTCCTGAAAATTTAGGAAAAATGAGGTCATATTGCCACTTCACCCTCAATATATTGGTACTCTTATTCAGTATTCTTGAGATTCATGTCATTTCACGATTTCCAAGCATTGACCTCAGTCAAATGAATCCACTACAACATTATACTGCATGATGCGAACGTGACCTTACCGAAGCCACTAGCAATTCCTCCCAACATGTGAGACAGCAAAGGATATTATTCAGGAGGAAACCTGCATCCGCTTTGGCGTAACGTACTTCACGGTTCACCCCCTGTCCTTTTCGGGTAAAGTTCCAGCAGCAACAGAGTCCTTAATGCATTCGGCCAGGATGGGTGAGGATGGTTGAGTCTGTGAGCTGCCCAGTTTAGTGCTGAACCAGCCACTCCGCTCCTCAAAAGAAAAGTTGGAGACTATCCGATAAACTTCGTCAGCGCCAAGTCCCAGCACCTGACGGTTTCCACATGCGCCCTCGTCAAGGATGCCCATTGTATGCTGAGGAACGATCTCTTCTCGAGATACTGGACAATGTGTTTACTGAAGAACACAACCGAATACGTTCGAGGTACATTGAAGTCTGCAGGCCTTCACCTGGTGCTGGTACCAACAAATGGAAATATGGGTTGATTTAAGAGCTACGAGATTATTTTAATAAAAGAAAAATTGAAGCATTGTAATCTCATCAAAGCCAAAAATCGGATCGGAGCATCAGAAAAAATTTTCACAACACTTCTATTCAAAATCACTTCCTGAACAAGTGTCTGTGTCCACCGTGTGTCCGTCTGTGGCCATTTACAAAAATGGCCATATTGATACCTTAAAGCACAAAGGGAATATGTCCCAAAATATCGATTTTGAGATTTCGGTAACGGAAGAATCTACTCATCAGGACCTATCGATTGCTCCAAGAATCATGATCCTTTTATCTATTTTTAGGGCCAAAAAATGATAAAATAGATAAACGTTAAATATTTAAAGAGCGTTTATCTTGGAAGTGTTAAGTGTTACCAAAGTTCTGGTTAAACGAGGTTGTAGATCTTGGCCAGACAAACATTTTTTATTTAGCGAATTTTTTTATGAATTGAAAACTATGGGAGAAATCGTTATATTTGTAAATTGGTCAAAAACTTATTTTGCATTTTTCCCATTATGCCATTTTTGGACATACTCGTATCCCCTATGTGCTTTAAGGTATCGATATCTCTCTCAATTCTCAAGACTCTCCCCAAGTCTGCTTCAAAATGTTCAAAGCCCATTGGACCATTTTTACTGGACTAGGTACAGGCCTCGGAAATCAATGAAGTCATGGAACTCACATTCTTCCATCTGTCAGTTGAACCTATCCCTACCTTATCATTAACTAGAAACCGCTATCATTTAGTCAAGATTAAAAAAAAGCTTTTAGATAAGCTCAACAAAATTTCCTCTATAAACCTTAGTCAAACTTTTAAATTATGCTTATTTATTTAAACTTTTAAATTAAATAAATATTCATCCGTCATTTATAAAATAAAGCTCTTTTTAAAATTCGACTAGATTCACAAAATACTACCTACTTACTAATCAAATATCATCAAACCCAAATTTTATTACCATCTGAGGATGGTAATAAATTTACCGAAACGTCGGCAAGGAAACAAGGAGTTAGAGTTTGAGTGACCCTATTCCCAATCGGCTGGTGGAGTTAATCACAGTAATAACGGTTGATGGTTTTTTGTTGGACTATCATAAGAAATAAATACCTTTCAAGCGGGAGTCGAATTGGTCGAGAGCTAATTTCTTTTTGTCCTCAGCACGATTTCGGGCCGGGAGTAAATAAATAATTCTATTTGGATAAGAAAAGTAGAGCCGGGGACGAAAAAAGTTAGACGACCCCATTAGCATTTCCAAGAGGAAATGACTCTCGTCATCCGTGCCATTGCCCATTTAATTCCACCCCCTGGGATTCCAAGTCAGGGGAGAAATAGCGACAGATGAAAACTGAGAGGAAAAAACCTTTTTGCTCCTCTTTCAGGCATTGTGAGATTTCCTCTCCTTGTTGAGAACGAGTTTGCCGGCGGATGAGACGAAGCCGGTCCGAGTTCTTCATTTACTGACCGCTCTCCAGGGGTTGAATCCGCAAGCTGCCCCGCCGCCCGCTTTTACTACGTATCCGTCCGCTTTTACCTGTCGTCCACCCCTGGATCTTCTGGCGAGCATAACATTAGCATACTGTTCCGAAAAGGGCACCCCCAGCCCAGCTTTTCGTCGACCCTTGCTCGCTGGATTACCATGAATTTCAAAGGAACGAGAACTTGAGACCTCGTGCGAGGCAAACATCAAGAAGAGAGCCCATCTCGGCGAATGGTCGAAACTCTGAATTAAGATTTCCACATAAATTTCAACTTTTCTCTTTCAGAGTGCTCGACCCGGCGAGGAAAACCTTTCTACGTTCAGATGAGAAAACTAGCGTAACGAGATTCGTAAATCTCAAAAATCGAGTACTTCCACGGCTGCCTTTTCCTTGCTACCTACTTTGGTCGGTTGCGATGGCTCTTCGCAAAAGTGCTGCAACCAACGTGGTACGATGATCGTACGTCCGTATAATGCGGTTAACGTTAAACCGGTTAATCGGTAAACTGGTAAAAGAAAGGCAAATCGGGTTCAAAATCGCTCAACTTCAGAATAATTTAGGTTTTTTACTTCCATATTTACAGAGTAAATGGAAGTATTGTGATCGTCCTAAAATCGAGAATCGGAACGGAGCTTCAGAAAAAACTTTTTCTTATACACATTTACTCAGAATCACTTCCTGAACAAGTGTCTGTGTGTCCGTGTGTCCGTGTGTCCGTCTGTCCGTCTGTCCGTCTGTGGTCACTTACAAAAATGGCCATAACTCCCTCATTTCTCAACCTTTTTTCAAATTTCTTGAACTGAAATGTTTGTCTCAACAAGACCTAACACCCTGTTTAATCGGAATTTGGATAACGCACAGTATTTCCGAGATATTTGCATTTTTAGTGTTTTCTATTTTATTTTTTTGCGGCCGCAAAAATGAACCGATTTGAGCGTTCTTGGTCTCAAAATCTTCCTTTTACCTTGCAGAATATGTGGATATTTTTTAAATTCCGAAAATGTGGCGTTTTTTCATTTTGGGCGAATTTTAAAATTTTAATACTGAATTTTTTGATATTTTTGACCTAAACACTTTCAAAAGCAGTCAAAATATGATCAAATTGTGTCACAATTTTACGTTTCAAAATATGGAAGTATTGTGTGTTATCTACGCACCACTGGTTAACGTTTTTTTTTCAACTTTTTGCATCGCAAGTTATCTCCAACTAAAGATTGTTCTTTACACCGATTTCTGTTACCCTTGAGCAAATTTCGGTCGTTAGTTTTACCTCTAGTGAGAGGCTGAATCGAGTCAAGCATAGGGAGGGGGGGGGAGGGGTAAGAGTAAATAGCGCATACCTGTGGTGCGTAGATAACATGCAATACTTCCATATTTTGATAGGTAAATGTTTTAACCATGATTCTCGTTATTAGGACGATTACAACACTTCCGTTTACTCCGTCAATATGCGGCCATTGGACATCAGTCCAATTCGACATAAGAATCAGCTGATAAGACATAGTTTTTACTTCCATATTTACAGAGTGAATGGAAGTATGGAATCGTCCTAAAATCGAGAATCGGAAGAAAGCTTCAGAAAAAAATTTTTCTTGTACACATTTACTCAGAATCACTTCCTGAACCGTGTGTCCGTTAGTCCGTCTGTCCGTCTGTGGTCATTTACAAAAATGACCATAGCTCCCTCAATTCTCAACCTTTTCTCAAATTTCTTGATCTGAAATGTTTGTCTTGGACACACGTAACACCCTGTTTAATCGAAATTTGGATAACGCGCTTCCGAAATATTTGCATTTTTAGTGTTTTCTATTTTATTTTTCCCGGCCATAAAAATGAACCGATTTGAGCGTTCTTGGTCTTAAAATCTTTGTTTTACTTTGCAGAATATGTGGATATTTTTTATATTCCGATTATGTGGCGCACTTTTATTTTGGGCAAGTTTTAAAATTTGCATAGTGAGTTTTTCGATATTTTTGACCTAAACACCCTTAAAAGCAGTCAAAATATGATCAAAATCTGTCACACTTTTACGTTTCGAAATATGGAAGTATAGTGTGTTATCAACGCACCACTGGTTAAATTAAATTTTCAAAATTTCAAATTCCAGATTAATTGAATGGAATTCTCTTTTGAATGGAAAAAATGGTTTGATCCTCAAGGAAGAGACGTCTTCAGCTTTTGTAAATATTGCATGTAAACTGCGCCCAAGGATGAAGCATTCCATCAGCGAGATCTGGTTTCCATAGAATACGGAGCCGTGAAAACCGTTCACCCACCCCAACATTGCACGAATAAAATTCTCATCAATATTCAGCATGAGGTTTGGTGAAGGGTGTTGGGTGAAAGCTTTTATTAAAAAAATGTCCAGCGGATAACACATTTAACCGTACGACGGGTGGGGGAACCTTGCAGCTTTCACTACCACGTTCATAGAACTAGGGGTTTCAATTGTATTCTCCAACACTTTCACTCCGTGCCTATTCCTTACTTGTTGAACCTGAGTGACGGCCTTCGCAAAAATAGAGCGCCCTTCCTATACTCGGACAAGAAAAACTCCAACATCCAGGCTAAAACGTAAAGGTTGTTCGATGATCGTGTTTACGCTTTTAACTCGTTTTGTCAAGAACAATCCACCCGTGAATCCATAGCCAGCGGGTTCTTTGCCAACAGCTTCAATGGCTTGCCCTCTGCTATACATGTGCCAATAAATGGGAGTGACTGGTCTAACTTATGACTCGGCGCATCGTTTGAACCCCCGTTTAATGAAAACATTCCCGACTCTCGAATCGCAACCATTGGACGAGAAAGAGGAATAGAAATTACATCGCTACCGAAAGAGAATCGCTTGGATTGCGACTAGCTTTGTGCGACCAAACTGTTTTATTGTCATTGGCTTCATAAAGGGCTCGGTTGCGGCTGGCGCCTTGCAAAGCGGCGGATTTGAATCGCTTTGAGCACCTGAGGTCGCGGAATGTAAATAGGCCGTTTTACGTATATATATTTGATAGGATGCAGGGCAAATAATGTCGATTCGCTCGTTTTTTCCCCGGTTCAATTAGGATTTTATAAAAAATAAATTTCCCTCGGACGAATCATTCCGTCGAGCAGTCCAAGAAGGGAGACGGAGCATTTTCCACAACCCACATTAATTGGTACCTACCGTAGTTACCTACCTAGTGCTTTGATAACACACAATACTTCCATATTTTGAAACGTAAAAGTGCGACACAATTTGATCATATTTCGACTGCTTTTAAGGGTGTTTAGGTCAAAAATATGAAAAAAACTCACTATGCCAATTTTGAAACTTGCCTAAAACTCAAATACGCCATGTTATCGGATCCGTATTTGAAGGGTAAGGGGAAAGAACAGGAAAATTTCCTGGACATTTAATGTCCATTTTTCCCAAAAACAAGCTTAATAGCGCATTTTGTAGGAATTCAAAGGTACTAACCGTATAGTGAAACTCCAAGGGGAAAAAAGTATAAATGTCGCCCTGAGAAGCAACGAAAGATTCGGTGTAAGGGGAAAAAACATAGAATATAAAATACAAAACCTGCTTTTTCTCTAAAAGTACTTTTTGTGACATTCCTCGTTCCTTCCCCTTACCCTTCATTTGTTAACATTTTCTTTTCTATTCCATGTATTGATGTTTTCCAAGTAGACGTTGGCATTTTTTGAACCGTTTAAGCCCACTTTCATTTCACATATTTTGACATATTCGGCTATATCCATTTTACAAATATTTAATCCAGTAAAACACATATTTTTCAATTTTGGATAGAAACCCGTGTAGAAACCTTCAAGGAATCGAACAAGTTCAAAAATATCCGAAATCGGTTCAGTATTAGGTACTCCCTCACATTGGCAAAAACGTGAAAAAGGAGAAATCGCATCAAGAAATTCTAGCTAAACCGATTTTAAAACAAATATTCCCAGAAAACCCCTTTTCTATGGTAAATCAAACCAGAAACCCGCGAAAATGCTCAAAAAATTCTAAACCCTCGATATCACCTTCAAAATTGAGTTTTTGTGTCTTTTCGAAAATGGACCATATAGCATTCTTGGTCTTAATATCTTTGTTTTACCTTGCGAAATATGTGAATATTATTTATATTTCGATAATAAGGCGTATCTTTATTTTGAGCGAATTTTAAAATTGGCATAGGGTTTTTGGCATTTTTGACCCAAACCCCCTTAAAAGCAGTCAAAATAACGTTTTGATCATATTATGATCAAATTGTGTCACACTTTTACGTTTCAAAATATGGAAGTATTGTGTGTTTATGAAATAGTATGGGATATTTGTCACAGAGTAGCCCCTTGATATTACTAACATTTGTTGACAATCAGCGAGATTGAGATCGAGAAAACTGTTATTTCACATAAATATTCTCAGAATTGTACATGGGGTCAGTACTAAGTTCGCTCGCATTTCGATGTTTCAGTACCTGGTGTTGGCATCGCTTATGCTCGGATGGCGGACTATGGCCATTCCTTGCAACTTCAATCCGATGTGTTCCTGCAGAATGAGCCATTCGACTAATGAGAACAACAAAACTTCCATCACGGATATTTCGTGCGCTGGTGTTCCGTTTTCAAGGCTCCCAGGTATGTATTATCGGTAGACGGTATATCGTTACTAATGAGTCCTCGTATGTTTTCCCTCTAGTGGTATTATACCACTATAATAACCGTATAATACCGTCAAGAGCTCCAGGCCACTCGCTGGACCAAAATTTAATACAGATTTAATCTGTATTAAATTGTAATCAATGCATTTGGATCGTGTTAGTAACATTAAATGGCCAAAGCAATGCCGGTATTCACCATATTCAAACCCATGCCTAAAGTCAACTTCAAGGTGTACCCGTATTATGTCTTGGTAAGCCGATTTTCTATAAATGGGCACTGCAGTTGCCACCCAATGATATTTTGTTTTAGTTACAGCAGGAGCAATTTAAGCCAGATTCAGAATTGACCAGGATTGAGTTGTTGTATTGTATGAAACACCAAACACCCCCATAACATCTACCCATGCATCGATACCTTAAAGCACAAAGGGCATATGTGCCAAAACATCAATTTTGAGTTTTCGGTACCGAAAGAATCTACTCATCAGCACCTATCGATCGCTCCAAGAATCATGAGCCTTGAGCGTTTATCTTGGAAGTGTTAAGTGTTACCAGAGTTCTGGTTAAACGAGGTTGTAGATCTTGGCCAGACAAACATTTTGTATTCAGCGACTTTGTTTATGGAATTGAAAACTATGGGAGAAATCTATATTTTTGTAAATTGATCAAAAACTTATTTTGCATTTTTTTCATTATGCAATTTTGGACATGATATGTTCAAGGGCATGTCCCCCCTTTGTGCTTCAAGGTATCGATGTTTTCATTGATCGTTACACTGAACATTTCTTGACAATTATTTAATGCAAACCTCTCTGATCTAGATTATGAAATGATAAACCGGCTCTTGAACAATCTCTTGAGCAATCTTATTTTTGTCAATCGTTATCTATTAGTACGACTGTCGCATTGTATACCGGAAATTACATAAATTGCTCTAGCATCTTATTCTTTTCGACATTCAGGTCTCATCCTCCCTAGGTCGGTGCGAGGCTGGCGCACAAGGATAAGTGATACGGAGAGATACGTACCAGTGTTATCTGGCTGAGGGCCCTTCAGTTTATTTATAGGTTTTCTGCTGGAGCAGCCGCACTAATGCTAATACAATGCCAACCTGGGAATATTTTGGGACGGTTTATCGATACAATTAAATGTATAAATTTAACTATCAAAGGGCACTTCCACTGAATTTCGCTCATCGGTCATGTTTTCTTTGATCGTTAAATTGGAAATGCCTTGATAGTTATCTAGGAAGTGCAAACATCTTTGAAAGAATCCAGATTTTTCGAGGTCTTCTCGAGCTAGCTCTAAGGGGATGGTTGATCATTAACCCCTGTCCTTGAGGGTAAGGCACAAAGCCCATGTGCATATGGATGCAACCCAAGAAAAATGCTGATGAGCGGTATGGAGAGTCTCCTGGTTCCTGATCCCACCGTAAATAACGGAGGCTGACGGCCTCCAAATGAGGAATAGATTCCGCCCCGCGGTGGTCGAAAGACCAGAATTCGTACTCTACAGTTACTAAAAAATGATCTTGTTTTTGTCAATCGTGCATTGTACAACGGAAATTACACTAGTTAGCAGCTTATTCTTACCGACGTTCAGATGAACAACTGACTCATACTCCCGAGCTCGGTGCGGGGCTGGCGCAGAAGGATAAGTGATACGAAGCGATACGTACCAGTGTTTATCTGGTTAAGGGTCCTTCAGCTGGCATGTATTGGAGGCCATGGGGGAAAAAGGCCGTTGCCGCTGTTTCAAGTGCTCGTAGGTCCTTGTTCCAACGACCTCACCTGTCACTGCTACTCGAAAGTGGCGCACACCTTGTTCGCCAATGCGCCATCCTTTCTACTTTGTGCGCTACCGAATATAACCTACAAGAAGCAGGGCTTACGAGGAATTAATGAAAATGGTATGTTCATTTTTTTACCTAGAGGGTGAAGAGATTGATAAAAAATGGCCTCCTTGAATGGCGATGTGGGAATCCTATTCTCATATCAATACCTACCTCAAAGCTCAAAGGGCATATGTCCCAAAATATCGATTTTGAGATTTCGGTACCGAAAGAATCTACTCATCAGGACCTATCGATCGCTCCAACAATCGTGATCCTTTTATCAATTTTGCGGCCAAAATATGATATAATAGAGAAACGACAAATATTTAAAAAGCGTTTATCTTGGAAGTATTAAGTGCTACCTAAGTTCTGGTTAAATGAGGTTGTAGATCTTGGCCAGGCAAACATTTTTTATTCAGCGAATTTTTTTATGGAATTGAAAACTATGGGAGAAATCTTTATTTTTGTAAATTGATCAAAATCTCATTTTGCATTTTTCTCATTATGCCATTTTTGGACATATGCCCTTTGTTCTTTAAGGTATCGATATGTTTTGCTCACTGTCTCTTTTCCAAAAAATGATGATAATGCTGATGGCGCTAGATTGAGGCCTTGGCTCGTGGGTTAAATCCTTGTTTTTCACGCTCTCCTGCCACTAGGGGCAGCTCTTCCGCGCGAAAATTAATCATTTCCACAGTTACGGGTTTCGTTTACGAGGCGTAAATCGAGTCAGCGGCTGAGTAGCCTGGATGTCCCCTTTTCCCTGCCATTGCCATCTCAAAACGAGTACTTAACGTCCTGGAAATGGCCAGATAGTCGGAATTCTAATCTTATCTTGTACCAATTCACTGCCAAAGAATCCATGCTGCCGTGGAAGACGGCGATCATGCTAGAATGTGTAACCCCTAAGAGTAGGTACAATCCTCCGATTTGGTCATAGATTGTTAATACCCAGGTGTACGACTGTAAGTACATACCCTTTTCTAGTCCGTTGATCGTATTTTTACTGCGTTGGTTATTGACGATAAAAGGCGTACAACGACATACACTGAAGTCCAGTAGGCTTCCTATATGTGTAGACTGGACCCTCAGAAACAGCACACCCTCAGAAACAGCACTGTTATGTCTACCATAATCACACAATCATGATAAGATGATGATTAGAAGATAAGTTTTCAGTTGTGAAATAAATCAGTGTCCAACGAGCTGCGGCTATTCATTTCAACCTAAATTCAAATTCTACGTACATTATAAGCACTATCAATGTTTTTTCTTAAAATTCTAGAAGCAGCATGACACATGTCATATCCAGTCATTTTTCAGGAGATCCAAAAAACGCATTGTGTCATTCTGCTTGAGGAAATCAGATGTGCCATGCTAACTAAATCGGCGATACTGGCGTTTTCACGTGATTTAACACTGAAACTAACCTCACCAGCTTGTTCAGAGCTTTTTTTTAAATCTAGAAAGGTTAAAACCTCAAAATTGAAAAAAACGAGATGTGTCATGCTTCTTCTAAGGTGACGACAACTAATACAACCTTAGGGAGGTATAGAGTGGTATGCTTATATGCGCTGAACTTAGTAAGTTAACTAATGCGGGAAGTTCGGGACGTTTTTGCTTCCAGATTGAACCTTTCAACTTTCAGTTTCATGCCCAAAATCAGGAGGTATTTGCTATGTGTGACACTGCCATATATATATGGATCATATATGATGTGTTCTTCGACTCTAGTTTCCAGTCCTCTGGCTTCATAACTCCATGGCATCCAAGCTATATGAGGTTCAAATGACTAGACTTAACCTGAGTATTGGGGCTCACGGAAACTCATTAATATTCATTGCTTTGCCGGTCGATACCAATTCTTCCACCTATCTAGTGTTGCCTTTATTGCTCTGGAGTGAACTGAATGTTTCCCATTTTCCTATTTTCGATGGCTCCCTCAGTTTGATGTAAGCAGCTTGATATGAGTCGAAAACTGTTGATTGTGCGGCTATTGCAGTACCTATCTCAACGTTTGAGATCTGTTGTTCAAACTTGAAGAATTTATTAGATTAAGGGGTTCGATTTATCATGATAAGTGACGAATAACAACTCAACACTTCAGCGGCGTTATGTTTGATGAAAGTGGCCATCATTCTTAGGTGTTCGATGAGCATCATGTCTCGATGAGCATCGTTATTCCTTGAAAAGAATTGAAAAGGATTTAATACTTAACAAACAGCCATTTTCTGTATTACATGCTGAAGGTTTCGTCAGGTACAAATAGATTTCCAACCTAAATAGTTTTTGTCTGTGTGTCCGTCGGTGGTCATTTACAAAATGGCCACAGCTCCATCAAATCTCAACCTTTTTCCGAATTTCTTGAACTGAAATGTTTGTCTCGGCAAGACCTAACACCCTGTTAAATCAAAATTTGAATAACTTACAGTACTTCCAATATATTTGAATTTTTAGTGTTTTCTATTTTATTTTTTTTCCAGCCACAAAAATGAACCGATTTGAGCGTACCTACTTGGTCTTGAAATCTTTGTTTTACCTTGCAGAATATGTGGATATTTTTTATATTCCGATAATGAGGCGTATTTTAAATTTTGCAAATTTTAAAATTGGCATAGTGGGTTTTTTGATGTTTTTGACCTAAACTAGCTTAAATGTAGTCAAAATATGATCAAATTGTGTCACACTTTTTCGTTTCAAAATATGGAAGTATTGTGTGTTATCTACGCACCATTGGTTTGAGCCTGATGAACCATTACTTATGTGTCCTCGCACCGTTCAATTGCGTTTGTTATCTCACGCCTACTCCTTTCAACTAAGCTCTGAGAAAACTTTTATCCAATGAAAATTACAAAGAAGAATAGGTGATCATCCTACTCTCTCAAACTCCATTCTCTAAAAAATACCCGCTTTACCTAATGTTTGTGGGCAGGTATAGAATTTCATGCGAAAAGTTTCAGAACGTAAAATTGCAGACCTGCTTTCGCGTAGGCATGGAACAAAAGGACTGTTGTGTAACAAGTTAATGCTCCTTTTTAATTAATTTTTAGAGAAACCTCATCTTCAAGAGTAATAACCCTAAGTTGGGCAAGCAATACGTACAAGCCCTGGCGAAAACTTCGCCCGAGCGAGGGAGGTTTTAATCTTCATTTGAAAAGTTTCTGATTTACTCGTAGTATTTTTATTTTCAGCGAACTTTGTTAATACTGATGTGTGATTTTGGGGAAAAGAGCGTGTTTTTTTTTTTTGTGGCCGGGAAGTGATTAACTTGGGGTGCATTTCTTGATTATACCAGGCAGTATGGTATTGGTACCTATTATACCCCCCAAGGAATACCCGTTGGCATCCTATCTTTAGCCTTCAGCGACCTGAAGGGTTGACATGACCCCACCCGGACAACGATTCGATTTATTTATGCGGTCGTACCATCACCGGGAGTCCAGTCGGACGTTTTGGCCACAGCCTGGCGCATCCGACTGGCGGTGCTCTCTGCTGATTCGTAAGGGAGTGCGAGAATTGATACGACGGGGGAGGATGCGTTATCAAATTTTCACGGTATATCGCCCCGCTGGCCGCTGGATATCTGTGCTTGTGATGAAATAAAACGCTCGGACGGCGGCTTTGTTCGTCCCTCTTTCCTCTTCCGTGATTGCGAATTGGACAGAAACTTGGCATCCGTGCTCTAATAAAAAATATTAGAATGCAGAGAATTGAGTTGAAAAACTTTTGCCAGACCAGCGGAACGCCGAACGCCCAGTGCCTCTGGATATTTTGTTAGCTACGTGAAAATTGCATTCCAAATTCGTCCTACTCAAATTCGACCCACTACTCAATACAGAAGTCAAAAGAACTTATTCCTGCTTTTTTGCAGAGCTTTCGATGTAAGCATGGTATGCTTATATTATAACACCATCATCTGGGCTCAGAGCAGTGTTTTTGGTGGCAAGAACATTTGCCCACCGTCAAGAAATGAGGGATACCAATAACCAAGAACTATTTTAAAAAAGAGAAAGGCTGAATTCGTCAAAAATTGAAAACATCCACTAAAAATTCTTCAAAAACTAACGGAAAAACAATTGTGCTATAGTAATAAACGTGATAAACTGACATTGAAATTCCGCTAGAGTTAATCAACTTATACGCACGTATTCTGTAATCTGTAAGCTACGACCAATATTTCAAGGCCCTCAGCGTTCAAGTCGTTACAATTTTGGGGTCAGTTAAAAAATATCACCATGTCCTTTGTTCAGTATTATTATTAACTAATTTCATGGGTCCTGCCATCACAAAAATGACATGTTTGTGATGGCAGGACCCATGACATGTTTGTGATGGCAGACATTGTCTTCAACTGCGTCAGAAATTTTAAAGAAGGAGATTCTTGAAAATGTGTATAGATGGGTACGAAAAAACTGTTTCAAAAAGTGTTTCAGGGTGAAGGTCTGAGTTAGTTCAGAGGCGATTGTAAAAAAATAATCAACTTTCCAAGCTGATTAATTTTGGTACAGTGCTTCCTAGGGAAAATAGCAAACGTTATTAATAATCCTATTTGAAGAAAAAAACAGAGAGGAACATTAAGTAAACAACTCTTCCGTCAACCATTTTATTATTTTCATTTTATTCAAATTTAATATTCCTAAACCTAACAGCTAAACTAGACAGCATTTTACATTGTTGGGTATCAAATCTGCAGTCTTTAACAATCCGTCGCAGGCCCTTTGCCCTCTCTAAGAATATTTTTTGCATTTAGTTTTGCAGTTTGCCTTTATATTATATTAGGCCATGACAAGAAGTCCGATAGGGGCATGGCATGGAAAAACCCTCACCTTACCGTTGTTGCCTTACGACTACTCAAAAACATAGTAATCTGCCCATACACAAAGAGGTTTCTTTTTTTTTAAGGGAGCAGCCCCTCGGAAACCATTCTATCAAAATTTAATTTGAAATAGATCCGAAGTAAGGCGGTCTATGGATTACCAAAAAAACTCTTCGTGTATGCCCATGGGCATTAGCTGCAGCTAATCATAGTAATACCAATATTTCTATAACCTAAAACATAATAATACCATTCCGGTAACTAAAAACATAGTAACACTTCAACTAAGGTTAGAGATCTTACTACTGAACTAAAAACGCATTTTTTGAGCCAATTTTATCAAAATTCAAAAGCAAAGTTATGTTGTAGTCCAGTCAATGAAAGCCTCTGGTGGGGATTCTGAGTGCGCGGAGGGAAGTCCGAAATTTCTTTGTAGCGCGTTCAGAGGGTTGCAGGGGATACATAATAAATGTCCCCAAGTTTCCCAGCTGAGCATAAGCGACCCCTCTCTACCACCCCTTTATTGACCGGACTATTTTCATCTTTCGTAATTTTCTGTCTCGATAAGAAAATTACTTAACCATAAAACTGTTTATTTTCCGGCGCTAGATTTTTTAGCGGCAAATTAACTGTCGTTTTTGCTCTTAATCCATCCGACTGTTTCTCCTTTTCAGACTTTCCCGGAAGTAAAGTTTCCCATATCGATATCGTCGGAAGTGGTCTCGAAGTGGTGGAGGCTGACAGCCTTGCATCGACCGAACTTTTGTCGGTCCGCTTCATAAGCAACAGTATCTCTCTCTTCTCACTCAAAGCGCTACAGTAAGTTTGTATTTAATTTATCTGCTTCGCCATTTATGTACCTTGTAGAAATTTCAAAATTTTGTGTCTTCTGATAAAAGCCACTGGTGAGGCCCGGTGGCGACTCCCGACGGCTACATAGGGAAATCGATCATTTCCCCTCATATCCCTGATATTTATCAGAACGAATCATTATTAAAGAAGCTATTGAAAGGAAATACGAGAAGTTTTTTTTTTTCAAATAAAGCACTTATTTCCAGGATACACTTGCGGAGTTGAGCCTCAAAGTACTTTATGCTAATGTTTCGATACAGATTTCACTAATAGCACTAAATTTCACTAGAAGTAACTCATACTGTTTTGCTGCAGGTAGCTGTAAATTAGACCATCAAAATAATATTTTGATATAATAATTAATAATGTATTATATTGCACCCATCTATGACATGGATTCTTTTCAAACGTGCCCTCCTGGTTTGTTTACACTCATAAATGGGTTGTTATAGGTGCGTATACTACATGCCGTATAGTACGTTAATGGATTCGAGGGAGATACAATTCGGTTGTTCCTACTTTTCGAGCTGGAGGAGGATGTTGTTGGAAAATGAAACGAGTCCGCTATCCCTTTTGGCATTCTTTTCAGTCTCAGCTGCACTTGGCTTGGATAATACCATCTGGCAATCTCGTAGCTCTGACGTGGAAATGAAAACCTTCCAATTTTCCTCGTATTTTTCCCCTTTACCGTTTTTGGCGGTGAAGGAAGCTAATGCTGCCCGATTTTTACTTAGATAATTTACATTTTTGTAAAATGGTAGCAACATTTTTAGGCACGTTCGCCCCAGCCTCTCCGCTCAAACATATAATTATGATTTGAATGACAGTCATTGTAGAATCAGCATGGCGGAAACGCAGGAATAGAAAAATATCCTTAAGGATTACTATCCCAAATACCTAGGTATACCTTTTCTGGCTCATACCAAACCCTGATCGGAAAACGGTCGGTAACATTAATGCAGTGCTTCAGTCAATAAAACGAAGCTATCGAAGATTAAATTGTCAGTATATTATACCCTCCACTTTATGCACCTATTGAGGAACGTGATTCGCCCTCATAAGTCTTATTCGAAATTCATAATCCTAAAGAAATTCAAAATCATGTTTCTAAATAAAAAGTTCGTGCACAGTGCTAATGTTGGTGTTCTGCGTGCTTGATTTCGCTATAATATTGCGATTTCTTTTTTCGCATCAATATCACGAAAACTTGAGCCGTGGAGTCTGTGTTATCCTCATTTCCCATCCGATAGAGGCCAAGAGCCAAAATAGCTTGAAGCCGTCTTCGAAATATCCATTCCGCTCGTATCTGCGTCCCGATTCGAGCAATCATGCGCCGAATTTCAACATTTTTTGCATGCGAGCATTAACAGTTTTCCAGCTTTCTAAAGCTCATGAATCATGGAGTCATCATCTGCGTCAGTCACTCGGTTCAGCTCGTTGGCAATCTGCGAGAGAGATTTCCCCTTGGTTTCGGTAATGCTAAACCACGAGAACACCAGTCCGATAATATTGATGGCAGTCGGTATCAAAAAGCATACGTACAGACCGGCATTTTCGTCGATGAAAACGAACGTTTGGAGAACAACGATCGATACCGCGTACGACACCATCGATACGATCGCACTGATAATCGGTTTAGTTTCGGTCGGCGACATTTCGTTCAGCAGAATCGACGGCACGACTGCTAGACCGATTCCGTAGGAAACCACGAAGGACCCAATGCTAGCGATCGGTATCCAGGTGAAACTGGCCAGGTCAACACCTTGAGCCAACAAGTAGACGAATCCTGTGAGGACAGCCAGGCTCAGGGCGCTGAGGAGGAAGGACATGAGAAGCAATGGTTTCCTGCCTGTAAATTCCACCAGCAAGGAGTTGCCCAGAGTTGCGACTGTCGTCAATACGGCGATTATTATAGCCGAATCTGCCGGGGAAAACGGGCCGTTGCCGATTTCTTTGAAGATCAGCTCGTTATAATTGATGAAGAGAAAAATGCCTGACGATGATTGCAGGAAGAAACATGCCATGCTGACGCCGAACGCTACTTTGCTTTGCCTGGTTCGGAACGCTTCGGTGAAACTGATATTCTTCTTTTCCTGCAGTTTAATCGTAGCAAGTTCTTGTTCGGCTATTCTCGCATTGCCTCCTCTCCACCAAACTAGTGAGTTCATCGCGTCTTCCTTCCGGTTCTTCGACAGCAAAAAGTACGGCGTCTCTGGGAGCCATAGCGCGTAGATTGTGTAGCACACGCTAATCGACGTCATACACATATTGAACACCTGATAGCTGAGAACTTTACCGAAAATGTACGCCAACAGAATTCCCGTATTTATCTGCATGGAGCAAAATGCTATAAGCATTCCTCGAAGGGAACTGTGGACGCATTCGGAAACAAACATCGGGGCCACCAATATCGCACCGCTGGAGAGCCCCATTAGAGCCCTTCCGACGTACAGCGCCATCGCCGATTTGGCAAAGGTCAACACAGCTCCGCCAACAGTGCCCATGATTCCCATAAATAGTAACCCATATCTCCGCCCGAACCGATTCACGATGAAAGCCAGGAGTATCGCCTTGATGAATCCCATGTAGGAGGGCATGGATGCGAGCAGCGAAATTTGGTCCTTCCTCAGTGGCCCGGTCGGGCTGTCATCCGCCATCAGCTTCCCTGTCATCGGCGATACCCAGCCTTGGATCAGCCCTACAGATACGGTTGCCAGGGTAACTGCAACAATACATCCAAATCGGTTGAAGTCGCAGTCGTGTTACGTACAGGCTACTGAAACTTTTTGACTAACCATGAGGCCTATTTTGTAACTCAGAGCAATATCAAAAGTGAACCTGCAAAACCTCGTAAGTCCAGTTTTTGGGAAAAATTATTTTTTGAGCTCTACTGGTAAAACAGCTCCTTGCACATTTGCTCGAGTCAAGAAAATCTCTTGGCTACAAATTTCTCGGAGACACAGCCTATGCGCGTCCACCCAAAAATCATCCTGAAATTAGTGGCCAAGAGATTGCTATCAGTTTTTGGATAACTGACAATTGATTAAGCGGCCCTCAAGCTGCTTTTTAGGCGATCATTTACTATCCAAAAGCTGGTCGTGGGGTCGTGAAAATCCATTAGTTCAATTGGTTGAGGTACCTTCCTAGTTGAAACCATCAAATTTCATTGGCAGTCGGAGGTTTTTTCATCTCTTGTAAAAGTTTGGGTTTTGGACATACGAGGTTTTGCAGGTTCACTGTCGATATGTCTTTGGTACCTAGTTGCTATCATTGTTGCATTGTAAAACCCAATTACCTATGACACCTGTGGAAAATTTCGTGGATGGTCAATTATTATAGCGACTAGCTTTAAAGGTCCCCATACACTATCCGATTGCCGGCTGTTGGAGTGATGACCATGGGGACTTGGTTTTGAACGACAATGACATTTATTTAAATTGTTTATCGAGTCATCTCGACCAATTGAAGCAATGCATTTTCTTGGCCCCACGACCTTAAAGGTATCCTTACACTACCAGATTGCTGATCGTGGGACCAAGACAATTCATTTCTTCAATTGGTCAAGATGACTCAATAAACAACTCAAATTGATTTCATTGGCGTTCAAAACCACGTTCCCATGGTTATCCCCACGACAGCATCCTGCAATCGGACAGTGAGTGGGCAAATTTAGAAAATATTGGGTTTGTTCCAGGAGAGTGAGTGTGAGCATAGGGTTAACAAGTTTGTTAGGCAGGATTTGGGGCGTAGACTATCTCACCTGTTCGCTCCTGGAACAAACCCACAGTTGTAATCCTGATGATTGACCCACATTCAACTTGAATGTCCTCAATGGATTGGAATCAAAACGCCGGATCAAAACGCATCTATCGCCGAGCTTTCAGCATAATATCGATGGTAAAAGTGCAAAACCTCGTAAGCCTCAATTTTTGATTAAATAAGGATTTGAGCTCTATGGGTAGTATTTGAGCCGTAGATCCATCAAGTGAAGCCGGATTCCTCCGTTTTCGTTTCATTTCTTCTCTGTGGCCATGTGCAATAACCTGTAAGTCAAAACCTTCCAGAGGTGTTGCAAAAACTAGCACTTTTTTAGGTACCCTGACAAATTTCTGGATTTGGACTTACAATTATTTACTCTTTTACTACCGATATCCTGGATTAATTATTATTTAATGCTATCTTCAGGACTTGGAAAAATTGATGGGGTGGAAACGATGCGAGTGGCCAAGCCTTAAATATTTGCCTCTGAACCCTGAAAATGGCATTAAACATAAAGAAGGCTTAATTATCAGCCCGGCACGGCCTCAATCCCAATCCATTGACGGCATACACATTTAACAACACACCGTTTGGTTTTCAGTATCATGAGGAAGAGTGTCGGTTCTTATCTAGGAATTGTCGGAACGTAAGCCACTATTGATGGGGTCAGATGGGGTTGTTCAAGTTTGCACCAGTGGGCCCAGGGTCTGAGGCCCCGAAGGTCTCCTTCTCATTAACTCTTAGGGCCGATTTCACCAACTATGGGAACCTAAGTCAAGAAAAATTAACAATTTCGGTATCATGGTTTCGTCTGCGTCAAAATACATTTCCATCAATGTCAAGAAAAAACTAAGGCTTTAATTTGGTGAAATTGGCCCTAAGAGAAAAGTCAGGATCAGCCAATCAGAGACTGGTGTCTGGGGTTTAGGGAGATCGGCCTGACGTCTGATGAGAATAGAGTAGGATTCTCTATAGAGTAGGAATCGTAGGAAGAGTAGGAATAGAGATTCCTACTCTTCAAAATAGCACATCCGGCAGTCATCAGCCTGGTATACCTAGGTATTTCCATCTTCTAGGTATTTAGGCATATCCTGGTCATTTAACAGAATCGTCCAACTTACGGAGGCTGAACTTTTGCACTTTTGGAGTGGAGTCGATGTAGCCTCTGAGTTGTGTTACTGAGACTAGTGACCTGTGGTTCTCTCATGGGCAGACGGTTGGGTGGAATGACAAGAGTACAGTAATGAATAGCACATTCATGTGAAGTCTTACGCATTGGATATTGATAAGCACATTATTTTGGTACATTGTTTCCAGAAATGATGCACCAATGCAAACGGTCGGGAAAATATTTTTTACAACATCCCCTCAAACTTTTTCACTTCCATATTCACAGAGTAAATGGAAGTATTGTAATAGTCCTAAAATCGAGGATCGGATAGGATCTTCAGAAAAAACTTCAACTTGTACACATTTACTCAGAATCACTTCCCGAACGAGTGTCTGTGAGTCTGTGCGTCCTTGCGCCCGTTTGTGGTAATTTACGAAAATGGGCATAACTCCCTCAATTCTCAACCTTTTTCCAAATTTCTTGAACTGATATTAAATATCAGACAAAATTTGTCTGGTGGTATAATATTTTCATATATTATATCAGAAGTACCTACTGAGAGTTAGGTATTACCTATTCCAATTCCGATTAAAAACTGTGGTAGCTCTTGTTGAGGCAACATTAAATGGAATAACTCTCAGTAGGTACTTCTCATATAATGTATGAAAATATTATTTTCATTTTAAGTGTTTTCTACTTTATTTTTTCCGGCCACACAAATGAAGGGTAAGGGGAAAGAACAGGAAATGTCCATTTTTCCCAAAAACAAGCTCAATAGCGCATTTTGTAGGAATTCAAAGGTACTAACCGTATAGTGAAACTCCAAGGGGAAAATGTATAAATGTCGCCCTGAGAAGCAACGAAAGATTCGGTGTAAGGGGAAAAAACATAGAATTTAAAATACAAAACCTGCTTTTTCTCTAAAAGTACTTTTTGTGACATTCCTCGTTCCTTCCCCTTACCCTTCAAATGAACCAATTTGAGCATTCTTGGTGTTAAAATATTTATTTTACCTTGCAGAATATGAGGATATTTTTTATATTCCGATAACATGGTGTATTTGTATTTTAGGCAAGTTTTAAAATTTGCATTGTGAGTTTTTTGATATTTTTGGCCTGAACACCCTCAAATCAATTTTTCCGCAAGTAGGCTAGAAATAAAAATTAAAGGAATAAGCGGTGACCTCGAGGGTGTTTTGGCACTGTCGGCAGGCTCTCCTCCAAGCCAAAATTTGTCTGAAAGTGGCCAGGTAGAAAATTTATGCACGCTTTTGGATCAGCCTTTTGTTCTTGAGGAGGGCCAAACGGACGAAAGCGGGAAGATATCCCGCCGAACTCACTCCTCATGTGACTAAAAACAACTGAGAAAATTATTTTTAGGAATGGAAGATCGACCCTCAATCTGATGGAATTCAGTTATCGGGATAGGGTTCACCTTGAGAGTCCCCAAGCCCTGAGGAAGGTGAAATAAATTATCGAAAGCTCGGCAAAATAGACGTCTGTGTCTGTGTGACTCTGACTTCTATCCCGATAACTGACATCCACGAGAAAATGCTAGTTGGTTGAAAAATCTTTGTTTTGAGTCCAAAAACTTCAAATCAGTTTACACGTTCCGGAGGTAAATTTCTTCTGTCCGTTAACAGAATAATCTCTTCTTGAAAGAGGCAAGGCAAGTTGTTGTTGTTTGGTACTGAACTATGTATGTGCCCATCGATATGAAAATTGATTGATGGGCACCATTGTAAGACGTATTCTTTTTATAACCCTAGAATAGAATATTAATTTGAAGGATATTTTACTGGTTTAAAAATAGGGCACACGTTAAGGATAGCAAGATGTTGTATTCTATATTTACATTTACATCTCAATATTCCTGCTTGTCTTTTTCTTCCATATTTTCGGAACTGGGAGGACTAGTAACAATGTTCGGGTAAAAACTACATTCCAAAATAATACCACACTATTAAAGTCTCGTTAATTTCTGCTGGTCGGTCTATCAACCAAGTCACCAACAGGACTTGACGCCAATTTCACCACCAATTTAAAGCCTAGTTTTGATTAAATAAACAGTTTCATACGTCATGGTAACTTTTCTTCCGAGTACAAAACTCCCAAAGATTAATCTTGGTCGGTGAGATTGGCAATTAAAGAACAGATCGACGTCTCGCTAAAGGCCGTATCAGACGTCATAACGTTCCCCTACCCATTCCACAGACCGTCTGTACAGACCGATTCTTTGACAATTTTAACGAGCAAATTCCTTGATATTTTTTTCCGAGAAACAAAGTTTTATAGATAACAATCATTGATGCAGGTGGCAGATAGTGAACATATCCAGCCAATCAGAGAATAGGGTCTGTGCGTCTGTACGTGGGATGGGGAGGAGAACGGTCTGACGTGTGTTACGGCCTTTAGCGAGACGTCAGCAATCTGCTGAATGTGGCCCTGAGATTGCTATGTACACTTTTGAATTACACGATTTAAAAAAGCATGATACATACAGTACATACAGTAAACTAGGTAGGTACTGTGTCCTAGTCTTTGCACGCTGCCTTAGATTTGAGCCCGGATAAATAATAGGTACATACCTGGCCTGCACCTAATTTAAATAAGTAATCTATATACATACACAGGCATTCAGCATTGAGAGTAGTTTTAATGTAATCATAAATGGATGGGGAGTAATTCCACGTACAAAACACTGCCAAGTAAATCAATGACATTAAATGAATAAATTTTATGTCTATCCGAAGAACTTGGCATTTAGTGCATAATATAAGGGTTCATTTTTCGATTGCAAAGACAACCCTTACAATATCTTTGTTCTCCTAAAACGCAGAATTCAGTTATAGAATTTTTAGCATACATTCGTATTTTATGCGGGGGGTTTTGAAAAACTTTTTTTTTCTGTCTAATTACTATCCGATCAATAAATTATTCTTTGCTTCATGCGACTGTTTCTGAGCTATGCGATTATCCTAAGTATCTTACTTATATTTATTTACACTTTTATTTATTTATATTTACACCTAACCAAGACACGGTTTATCGATAAATTATGTCTATCGACAAAAGTTGTCTATCCGATATCCAAAAATGCATACCGAAATTTTCACATTGATATTTGATGCAAATGCCACCGTGCTAAAGTTCATCAGTGGCTTCCTTAGATATCGGATAAATAAATTTTGTCAATAAACTGACCGTACCCAAGCCCAGAGAAAATCGTTCGCCGAGGAACCTAAATAGGGGTCAAGATTCCTTACTCTTGAATTTCCTTTACTGAAGGATTCTCTTTAGGAAATATCAATATTGACAAAAGAATGACAATACGCCTACGCCGTATGCTTGATGGTAGGTATTGCAGCTCCGATAATTTTTTGACTCCAATATTGGATTGCGCGACTGCGATAGGAGTAAGATCTTCTAACGCTTTTTTACCAGCAGATAAACTCCTGCGGTCCGACGATGCAGACAAAAATGAAAAATTTTCATCGAAAACCCTGAATTCTATAGATCTAATTACAGTTTGAATATTCATTGAAAAAACATAATTGTTTTATTCTTCACCCTCTTCATTTTCGTCATCTTTAAGTCGATTTAACTCATTCGCAATTTGAGCGAGGGATTTATTTTTAGTCTCGGGAACGACGATATATGAGAAAATCGTTCCCAATACGTTCATTACAGTTGGTATGAGGAAGCACATGTAAAGCCCGATGTGTTCTTCAATAAAAACAAACGTTTGAAGCACTGTTATCAGTCCTCCGAAAGCTGCGATTCCAACGCACGCTGCGAGCGTCGGTTTCGATTCGGTCGGACACAGCTCGTTCATCAGCACTGCTGGCACGACGGCTACACCGATGCCGTACGATACAACGAATGAACCTATGCAGGCGACTGGCACCCAAGTCAGGCTTCCCATGTCCGCGCCACTTTTCAGTATTATGATGTAAGTGGTAAGCGCTCCCAAGCTGACGGCGCTGCCCAAAAACGAAAAAATGATCAAGGGCCTCCTACCGGCGAAGTCGATTAATACGGAATTGACGAATGTAGCCAGAGTTATCAGGACGGCGATAATTATGGATAAGTCGTCGGGGGGCAACGGACCGTTGCCGATATCGTCGAAAATTAGGGAATTATAGTTGATGACAACGTGTATACCTGAGAAGGTTTGGAACAAGAATCCGCCTATGGTCACGAGGAACGCTATTTTACTTTGACGAGTGCTCAAGGCTCGAGCGAAGCTAATTTTCCCTTCTGACGGGGGTTCTATTGTTTCGAGTTCAATTCGTGCTACCTCCCTGTTACCTCCGCGCCACCAAACCAGCGATTGCATCGCGGCTTTCGTTCGATTTTTCGACACTAGAAAGTGAGGCGTCTCCGGTAGATAAAAACCTAAAACAATTATCATGGCAGGGATTACAGTCATCACCAAGTTGAACAACTTGTAACTCAACAGTTTCCCAAATACGTAGGAGAACAGGATGCCGGTGTTGATCTGGAATGAGCACAAGGCCATCATTGTTCCTCGGAGAGAAGAGTGGACGGACTCGGAGACTATCATCGGGGCCACGGTGACGGCACCATTGCCGGTTCCGACCAAAGCTCTTCCGACGTATAATAGTGTCATAGAGTTGGCAAAACTTAAAACCAACCCTCCGGCGGTGCTTACTACTGCCATGACTAGCAACGCGTATTTCCTTCCCAGTTTGTTCATGATGACAGCCAAAGCGAGGCCTACAAACAATCCAATGTAGTTAGGGATGGTTGCCAGATTGGAGACGTCATCCTTGCTCAACGGTCCAACTGGGCTGTCGTCGGCTCTCAGTTTTGTTGTCATCGGGGACATCCATCCCTGACTTGCACCAGAGAAGAGTGTCGTCATTGTAACTGTAAAGAATATTAGACGGTTAATGTTTATGAAGCTATCGTTCTAGGAACTTTGACTCGAATCATCCCTTTTTCCCTCGAATACATGAAAATAAATGGAATATAAAATAAAAAAATGAATGGGAAAATAAATGGTATAAATGGTTTCATGCTCTAGCGGTAGTTTGCTACGTGAGCCGATGAATTGGATACGATCCGACAAAAAATCAAGTTTTCTTCTTGACGTGCAATCCCTTTACGGAGTAAATTGGTATTTATCAGGTGCATCTATAATTTTTTTAGAATCACCGACGCCATCATAAATGAAACATTAAATTATTAATTTGTCAAGAGCTAAGCGTACTCAGTTTTTTAATTTCCCCCCTTTTTTTAGATCTGCGCCTGATCAACGCTGTAGAAAAAGTGTGTAAATGATGACAACACACCGTATTGAGCTTTCTGTCGAGCATCGTGAGGAAGAATGCCGGTTCGAGGGATAGTCGAAACGTATGCCACCAGAGACCGCCTCAGAAGGGGCTGTTGCGCATGCGCAACAGTGAACCCAGTGCCTGAGGCCCGCGGAGGGTCATCCTCTCACTAGCTCAGTTGAAAACCGAATAACAATGAGTTGTACCATTTACTACCTATAGATTACCTAGAAGTGATTTTTAGTAACAAGGGTGAGTTTAAAGTACACTTTATCCAAGTCCACCTTCACGTGGAGCAGGCTACAAACAATTGCAATCGAACCTGTATCGGGAAGAAGACTTGCTGAAGTTGCTTGAGGGTGGAAGCCTCGTTTTTGACACCTGAAGAGATTACCTACTTTGTCACCTGACACAACAACATGGGACTGGGATCGGTTACAAAAACGTCTGGATCTTTGATATTGTCAAGTCGCTCAACTTGAAAATTTCAAATTCTTTCCTAGCACTTATCTGACTCTGTGAAAGAAACTTGTGTATGGAGACAACGCACATCATTTAGCTCTCTGTCGAGCATCGTGAGGAAGAATGCCGGTCCTAGCGGTAGATTCTAGAGACCGTCTCAGATGGGTCTATTGCGCATGCGCAAGTCAACCCAGTGTCTGAGTCCCTCGGAGGGTCATCCTCTCACTAGCTCAGTCGAAAACCGAATGACGATGCGTTGTACCATTTCCCTACCCCCGAAAACGCTTACGTGATTTTAATAAGTAGGTTACATTTTAGCAGATAGGCCCTGAGAACGTGAAGTGGCCAGCTAGGCCGACTTCAGTATCAGCAGAAGATTGTGCATGACTTTGTGAGGTCTTTCACAAAGTAAACATTCTGTTTTTTCAAACCGTGCGTTTTAAATATCCTTCAAAGACTTTCCAAAGTTGCTTGAAGTTATGAACATCTGAAAATATTATGGCGAATCGAAGTACGCCATTTTTTCCTCTACCATTATTCCTGTTTTTCCGAAGTACGTGCAGAATACCTGCTCTGTAGCCTGACCAAACTCAGAAGTTAATGCTGGATTTAGGAGATGCAAGTGGGAATGCGCAGCCCACAACGTATGAGTCAAATTTTCATAAAATTCCGATCGACAGTGGAATAAGGTGAAGTGATGTACACATGTAAATTTCCTTGGCTCACTCTTTATTCAAGTTTTGCTACCAACTTGTGAATAAATAACGTGATAATCGGACAAAGATCTCCATCTTACATCTGCCTTCTAGCAGCTCTCCAAAATACTGAACCGAATTTGACGTTTTTGTTCTGAAATTTTGCATCTATAAGTGGTAGAAAAATAGATAATTACGAACGAACCCAGCCGTTTTCCAGAATTCCGCTGACACGCAGACTCACCCTTTTTGGCTCAAGGATTTCAGAAATAGGTATAGCAATAATTTAAACTTGAATTTTCAACCCGATCGCTATATTAAATATAACATTTTCACGATTCAGAAACTCAACATTTAAAATTCATCATTCTTGTATAAAAACGTCCACAAAACTGATAGCCATAAAATTGGAGGAGCAAATGACTCAAATCATCACTATTTATCAATAGTTTGTGCAAATAACGTCCGTTGCGCCTCCGCATGTGTTGATACTGGTTTCCATCCGTCGTCATCTGGAAGCGACATCTGAAGAACTTATAGTTATCATTGCGAAGGTTATTGATAATTGACAGTTATTGATAATTGATGATCGATGGGATTTTCATTTCCCTTGACAATCGAAGAATTAAACGCCTACCGTTTAAGGACAGTTCACAGATTCGTGGCATGATAGTGCAGTGTCAGTGAAAAAAAAATTTTCACTTAACATTTAATTTTAACATGTTATCTCAAGTACCTATACTACATTTCCACTTGCATTGCATAGTGACAATAAAACAGTCCAACGAAGACTTAAAAAAATATCTACGTAATCGCTAATCAAGTAAGTTCACTTACCTGGCAGTCGCATGAATAAATTCGAAAACTTTGTTGACCTCGATCAAGAGCACTGCGAATATCGGCAAAATCAATTTTCCTTTTTTCAAAACTGGAAAAGAACCCCCTTGCAACTTGTTGATTCAACCCGTAGATCTATTTCTCTATTTAGCTCTACAGTATTAACTAGTAACTCTTATTATCTATTATCTCTATTTCTTCTACAACCGCGGATTAGAGAGAGAAATTTACCAGTCTTCCCGTTCACCGTTAATAAATGCACATTTTATCGATAGAATTAGTTCGTAAAATATTATCGGACGGGCAGTGATAAATAACATAATTTTAACCGCATTTTAGAGATCTACGGACGCCCCTTGAAGAGTAAAAACGGTTCAGGCGGTTAAAAAATCCTTCACGCATAGACGAGTAGGAAATGGATGGACAGACCGACAGACTGATAACAATCATTTAAGATAATGATTCGAAAAGGTTTTATCAGAACCTTCAATACCAGTTTTCTTATGCGTAAGAGTGTATCAGCCAAAAATGGTTTCATCCCAGGAAATACTGTTTTTTAAAAATTAACCTCTCGTATTAATTAGGTACATATCTGTTCATTCGTGTGCAGCATTTTCGGAGTAAATCAAATGCCGTCTTTAATTCACTATAGAATGCATAATTATATATTACCTATATAATTTTTTTAAGTTCTCTCCTCCCGGTTGGCAGACAATACCATAATATGAGTTCTAGCATGAATATATTATATTCATGTAGAATATAAATACAGAATTTATAGAAAATAGGCAATATTGATTATAAGGAATTCCTGGACTTACCTAATAGTTATTTTTGAGAGAACCTATCTTCGCCCATATACTTGGAAAAAGTCTTAAATCCAAAAAAAAAATCGTCTGTTAAGTATATGAGACGTTAGATAATTTAATGTCGCATTTCCTAGCGAAGTCTCGTCTATGTAGGAAAATCCGTTCTCCCGCTATCGGGAAAATTGTCCGGAAGAAAAAGGGAAAATATCCTAGCGGAATTATCGTAAATCGATGGGTATAAGTCTGCTAGTCAGGCTTGAGAAAAGGTGAGTCTCAAAACAAGCGTGGAAAATGTCTTTGAAAAAATCCCAAGTCGGGAGTTGAAGATGAAAATTGGAAATTATTGAAAATTAAAATTCACAATATTCGTTTTAAATACTAGTTGCTTCATTTGAGATCATCATACCTATTATGATGATAAATCTATTATAGTAGATTGCTCGTCTCTGACACAGGGGGTTAGTAAGTTTTTTCAGCCTGAAAAGTTCACTTTTTCAGACTTACGACTTTTTCCAAGTATATATGAGCGCTATGGTTCCCAAGGTATAAAACTAATTTACAGTCAAACTAAGCTGAGAAATTTCGTTGACTTTTATAGCGTTGAAAAAATACGATACATTTTTTCTGGATTTTACAATACCTTTATTGCTAATCGAACATAATATCAGTCAATAATCTCCTACAGAAATTGAAAATTTTCAACACTCACGCAGAATCGAACAGACGATCTGTTTGAATCGGCCGTCATTGGGCAGGCCGTGACCCTCGGATCCGCCGCTTCCTCCGCCTGTCATTGTTGCGAAACTGAGTCTGACCGCTGTTATTGCGGCGAACGTATAAATATCGCCCACTGTAGATACAAACTCGGCCTTCAACAATCGAGAGGTGAATTGGTATCTTGACTGTATTCATGATGTGACGATTACGCGTTTTCAAGCACTTCCATTGTAGTTATCGTCAAGAGTGAGCGACGATAAGAATAAAGCGCTTTTTGATCATAGGATTCATACGAACCCTTCACCTAATGTAACTAATTGAGTTAGGTTTCACAATGTTGCAATTAATATTGAAACGAAAATAGCAATAGCCACGCTGCCTACTCATGCAATAGGTTAATTTTCCTTTCAATCTTTTAAAGAGAATGTTTGAACCAAAACGAGGACCAATTTTTTATTTCTTTATTCGCCCAAGCGCTTTCGCCCCGCTGGGCCTCTTCAGAGATGTCCAACTATCCCTTGGCCAATTTAAAATTAAAAGGGATAGGACAAAATAAAACTATTCAATCAACTTGGTTGACGAAAACGAAAAAAATTATTTCTCCTTCCAAAATTTTTAAGGATTGAGATTCTTAAGATTCAGAATCCGAAATCAGAATTGAGAAAAACGCGCTCCTTCTCCGTTTAATTGACCTTGAAATACGTGGATGAGATCCAAAACTCGTTCCTTGCAGTCAGTTGTGAGTTCCGAAACTAGCTCGATGAGATTTTGGTGGTAAAACTCGCTCCTTGAGCTAGGTAACCTTGTCAAGAGAAACCTGTCACCTCAGTTTTCGCTAAGACGCCAAACCATAACCATGCGTGTCTTCACCATGCGTGTAACACAACGTTATTGTGTGTTATCTACGCACCACTGGTTTTTGACATTTGAAACAACTGGGTAACCTCATTGTCAATGCTTTCCTCAATACAGATGTGACTTGAGCTGTATGCGATTTCATCAATTTTTCCTCAAGTAGGCTAGAAATAAAAGGAATAAGCGGTGACCTCGAGGGTGTTTTGGCACTGTCGGCAGACTCTCCTCAAGCCAAAATTGGTCTGAAAGCGGCCAGGTAGAAAATTTATGCACGCTTTTGGATCAGCCTTTTGTTCTTGAGGAGGGCCAAACGGCCGAAAGCGGGAAGATATCCCGCCGAACTCACTCCTCATGCGACTAAAAACAACTGAGAAAATTATGTTTAGGAATGGAAGATCGATCCTCAATCTGATCGAATTCAGTTATCGGAATAGGGTTTGCCTTGAGAGTCCCCAAGCCCTGAGGAAGATGAAATAAATTATCGAAACCTCTGCAAAATAGACGTCTGTGTCTGTGTGACCCTGACTTCTATCCCGATAACTGACTTCCACGAGAAAATGCTAGTTGGTTGAAAAATCTTTGTTTTGAGTCCAAAAACTTCAAATCAGTTAATAAGTTGCGGAGTTGAATTTCTTCTGTCCGGAGATTGGCATAGTTAGCAGAATAATCTCTTCTTGGAAGAGGCATGGCAAGTTGTTGTTGTTTGGCACTGAACTATGTATGTACCATCCATGAAAGAAGAAAAGGAAGGTTCACTAGATAGGGGATTTTGTGCAGCACGCTAGCGCTTCGATTTTACGCTGGGAGTAACGGGTACTATCAAGTTCTTCTGGGTTTCGCCGGGGCCCGTTAGATAGCGTGCCGGAAGCGGAATGTTTGCGTCGACCGCGTTGAGTCATCTTGGAATCTTGGAATTTCCAACGGAAGATTCCATCGCCATTGTTCGACGAGCCGACGACCGACGCGTCTAATTAATTTTTATTCGTTGTTTTGTGTTCGATGGGTTTGTTCGGTCTACCCATATTTTTGGAAGTGTGATTTTTGCTTTGAAGATTGCGCCAACGTTTTCATTGATCGGTTTCACAGCATTTCGTTCCATGATGTAGGTAGGTAATTTACTTCGCCAAGCCAAGACAGTGTTCTATCAAATGGTGCAGGCGTATCTACAACTTCGCCTGTTGCAGGTAAATGACCATAAGTTAATGTTTTTTGGCTAACTTAATTTGTCGTTTCTATGAATTTTTGAGAAAGTGGATGCCCCTAAGAGAGTGACCTAAGGGAGTGTAAATGTGATATAGACCCGATAATTTTGTCTGGTCTGCTATGATGCAAGTCACATCTTCTTTTACTACTGATTGTAGTTTGCGTTATTAGATACCTACTGCATTCCATTTCATTCGGGTAATCGCACCATTTACAGCATGAAGTTAGTAGCTAACCCTTTATAAAGCTGATAACCCCTTTTCTAGATTGACTCCACTACGCAGCAAAGGCCTATCACTTTTGTCCGGAGTTGTGAGAAGGCAGAACGTCTCGATGAATCATCAAAAGTTGGTATGTATTCGCCTATTGGACGTTCACTGTTTTTGGTACATCATTTCCTGAAATAGTGTACTTACCCATGTAATCGGTCGAGAAAATTTCTTTTCAACGCACCCAAATGTCGAAAAATTCATGATCTCAAAAATATTTTTTTAGATTTTCGACCCCTCACCCTTTTTGATCGGGTTCCCTGGACAATATGCATCAAGTTGGAGCGAATCACACCTTTTAGGACCAACCGCGCCAAAATCGGATCAGCGGTTCTGTACGAAGTTCTGTCCACAAATTTGGCCAAAGTTTTGTGTTGTTGGACTTCGAATCGAACCGCTGATCCGATTTTAATATAACCAGACCTAAAAGTTGTGGTTTGCTCGAACTTTATGCATAATGTCCGGGGGATCCGATTAAAAAATGTTAAGGGTCCAAATCGGCATTAGTATGGTCCATTTTTGGAAATCTTACTGAATGGATCCTACTCCTATTATTTGAACTTTATTTTCTGTGGTACCCAGAAAAATAATGTAGGTACCCATGCCAGCAATCGTTTTTTATTCGAAATCTGACTAAATATTGCTTTTTGTAGGCGACAAGGGAAACTTATAGTTATATATAGTTGATTATTTCGATATGTAACATATCATATGTTTCACTAGTTTGTTTTTTTTTTGCGTAAGTTGTACTATTCTACCCAACTAAAAACTAAAAGCTGATTTCATGTTGACGGGTCCACGCCGTTCTCTGTCCGTATCGTCAACTTCTGTCGCCGGTGAATTAGCATACTGCATATTTCTGTTTGAAGCAACGAGGTACCTACCGAATTTTTGTATTTGTGAACTTCTCTTATGAAAGCATTCTCGATGTATAGCTACAATTTTCCTGTACTTACCAACAATTTAATTCTTGAAATATTATGAACCTCTGTGACTAAAACTTGCAATATTGAAATACCTATGTTATGATTCATAACTTATGAAGACTCTTTTATTATTTTTGTAAATTACCTACTGTAAGTTACGCCATCATTTCAACACTTTGTTTTGGAGAATACATTATTTTTATTCGGGTAAAACGTGTTTTCCTTCCTAATTTTCCTATCAGTTCCTACCTACCTCTATTTGGGGTGCGATCGTGATGAAAACAAATATGTCTGCCGAAGCTTCGACTGAGACATAGAAAATGAAACAACTAACGAAGAAGAAGAAGCGAATAATCACCCGCTGAGTTGACAGTCTCGCTATCTGTAGTTTTGGTGTTGTACTACAGTTTGGTTCTCATTACTTCCAGCAAGAACGCCACTGTGCCCCTGCACGCCGTTTAACCTAGGAGTGGACCTTCCTCTCCTTCTTCCATGGATATGAAAATTGATTGATGGGCGCCATTGCAAGACAGAATAATTAAAAGAATACTTTTCATAACCCTGGAGTACAATATTAATTTGAAGGATATTTTACCGGTTTAAAAATAGGGAACACGTTGAGGATAGCAAGATGTTGTATTCTATATTTACATTTACATCTCAATATTCCTACTTGTCTTTTTTTCCATATTTTTGGAACTGGGAGGACTAGCAACAATGATCGGGTAAAAACTAAATTCCAAAATAATACCACACTATTGAGGACGACTTTCACTTAAGTCTCGTTAATTGCTGTTCGTCGGTTTATCAAAAGTCACCAACAGGAACTTGACGCCAATTTCACCACCAATTTAAAGACTAGTTTTAATTGAATAAACAATTTTACATGTCATGGTCACTTTTCTTCCGAGTACAAAACTCCCAAAGATCTAAATTAATCTTGGTCGGTGAGATTGGCGATTAAAGAACAGATTGATGACGTCACGCTAAAGGCCGTATCAGACGTCATACCGTTCCCCTTCCCATCGCACAGACCGTCTGTACACTGTACAGTAATCAAGTAAAATCAGTGATTACTGCCCGTAAAGGCAGTGGAAGCAGACTTTTGTCCCTGGGTAGAACGAGCGTTAGGCTTTTAACCAGTTTCCTAACCGGACACTGTCCTCTTAACTACCACCTCAGCAAAATAGGACAATCAGACTCCACTTTTTGCCGTCTATGTGCAGAGGGGGAGGAGACTGCTGAGCATATTATGCATAATATGCATAATATTATTATGCTCTGCAGTTGTCCCGCGTTGGCCTCGGTCAGGTACCGGCACCTGGGCGGGAGGCTACTTGGGACCCAGGTTATCCAACAGGCTGCTGCCAAGGACATTCTTGCATTCCTCAAGGATGCAGGTTTGTCTGAGGTCTATACTAATGGGGGGTATGTCACAGTAGGCCCATGGAGGCCTCAGTGCCGGAGGGCTGCAGTTAGCTCTAACCCCCCCCCCAAAAAAAAAACTCTCGAATTTGTTTATAGATCTAAAACAGTTTGAATATTTATCGAAAATAGCAATATTGTTCTATTCTTCGCCCTCTTTATGTTCGCCATCTTTAACTCGATTCAACTCATTCGCAATTTGAGTAAGGGATTTATTTTTAGTCTCGGGAACAACGATATAAAAGAAAATCATTCCCAATACGTTCATTACAGTTGGTATGAGGAAGCACATGTAAAGCCCGATGTGTTCTTCGATAAAAACAAATGTTTGAAGGACTGCTGTCACAGCTCCGAAAGCTGAAAATCCAACGCATGCTGCGAGCGTCGGTTTCGATTCGGTCGGACACAGCTCGTTCATCAGCACTGATGGGACGACGGCTACACCGAGGCCGTACGATACAACGAACGAACCTATGCAGGCAACTGGCACCCAAGTCAGGCTTCCCATTTCCGCGCCACTTTTCAGTATTATGATGTAAGTGGTAAGCGCTCCCAAGCTGACGGCGCTGCCGAGAGACGAATAAATTAACAACGGCCTCCTACCGGCGAAGTCGATCAATACGGAATTGGCGAATGTAGCCAGAGTTATCAGGACGGCGATAATTATGGATAAGTCGTCGGGGGGCAACGGACCGTTGCCGATATCGTCGAAAATGAGGGAACTAAAGTTGATGACAACGTGTATACCTGAGAAGGTTTGGAACAAGTATCCGCCTATGGTCACGAGGAACGCTATTTTACTTTGACGAGTACTCAAGGCTCGAGCGAAGCTAATTTTCCCTTCTGGAGGGGGTTCTATTGTTTCGAGTTCAAGTCGTGCTACCTCTCTGTTACCTCCGCGCCACCAAACCAGCGATTGCATTGCGTCTTTCGTTCGATTTTTTGACACTAGAAAGTGAGGCGTCTCCGGTAGATAAATACCTAAAACAATTATCATGGCAGGCATTGCAGTAATCACCAAGTTGAACCACTTGTAACTCAACAGTTTCCCAAATACGTAGGAGAACAGGATTCCTGGGTTGATTTGGAATGAGCACAAGGCCATCAATGTTCCTCGGAGAGAAGAGTGGACGGACTCCGAGACGATCATTGGGGAAACGGTGACGGCACCACTGCCGATTCCGGCCATGGCTCTTCCGACGCATAATAGTATCATAGAGTTGGCAAAACTTAAAACCAACCCTCCGGCGGTGCTTGCTACTGCCATGTATAACAACGCGCATTTCCTTCCCAGTTTGTTCAATATGACAGCCAAAGCGACGCCTGTAAACAATCCGATGTAGTTAGGGATGGTTGCCAGATTGGAGATGTCATCCTTGCTCAACGGTCCAAGTGGGGTATCGCCGGCTCTCAGTTTCGTTGTCATCGGGGACATCCATCCCTGAATTGCACCACAGTAGAGTGTCGTAATTGTAACTGGAAAGAATATTAGACGGTTATTGTTTATGAAGCTATCGTTCTAGGAACTTTGACTCGAATCATCCCTTTTTCTCATCGATAAAATGAAAATAGATGGTAAGTACTAAATGAGAACTAAGCGATTTTCATGCTCTAGCGGTAGTTTGCTACGTGAGCCGACGAAGTGGATACAATCCGACAAAAAATCAAGTTTTCTTCATGACGTGCCGTTCCCTTTGAGGAGTAGGTAAGTTAGTGTTTATCAGGTGCATCTATAATTTTTTTCAGAATCGCTGTCGCCATTTTTGATGAAACATGAAATCTTTTTTTTTTTTTCAAGAGCTGAGCGTTCTCCGTTTTTTATTTTTCCCCCTTTTGTGGATCTGCGCTTGACCAACGCTGTAGAAAAAGTGTGTAAATGATGTCAACACACCGTATTGAGCTTTCTGTCGAGCATCGTGAGGAAGAATGCCGGTTCGAGGGATAGTCAAAACGTATGCCACTAGAGACCGCCTCAGAAGGGTCTATTGCGCATGCGCAAGTCAACCCAGTGTCTGAGTCCCTCGAAGAGTCATCCTCTCACTAGCTCAGTTGAAAACCGAATAACAATGTGTAGTATCATTTCCTACCGTTTCTGACACCTGAAGAGATTACCTACTTTGTCATCTGACACAACAACATGGGACTGGGATCGGTTACAAAAACGTCTGGATCTTTGATATTGTCAAGTCGCTCAACTTGAAAATGTCAAATTCTTTCCTAGCACTTATCTGACGCTGTGAAAGAAACTTGTATATGGAGACAACGCACAGCATTTAGCTCTCTGTCGAGCATCGTGAGGAAGAATGCCGGTCCTAGCGGTAGATTCTAGAGACCGTCTCAGATGGGTCTATTGCGCATGCGCAAGTCAACCCAGTGTCTGAGTCCCTCGAAGGGTCATCCTCTCACTAGCTCAGTCGAAAACCGAATGACGATGCGTTGTACCGTTTCCCTACCCCTGAAAACGCTTGCGTGATTTTAGTAAGTAGAAGGTAACACTTCAGCAGATTGGCCCTGAGGACGTAGAGTGGCCAGCTAGGCCGACATCAGTATCAGCAGAAGATAGTGCAGGACTGTGATGGACTTTGTGAGGACTTTCACAAAGCAAACTTTCTGTTTTTTCGAACCGTGCGTTTTAAATATCCTTCAAAATGAAGAACAAACGGGAAGACTTTCCGAAGATGCTTGAAGTTATGAACATAGCCTTCCCACGTCTGAAAAGATTATAGCGAATCGGAATACGGAATTTTTTCCGATTTACGGTGAAATAAGGTGAAGTGATGTAAACATGTAAATTTCCTTGGCTCACTCTTTATTCAAGTTTTGCTACCAACTTGTGAATAAATAACGTAATGATCAAAGATAGGAGCCTTCTAGCAGCTCTCCAAAACTACTGAACCGAATTTGACGTTTTTGTTCTGAAATTTTGCATCTATAAGTGGTAGAAAAATAGATAGTAATTACGGACGAAACCAGCCGTTTTTCCAGAATTCCTCTTACACACAAACACACCTTTTTGGCTCAAGCATTTCAGAACTATTCACTATAGAATGCATAAATAATTTTCTCAAGTTCACTCCTCCCAGTTGGCAGACAATACCATAGAACCCATATCATGGTTTCTAGCATTAATATATTTTATTCATATAGAATATAAATACAGAATTTATATAAAATAGGCAATATTGATTATAAAAATACAAGTAGGTATAAGTTTACGTATAATTCCTGAACTTGATAGTTATTTTTGAGAGAACCTATCTTCGCCCATATACTTGGAAAAAGTTTTAAATCCTAAAAAAAAAATCGTCTGTTAAGTATATGAGACGTTAGATAATTTAATGTCGCATTTCCTAGCGAAGTCTCCTCTATGTAGGAAAATCCGTTCTCCCGCTATCGGGAAAATTGTCCGGAAGAAAAAGGGAAAATATCCCGGAGAAATTATCGTAAATCGATGGGTATCCTGGAAAGCCTGCTTGTTCGAGGTTTGAGAAAACGTCGTATATCTCAAAATAAGGATGGAAAATATCTTTGAAAAAATTCCAAGTCGGGAGTTGAAGATGAAAATTGGAAATTATTGCAAATAATATAAAATTAATAATAATTGAAAATAATTCAAATTCACAATATTCGTTCTAAATACTAGTTGCTTCATTTGAGATCACCATAATATGATGATAAACCTGATATAGTAGTGTGCTCGTCTCTGTCACAGGGGGATAAAAGTTATTTCAGCCTGAAAATTTCACTTTTTCAGACTTAAGACTTTTTCCAAGTACCTATACATGAGCGCAATGGTTCCCAACGTATAAAACTATTTTACAGTTAAACTAAGCTGATAAATTTCGTTGACTTTTATAGCGTTGGAAAAATACGATACATTTTTTCTGGATTTTACAATACCTAAATTGCTAATCGAACATAATATCAGTCAATGATCTCCTACAGAAATTGAAAATTTTCAACACTCACGCAGAATCGAACAGACGATCTGTTTGAATCGGCCGTCATTGGGGAGGCCGGGACCCTCGGATCCGCCGCTTCCTCCGGCTGTCATTGCTGCGAAACTGAGTCTGACTGCTGTTATTGCGGCGAACGTATAAATATCGACCACGAGTTTGACGATTACTCGTTTTCAAGCACTTCCATTGTAATTATCGTCAAGAGTGAGCGACGATAAGAATTAAGCGCTTTTTGATCATGGGATTCATACGAACCCTTCACCCAATGAAACTAATTGAGTTAGGTTTCACAATGTTGCAATTAATATTGAAACGAAAATAGCAATAGCCACGCTGCCTGCTCATGATATAGGTTAATTTTCCACTCAATCTTTTAAAGAGAATGTTTGAACCAAAACGAGGACCAATTTTTAATTTCTTTATTCGTCCAAGCGCTTTCGCCCCGCTGGGCCTCTTCAGAGATGTCCCACTATCCCTTGGCCAATTCAAAATTAAAAGGGATAGGAAAAAATAAAACTATTCAATCAACTTAGTTGACGAAAAAGAAAATATTTATTTCTCCTTTCCAAATTTCTTAGGGTGCCTTACTTATTAGAAGAAATCGGCAGAAATAAATTTTGAATAGAAAATTGGCGACCATTAACCACATAAAAATTTTCAAAGCCCGTGTGTGTGCACGTGTATGAGATAAAATCAAAAAAGGGCACTCAGTTCCCAGTAACACGAACAAATAAACGGGACAGTTATTCGGGAAAAAGTAAAATATAAACGGTCTCACCCGGTGGGTGAAAATCCTCGAGGAATATGAATAATCCACTGGGTCGACACTGATCAACTCTTGCGATCGGTCACACTTCACTGGCAAACGGCTAAGCGTTTGTGTCGGACTAATAAAATTAAAAAATTAAGAAATTCAAAAGAACGCGGCCGATAGTATCGCACAGTTCACTGTTAACGTCACTGGCTCGATAAACTTAATAAAACGAAAAAAATTAAAATTATTTGCGCGATAAAATCCGCGTGGACGATTTTTTATATTAGAAGGGGGACTAGGGCGCAGGTATGTGTTCGAGGCACGTTCGCGAGAGACTGTCCGACTCATCTCTTCAGAGGCGGAAGCACACCTTATCAGCTCCCCCAATGTATGTACAAGGGATAAGGGCTGATCATGTTCAAACGTGATAGAGATAGGCATTTTTCCCCAGAAGGAGCTACTTTTCTCTGCGGATATCACCCTGGGTGGAGTTCTTCATTCTTCCTACCATAAAAATGAACCAATTTGAGCGTTTTTGGTCTACCTAGCAGAATATGTGGGTATTTTTTATATTACGGTAACTCGACGTCTTTCGATTTTAGGCGTGTTTTAAAATTTGCGTAGGTAGTGAGTTCTGTGATAATGTTGGCCAAAAGTGGTCATAATACAATACAATTGTGTCGAAAATGTACAAACAAATTATGAAAGTATTGTGTGTTATCTTAGCACCACTGGTTTTCTCAGGTTGGCCACTTGTCACCCTATCGAACGTATCCCGCCCCTGCAAACTATCCCGACTCAGGCTCCCCAAGACCGATCTTCACTCCCAAAAGCTCTCAGCTCCCACGTGGCTAGAGAAACAGGAGCATTAGAAGTCCTCTAAATTATTCCAAGAGCAAAGAACCTGTCTGAGAGATCCGAGGACAGGGTTTGTAAATGCCCAAACGGCATCCCTAGAAAAGGTTGGCGGCCCTCAAAGTTTATTGAAATGTATCAACCCTCTCCCATGTATAGGAGATATTCTGAAAAGGAATAACGGCGAATTCCTTAGCAGGCATATTGCGACTGAAAATGGAAACACTATCATTATTATCAAAGAAAGGGATGAATTATTTCGCTGAAAGTGTAACAACATTTTTCCTCAGGCACTTGCTATGACAGAAGCGGGGAAGTAATCCCATTTATGTACTGCTGATCTCGTTTGTTTGTGATTCTCGTGTACACGGAGCAACAGGCCCATTCCAATATTCCAGGAAGAGGACGGCTGCTCGGCGTCTTTTATCCCACCTGACGTTGTTTAATGCTTTTTCTTTCCACTTTCTCGCGGCTCAAGTGCAGTATTCTTCTTAGACGAGAACTCCTACAGCTCATCTAAGTTCAGGGCGACTCGACGCCAACAGGAGCGAAAATAATTTCAACTTATTCAATTTCTCGATGGCGAGAGAAACCTCTTAGTTTTTTTTTTTAACCAGCAATAGGTGAGGACGATTTGAAGGGAAAATAATTTGTTTCAAATGCGCTGCCACGTTTTTCATTAGCTGATATGGTTGATTCCCAAATAACTGTCAATTTCCAATTTGGAAAAAAAATTAAAATTTCACCTCTTCGAAAAATCTTGAAAAAATTCCTGCATGCTCCCAGGACCTTCCTAAGATTGAAAAAAATCGAGAAAAAGTTCGGAATCACTATCTTCGAGTTTTTAATTGAATTTGAAAATTTAGAATCCATGGAGGGTTACACTATTGGCGACACTATTGACATTATTGGCTCTTCAAAAGAGTCTACTCTAAAAATTTCATGTCAAAGGGATCAAAATTACTCAAAATGAATCTCTTTGTAACCCTCCATGGAAGCTGGTAACGTTCCATGGTCGGTTTATGGTCAATTGTAACCCTCCATGGGTATAAACTAAAATGTGGAGTTTACAGGTTTTGCAGCGTGGAGGGTTGCATTTCAACTTTGCTCCTTAATTATAAATCAGGATTGAAAGATTACTGAATGAAATTGTTATGGGACGTTAGTTTGACAGAGAACTTTGATATTCTATGGGGGGATCAAGGAGAGTTGATTGAAAAAATTATGAGATACTCACATGGATGTTACACTCAAAAACCGACGGTCACGCGAACCACACCTTCTTCATCCAAGGCCACAAATCAACTGGCTTGAAGTGGAAAGGGGATGGAGTCGACCAGGGTTGCCACCTCCTTTCTCCATTGCTCCCATCAAAATATCCCGACATGGGAAATGTGTACCGTTCATTCTAAAAAGTCCACGGATGTTACACAAAAACAAAAAACTGACTTTGTGAGATCACTGACAGCACACTGCGCGGGTTTTTGAGCTGAAATATTCATCACACAATCCATCACAATCTCTTACCACGAAACAGTCGCCTTTTTGTTTCTAGCATGTCATAGGGCATTCCCAGGAATTTTTAAGTTAGAAAATTGTGGGCTGGGACAGCCATGGAGCCTTAACCAATTAGTATGTTTGTGTTGGGTTTCACCTCTGAACCAACATGCAGCGTTCTTATTTCATGGTAACCTAACAGAACACACCTATTATTTACTGGGAAAAATTGGAAAAAAATTCAAACATGTGAGTAGGGTGTTACTGCCCAGGGACAAGAAATTGACAGTTATTTGGGAATCAACCATATGAGACCTAATTTTTCTCTCAACCGACTGTTTAGAAACAGAGAGAAATTTTTAAAAAAGTTATTGCAGATTTGTTTTCTAGACCCTTTGAAACTTGAAACAAAACATTTTGGTGTTGTAAAAAAAGTTTTCCCGACCGATATCATAGGTAGGTACATTTTTGGAAACAATGTACCAAAAGCATCTGTGTACCCTGGTGAAGCATCCTTGACCCCATTGGTCGAGTTAAAGCTGGATGGCGGCTGTATACGATGCACAGGGTATACAGGTCTGTTTCCACACGCCAAACTTCACTTAACACCCGATGAACACGTCAATTCGTCGGCTCGGCTGTCACGATTTCCCTCGCTCTGACCGCTCGTGATCCGTTGAAATCAACGCGAGACGCTCTTGTTTGCTTGATGTGACTGGCGCTGAATACACGCAACCAAGTCTACGACCTCATTGACGTCTTGATGATTTCACGGCAGCTGAACGCCCTGGCGTATAAAGGTGTAATTTAGGGTTGACATTGATCAGCGGAATTGGAGAATCAGCTAGGGCTCTAATTTCAGGGTGATTTTTGGGTGATTGCACATAGGCCGTGTCTCCGAGAAATTTGTAACCAAGAGATTAGCTAGTATTTTTTGGATAATCGACAATTGATAAAGCGGCCCTCAAGGTAAATGAAGAGTTTTCCTTCAAAACTGCATAAATCCACTTTCGAGTTTTGTCGATACCGATTTCGTTTTTTCGATTTTCGATTGCTTATAGGTACCAGAATACCATAAAATAGGTACCTACCAAAACTGCTATGAATCGAAATCGAAAAACGAAATCGATACCAACAAAACTCGAAAGTGGATATATGCAGTTTTGAAGGAAAACTCCTTCAGAATACCATAGAATAGGTACCAAAACTGCTATGAATCGAAATCGAAAAACGAAATCGATACCAACAAAACTCGAAAGTGGATATATGCAGTTTTGAAGGAAAACTCCTTAAATAGGTATACTTTGTATGATACATCGGTGTAGAATCAACGCTGCCCAATCCTTTTGCCATGCAATCTATGGACGTAATATGCCAAGTTTCCACCAATTCAAGTTTTGAGCCTTGAACTGAAATGTTTGTCTCGGCAAGACCTAACACCCTATTTAATTTGAATTTGAGTTTAATTTGAATAACTCACAGTACTTTCGATATATTTGGATTTTTAGGGTTTTCTATTTTATTTTTTCCGGCCACAAAAATGAACCGATTGAGCGTTCATGGTCTTAAAATCTTTGTTTTACCTTGCAGAATAAGTGGATATTTTTGATACTCTTACAACTTGTGGTGTATTTATTTTAGGCGCGTTTTAAAATTTGTATCGTGAGATTTTTGATATTTTTGACCTGAACACCTTCAAAAGCAGTCAAAAAATGACCAAATTGTGTTACACTTTTATGTTTCAAAATATGGAAGTATTGTGTGTTATCTACGTACCATTGGTTGATCCTGAGGTTTCTGTGGTCCAGAGCTCCCAAAAATTATCCGTCGGAAAAATTATTATTATGATTATTATTATTATTGACCCCTTAAAATGGTTTTTTTCGACGTTTGTATCGGAAAATTTCCAATAAATTGTTCCGTCCGCCCGCTGTTCTCTGACCCCCATCAGATTTTTCCAAAGAGAGGGGATTTCGAGAAATTTCAAGTTCCAAAAACTCAGGTAGCCTCAGGTCCTAAAGTTTTCGAAAAGATGACGAAGTTGTGGCCATCTGTGGAAAGAAGAACTTATAAAAACCGCTTTCAAAGAGCTTTTAAATTTTGAAGTCAAGTCGAAAATAGGACAATTTCAAGGCCCTCATGGAACAATATATAGCACGCATTATGAATAGGCCGTGCAAAAACCGCCTACGCCTGAAAAAACCTGTGACGGATCACGGGCCCGTTGCATTTTTCAAATTCATCCCCCGCTGAAGATCGAGATTCCGAAACATGGAATTTATGTGCCTCCATACGACGCCAGCGATGCGATACGGGGTAGGAATAGAGTAAAGGAGGCGCAAGAAACCATCTGAATTTCTTGTCATTGGCTGGAAGCTCACGTAGCCGTGCTCTATTCGTTGAATGCATACCAATGAAGAATCTGCCTATACTCGTGTGCGAATATTGTGTAAACACGGGTTAAAAATCCCCCGAGGTCTTGGATCCGGAGCCGCATCGTTTGTTTGATCAAAACATCAACCATCTCGTGCGTTGCCTTTTCTGAAATCAAACTCCGCCATATCCCGATTTGAAACTGAACACGAACCTGTATTTCATTTATTTATGTGCCATACATAAATATTATATCTGTATAACTTCGACGGAAGCCGACGGTGAATGAAAGAGTTTCTCAATATAATACACGCAGGGAAGTGAAAAAAGATCATCATTTACCTAATGAATTTTCGCCGGTACGGCATCTTAGTAACGGTCCATGGTGAGCTCAATGGTGCTGAAATGGTACGTTTTCACAATGACGAATAAATGGTACAGAAAGAAAATACGCTTGCCCCAACCCCTCCCGGGATTCAAAACTCACCAGCGCCCGGCACCCCTACCCCTCCCAACCACCCCTTACAACATCCGCCCCTCCCATTCTCAGCCCAGGATTTCTTGGATTTTCCATGAGAAATCGGTTTTTTGCGTTTTTCTCAGTCCGGGAACGTTGTAGAAAATTGCAATTTTGTTGTGTAATTTTCCTACCCGAAATATAGGTACTCAAAAATTTTTTTTTTGAATTTTAAGATTTTTTTCAAAGGGTCGAAAAAAAATTTTTTTAGGTCAAAAATTAGTCGTCAAACCAGTTTTTGATCACCAAAACCCAACTAATTTTGGCTTTTACGTAGTGAAGAATGTGTATAAACCTTGAAGGAATCCAACAAGCTCAAGAAATTCAAAATCGGTTAAGTAGAACTCCCTCAAATTGCCGAAAACGCAAAAAAGGAGAAATCGCAGTAAGAAATCTCAAGCCAAACCGATTAAAAAACAAAATTTTAAAAATTTCTCGGAAAAAACCGACGTATTGTCCGTGGAATCCGATCAAAAAATGTGAAGGGGTCCAAAACCCAAAAAAAAACTGTTTTTGAAATTATGACTTTTTTGACATTCGAGCGTTTTTGAGAACTTTGGAGTGAATTTAGAGGATTCACTTACCCGAGGTGCACATCAAGGATAAATTTGGTAAACGCCCATTTTTTTTTTTTTTTGAAATCTTCTATGCGTTTTGCAAACAATTTTTATTGTATACTCGTGTTCCAGAACCTCTGAAACGTGAAAAAAAAAATTTCCAGGGGGTGTAGTAAAAAAATTTTGCTCGACCGATTACATAGGTACATTATTGGGAATAATGTACCAAAATCGGACGTTCAGGAAGTGATGCTGAGTAAAAGTGTTTTGCTGAAAGTTTCTACTGAAGCTCCGATCCGATTTTGATTTTAATACGATTGCAATGCTTCGATTTGCTCCGTAAATATGAGAGTAAAGAAGGTTTGCTAGCAAAGATACGAAGTAAAGTGTCAGTAAAGCGTAGTAAAAAGTCAGGTTTTGAAAAATCTCATAGGCGGAATTAATTCATCACTGAAACTGGTGGACGATCGTTAGAAATGCCAAAAGGTCAACGACGAATTAGGCGATCGAGCGTCATTTTGAAAAGAGACTCCCAGCCAGCAATTTCACTCCGACCGTCAGATCTTAGGAAGCAATGAATAAACGTTACCAGTGAAACATTCCCTCGTTTCAATGGCCCAGATATTAATAATCCTCAGCTGAAGCGGCGGTTCGTATATTTCCTCTCCACTTGTTCGGAAAACCGTATTTCTAACTTGTCGCTAAATACCCTAGTTATATTCACCAGGCGACGTCACAATGTCGAATGACTCATTACCACGTATGTCTCATCAAAGGCTCGCATTTTGAGGCGTGGGTTGACAACTTGACTGAGCTATTTGCACGGTTGCGAACTTCCTACCGCACGGATCGTTTGGAAATGTTTATATCTCAATGTAGCTCAAATTGTGGCTCAAATCAAAAGTGAAAAATCTCTAAAATTACCATCGTGCCGGTGGAATTACGGATGCCATTCACCGCAGTGGTAACGCGTAGGGGCTGTCAGCTTATCGCTCCTGAGGATTTATCTCAACTGAGCCTATCAAACCTGTGATTTATGACCAACGATTTTCCTCAAATGTTTCCAAAGCCGTTTAATGGCGATCTTGGTAATAAGGCCAAATTTTGGTTGTTCTTTCTTGAAGAAAAAATGTAATCGGTCAAGGACAACAAGGTCAATGTTAACAGCCCCTGAAAATGTGTTGGTTCACCCAATAAATGGTTGATAGTTTACCTAAAGATTGTAGAATATCAACGCACAATAAAATTTTTGTCCGTCCGACGTGCCCCGTTCGTCGTCCGCCGCTAAGGGGTTTTCAGGGCGAAGTACTTTTTCTGGATTTCCTACGAACGAAACGACTACGAACAAGATATATTTTTCATTATCAAACTGTCAACTCAAGCGCATAATCGAACTAGAAGTCAACCTCCCGATAAAGCAGGAACTCGAACTCATACCTAAACTCGAAGTCAAACTCACAATGAAACTGAAACTCAAATTCATAATCAAACTCGAAGTCAAACTCTCAACTAAACAGAAAGTCAAAATCATAATCGAAATCGAAGTCAAACTCACAATGAAACAGAAACTCAATCTCGAAGTCAAACTCTCAATGACCAGAAACAAAAACTCATAATCGAAATCGAAGTCAAATTCACAATCAAACAGAAACAACTGAATATGACTCCGTGTTCGAGTTTCGGTCCATTGTGGATTCAACTTCGATTTCAAATACGAGTTTGAGTTGCTGTTTCATTGTGAGTTTGACTTCGAGTTCAATTGTGAGTTTGAGTTTTTCTTTCATTGCGAGTTTGACTTCGATTTCAAATATGAGGTTGAGTTACTGTTGTATTGTGAGTTTGACTTAGATTTCGATTATGAGTTTGAGTTTTTCTTTCATTGCGAGTTTGACTTCGAATTCAAGTATGAGTTTGAGCTTCTGCTTCATTGTGAGTTTGACACATCATGAGTTATCATTGTGAGTTTGACTTTGATTTCGATTATGAGTTTGAGTTTTTCTTTCATTGCGAGTTTGTCTTCGATTTCAAATATGAGTTTGAGCTTCTGCTTCATTGTGAGTTTGACTTCGATTTCAATTATGAGTTTGAGTTACTGTATCATTGTGAGTTTGACTTTGATTTCGATTATGAGTTTGAGTTTTTCTTTCATTGCGAGTTTGACTTCGATTTCAAATATGAGTTTGAGCTTCTGCTTCATTGTGAGTTTGACTTTGATTTCGATTATGAGTTTGAGTTTTTCTTTCATTGCGAGTTTGACTTCGATTTCAAATATGAGTTTGAGCTTCTGCTTCATTGTGAGTTTGACTTCGATTTCGATTATGAGTTTGAATTTTTCTTTCATTGCGAGTTTGACTTCGATTTCAAATATGAGGTTGAGTTACTGTTTCATTGTGAGTTTGACTTTGATTTCGATTATGAGTTTGAGTTTCTGTTCCATTGTGGATTCAACTTCGATTTCAAATATGAGTTTGATTTGCTGTTTCATTGTGAGTTTGACTTCGAGTTCAAGTATGAGTTTCATTTTGAGTTCGATCATGTGTTGCTGATATATATATCGTGAGCCTGACTTAGAGATTGATCGTGGTTTCGAGTTTTTGCTTCATTTGCACAGTTGTTCGGATACACAAAAAAATAATTAGCACATGTCTGTTTTTTTACGAGGGCTAGGGATATATCAAGAGTTCCTGAACCATGTCTCATGTGTCTTGTCCTGAAACATGGTCGGTTCAAAAATTTCCCACAAAAACTGTCATTCCAACCGCTAATAACTCACCAGAATGAAAGCGGGCAAAATGAAAACTCCCACACAGGGAATTGCGGGTACAATGCGTTAAACTGTTATAAGCACAATAAATTAGCATTTATATAAATAACCGCTTTTATTATTCCAAGAGCTTTTGTTGGAAACGAGTTGTCACTATGATCAAGTTGTGGCGGGAATCACGTAATGCTATGCAGGAAAGTGGGGTTTAGACTGGAGCCGGGCCAAGAAAACTGCGGAAAGGAAAGCTGGCCGGGGGTTGGGAAATTCAAATTTATGTGGTCAGGCTAATGAAAACCGAAAGTACTGACTTTAGAAGATGCTTCCTCCGTTGGCACTTTTCTTTGTGGCCGCAACTTCTCAGTCTTAAAACATCTAAAGTCATCGCCAAAGTGGGACGTTCTCGGGCGACCCCCGCCCCCTCCCGCCCCACGTTCTCCCTCCTCCAAGAACTTCTTCCCTCTCCTCTAATTCTTGCGGCGAAGGTCTCACGTTGCATTCACACGTTTTATACGTCGTCCGGCTCCGTTCGATGTGATTGCAGAGTATTTCCCCAATCTGGCGTCGAACTGTTGGATTTCGCCCGAACTTTATAATATAAAGTATATATTATAAGTATATATTATATAGGTATAAAATTCCAGTTAATGAACGAAGATTAAGGCCCATTTAGACGGGCAATTTTTCACGGCAATTATTGCTCAAACTGAATTGCCGGCTGCAAAAAAAAAATTGCCGAGCAATTTTGGTTCATTTTTCTATAGAAATGAACCTTTGTAATCGGTCAGGAAAAAAAAAATTTAACACCCCCTGAAAATTTGTTGGTTTACGTTTCAAGGGGTGTAGAATCCGAATCTGCAATAAAAATTTCTTGTCCGTCCGCCGTCCGCCGTACGCCGTACGCCGTACGCCGTACGCCGTCCGCCGTCCGGGGTTTTTCAGGGGGAAGGAGTTATCGAAAAATTTTGAAATTTTTACCAAAAATCAAGTTTCGTATCTAGTTGGTCCTAACGTCTCGGCAGAACCCTACCTTAATTTTAAGGCCAGTAAAACAGCTGTTGAAGTGGGAAAAAATTCGTGTTTTTCTGGAAATTTAAAACATAGGCATGTGAGGTATCATTTTCTATAGATTTTTCTATGCCGAATCGAATGAGACCATCGCCACGCCGGTAGCTTCAACCGTTTAGGAGTTATTGCAGTTTTAGTGAGACATTTTTGAGTTTTTAAAAATTTCTACAATTCTTAATAACTCGAAAACGACTAGAGCCACAAAAATCGTTTTCCACTCGTTGGAATCCCCACAAAAACTTCTGTCCTCCCGATATCTTCAATTTAAAGAATTTGGTCGCATTATACAAATCTGCAAAACAAAAATTGGAAAAAGTTGAGAATTTGGCCTCGGCTCTTAGATACGGTTGATTGATCTTCTTACGACTACTAGCCTATTACACCAACAAGGTGACGCACTCACACTACGACCAGTTGCGCTTGGCAACATAAGAACGAGACAGGCTTTAACAAAGGTTCTGAGGCATTCTCAGAGGCATTCTGAGGGAACGTTTTTCTAAATCCCCATCTAAAATATCTACCAATTTATACTGAAATTCTAGAATAATAACAACTAAATTCCGTGTTTAACGAGAACATATATATCGTAAGATTTGTCTTTGCAATCGAAAAATGAACCCCTGTGCAAAATTTGCAGAGTTCTTCGGATGTACCGAAAACTGATGTGCACATGCCACTGATCTACTTAGCAGCGTTTTTTCCCTACGTCCGGCAACTTTCTCCCTACTTCCAGCAACTTTTTCCCTACTGGAAGTTGCTCATTATTGCCGACAATAATTGCCCCGAGTGGAGCAATATTTTCGGGAATTGACGTGAAGCCAGCAATTATTTTGAGGCAATTTTTGAAACCCATCGCCCGTGGGTTTTAATTGCTTGTTTTCGGCAATTTTTTCGTAACAGACAGAATTGGATGGAAAACATCTGTATTTTTATATTGTATTTATTTATTGTTGTAGGTATTTAATATTATTGTATGCTGCCTCCAAGAAGCACGACTGGCAAGGCCAAAATACTTTCCGATCAGCTGAGGAGCCAGTGGCGGTAATTTCAATACCGTTGGTCGTAGGATGCTGAAATTTGGTACACAGACTCAGAGGAGCCCCTCAGCATGACTGGCAAGGCCAAAATTCTTCCTGATCAGCTGAGGAGCCCATTGCGCTAAATCCAATACCGTTGGTCGTACGATGCTGAAATTCGGTATGCTGCCTCCAAGACTGCCCTCAGCATGACTGGCAAGACCTGAGTTCTTCCTGATCAGGACGTATTTTGGCCCGGCCAATCTTGCTGAGAGGCTCCTCTGAGGATGTGTACCGAATTTCAGCATCCTACGACCAACGGTATTGTAATTACCTCCACTGGCTCCTCAACTGATCAGAAAGTATTTTGGCCTTGCCAGTCATGCTGATGGGCTTCTTGGAGGCAGCATACCGAATTTCAGCATCGTACGACCAATGGTATTGGATTTAGCGCAATGGGCTCCTCAGCTGATCAGGACGTATTTTGGCCTAGCCAATCTTGCTGAGTGGCTCCTCTTAGGCTGTATATCAAATTTCAGCATCCTACGACCAACGGTAAGGAAATTGGTGTCATCAGCCCCACTGCTGATCAGACTAGATTTTCAATTCCTCGTGATTTTCCTCGTGATTAATTTTCAAAATCTCGTGATAGGGCTCCTCTGTGGCTGCATACCAATTTTCAGTATTGTATGACGAGCGGTATGGGAAATGGCGAAATGGGTCCCTCTGCTGACAATTCACCCACCCACACACACACACGTCATATTCATTACCTGATTATATTATTTTATTAATTTTATTATTATTTAACAACATCACGAGCTCACAAGAAAACACAAATTGTCCGTCCACCGTGTAAACGCGAAAATGGAGCAACAATTATTGCCTGGAGTTGCTCCATTTTTTCAAGCAATAAATTGCTGGCAATTAATTGCTTTTTCTCAAACAAGAGAACAGGGAAAAATTGCCGAATTGCTCGGAGTTGCTGGCAATTTTAATTGCCGAGAATTGCTCAAGTTTCGGCAATTTAGTTGCCCGTCTAAATGGGGCTTAACAATGAACAAAATAAATACAATATAAAAATACAGATGTTTTCCATCCTATTCTGTCTGTTACGAAAAAATTGCCGAAAACGAGCAATTAAAACCCACGGGCGATGGGTTTCAAAAATTGCCTCAAAATAATTGCTGGCTTCACGTCAATTCCCGAAAATATTGCTCCACTCGGGGCAATTATTGTCGGCAATAATGAGCAACTTCCAGTAGGGAAAAAGTTGCTGGAAGTAGGGAGAAAGTTGCCGGACGTAGGGAAAAAATTGCTCGGCAATTTTTTTTTTTGCAGCCGGCAATTCAGTTTGAGCAATAATTGTCGTGAAAAATTGCCCGTCTAAATGGGCCTTTAGAGGAAAGTAGCCAAAAGTGGACCCCTCCCCAAAAGTGGACCCCTGGCATTTTAGGCTCTGTACGGTGCTGAACTTGACCGAAACCAAGCTCAACTAGTAGTTCCCACTTGTGTGACAACAAGTTGGAGAGCTCACGTCGTCTACTTCATCTGCCGGCTTTCAGTTCGCCATTATGTGATTTCTTGAATTTTAGAATTATTACAGTGTCATACGTTATTCAAAATTTCTCGTACACTTTTGAAGGTAAGGCTTCCAGCATGTATTATTCTGAAATAGTAAGGAATAAGGGTAATATTTATCATCAAGTTATCTCACTTGAACGGCTCTGTTAAACATTGAAAGAGTAACGAATAATTAGGGTATAGTCGCCTAAAGTGGACCCCCCTTATTGTCCTAATGCGGAACCCGTTATTTGTCATGTTCAAACACCTGCTGAATCTGAAAAACGTCTCAACTTCGAAGAGAAATCAAGCAGTGAAGAAGACAGCGTTTCGTCTGGGTCGTCCGTGATGGAGACTCTGCCTGGAGTAACGCCCTCAAAAAATGATGATGCCTAATCGGAAATCGATATATTCATTAGCATTAAAGGATAATTTATTGTTATTATATACTTACTATTAACTTAGCATTGTTTTATGTGATTTAACCTCATTTTTCCATTTTATTTTCCATCCATTTTTGTAATATTTAGTAGGGGTCCACTTTAGGCAACTTTTTTTGGGATTGCCAAATTGCAGGGTTTTGAAAAATATTTTTTTAAATGACTATTTCTTAGTATAATTTTATAAATTGAAATTGAAATGATACAAAACATTGCCGTGCTATCGTTACATGCATTTAAAAATGTGTTTTTAATTGTTCTAAATTTTTTATTGATAAAAAACAAAATGGGGGTCCACTTTTGGGCACTTTCCTCTATTATTTGTATTTATTTATTGTTGTAGGTATTTATTATTATTGTATGCTGCCTCCAAGAAGGCCCTCAGCAAGGCCTAAATTCTTCCTGATCAGCTGAGGAGCCCATGGCGCTGATTTCAAAACCGTTGGTTGTACGATGCTGAAATTTGGTGCACAGCTTCAGAGGAGTCCCTCAGCAAGATTGGCTGGGCCAAAATACGTTCTGATCAGCTGAGGAGCCAGTGGCGGTAATTTCAATACCGTTGGTCGTAGGATGCTGAAATTCGGTACACAGCCTCAGAGGAGCCCCTCAGCATGACTGGCAAGGCCAAAATTCTTCCTGATCAGCTGAGGAGCCCATTGCGCTAAATCCAATACCGTTGGTTGTACGATGCTGAAATTCGGTATGCTGCCTCCAAGAAGCCCCTCAGCATGACTGGCAAGACCTGAGTTCTTCCTGATCAGCTGAGGATTTTGGCCCTACCAATCTTGCTGAGGAGCTATTCCGAGGGTCCATATCAAATTTCAGCATCATACGACCACTGGAAATCACCGCCACTGGCTCCTCAGCTGATCAGGACGTATTTAGGCCCAGTCAATCTTGCTGAGGGGCTCCTCTGAGGCTGTGTACCGAATTTCAGCATCCTACGACCAACGGTATTGAAATTACCGCCACTGGCTCCTCAGCTGATCAGAGAGTATTTTGGCCTTGCCAGTCATGCTGAGGGGCTTCTTGGAGGCAGCATACCGAATTTCAGCATCGTACGATTAACGGTAGTGGATTTAGCGCAATGGGCTCCTCAGCCGATCAGAACGTGTTTTGGGCCAGCCAATCTTGCTGAGGGACTCCTCTTAGGCTGTATATCAAATTTCAGCATCCTACGACCAACGGTAAGGAAATTGGTGTCATCGGCCCCACTGCTGATCAGGCTGCATACCAATTTTCAGTATTGTATGACGAGCGGTATGGGAAATGGCGAAATGGGTCCCTCTGCTGACAATTCGCCCACCCACACACACACACCCACACACACACACGTCATATTTATTACCTGATTATATTATTTTATTTATTTTATTATTATATAACAACATCACGAGCTCACAAGAAAACGCAAATTGCCCGTTCACCGTGTAAATGGGGCTTAAAGCCCCATTTAGACGGGCAACTAAATTGCCGAAACTTGAGCAATTCTCGGCAATTAAAATTGCCGGCAACTCCGATCAATTCGGCAATTTTTCCCTGTTCTCTTGTTTGAGAAAAAGCAATTAATTGCCAGCAATTTATTGCTTGAAAAAATGGAGCAACTCCAGGCAATAATTGTTGCTCCATTTTTGCGTTTACACGGTGAACGGGCAATTTGTGTTTTCTTGTGAGCTCGTGATGTTGTTATATAATAATAAAATAAATAAAATAATATAATCAGGTAATAAATATGACGTGTGTGTGTGTGTGTGTGTGTGTGTGTGTGTGTGTGTGGGTGGGCGAATTGTCAGCAGAGGGACCCATTTCGCCATTTCCCATACCGCTCGTCATACAATACTGAAAATTAGTATGCAGCCTGATCAGCAGTGGGGCCGATGACACCAATTTCCTTACCGTTGGTCGTACAATGCTGAAATTCGGTATGCAGCCTCCAAGAAGCTTCTCAGCATGACTGGCAAGACCTGAGTTCTTCCTGATCAGCTGAGGAGCCCATGGCGCTGATTTCAAAACCGTTGGTTGTACGATGCTGAAATTCGGTACACAGCTTCAGAGGAGTCCCTCAGCAAGATTGGCTGGGCCAAAATACGTTCTGATCAGCTGAGGAGCCCATTGCGCTAAATCCAATACCGTTAATCGTACGATGCTGAAATTCGGTATGCTGCCTCCAAGAAGCCCCTCAGCATGACTGGCAAGGCCAAAATACTCTCTGATCAGCTGAGGAGCTGCATACCGAATTTCAGCATTGTACGACCAACGGTATTGGATTTAGCGCAATGGGCTCCTCAGCTGATCAGGAAGAATTTTGGCCTTGCCAGTCATGCTGAGGGGCTCCTCTGATGCTGTGTACCGAATTTCAGCATCCTACGACCAACGGTATTGACATTACCGCCACTGGCTCCTCAGCTGATCAGAACGTATTTTGGCCCAGCCAATCTTGCTGAGGGACTCCTCTGAAGCTGTGTACCAAATTTCAGCATCGTACAACCAACGGTTTTGAAATCAGCGCCATGGGCTCCTCAGCTGATCAGGAAGAATTTAGGCCTTGCTGAGGGCCTTCTTGGAGGCAGCATACAATAATAATAAATACCTACAACAATAAATAAATACAAATAATAACAATGAAATAAATAAATACAATATAAAAATACAGATGTTTTCCATCCTATTCTGTCTGTTACGAAAAAATTGCCGAAAACGAGCAATTAAAACCCACGGGCGATGGGTTTCAAAAATTGCCTCAAAATAATTGCTGGCTTCACGTCAATTCCCGAAAATATTGCTCCACTCGGGGCAATTATTGTCGGCAATAATGAGCAACTTCGAGTAGGGAAAAAGTTGCTGGAAGTAGGGAGAAAGTTGCCGGACGTAGGGAAAAAATTGCTCGGCAATTTTTTTTTTGCAGCCGGCAATTCAGTTTGAGCAATAATTGCCGTGAAAAATTGCCCGTCTAAATGGGCCTTAAGTTCCGACTCTGCAAGAAGGTCCCACATTTTCAGAGTAAATAGAGTTGTTATCTTCATAAAATTGAAAATCAGAACGGTGCTTTAGAAAAATTCTTCATGAGAAAAAGACGATTTCTGAAAAGTTCGTTTCCTGAAACTGTCTGAGCGTCCGTCTGTAAGAATTTTCGCAAAAATGGCCATATCTCCCTCAATTCTCAACCTTTTTTCCAATTTCTTGGACAGGAATGTCCGTTTTGGAAAGACCCATCATCCTGAACCGGAATCCGTACTTCTCGGTACTTCCGGTCAATTAACCCTAAATTATTACCCAACTTTTTTTTACATTTTTACTCAGCCTTCTCAGCTATAATTCAATTGGCAAGGATACCAGTATTTTGGATTTCTTGAAAAGTTGAAAAATCGAGTTAACTACTGTTGCACAACGAACGACGATATGGAAGTATCGTGTGTTATATAAGCGCCAGCGGTCCTTCCAATATATTCTTATAGACTAATAAATGGGGCCAAAAAAGCTCTCCTATGCCTACGCGCATGTCTCCAAGGCACCTGAAATTTTCTTTTAAAAATAGTACTTGTTGGAAAAATTGAAACGGGGGGGGGGGGGTAAAAAATTCAAAAAAATTTAAAGGTGCCTATTCTGAATACAATTTCTCGTCATACTACGATGGAAAAAGGTGCTCGGGGGCTTTTTCTACTAAAGCATGTGCATAAAAATTCTGATTTCTCAAAATTACTCGATTCTCCAATCAGTACACAGCTTCCATCGCGGAAAAAATGTTCATGGTATAGTCTATAGTGTGAATTCAGCTACGGTTTCACGACATTCATTATTACTCCACCCATCTGCGGTTATCCTTACTATCCTTTGAGGCTTATCAGAGCCCAACCTCCCGGTTAAGTAATTTGTGAAAGTTGGGGAAAAACTCGTTCGAGCAATAACCTTAAAAAGTTTTGCGGTGTTTCAATCCGCGTTCGGTCGCCGCCTCAGGAAAATACGGAGGAACTTGTCTTGAGCGCATGAACTATAGCTGTTGAAAGTGCTTTAATGGCCGGTCTCATTCTGGCAGAAGAGCGGGAACTAACTCTACCAATTACCACTTGTAGGTAACGCGGAAACCGCGTGCGATAAATTTGAATGTTAGCAGTGCGAATTGCATTTCTGGGAAATTGAACCTGGCCCTGTCGTGTTTACAATTGGGTACATACTCTCCAATACCGAAACATCAGATCCTTTTTGCAACTTAATTTTCATTGTCATATTTTTGCGAAGTTGATGGCAATTTTTAAACCGAAAATCGGATCGGAGCTTCTGGAAAAAAATCACTTACACTTTTACCTAGTGTTTTCTATTTTATTTTCTTCTAACCCCGAAAATTTACAATTTGAGTGTTCTTGGTCTTAGAATCTTTGTTTTTCCATGCAAAGTACGTGGATATTCTGGTTGCTGGACATATTTAGATTTCAGGTGGGTTTTAAAATTTGCCTTGGGTGTTTATTGACATAATATGTCAAATATTATTTGATCCACCTAACCTCCGAAGTAGGTTGTCAAAATATACTCAAATCGTGTCAAACATTTACGTACAAGAATATGGAAGTATTGTGTGCTATTAAATGAGGATTCAACCGGTGGTATATAGATACCACCGATTTACTCCTCATTTAATTGCACGTTGGGGATTACACACCAAAATGAATGTATAAATATGTAATTGTATGTAGATAGTGTATATAGATACATGTGAATATATAAATAATGTTATACAGTGACTGTATAACAGTCCTATGGGTAAATTAATTTTATGTTATATAAAAGGTGGTACTATAAATTATGAAAATATACGCGTACAGAGTAATTTTAACCATACTCGGCCAAGCTCTAAAGGAATATTACACGAAATGCAGCGAAGCGCTTTATTTTACCTCGGAGCAATGGCATTACACGTTTACGCGGACGTTCAAAAAGCTGAAAGTCGGTTTTACTTTGATAAATTAGGCCCTTGTATTTCTGTTAATATGCGTAAGTTCAACTTGATACCTCGGGGCTTAATGTTCATCTCCCTTTGTACTACCGTCCAATAGGGATAATGAAACAAAAAACGCTTTCACAGGGGTTTCATTCACGTGGATTGTTTAATTTTTACTCACTACCCAGATATGATGACAACCAGTATTATATTATTAATACTAATTCTTGGCATTGGATTGCATTCCTATAGTTATTCAAGTGCACAGGTAAGGTTAAAATTCGACTTCAAAACATTCGCTGAATCAAAATATAAAGTAAAAGTATAAGTAAGTATATAAAGTATATGTATAAGTAAGTACCTACGTAAAGTAAGTGTATAATATACAATTTCATATTATGTACAATATAATATAAAACATACAACTTTATATTATTATACAAATTTATATTATAAATATGGAAAAATTGAAAAATCAAGTTAAAGCCTGTAACTTTTGAACGAAGAAAGCTACCGATCTGGCAATGATAACATTCGATTCACCATAAAAAATCTGTTGATTTTTCCTGAAAATTTCGAAAAGGTCTCCGCCGTTTGGGAGAAAAAATGTTCACGGTGGATGGCGGACGCATTTTTTATTGCAGATTCGAATTCTACACCTTTTGAAACGTGAACCATGAAAGTTTTAGGGTACCTAGGTCAGAAAAAACTATTTCTTGGGCGATTAAAGGAAGAGGACCTGTTTTATTCCAAATAAGAGATAAGGTAGGACCTACCTTATCACATATATAACACCTGGTGTTATATAGGACACCTGTTTCCTTATCGTCAGTGAGTGTTTGCGGTAAGTATGAGAATAATCTCATATTTATGTAAGAAATCAGTTCCACACTTTGACGTTCTTGGCAAAGTGTGAATGATTTTCTTTCAACAAATGCCTACTAGGAACCGTTTGGCTCAATAATGAACCATTTTTCCTTTTTTTGAGTAAGCAGCAGTAGTATTGCAACCGTCCTGAAAAGGACAAGAGGTTCGAAGGTTCAGAAAAAATTCACTTATGAGTTGGGAACGCCTTTACTCGGAATCACAAGGACTAAACGGATGTTTTGAAATTCAGACATAGTCTCCTGTTTTGACTGGCATGGAGAAATTTATTTCGGCAAAAGATTCATCTGCCTGGCATGCCTAGCTTTGTTAGTTACCCACCGGCGAAGGTAGCCGTTTTATTTCACCATATTGAATCGCTCATCCCTGCGGTTTCTATAGAAGGTCTAGTGACATCTGGATGCCGCACGTGTGGCACCAAAAGGTATAAAAAGATCTCCAACCGTTGAGTAAGCGAGATATCAAACTGAAGGAAAGGTGTAACCGGGAAGGACCAGATGCGAGAAATTTGAGTCTGAACCACTGAAGAAGGAAAGACCGACGAAATAATGTTACTCTGGATTTTAATGGCGAATAGTCCCCGTCTGGTTTTCTTGATTCGTTCGGAAATAACTCGTTTAGAAATTATCTATTGCTTGTCAAGGGCTCTTGAATCCGTCTGCCGGGTTTTCAACACGTCATCATATTGACTGCTTGGGCCATCAATACGGCAAGTACGTTAGTAGGGACCAACCACCGAAAGGGGTTAGCATCTTTGAAAATTCCATCGACTTACCGACTCTTCTTTCTTCTTTTGCTGCCCTAATAATCGAAAACAAGTGGTGAGTTGATAACACACAATACCTACTTCCATATACATAAATTTTTATCATAGGTGGATAGCCGAACGTAGTTCAATTTAATCAACAATAGTTTTATTTGAAAGGTGTAGCACATGGAACCGGCGTAGCGCAAGAACACCTGAGTCGGGAGCCGGAAGTCGTAGGGGGGGATACAGATATGAGTGAGTGGTCTAGGGCCAGCCTTTGAGGCTAACCCCCAAAATTGAAATTCCAGCAAATTTTTGAACCAAAGCAATTTGATTTTGGCAAATATGGTGCCTGCAATAGCCTAAAAGGTCAAAAAACCCACTATCCAAATTTTTTTACAAACATTTTTTACCCCATCTAAAATTAATAATATCGATACCTTAAAGCACAAAGGGCATTTGTCCCAAAATATCAATTTTGAGATTTCCGTACCAAAAGAATCTACTCATCAAGACCTATCGATCGCTCCAGAAATCATGATCCTTTCATCTATTTTTGGGGCCAAAAAACGATATAATAGAAAAACGACAAATACCTACTTAAAGAAGGTTTATCTTGGAAGTGTTAAGTGCTACCAAAGTTCTGGTTAAACGAGGTTGTGGATCTTGGCCGGACGAAATTTTTTTATTTACCTAGCGAATTTTTTTATGGAATTGAAAACTATGGGAAAAATCTTCATTTTTGTGAATTGATCAAAAACTTATTTTTCTCATTATGCCATTTGTGGACATATGCCTTTTGTGCTTTGAGGTATCGATATAAAAGATATCACCAATTCTGAAAGTTGATACAAAGATTTGAAGAAAAAAAAGCTAAAATCGATTCATTTTTGTGGCAAGAAAAAAAAATGAAATAAAAATCAATAAAAGTGCTAATGTATCGGAAGTTCTGTGAGTAACCCAAATTCCGGTTAGAAAAGGTGATAGGTCTTGCCAAAACGAACATTCCAGCTCAAGAAATTTTCGATCGCGATTTCTGCTCCCGGTAAAAATTACAAGCAAAACGCTAACGTCCCGGTCTCCTAGTCTTTGCAAGTGGCACTCGACATTTTCCACGTGTCAACTCAAAATGAACATTGAATCAGGTTGATTCTAATTTAGATGTTAGATACGAAAGAACGAGTAGGTACACCTTCAGATTGAATTCGAACGGAATCCACCCTTGTTTTCAACAATTGTTGAAATTCTGTACAAGGAAAGGCACTGCGTTTTTCGCCTAACAAGTAGAATTAATTAAAATTATACTTCAAGCCTTCCATTTTGGAAGTTGGATAAATCGAGGACCGCGAGAAGTATCTCAAAGGAAGTTCGAGGAAACGCTGCGACGACTCGGCGACGACAAAGTACAATAAAACCGGAGTGGCAAAAGTGGAACAAGCTGTCGGTTGAAGGAAAACTGCCATTCACAAATCCCAACGTTAAAGGCAGGCGTCTTTTGATTAATGTAGCAGATGAACTAATTAAATTAGTCGTCGGCAAAAATGAGGTACCTAGGTACGAAAATCTGAGCTTCGCCCAAGGGCCCGGAGAGCCTTCGGTAACTTTCCTGTTAGGGATCTGCTGAAACTTTGTTCGGGATCTTCGAAAGTTTGGATTTCATGCTTGGAAAGCCAACAGGTTAGAAACTGGGGAGGGGGGATCAACCGACCGGCCAATTAAGGTGAAGCCCGAAGTATAAGTTCCGTTCGGGTGACATCAGTATCCTCGTTTCACTAAGATGGCTGAAAGATTCAGTTGTTTCCTAAATCCTATCCTTAGCGGGGATTTGTCTCGAACCGCTGTTGGGAAATACTTTTATATTCCGGTTATGAAAGTAGGTCATTCCGGTCTTTCGATCTAACCCAAGGAACTGGTTCGATGAACAGTGCATGAGAACTGAGCTTCCTGGTCCCACCGCAATGAGTCATCGCCTCTTGAAATTGTATAATATCCAATGGCGCAAATTGCCATCCTCGGATTAATGTTAATACGGACATAGTTGCCCTGGTAAGTTGAAAAACATATACCTAACGTTGCCCGGATTAACTCTGACCTGAGGTTGGTGAAGTCCACCATTATGAAGAAACTATAGTCGAATCAAGAATTTCCCCAACCAAATTGAGAATTTTCCTAGTCAAATAGAAAATGTTTTGTACAGAATTCCCGAAAATTCTCAATATGGCATTCGTCATGTCAAGTCCGATTGAGGTCATAAATCCTGACGTAAAGAAAAATTAATTTTTTTTTAATTTACTCAAAAAGGTGAAACATTTATGACAACGATGAGGTTTACCTTATAATTTCGCCTACGCTGGGCTGGTAGGTAGTAGGTAACAGGAATCAGGAATAAGCAGGCCCTTTTAATTTTGGTAATTTAAGAATGAAACTGGAGGTATCCGAAATTCCACGGCTGAGCAGGAGGTTTCATCCCTCGGGCTTCATCATTATATCAACAAAAGTGGTAACGGTCTGCTATGACCGTACTCAGCACTCATCCTCACCTTCTGCATTAGTTATAATACCTAAAACAGTTCGAGAAATGCTTCAGCTGGGGCTCATAATGCCAACAGCATTGTTTCCTGATGATTCTGTCGAGTGGTGTGAGCCATTAAATGGCAAATTTTGCTGCTACACATAACATACCACATGCATCGAATCGCTTTAAAATCGTATTTGTTAAATTATTAGATGTACCTATATAGTTAATTTGAGAGGAGAGAGGCCAATCGTATTCCAAAAACAAGGCTTGAGACCATTAACTTGACGCCAACTTTGGTCAGGGAAGTAAAAAAAGACAAATCCTGGAAATTGGCATATTTAGAACTCTCCGACTCAAGAAAGGGTAAAAATAAGGAGGACTTAGAAATTGATTCATTTGGAAAATTTTACCAGCTTTTTTTTCTATAGCAGATTTTTTCGTTCGAATCGTAGTTTTTACGTTATAGGCAGAAAACCAAAGATGCCCGAAACGTTCTAGAAATTGAGATTTTTATAATTTCTGTAAGTCACGAATAGATTGAGATAAAGAAGATCTGAATCTATATATTATGGGAAATTTTCTCACCTTTCTTTTTGACATTAACTTTTTTGTGAAGCGCATAGTTTTCACGTTATAGACAGAAAACCAAAGATGTCCTAAACGTGATACAGAGGCAAGATTCAGAAATTGACATTTTTAAAAATTCACGAATAGATTAAATAAAGAAGATCTGAATTCGGATGTTGTAGGAAATTTTCTCAGCTTTATTTTTGTCATGAATAACTTTTTTTGTGAAGCGTATAGTTTTTACGTTATTGGCAGAATAGTGAACAAAGTTCGAAATTTCAGGCTTTTTTGGCCTTCTCTTGCTTTGGCTCTGGATCTAGGGTCAGGTATTTTCATGTTTTTATAGGTATGTCCTCCCATCTCTACATAAAACAGAAAAAGTTTTAGATTTTACTTTTGACCCTTCTTTGAGTGTTCATTAAATGCAATGAATTACCATGTATTTCTTCCATTAATCCTTTCGACCTTATAAAATTTTCTGTTGAGCAGAACAAAGTGAATTACTTTTAATACAATTCCACGATATTGTTTGTTAACAGGTCTGCAATAAAAGCGTTGCGGTCCCTAGATTTAAGCTACAACAGACTGGAAGAGATACCGTTCGAAGCAATATCTGCGTTATCGTCGCTGGAGTGGCTCAACGTTCACAGGTAATATAACCATAATAATTTTCTTTATTCTACCATTAACGCTCAAATGGCTCTTCGATAGTTCAATCGCGCGATATGAGTAAAATGAAAGGAATTATGTTTGAACAATAATTTCATGCGGGATTCGAAATATGCGACGATTCTTTTTCTGAATCTTTGATTGTGGCAGTCACAATACCGGTTCAATCATTTTGAAGCTTTTACAAAACTTATCATAATGGTACCGGAGAAAGACGGCTCAAGTCCAAAAATGATTTTTTCGATGAAATAGGATACAGTCGATATTCCAAGCATCTCAAGCCGGTCAAAAACTTTAGCAGTCCACGAGCTCTTGAAGATTCGTTTAGGGTGGGCTGATCAATTCAGTTTATTAATCGAATACCCATTAGTCTCAGAATAACTAGTTTCTTGGAAATGTAGACCATGTATTTCTCAGTCAATGTATCCATGAAAAATTGTATTCGGAAAATAATGTATATTCAATGAACCTAATAGTGAACCTTACCTAATTGGTGAACCTTAATAGTTGAGATTGTCGTAATATAAAAACGCTTGAAATTCAAGCATTGACATTTTTTCCTCAGTTCAGCAAGAAGTTTGCGATTGAGATTATTTTACATATTGATACCTTAAAGCACGAAATGGCATAATGAGAAAAATGCAAAGTAAGTTTTTGATCAATTTACAAAAATAAAGATTTCTCCCATAGTTTTCAATTCCATAAAAAAATTCGCTAAATAAAAAATATTTGTCTGGCCAAGATCTACAACTTGTTTAACCAGAACTTTGGTAACACTTAACACTTCCAAGATAAACGCTCTTTAAATATTAACGTTTTTCTATTTTATCGTTTTTTTGGCCCTAAAAGTAGATAAAAGGATCATGATTCTTGGAGCGATCGATAGGTCCTGATGAGTAGAATCTTTCGGTACCGAAATCTCAAAATTGATGTTTTGGGACATATGCCCTTTGTTATTTAAGGTATCGAAGTTATACGCCTCTGGCTACAAAAAACCTCGGTCGCACTCGAAATGTTTAAAAGGATTATTCATTTCTGGGGTGCCTCAGCTGCATTTTATAAAAATCCAAACTTCTGGCCGTAGTATTTTGAACGTGGACGAACTGCCAACGTTGCGACTTTCTATCAGTGCTGTACGAGATCTTTTGGCACCCAAAACAATCAGCCAATCCCGAGACAGCTCGCTTTTTTGCCGATAGCATTTTCCACGGATTTCCCAATGAACCTTGCCGCGGTCGAGGGATAAATGTCGTTCACGTTCGCCTTCTTATTTGCCGGTTGATAGTACGTGATGTCGTTGGAGGCAAGACGAGGCAAAGCAAATACTCCGAATACGTAGATGGAACTTCGTGGCGCCCGAGTTTCAAGAACGGAGACGAGAATCTGCAGGACCCCGTGGGACATGACGTTTTTATGTCCATTATGTAGAGCTTGCGAGCCATGGAACAAAGGGTTTCGGTATAAAACTTCTTCAACGTTGACTGAGGGGACCGCCAAACGGAAATATCGCCGGAATGAACTCAATACGTATTAAAACGAGAGCGTTTAGGTTGACAAAGCGAGTTGCCTCTGCATGTGAGTCCCTTAAATTGCGGATGTTCGTCAGACAAAAAGATTCCCTCCGCTCTGTCTCTGGCACCTTTTCTACATCCGCCTTCCAGCTGGATGTTCGTTTCTCTTTCCACTCTGCTTTATTGTCCCAGGCAGGTCTGGGGCGCAATGAAATTCCGAGGCTACCTACTTTGTCACTACTTGAAAAATGTCTCTCTCGCTGCACGGACCGTAGGACGACATTCCACTTTCCATATTCACGCATAGGGAGATTAACCTGTACACGATAATCGGATAGTATCCTCTTTTTATTCGAATAGAAACTAAAATTGAGGGAATAGAAGTAGCCTGTTGCACGAAAGTTAACGGGTTATTAAACCAGTTTCGGTGGTAAAGCCATCGTCAGTGCAAACCCAACACTAAGCACCACAGCTACCTTATATAAGGAAAGGATCTTCTATTGAACCTAACAAGTTCCCCATCAACTGATGCCGTGCAGAAGTGTATGAATTAAATCATAATATACCCCATATTCCCCCTATATTTCCCATATTATGGGAAGAAGCTGTGTAGCCCCGAAATTTCTTTCTCCTTTTGGCCTTTCACTTGCTTCTTTCACTTCACCCCTGGTCAGAAGATGGTTGTCAGGTTGTGGTGCTCAGTGTTGGTTTTGTCCTGACGATGGCTTGACCGCCGAAACCGGTTTACCTACAGACTCGTAAACTTTCGTGGAACTTCAGTTCCCTCAAATTGCGTTTCTAATCGAATTACGGGGTTCAACAACTTCTTCCCAAATAATTTTATCTATTCATACTATTCTGCACGTCGAGCAGTTGATGGGAAGGAAGGAGATAATCGGATACGTCCATGTAAACATTCTGTGTTGAATATTGGAACCACAGATCTGTTCATTATTTCGATACCTTAAAGCACAAAGGGCATATGTCCCAAAATATCAATTTTGAGATTTCGTTATCGAAAGAATCTACTCATCAGGACCTATCGATCGCTCCAAGAATCATGATCCTTTTATCTATTTTTGGGGCCAAAAAACGATATAATAGAACCAGTGGTGCGTAGATAACACACAATACTTCCATATTTTGAAACGTAAAATTGTGACACAATTTGATCATATTTTGACTGCTTTTGAAAGTGTTTAGGTCAAAAATACCAAAAAATTCAGTATTAAAATTTTAAAATTCGCCCAAAATGAAAAAACGCCACATTTTCGGAATGTAAAAAATATCCACATATTCTGCAAGCTAAAACGAAGATTTTGAGACCAAGAACGCTCAAATCGGTTCATTTTTGCGGCCGGAAAAAAATAAAATAGAAAACACTAAAAATGCAAATATCTCGGAAGTACTGTGCGTTATCCAAATTCCGATTAAACAGGGTGTTAGGTCTTGCCGAGACAAACATTTCAGTTCAAGAAATTTGAAAAAAGGTTGAGAAATGAGGGAGTTATGGCCATTTTTGTAAATGACCACAGACGGACAGACGGACACACGGACAGACGGACACACGGACACACGGACACACGGACACACAGACACTTGTTCAGGAAGTGATTCTGAGTAAATGTGTATAAGAAAAAGTTTTTTCTGAAGCTCCGTTCCGATTCTCGATTTTAGGACGATCACAATACTTCCATTTACTCTGTAAATATGGAAGTAAAAACGGCAAATATTTAAAGAGCGTTTCTCTTGGAAGTGTTGAGAGCTACCAAAGTTCTGGTTAAACGAAGTTGTAGATCTTGGCCAGACAAACATTTTTTAGTCAGCGAATTTTTTTATGGAATTGAAAACTATGGGAGAAATCGATATATTTGTGAATTGGTCAAAAACTTATTTTGCATTTTTCTCATTATGCCATTAAATGGCATTAAAATTTTTTTGGACATATCCCCTTTGTGCTTTAAGGTATTGATTTAGTAGCTAACAGTATTCTAATTTCAAAACCAGTTTGTCGACAATGAAATTTTTGCAGCCGATAAAAATCTTTGTTGCCATGTGTGGTAATCCTAATTTCGCATTCTCCTATTCGGCCTCTAGCGACGTATGTTCAAACAATTCCTAGGACCGACACTCTTCCTCACCATACTCGCCTGGGCACCAAACGTATGATGAAATGGGTATGGGTATGGGTGGTTCCCGAATGTAAGCAAGTGGAATTGTAAACTTTAATTACGAGTTTACGATCAATCCCCTCCGGCTGAACTGCGAATTGTATCGTACCGACCGCAGGATTACCAATCGATAAAATTTAAATTTTCAGCTATTAGAGGAATTGACTTGGCATGGTGATGCTTGTTCAAGCAAATGTACAAATCTCAGACATGTTAATTTGACAGTAGAGAGTATGAACAAGTTTAGCATGAGACACGAGTAGGTATAGGTCAATCCAGAGGCGCAATAGACCTATGCCGCAACCCAAAATTTATTTAATTATGTCAGCCGAAGTTTTTTCATTAAATTCGATCGATGGGGTTTTAGGCAGTCAAAATTTTTCCAATAATGAAGTAATTTAAAAAAAATGTTGACATTTTTCAAAACAATTTTGTCATTTTCAAAAAATGTTGACATTTTTTTAAAAATTTTGACATTTTTTAAAAATTTTTGAAAATGACAAAATTTTTTTGATATTCTCAAAATTTTTTGGAAATGTCAACATTTTTCGAAAATGTCAACATTTTTTGAAAATGTCAACTTTTTCCGAAAAATTCCAGAATTTCTGAATTTTCCAAGAATTTTACTTTTTTCAAGAATGTCTGCATTTTCCAGGACACGTAATGCAGTTCTCATGTACAATATTTCTATGAATAGTCCAAAACAACCCTCGAAAATGAGCAGTTTCTCCTCTCTGTTTCAGTAATGACCTGTGGAGCCTGCAAGGGAAATGGGGAAGCGCAGCCTCGACGATAACGAACCTCTTTTTGGGAGAAAATCACATCTCCAGCCTGAAAGGGTTGGAAAAATTCAAGATGTTGAACTTGCTCAATTTAGACAAGAATCAAGTTCACGATTTAGCGCCTGGATACTTGCCCAAAACGCTGCATACGCTCAGTCTGTCCAGCAACTTGTTTTCCAAGTTTCCCTGGGAGTATCTCTCGTCCGCTGAGCGAATAGCCTGGCTATACTTGAGGGACAATTTCATAAATACGTTACCGTTGTACAACTTCAAAAACCGAAAGAAACTGGACAAGCTCGATCTCGGCGAAAACGCGCTGAGCGAAATCACCTCCATATTCAATGGAACCCTTCAAATAAGAGACTTGAACTTAGATTTAAACGAGATTACTTCAATAGGGGACGGTGTATTTCAAGGCACCAACGTCGGGCGAATATATTTGTCGCAAAATAAAATATCGAACGTCAGCGATGACGCGTTTCTAGGAGTGGAAAACACTCTGGAGTATCTGGATCTCGGAGGTAATTCACTTCAGATGATACCGAGGGCCGTAGAATCGCTACGAAAGCTCAAATATTTGTACCTTCCGTCCAATAATATTTCTCTAGTACATAACGACACTTTCCTCGGAGTTTCAGAGACACTGAGCGCCCTGTCTCTGTCGGGAAACGATTTGGATCACGTACCTTCCGACTCGTTGTGCGTCTGTAAACAATTGACTCATCTGAATCTGGGGTATAACCGAATTATGGAGATCGTGGAGGACGATTTCGTCGGGCTGGATTCATTGGAAACTCTCCTCCTGATGAACAATAGGGTTGTTGTTCTCCCTGCCCACAGTTTCAGACAAACGCCCACTTTGAGGGAGCTATCGCTTTCCTTCAACAAAATAAGCGCCGTCGACGAGGAAACTTTCGTCGACTTGGAATCGTCGCTTGAAAGTTTGGAAATCAGCTTCGGCCTTTATTTCGAAGAATTTCCCGACGAATACCTGAAACCGTTGAAGGCTCTTGTTTGGCTCGCGCTGGATAACAATAATTTTCGAAGCATAGCCAAAAGCGCCCTTTACCCCTTCAGGAACTTGCAATACCTGAATTTGGAAGGCAATCGGATCTCGAAATTGCCCTCGGGCGTTTTCCACCCGCTCGTACATCGAGACTTGAAAGACATAAGACTGTCGTACAATCATTTGATAAGCGTCGAACCCCACACGTTTTCCAACCTCCCGGAATTGCAGTCCATCGTGCTCAGCGGTAACCAAATCAAAGTCATCAAACCGAATTCGTTCAGAACTCTTCCGTCCAAATTGTCGGTCATCTTGTCGGACAATAAAATCCACACGATTTCCCCGCGGGCGTTCAACGACATCTCCACGCTCGTCCGGCTCGATCTGCAGTCGAACGACCTGCAAGAATTTTCCTTGAGCGCTTTCCAGAACGTGACCGACCCGCAAATGCCGATGTCCTTGAATCTCTCGAGGAACCATCTGGTCACTTTGAGAATAGCGGACACCAGACGTCCCGTTTCCGTGCACACGATCGACCTGTCGCGCAACAATTTATTTTTCGTGCCCAAAGATTTCCTCGAAGCGATATCGCAAAATTTACTCAAGATCAATTTAGGGTACAACAATCTGAATCGTCTCGACGAGTCTGCGTTCGGCGAGCTGTCGCAGCTCCAGACGCTTTCCCTCCCGCACAACGCGATAGCCACACTAAGGAAAAGGGCGTTTGCCGGACTGAAAAAATTGCAAATCCTCGACCTGTCGCACAATCAAATCGAACAGCTCCACATGGAACAGTTCAAATCGCTGCAGAATTTGAGAATCGTCGATTTGTCGTTCAACCATTTGAGAAGCATACCGCGGGACGCGTTCCAGAACACCAAGCTGGAACGGCTCGACATATCGAATAACGAGTTCGTTATCATGCCGAGCAGCTCGCTGGGCGAAGTCGGATTTACCCTGCGCGTGCTTGACGCCTCGTACAACATGATCGAACACATAGATAGCACCATATTCCCGGAAACCCCCCTGCTCACCAGTTTAAACCTGTGCTACAATAAGTTGACAATGCTCCCCGACGGCGCTTTCAAGGGGCTTACCAATCTTATTAGGCTCGAGCTCTGCGGGAACCGGATAAGGGGCAACCACAAGGAAATGCTCAATTTCTCCTCCGAGCTGAGGTATTTGAATTTGGGCGAAACCGGCGTGCGCAACTTGCCCCAGCTCCCGCCCTTTCCCAAATTGGTCTCGCTGAATTTGTCGGCCAATTACTTGGCGTCTGTCGCCTCGCTGTCTGTCCCGTCGCTGAGGGAACTCCACATCGCCGGCTGCCGGCTCCCGTCCTTGCCGTCCTGGACGAAACTTCCGCTCCTCAGGCTGTTGGACATCAGCAACAATCCGATTAGGGTGAGTGCTCTCAACTTTTTGCTATCGGTAAATTTTTTTTTTTAATTTATTTGAGAGTTTTTGGAAACGTCGTACTTCTCGTCACTTCGTAGTACGAAGTTAGTAGTTTGTGCGAAGTTGTCACCTGGCCAATCCTGAGAATTTTTGGTAAATTTCAGACTCGTAAGCAACAAGGATGGATCTTTTCAAATTAAGGGTTGGAGTTAGGACTCAATTTGAAAAAAATCCATTCCTGTTGCTTACGTGTCTGAAATTATCCAAGAATTCTCAGAATTTGCCAGGTGACAACTTCGCACAAACTACTAAATTTGCTTTTTGTTTGAGACAACGTCAATGGCTACAAATTCGACATCGAAGTTCTGTACGAACTTCAAAACTCGTGTACGAACTTTCTCCTCCTAATTCGTGCACGAATTGTGCAAATTTCGTTCCGAATTCGTTAGCATGTAAGTAACCAATGCGAGCAAAGTCAGATCCGAACTCTTCGTTCGCATTGCTTACGTACGTGCCAACAGTGTCGTACTACGAAATTCGCTCAATTCGTGTACGAATTAGGAGAAGAAAGATCAACAAATTTTTCAACAAAATTTTGTTGATTTGCCTAGTGATTAATTCGTAAAAACTTCCATCTTCGTACTAAGAAACGGCAAGAAGTTCGTAGTGTTCTAAAACTCCTTATTATTGGTTAACTATACTTCATTCCAAAATAGGATTATAGGACGATTTTATTCGACGAAATAACATACAATACTACCATATTTGGTACGTAAATTTGATAATATTTCGACTACCTACTTTGGAGCCTAGGTGGATAAGAAATGTCAACGAATTAACTATGCGAAATTTGTATACATTTAATGTTAATACGCGGGTATTAAATCAAAATTCAGGGGGTGTTGTCAAGAAAATTTTCCCGACGATTACATAGGTACATTATTTTTAGAAATAATGTACCAGTACATTATTTACCCGCGTATTAACATTAAATGTATGCAAATTTCGCATAGTTAATTCGTTGACATTTCTTATCCACCTAGGCTCCAAAGTACTGGACGTATTGGACCAATAGTATTAGTCAATAGTATTGGTCCAATACGTCCAGTTACTGGATTATAAAAAATATCCACGAATTGTGCAAGGTAATTCAAAGATTTTAAGGTCAAGAACACTTCAATCGAAATTGTTATGGCCAGAGGAAAATGAAATAGAAAACAGTAAAATGCAAACATTTCGGAAGTACTGAGAGAAATTCGAACTCAGCTTAGACAGGATGATAGGTCTTGCCGAGAAAATGGGGTTCGTGAAATTTGGAAAAAATTTAAGAATTGAAGGGAGATGTGGCCATTTTCGTAAATGATCAGTTTTTTCCAAGTAAGTAAAAAAGAGTAAGAAAAAAAGAAAATAGTTCTAGATTCGACTTATTGAAAACCTCCTTCACTACTTCTACTTACTCCATTTCTTAAATCTATTTCGTTTAAGGGATTTAATTAATTAAATGGATTCAATAAATGGAGTAGCTAAGTAAAGAATGAAGGAGCTTTTCAATTGGCCGAATCCCGAGTATTTTCATCAGAAGAATAGTCCGTGGCCGAGGATTCATGACAAAAAAGTATTGGTACATTATTTCCAGAAATAACGTACATATGTATTTCTGAAGCCTCGATCAGATTTTCGATTTTAGGACGATTACAATAATACCATTAACTTCGTCAACATGGAAGTAATTTGGACTGGTTGAGGGTAAGAGATGAGAATTGGCTTCCTCTCAGGATCATTAACGCATTATGTACCTATTTATTCCGCCGGGTGGCCCTTATCAGGAGTATTGTATTGATGTAACATTGGAACCAGTGGTGCTGTAGATAACAGACAATACTTGCACATTTTGAGATGTAAAATTGTGACACAATTTTATCATATTTTGACTGCTTTTAAGGGTGTTTAGGCCAAAAATATCGAAAAATTCACTATTAAAATTTTAAAATTCGCCCAAAATGAAAAAACGCCACATTTTCGGAATGTAAAAAATATCCACATATTCTGAAAGGTAAAACAAAGATTTTAAGACCAAGAACGCTCAAATCGGTTCATTTTTGTGGCCGGAACAAAATAAAATAGAAAACACTAAAAATGCAAAAATATCGGAAGTACTGTGCGTTATCCGAATTTCGAAAAAACGTTGAGAAATGAGGGAGTCTCGATTTTAGGACGATTCCAATAATCCATTTACTCTGTAAATATGGAAGTAAAAATACTGTATATCGGTATTTATGCTATGTAAATAGGTAATCTTCCGAACAGTTTCTGGCGTGGATGAACTGCCGAATAATAAACCAAAATTTCGAGTCTGAAAAACGGACGTCTAGAAGTAGTAAAAAGGTTAGGAAAAAAACAAGGACATTCATTTAGAAATAATAGGGATTGGAGTCCTTGCGACAACTCTCATTCCAGTAGTACAGGACTTTACATAAATATACCACCTCCGCACTATCCGGCGAAATTCTCGGCGGCGCCAGGCCCCTTACTTGAGTTTGTTAAGGCCCCTTGATTTATATGGGAAACGGCCGCTGGCCCTTTTCTCTTTGCCTCCGTTCGAGGCTTTCTCTCCAGCCTTTTCTACATCCCGAACACTCGCGGCCTTTCTCATTCGCACTTTCCCCCGATTCCCCCTCCGACTTTCGCCTATATTACTTTGCTGCCGAAAGAAAAAGGGGGCGGAGGATTCCTTTTTTCGGCGATATTGCCCCAAAAGGCCCGGCCCTCTGATGTAGAATATCTCCACTCTAAAAGGAATCACGGACAGGGAAGGTGATGATGTCGGCGCGGCGCTGTTCAATATGCCGATAAGTGATAAATCTCTGTACCCAACTCGGCTCTTCAGCGTTTAAAAAAGATCAATCACATTTGGCCGCTACTGTTATGAGCGAGCTATTTTCGAAAATTTTCCTAATTTGTACAAAAGCAGCTATATTCATTCCAATTGTTTATTTATTCACCTGCAAATAGGTATTTAAAATCTTTTGGGAATTAGTTAATGGATAAATTTAACTTCAAACAAACTGGCCCTCACGGCAGTTAAAACTTTTTCGTTTTTACCTCCATATTTACAGAGTAAATGGAAGTATTCTAATCGTCCTAAAATCGAGAATCGGAACGGGGCTTCAGAAAAAACTTTTACTTATACACATTTACTCAGAATACCTTCCCGAACAAGTGTCTGTGTGTCCGTCTGTGGTCATTTACAAAAATTGCCATAGCTCCCTCAATTCTCAACCTTTTTCAAATTTCTTGAACTGAAATTTTTGGCTCGGCAAGACCTAACACCCTGTTTAATCGGAATTTGAATAACTCACAGTACTTTCGATATATTCGCATTTTTAGTTTTTTCCATTTCATTTTTTCTGGCCACAAAAATGAAACGATTTGAGCGTTCTTGGTCTTAAAAGCTTTGTTTTACCTTGCAAAATATGTGGATATTTTTTATGTTCTTATGGGGCCTTGTTCTATGTTTATGGGGCCTTAATGTGGCGTAATTTGTTTTGGCGAATTTTAAAATTTGAATAGTGAATTTTTTGATATTTTTGACCTAAACACCCTTAAAAGTAGTCAAAATACGAATAAATTGCGTCACAATTTATACGTTTCAAAATATGGAAGTATTGTGGGTATCACTTACTTGCTAGTTCCACTTGTAAAACAGTTGTAGGTACGTACTAAAAATAGAAAATCTCTAGATGTAATAAATTGTTTCCCCAAATTCTCTCGGCGGAACGTTTGTCGTTGTAAGACAACTATCCTCTTGTTTGACTTGGTCGTCGCTTCCAATCCAGTTAAAGTTGAGTGAGGGTAAGATCCTCCCCCGATCTTTGAGACCCCCGCATTAGATTCGATTGGGTGCGCCCCAGAACCACCACCGATGAAAAAAGTCCCCAACTAGGATGGTCACTCTGTATATCGATGCCTTGAAGCACAAAGGGCATATGTCCCAAAATATCGATTTTGAGATTTCGGTACGGAAAGAATCTACTCATCAGGACCTATCGATCGCTCCAAGAATCATGATCCTTTTATCTATTTTTGGGGCCAAAAAACGATATAATAGAAAAATGACAAATATTTGAAGAGCCTTTATCTTGAAGTGTTAAGTGCTACCAAAGTTCTGGTTAAACAAGGTTGTAGATCTTGGCCAGACAAACTGGAGAAATCTTTATTTTTGTAAATTGATCGAAAACTTTTTCTCATTATGCCATTTCTGGGCATATGCCCTTTGTGCTTTAAGGTATCAATATGTTATTTTATGGGGAGAAAAATAAAACAATCAATCGGAACTTCGCGATTTGACAATTTCCCTAGCCCAACTAACTTTAATTTATACTCTCGTGTTCCACTGGGTCCACTTGGTGCACATTACTTCGAAGATGCATGCAATTTTGGATTTCCTGTTTCGGCCAGGGGAATCCAAACTTTGGAAAATCTCGACCTTTCTTCCGAGAGGGGGCGTTCGTATTTTTCATTCCTCAACTGTTCAGTCAGCGGATGAAACTCGTTTTATCGGAAAAATTCCTCGATGGGCTGACAACGCGACAGTGAGAGGATCAACGTCGTGACCTCAATACGGCTTTCCATTAATCGCTTTCCACCAAGTAGTTGCTTAAGCTGTCGTCATAGTGGAAAAGAGAGTGCCGTAACAGGCGTAATAGCTTCATTTTGCGAGAATAACGTTGTATTTTCGTCGCCCTACTGGCAGGACAATCTTGCCCTCGAGCGAAATTGCGGCAGTGAATTATTTTTTATACCGGCCCTTTTCAACGGTAAACGGCTCGGAGGAAAGATCCTCCGACCCGCACTTCATAACTTGGCTGCATAGAAGGCTAGTAGGCGGCTCTTCACTTCCCGGAATCGAACTTATTCCGATAATAGTGATTTCCAAACGATTTTTGACGATTTCGACTTAAAACTCGATTCAAAAATGTTTATTCGGTCACAAAAGTTTTTGACTCGAGTTAGAAAATTCTCAAACGTCAACCGCTCTTCAGCAGTGAAACTTCAGTAGTGAATAACTAACTGAGCTTAGAATTACAGCTGCCGTATTCCTTAGCTGTGCGAAGCTACTGCTCCATCAATCACTCTCGGGATGTTTGAAAAATGAGCTACCAAACGGAGCTAACTCGGCATGACGAGGATAACTAGGTACCTGCTTCATGACTACATCGATGTTACATTCTACAGTTGACATTCCTCAATCGCTAACACTGGAGCAGTAGAAGTAGGTATTTTGAAATTGGGTTTGACAAATTAGTACCTATGGTCAATGAAAAACCACAAACGTTATATTTTGAAGTTGATGTAACGTGGGTTTGAATTTGTCTTTTTTTCATAACAAAACAATACAATCATACCTTAAAGCACAAAGGGCATATGTCCCAAAATATCGATTTTGAGATTTTTGTACCGAAAGAATCTACTCATCATCACCTACCGATCGCTCCAAGAATCATGATCCTTTTATTCATTTTTTGGGCCAAAAAACGATAAAATAAAACAACGACAAATATTTACTGAGCGTTTATCTTGGAAGTGTTAAGTGCTACCAAAGTGCTGGTTAAACGAGGTTGTAGATCTTGGTCGGACAAACATTTTTTATTTAGCGATTTTTTTAATGGGAGAAATCTTTATTTTTGTAAATTGATCAGAAACTTTTGTATTTTTCTCATTATACCTTTTTTGGACGTATGCCCTTTGCGCTTTAAGGTATCGATATTTGAACAAGTGTGACGAGGGTTCTTGCTCGTAGTTATCGTCGTTTGGTTTGTTTTATTCTTTCCGATTCAACACTATGCTTTACCCATAATTTGCCTTGGTGCCCTGCAAAATTGTCCCCGAGTTCACCAAATTTGGTTAGGGAGACATCTTGCACATTGGCCCTCTGGAGGACTCGCCTCAGACTCAGACCCTGGGCGTATGTCCTCAGTTACAAAGTTCAGCAGCCTTATTTGGAGCGACGTAAGCTTCGCTTCCGACTTTTCTCAGAACCGACACTCTTCCTCTTGATACTTGCAAGAAAACCAACAGCATGATGTGCAACAAAATGAAATATTTTTAGTCAGCAGTGCACAAAGCACGGGCACGGGCTCCAAAACATTGGGTAAAAAAGTTTCGCAGGAGCGTACCTCTGATGAAGACTATAATTACTGCCTCTTGCGGTCGAGTTCCATAGCCGGATTGTCCAAACTTCATCGAGATGAGAAAGGATGTCGCAAGTATTCGATCCGCGGTAGAGAAAGAGACAATAACAGTTCCAAAATCGAACGGCGTATGGCCGGAAAGGATTTTCCGGAATCTGCTGGATCGTCGATGGGCCAGGAGGGATTGTTACAATGAAAGACTGGCTCAATGGACCAGCAGGCCCTCATTAGAAAGCAACAGGGCCAGATTATTTCTGCCGGTCGAGGTTGGAAAGCCTGCGGCGGATTATCGCTCTTTCTAAGTGCCAGTCTTTTGCTTTTCAATTGTCTTCGAACAAAGCGATGAAGGCCGTTTTATTAAGTCGACAACGGCAGGGGAGATTGCCAGTTGGGATATTAAATGGCATCCATAAACAAAGGTTTAAGCGGTTGGCCGAATGATTAACGCGCCGTTAACAAGGAATTGGAATTAAGGGAGGTTTATCAATCGAATACGATTGAAGGGGGGGATGCACACCCCTAGGTGCCTGTGAATGAAGCTATAGCCGTCGTTCTATCCCACCATGCATAGAGAACAGATTATCGAAAGTGGAGGCATGCAAGTTTATAGGTACTGTTTACAGAGTAAATGGAAGTACTGGGATCGACCTGAAATCGAGAATCGGAACGGATATTTAGAAAAATATTTTACTAATACACAATTACTCAGAATCACTACCCGAACAAGTGTCTGTGTGTCCGTCTGTCGTCATTTACAAAAATGGCCATAGCGCCCTCAATTCTCAACCTTTTTTCAAATTTCTTGAACTGAAATGTTTGTCTCGGCAAGACCTAACACCCTGTTTAATCTGAATTTGAATTACTCACAGTACTTCCCATATATTTGGATTTTTAGTGTTTGCTATTTTATTTTTTTTCGGCTACAAAAATAGACCGATTTGAGCGTTCTTGGTCTTGAAATCGTTGTTTCCCCTTGCAGAATATGTGGATATTTTCTATGTTCCGATAATGTGGCGTACTTTGCTTTAGGGCAAACTTCAAAATTTGCATAGTGAATTTTTGACCTAAACACCCTCAAAAGCAGTCAAAATATGATCAAATCGTGTAACAATTTTACGTTTCAAAATATGGAAGAATTGTGTGTTATTTACGCACCACTGGTTCAATCATGATGTTGGCGGTTCTTTGGGCATATGGTCCTCAAGGTATATCGAATGAGTTGAAATTTAGAGTTGGATGACTGATGAGTAGAAAACTATACTTAGCTGATGCTAAATTCAGACCCAGTTGGTCGTACGTACGACGTACTCTTTAATACTACTACTACGTATTATTATAAATACTTTAATACTACGTAGACGTAGTTGAGAAACTGAACCTTCGACGTTGCGTTTGCGCTTTGGATTGCAACTAGTAAAATACCATTGCACCTTTTGCTTGCGCTTAACCTTGATGGAAAGTTTCCTTCGGAAACACACGGTCGATAAGTAATCTTGCCGGCACAAAGAAGCGATAGGTAATTATTGAAAAAAACCTGAAGAGTGATGCGAGCAAACAAAAAATTAAAAACCCAACCCATTGAGGAGGTTTTTTCTTCAGGCCCGGTGGTAATGGAGTTTACTCACGAAGCCGCGTTTTCATTGTTATCAAAAGTAGCCGCATTGTGAGGCATAACGTTATCGAGTCGTGCACCGCTGAGCCGACTGTATAGGAACCCGAGTGTACCAACGGAAAATGGATGGTGTACCTAACCCATTCAGGGCGAGGGGTTGGAGAAGGTGGCAGAACCCCATCTCTTGTTACGCAAGTATTTTTAATGGTGTTATTAACCTTCGTTAGCCTTAGCGAACCTTGTTTCGCCAACAGGGTCGCAAATTATAATCAGTGCGGGCTCGCCTCTGCATAAATTACCAGCGTAATGTCAGCCAGGACCTTCGAGGAGGAGAAAAAATTCGACCCGCCCCGACGATGTGATGGGCACTTGTAAGGAAATATTCCTCGCCCCCGGGCCAGCGTAGAAGAAGCAGGCTCGTCCTAATTCATTTTCTGATGATTTTCGAGGAAATTTATTCAGTTGGATATCTTTCCGTTGATTCCGCTTTCGATTATAACGGCCCCCCGAGGAATATAAAGGAAAAAAATTCTCCTTGCTTTAAACAGGCTCTTGCTCCTCAAAAATTTGTGCCAAGTGAAAAAGTCTGGAAAAATTGAAAATTCTAAAAATTCATTAAGTTTGGATGTCTTTCCGTTGACTCTGCTTTCGATTGTAACCCTCCTCCAAACAATGTAAAGAAAAATATTTAAAAAAAAAAACAATCCGGCCGTCCTTATTAGCAATATCGACACTGTCCTGATCCACTGCAGAGATTTCTTCCAGGATGGCGATTGGTGATCGTCCTTGAGTCAAGATATTTGGAAGCAATGTTACCCTATGACAGACGTTCGGTGGCCACATAGGCTTCTAAGACCTGTTGCCCAAATACGCCTGGCCGGGCGTCACAGCCCAAGGATTGAGTGACGATATGTAAAAAAGATATAAAAATATAAAGAAAATTTTAAAATTTATTCAGTTTGGACCTCTTTCCGTTGATTCCGCTTTCGATTATAACGACCTTCCAAGGAATATAAAGAAAAATGTTGAAGTATTAATGAACATTAAGTTCTTGAATAAGTTTTTTGCCTCCCCTGAAACTTTATACGACATGTTGTCGCGACAGCGTCGACCCACTGCGTCTAACCTTATAACTAGGGATCGGATCCGTATGTGTTCACATATTTTTTTCTAGGCAATGTACTGATGTTTTTCAAGTAGGCGTGTTCATATTGACATTTTCTGAACCGTTTAAGCCCACTTTCATTTCACATATTTTGACATATTCCACTATAAATCCATATTTTTCAAATATTTGGTCCACAAAAACACATATTTGCTAATTTTGGGTAGTTTTCCTGAGGTTCAACTAAAAATGAATTAAATTTAAAAAAAAATTTTGCAAATTTTTTTTTTATTGACAACTTTTTTTTCATGCGTTTTTTGCTTCTTTGTTATTTTCATAATGGAGTACGGGAAAAAATTATTGCAGATTTTTGCTATCTAGACACTCTGAAACGTAAAGGAAAAATTTTCAGGGGGCGATGAAAAAAAAACCCGACCGATTACATAGGTACATACGGTTTCTGGAAATAATTTAACAAAATCTTGTTGTTCATTTGGGCTTAAACATTTTTTTGAAAATATTTAAACCTTTTTACATATTTTCCTCATATTTTTTGAAAATATTTAAACCTTTTTACGTATTTTCCACATATTTTTTGCAAATATTTCAACCTTTTTACATATTTTCCACATATTTTATGAAAATTAATACATATATATGTCACATATTTGGCATTTTTAAATACATAAAAATCCGATCCCTACTTATAACACTCTCTTATGCATGCGCGGTACCAAAACAAATATTTTTAAAAAAATTTTCTTGATAAAAAAATTCTAAAAAATTTTCCAGAAAAAATTCCAGACAATTTTTCTAAATCCTAATATGTAATATTTTAGGGTAGTTCTTGGGGCCAAGTGGGGTATCTCACGTAAGATTTGTCGAAGGTTCAGTCAAAAAACTAAAAACTGTACTAAACAGTCGGTAATTTCTCCCAAATTAGTGAGAAAAAAAACAAAGTCCGCCCTCCAACAATTTTTGGATTTTTTTTCACTCGGTATTCATGCATCGCCCTTATTTAATAAAGGTACCCTTATCCAATACAGGTGGTCATCCTTCAAACATCACTATTCCAGGTTTGTTTGCTTTTTTTTGTTTTTACGACAGATACTCAGCCGTGAGAGCTTCAAAGGACTCAGCGGTTTGGAGTCTCTTGACATCACTGGATTGGATTCTTTGGAGAGGCTGGACCTTGACACTCTGTCTCCTTTGGTGGCGTTGAGAAGCATCCGCATGCAGACTTGGCCACAACTCGTGAGGTGGGGATTTTCTGTCATTGCCTATGTAGAAGTCAGCCGCGCTGATTGAATATTCTGCATTCCTAAGTTCATAGATTAAAGATTTCTGCTTCATTTACCAATTTCGAAACTTCAGTCGGAAAATAGAGTTGCCCAAAAAGAGAAGTCACTAATTTCGGTCTGTTCTGTCTACATCCGTCAGGATTGAAATGATCATTCTAACTAGTGCCTAAAACATGGGTAATTTGATAAAATTTTTGAATAGGTGAATTATTTTTTACATGTCCTACAGCGATGGCGCCGGATCACTGGTCAGTCGTGTGTCGACTTTGCGACGGCTGTCGGTGACAGTGACCGAACCGCGGCTCCTGACGCTGGGCGTACTCCAGAACAGGAAGCTGCGCCACATCGAAATCACAGGAACCAACCTCAAACGTCTGTCGCCGACAGCTCTTTACGGACTGCGACCAACATCCGAGCTTGTACTTCAGATACGGGGTACATCCATCGAAGAGCTTCCTCTCGGTAGGTGATTTAGGATTCTTTGATATTGACGTATATGTAGGCGTCAGTCGGAAACATTGGAGACCTAACTAATCCCAGGGAACCATGGCTAGATGCCAAAGGTGGAGTTTGGTTGACCCTCAGATTTTTACCACCGTCTAGGACGGTCTACTGTTATACCTTGCGTGAAATGAGCACAAACTCCAACAAACGAAAGGCTGATTAAATCCTCTGCAACTTCCACCCGTCACACATTCGCTAAACGGTTTTCACCCCCAGCTCTGAAACTATTGCGCGTTAAAAAAAAACCAATATATTTACAACAAATTTGACAAAAAATTTATTGCAGATTTGTGTTGTGTACCAAAACAGTGAGCGATTGTACAAAAGAGTGATACCCGTTCACGACGTCTCATAGGGACAATGCCATTATACCTGGGAGCTCCAAGAAGCAGGACCTGCTTTCTTGGAAGGGCCTAGAGGCAACCCCCCATCCGCCTCAACCCTTTACATTCCCTTCATTAAACTGTCCACCCTATTAATATGAACTATGGTGGTAGGAAATTTCATGTTCTTCGAGTTTTTTTATGCATCTAAAAACCAAAATCCCAACGGGGAGGAACTTCAGGCGAAAATCCGAAATAAGTGCCAAAATGCCGTGGTTTTACGACGATTGTGGACGAAGCAAGCATGATCGGAATACAAAAACTGGGAGTTTCCCAATTTCTAAAAGTCTCAAATAAAAACCGAAATCCAGGACCATAGCAATGCAATTCTTGCAGGGGGCTCTGCACTCTTCACTGAGCTAGGTCAGTCTGAGACTGGCCGGAACAGTCGAGGATGGATAAGAGATAGTACACAGTTGGAGTTGGATAAGAGATGGCACACAGTCGAGTTGGTAGGTACCTATCATCTCTTTGGCCAGCGGATCACCGCCGGAGTTGACCTAAATCCCTAAGGGTAGGTACAAGGTATGCTCTGACAGGCCATTCCTATATAGACAGCGAAGGGCTAATCACCACGACGCCAAACAACTTCAAGTTATTTGATCGGGTGATCGGGCCAACAATGAAATCCTAGTCCAAGTATAATCTTTATGGTAATATCGTATCCGAATAAAGGTAACCATGGCGTCAAAACTGCGTTTATTTAGCTTAAAGTAGGTTAAAAAAATCGCAGCGTAAATCGCCCCTTAGCGCCATTAGTCAGTTATTATTAAGAAGCCTGAATCGGGAAAAGCGCCGAGGAATATTGGCAAAAATAATGAGATTTCGTTCCTGGTAATTCCCTCCCTCAACCAAACCTTCAGAGCCGAACTTCTATACACCAAAGAGTGTTTTATTTACGTGTTCCAGGTCTGTTCTCAAGCCTAAGAGTGAAACACCTTTCTCTCGACCTTCGCAACAACAGACTCGTCTCTTTATCTCCTGATTTCGTCTACTACAACATTTCATCGTGGGAAAATTCAGGGACCAAGCTCATTTCAGGTAATTTAACCACCCGGCTTGCTCCATTTTCTATTTTCTTCCAATTAATATAATTGTTGAAATGAATGGTATTTTGACAATTCGAAAAACGTTTCATTTTGCAATGTCTGAGGGAGGGAGGTTTTTCTCTTTCGTATCTCTTTCATATCGATACCTCAAACCACAAAGGGCATACGCCCCAAAATATAAATTTCGAGATTTTGGTACCGAAAGAATCTACTCATCAGGACCTATCGATCGCTCCAAGAATCATGATCCTTTTATCTATTGTTGAGGACAAAAAACGATAAAATAGAAAAACGACGAATATTTAAAGAGCGTTTATCCTGTAAGTGCTACCAAAGTTCTGGTTAAAGGAGGTTGTCGATCTTGGCCAGTCAAACATTTTTTATTTAGCAAATTTTTTTATGGAATTAAAAAAACTATGGGAGAAATCTTTATTTTTGTAAATTGATCAAAAACTGGTTTTGCATTTTTCCCATTATGCCATTTTTTGACATGATATGTCCATAATATGGGCATATCATGCCGTTTGTGCTTTAAGGTATCGATATGTTATTATAACCATCATCGTAATCATCATCAACTTCATCAGCTGGGACGGTTGATCTTACGAGAAGCATTGACGTCCAGTCGGGGGTCATGCGATGGCTTGATGCTCCTGATGAGGGCCGCCAGGCCGAAAGCGCTCGAGCTATTATCTTGATGATGATGAGAGGAAGTCGCCTAATTTCCCTCTCCCCTTCAACCATTGCAAAATGAATTTGAAGCGACAAATTCAACAGTATAATTTCATGCGCACGACGTTAAATCAATAGTGTCCAAATACAATCCTCCGCTGTCACAGGAAGAGCTTCAGTGACTTGACAGCTCCAGAAATAGTTGATCTTGTAGTTCAACGTGACCAAATTGCAGTTAAATTACTAGCCTCGACCTAGTCTCAACAGCTTCTTCGAATTGCCATCGATTCATTCGGTACTTTTGATGGTTGTACTTACAACAATATCATTTTGAATACTAACGTCCAATTTTGCGTCAAGAAAGGGAGCTCTCAAAAATAACTACTAGGGTGACCTCTCTGGAATGTTTTATAGGAGCCATTTAACATCATATTAATGTACATTAAAGTTAAGTGAACGCTTCAACAACTATCAATTATCGCCAGTCAATAATATACCCAGAGGTAGACGATCCGCATTATTTATACCTCGGGACGGCGATAGGTACCGTTGGGGTTGAAGAAACTATTATTGGAACACCCCCATTTCTCATTTCCGCGCCGGACGGTAACTTATCAAAGTAGCGATTTCCCGCCCACATAAATTTTGGCGGTCCTGGAGGGCCCCCTTCGTTGGACGCATAAAAATGACCCTGATACAGCACCGCCGCCGTAGGAGAACCTCCCGGGGGAGCCTCAGAATGGACTGCTCTTCGCCCTCGTGGTCGATGGGGACCGCAGCCGCCAGAATAGCGCCCTCTTTTTTCGCGTGTGAAAACTTATCTAGTGGCCATGTGGCCATGGCGAACCCGGTTAATTTTTCACACCTTTTCCACCACCGACTCCCATACCCAGAATATGGGGCGCCGTATGGGAAGGCTTATATACCGGCTAATCTGTCCGAAGACGTCATTTACCACGGGGCGTTCCCCCATCGGTGGCCCCTCATCTTTTAGACCAGCCCTTCACCCGAGGGATTTCAGGACGTTAATTTTTTCCTGTCTCTCAAGTGAGGGAAAATTAACTTTTTGACACTGCGGATGAATATATGAAGCCCTTTTCGCGGCTTTATCAAAAGCCCGACAATTTTTCGAGAAATTTCCGCTTTGCAGAGCATCAAGTCACTGTCAGCTTTCGTTTGAGCTTCGTCTAATTTGACATCTGGATACTGAACCTAAACCGAGAGGCAGAGCGATGGCGAGCTGAAGCTCAAATAAAGTTTAGATACCTACATGAATCCCTACAATCATCAGACTAAGCTCTGAATAATTATGCATGTTTTCAAAACGTGACTTATCAAACCGGAGTGGAAAAGGATTCATTAAAACTACGACGAATCCCGAACGCTGAAATTCTGAAAGCGGATTTCAAAAAAGGAATTCACGTGGAAAGTAGTTAGCATCTTATCACCCATAGCGGGCCATAGATAATGGTTAATGTAGGGTAATGAACTTTAGGAGTAAATTAGGGTTCGAACTTTTACAAACCAATACGTTAAAGTATTTTGTGTTATTTGCGCACTACTTTTTTGTGCATCCATGCCTACGCCTGATAAATGAAAATAATAACCAATATTGTAGGTGGCAAAGACGCTACGACTTATTCATCATAATAATCTATATTCAAGTTAGGAAATTACGTAGGTACATAACTAGCAAAGGCATGTGCGGCTAGTAAACATTCTTCCCTCATGCTCTACCTACCAAATCCAATAAAAAATATAATTCTTCCTATAGTCCCAAAATGATAATTTTCCCGTTTACTTTTTTACAGGTTTACTTGATTTTTATTATTTGATCTTTGTTTTTTACTACCTATCTACTTCTTTATTATTTAGGGCTTTCATCATAATATTGGTCAGACCTTAGCCATCCTTTTACCAAGTACTAGAAGTTCTTGAAGGACCTCGTACGTGAACCCCGAATGAACCCCTCGTACTTGAACACTGGTCGAATACCTGACGTTGGAAGGCATTTTGGTAGCAAACCTGTGCAAATGAACATGAAGTCGGTTTTATAATTACGATTACGAAGACCTTGAATAATTGAGGAGGTGTCTTTCAAAACTGAACATGTCCACTTAGAAAAATTGGCGTTTTATGAGCTTTCCTACGATCGTACAGTACATAAAATAAATAATTTATTCATTACTTATTCATTTATATGTTTGATGAATATAATTCTTTATAAAAGAGTTATAAATTGTATATTTTATGGACCATACAATCGTAGGAAAGCTCATAAAACGCCAATTTTTCTAAGTGGGCATGTTCAGTTTTGAAAGACACCTCCTCAATTATGGTCATGGCCATGCCACCATGAATTCCGAAGTATGACAGCCAGGCTTGAAAATATAAAACATAGCGGTTTCGTCTTCATCGTAATCTTATTTTTCTCTCCTTCCACTTTGAGCGAGGTTTTCGTATGCATGTTGAGCCCGGGCGTCGAGAAAAGCCCGAAAGGCGAGAAAAAGGAAAATGAATTATAGCGATGAACAGTTCGAATCTCGGAGGGCACTTCAATAACTCATCTCACGGAAAGCTGGTCTTTCTAAAAGGTCCATTATCGAAATATACGGTGCCCGATGCGTTATCAATTTAAAATCCTACGGCCCAGTGCTCGGAGCGACATTATCTACGCTCACTCTGACTCGACAAACTTTTCACGGGGGGAAAAAGAGACGCTGCGGAAAAAGGTAATACGTGTTTCATAAAGAGAAGCTACCGAAGGTGACGATGGCCCGGAATGAATGGAAAATCTCACGGAAATTGGAGATGTGGTGATAACGTGAACGGGCTGCGGTTTGTCTTGTTGTTGTTCCCGGCACGTAATAAATGAATCCCCTATTGGGTGATTTCGGGCAAAATTACCGCGATTTTCCTGTTATATAGTCCCGAAGGAGGCAACTGCCTCGCTAAAGAGAAGCCAAAGGTAATATATGAAGATTCTCTTCATCCTTCTTAGCGTCGAGGGATTAAACATGCTGAGCTGCCTCAAGATTTAACCGTAGTGCGAGATTAAATCATTTGGAGGTAATTTATCGGGTAACCGCTTTGCCCATAAGAGACTCTGTTACCGGAACCATTGAAGAACCCGATCCAATGAATTAATTTTACTATACAGCCCTATTATCACCTTATTATTCCTAGAGAAGGAAATTATGTTTTCATAAACTTATGTTGGCTTTTGAATTACTTCTCAGGAGGGATCGAACATCAGGGGGATTACTGAGTTACGATAAATACAATAGGTACATGTAATTATAATGATTTCGAATTTCATCTCATACTACTGAGTTGATTCCCGACTGTTGTGTTCCGTTTGTTGGGCGGTTGGTTTCCAAATTACGTCTAAAAACTTGATTGTTGGAATAAATATTCAAAAACGAGAGCAGAAATTGTCTATTCCATTAATTCAAGAAGGAGCCAGCATTGTAAACCAATTTGGTGACTAGGTAACACAAAATGGTACACTGAGAAGTATATCGACGGCGAAGTGGTGAGATCTCGTATCTCCAATTTCGTACCTGCACGTGCACATTAGAGATGTCATGGAAATTCAATGTGGTTACATAGGGTACCATAGGAATAGTGGCGGTCTGAACAAAATGGAGATACGAGATCTCACCACTTCGCCGTCGATATAACGATACCTTAAAGTAGGTACAAAGGGCATATGTCCAAAAATGGCATAATGAGAGAAATGCAAAATAATTTTTTGATCAATTTACAAAAATAAAGATTTCTTCCATAGTTTTCAATTAAATGAAAAAGTTCGCTAAATAAAAAATGTTTGTCTGGCCAAGATTTTCAACCTTCTTCAACCGGAACTTTGGTAGCACTTAACACTTCCAAGATAAACTCTCTTTAAATATTTGTCGTTTTTCTACTTTATCGTTTTTTGTCCCCAAAAATAGATAAAAGGATCATGATTTTTGGAGCGATCGATAAGTCCTGATGAGTAGATTCTTTCGGTACCAAAATCGATATTTTGGGACATATGCCCTTCGTGCTTTAAGGTATCGATACACCCCTTGCTCTTCTGTTGGCTGGGTGTGGCCAAAGTTGAGGACGTGCATTGATGTTATTGATTGAGATGGAGTAACTCAATAAATTCCACGATGAGCTTTACGTTCCCTGCACATTTTCTTGGCTGCAGCATTACCTCGATTGTAGTTGTACGGGCTTGCTTCTTATTGATTGACTTTCCAAATAGTCTGGTCGTTCTCGGTTTCCATTATATATGACTACGGACCCTATGTATCCAAAGTTAGGAATGAGCTTCTCAGGGCGTGAAACTTCTGCATACAGCAGAAACTGCTGGCAAGAAATAGGTCAGAGTGTTTCAGACAGTTCGAAGACTGCTGGTCTTCAACGGGTTATGAGCTACCGCGTTGCGGCTCCAGATGTATGTAAACTATTTTGAAATATGGCTTATCTCTTGTTATAGTGATAGTAAAACGTCAAGTCACTGTCCGGTCGCTTTCAATATCCAGAATCTCGTATCGAGGTCGGAGAAAAACCCATCCGCTTATCTTCAGTACTAAGCATCTATCGGATTGTCGGTGTAATGTTCAACTGTGAACTAGAGAAGCTTGTAGCAAATGTCTCAGTCGCTGAGTCGTGCAAAAGCGAACGTAATCCCGGATTACCATCCCGTTACAAAGCTCTTACTCTGGTTTTAGAGCTTATCTCACTGGTGCTGTACCAGTAATAAAGCAGTCACTTTACGAGTCGGTCGCTGAAGTTGCCCTGGCGGCCTCAGCTTCGCCAGACGTAAATTCTATACACTAATTTAACCTGTATCAGACGATTCACTGCGTTGATAGGATCAGCTAAGGCTACGGTGAAAATCGAACGGTGCGGTGCGCCATTCACATAGGTAACTGCTGTTGATTTCTTTGGACGGTTGCTTACGCAGGAGATAAGGTATAGCTCATCGTACGTAAGGTTGTGGTGGGGCCAGGAGCTGGAGCCTCTCGGATTAATTAGATTTGGGCCAGTTACTTGGGTTTATACTACAAGCTTATTTACCATCGGCTTTGTCCTGTGGGCTAGGATGAAGAATAGTGAGCATCGATCGTTGAACAAAGGTTGCTCAAAAGAGTTCTTGCACACTTTCCAAGGAAAATCTCACCTGCCAGGAGATCTGACTCGCTTTTCTCTCAAATATCAATAAAGTCTCCAATAAGCACAGGGGTACATGCTTGCCACCGAGTGATTGCTAGAACGAGGCAGATACCTGTAGAATGTGGGAGTTTGAGGAATACACCGACTCTGTCTGGTCATTGGTATCAAAATCGGGTCAACAGATAGGGACCCCAGACTCATGAACAGGAAGTGATGTCCTGCTCTTTAACCCACGAGATGCACCCAGACCATAATATTCATGGAATAAATGCGAAGGGAATATCTGACACTCTATCCAGGACATTCTGCTTTTCTCAGCCCTCAATCAAGTCAAATTAAGCACAAATTAGATAGGTACATAAGTGTTACTCACCTTCTCGCCTTCAAATCACTGTCAGCAGCAAAGAGATCTTTTCTTCCAAAGTCAGTTTCGAGAAATTCACTTAAAGTTCACTTAAGATGGCCTTCAGTTGATTTCAATGTTTGGATATCGTATGGGAAAAATCACTTATGAACCTCTAATTAGTAGACTAACTAAAATTAACTGCCGAAAAGGCCAGATCGAGTGAAGTTAGCAAAACGTAAGACGGAAAGAATTTCAAGGATGCAAGAAAAACCAAAATTTCAGTAGGCTAGAGGCGGGATATCGATAGTAAAAGTGTAAATCCTTGTAAGTCCGAATTCAGAAATTTGTCAGGGTACCTCAAAAACGTGCTAGTTTTTGCAACACCTCTGGAAGGTTTTGACTCACAGGTTATCGCACATGACCACAGAGAAGAAATGAGACGAAAACGGAGGAATCCGGCTTCACTTGATGGATCTACGGCTCAAATAATACCCATAGAGCTAGAATCCTTATTTTATCAAAAATTGAGACTTACGAGGTTTTACACTTTTTCTATCTGATACGGTGATAAGATTAATTCATTTTTCCACGAATTTCGACCGGCGGTGCGATGCACCAAGACAAGTCGTGTGGCTCACTACCATCCCAAAACGAACATTATCCTTACGATGGACTACTGACGCATTCTTGAGCAGGATTCGACCTTGCACTCCTCACCATTCTCACGTCTTTCTTTTAGGCTTCATTCCTTCCCCGAGGCTTCGCTCCAATGACGATTTTTCAGACAGGATTAACGGAGAAGTGTGAGAATTTTATGCTAGTAGGTAATAAATTTTTGCTTGAGTTGTTGGCTGTTTAAAAAAGCCGCCCCTGAAGGTGATGCTTCTATGAAGAACTCTATTGGAGAAAATTGTTTCGACCTCTCCAGTCCTAGGATTCCGAGTTGGAATCTATCTGTTCAGCTCTGCTTTTTGGATTCTCACAATATTTTCGATAGCTTGATAAACACGAAGCAAGATTCGGAGGTCTTGAAAGTATCGCAGGTATTCCTTGTTCTCAGGCGTTTATACGATCTAGAGCCACGGACCTATCGACCCTTGTCTTCAGGTCTTTGTGAGTGTATTAATATAAGGAAGCCCATTCCTCCTGAATTGAGCTACTCTTCTAATAACTAAGCATTTCAATGAACACCCGCCAGATGAAATCAATCTTCATCGTGCGTTAATTTTGGAGTTTCAGAGTGCAAGCTCGTGGGAAGGCACATGGGTCGAGGTGGCTCTTCTCGGGGCGAACTGTATTATATCTATGGGCATGGGTAGGTGTCTAGAGAATATAGAGGCAGGGTTGGTAAGTATTAATCCGATGGGACTGACGAAGGTCGAGAGAGGACGAAGAGGTGCGCGCTGGCCAGATCTGTTTAAGAGGAGAGCTGGCCAGGCAAGGACAGTGATGAATGAGACACGACTGCAACGAGGACCACATCCGTCTCCCCTCTCTTTCCCGCCCACCATGGGATACCTGACTCTTCCATTTCATTGTGAAAGCTCCATTCGATTTCCCGGATATCCATTGGTTCGAGCTTAGATAAGGTTTCCGCGTTTGTTTCTTAATAAATGGTTTGTCGCCAGTTAACCTGAATTCAACATAGGTCGAGCGATTGCACACATCCCAAAGTGCATTCCTGTTTCAATAAGCTAATGAATTCACGAGGCCCTATATTCAACCTTTCAGAGTGTTGATCAGCGTGTGAAACTATCAGCAAAGTTACCATTAGATACCATTAGATTGAACTCGAAGTTGACTTTGATCTCGAAGTTGAGTTTGAACTCGAAGTTGACTTTGAACTTGAAATTGACTTTGATCTCGAAGTTGACTTTGAACATGAAGTTGGCTTTGACCATGAAGTTGACTTTGATCTCGAAGTTGAGTTTGAACTCGAAGTTGACTTTGAACTTGAAATTGACTTCGATCTCGAAGTTGAGTTTGATCTCGAAGTTGAGGTTGAACTCGAAGTTGAGGTTGAACTCGAAGTTGACTTTCATCTCGAAGTTGACTTCGATCTCGAAGTTGAGTTTGAACTCGAAGTTGACTTTGATCTCGAAGTTGACTTTGAACATGAAGTTGACTTTGATCTCGAAGTTGACTTTGATCTCGAAGTTGAGTTTGAAATCGAAGTTTACTATGATCTCGAAGTTGACATTGAACTTGAAGTTGACTTTGATCTCGAAGTTGAGGTTGAACTCGAAGTTGACTTTGATCTCGAAGTTGACTTTGAACTCGAAGTTGACTTTGAACTCGAAGTTGACTTTGAACATGAAGTTGACTTTGATCTCGAAGTTGAGTTTGAAATCGAAGTTGATTTTGATCTTGAAGTTGACTTTGATCTCGAAGTTGACTTTGAACTTGAGGTTGACTTTGAACATGAAGTTGACTTTGAACATGAAGTTGACTTTGATCTCGAAGTTGACTTTGATCTCGAAGTTGACTTTGATCTCGAAGTTGACTTCGATCTCGAAGTTGACTTCGATCTCGAAGTTGACTTTGATCTCGAAGTTGACTTTGAAATCGAAGTTTACTATGATCTCGAAGTTGAGTTTGAACTCGAAGTTGACTTTGATCTCGAAGTTGATTTTGATCTCGAAGTTGAATTTGAACTCGAAGTTGATTTCGATCTCGAATTTGACTTTGAACTTGAAGTTGACTTTGATCTCGAAGTTGACTTTGATCTCTAAATTGACTTTGATCTCGAAGTTGACTTTGATCTCTAAATTGACTTTGATCTCGAAGTTGACTTCGATCTCGAAGTTGACTTTGATCTCGAAGTTGAGTTTGAACTCGAAGTTGACTTTGATCTCGAAGTTGACTTTGAACATGAAGTTGACTTTGATCTCGAAGTTGATTTTGATCTCGAGGTTGGTTTTGATCTCGAAGTTGATTTTGATCTCGGAATTGACTTTGATCTCGAGGTTGACTTCGATCTAGAAGTTGAGTTTGATTTCGAAGTTGATTTTGATATCGAAGTTGAGTTTGATCGAATTTGATTTAAGTTTGCTGATTGTCACGGCACTGAACTGATTGCAGGATGTTGAAGAAGGACTGCATTAGCAATCATGATTTTTCGTTACTATCGATATTTTTAAGGATATTAACGACCTCACTAATCGATCGGGCTTGAAAAGACGAATCCAACGGTATGAGAATCTCATTTGGAAAAAAATTGCTTTAGCACCTGTTGCTTCTTAAGCGACGATTTGTACCTTATAAGGTATACTCTCGCTCAACCAGTAACCCGGCCGATTTCTATTCAGGTACCTATTTTCCAACTGATGACCACATGCATCGCGGTTCAGGAAAATAATTTGGCTTGAGCACTTGGTTTATGCTTAGTTGCACTAGCTATGAGAATTCCGGTTAGAATAGCTGGTTTTGATAGCATACAGGGAACCGAGCAAATTTCGTTGTGTTGCATATTTCACGCCTCTGATATAAAAGAGAAGCCGCGGTAGAAGTTTCGGGGTTATATATAACCCTATAGTACTATAGTACTATAGTAGTAGTACTATAGTACTCTACGTGCGAAAGGGTGCGTTCGCCAAAGCAAATATTGAACTTCGGGCTTATCATTTCGTTTGATGATAAATACAAACGCTACCGGCTTTTGTGACATTCCTGGCTCGATCCTCACGTATCCGGACCTGAATTTAAAATCGACTGTAACTACGATCATGTTGTGTGTCACTTGAAAATGATAGATCATCAAAAATTTTCGATAAGCTTCCTCCAGTTGAGTACATGGACCTGTACATGTATAAGTATAAGCACGCACTTATTGATAATGCCGCGTTTTCTGGCCATTCACCGAAAAAATTCCGTGACCAAAGATGCGAAGCAGGAACTTGTTATTCCATGCACCATAACCATGCACACCCAGTCACTATTCTCAATTCTGAAGGATGAACCGGTGAGGAACGCAGTCCAATTTTACTCCCATCATGATATATCTACCTGCTTTTATTATAAGAAAAATGATGTACTCATATCACAAACCTACTCAGCAGCGTTTTGGCTACAGGGCTTAATATTCTCATTCCAGTCCGTCAGTCTTTTGAGAGTTTGGTAAAGCCTGCCTTAGTAGGTACGCACCGCACCAATGAAAGAATATAATTGGGTCATTTAAAGGAAAATCTTACGGTATGAATGCACTTGGATATCGTAGTTCTACGAACCAGGAGTTTATTTTGAGATTCGACTTGATACCTGATACACGGGAAATGTCAGAAGATAGGGGAAGAAAGGGGTGCGAAGCAGCTCCAACGTGCTCGATCATCAGTTGAAGGGTTTCAGGGATGGAGAGTTCGTCTGGGCCACGAGTTCATTCAAGTTCATGAGGTCAGGCATCTATTTCCATCCGTTACAGGAGAGGCTCAAGTCAGGGACAGCATAGGGAGGGTTCCGAACAGTGATGGACCTTAAAAGGCATCGAGTTAGTTGGCTGACAGAATGTGTAGGCATGTACAGTTTTCCAGCATGAACGAAACTTCCCACACGTGTAAAACTGAAATAATTTGCATTTATCTGACGGGAAGTGGATCAATACTTGCATTGACAAGGTGTCCACGTTTGTGCGGTTCCTGGAAAACAGAAAACTCAGCCTGAAAATAAATAAACGAGGCAAGCCGACTCCCACTTCGACGCCTTTTATCGGGTATGCGCCATGTTTGGCGTCGCCATATCTCGACTTCTCCAGTTACTTCTCCCTGCATGGCGGGAGGGGGGGGGGGGTAGGTTGGTAATATTTCGGGAGTTTTTCCAACTTTTTATGATCTTCCGCAAGTGGGCGTCTGAATCAACAACTGCTCACAGTCTCTCATAAAAGGACAAAATACATGGTTCTGATGATACCTAAAGACTTGATAAATCGATTCTTAAGCCCCATTTAGACGGGCAACTAAATTGCCGAAACTTGAGCAATTCTCGGCAATTAAAATTGCCGGCAACTCCGATCAATTCGGCAATTTTTCCCTGTTCTCTTGTTTGAGAAAAAGCAATTAATTGCCAGCAATTTATTGCTTGAAAAAAATGGAGCAACTCCAGGCAATAATTGTTGCTCCATTTTTGCGTTTACACGGTGAACGGGCAATTAGTGTTTTCTTGTGAGCTCGTGATGTTGTTATATAATAATAAAATAAATAAAATAATATAATCAGGTAATAAATATGACGTGTGTGTGTGGGTGTGGGTGTGTGTGTGGGTGGGGGAATTGTCAGCAAAGGGCATATCGCCATTTCCCATACCGCTCGTCATACAATACTGAAAATTGGTATGCAGCCACAGAGGAGCCCTATCACGAGATTTTGAAAATTAATCACGAGGAAAATCACGAGGAATGTCTGATCAGCAGTGGGCCCAATGACACCAATTTCCTTACCGTTGGTCGTAGGATGCTGAAATTTGATATGCAGAATAAGAGGAGCCATTCAGCAAGATTGGCAAGACCAAATTTCCTCCTGATCAGCTGAGGAGCCCATGGCTCTGATTTCATTACCGTTGGTCGTAGGATGCTGAAATTCGGTACACAGCCTCAGAGGTGCCTCTCAGCAAGATTGGCTGGGCCAAAATACGTCCTGATCAGCTGAGGAGCCAGTGGCGGTAATTTCCAGTGGTCGTATGATGCAGAAATTTGATATGGACCCTCGGAATAGCTCCTCAGCAAGATTGGTAGGGCCAAAATCCTCAGCTGATCAGGAAGAACTCAGGTCTTGCCAGTCATGCTGAGGGCAGTCTTGGAGGCAGCATACCGAATTTCAGTATCGTACGACCAACGGTATTGGATTTAGCGCAATGGGCTCCTCAGCTGATCAGGAAGTATTTTGGCCTTGCCAGTCATGCTGAGGGGCTTCTTGGAGGCAGCATACAGAATTTCAACATCGTACGACCAACGGTATTGGATTTAGCGCAATGGGCTCCTCCGCTGATCAGGAAGAATTTAGGCATTGCTGAGGGCTTCTTGGAGGCAGCATACAATAATAGTAAATACCTACAACAATAAATAAATACAATATAAAAACCAGTGGTGCGTAGATAACACACAATACTTCCATATTTTGAAACGTAAAATTGTGACACAATTTGATCATATTTTGACTGCTTTTGAAAGTGTTTAGGTCAAAAATATCAAAAAATTCAGTATTAAAATTTTAAAATTCGCCCAAAATCAAAAAACGCCACATTTTCGGAATGTAAAAAATATCCACATATTCTGCAAGGTAAAACGAAGATTTTGAGACCAAGAACGCTCAAATCGGTTCATTTTTGCGGCCGGAAAAAAATAAAATAGAAAACACTAAAAATGCAAATATCTCGGAAGTACTGTGCGTTATCCAAATTCCGATTAAACAGGGTGTTAGGTCTTGCCGAGACAAACATTTCAGTTCAAGAAATTTGAAAAAAGGTTGAGAAATGAGGGAGATATGGCCATTTTTGTAAATGACCACAGACGGACACACCCACAGACGGACAGACGGACACACGGACTAACGGACACACGGACACACGGACACACAGACACTTGTTCAGGAAGTGATTCTGAGTAAATGTGTATAAGAAAAAGTTTTTTCTGAGGCTCCGTTCCGATTCTCGATTTTAGGACGATCACAATACTTCCATTTACTCTGTAAATATGGAAGTAATACAGATGTTTTCCATCCAATTCTGTCTGTTACGAAAAAATTGCCGAAAACAAGCAATTAAAACCCACGGGCGATGGGTTTCAAAAATTGCCTGAAAATAATTGCTGGCTTCACGTCAATTCCCGAAAATATTGCTCCACTCGGGGCAATTATTGTCGGCAATAATGAGCAACTTCCAGTAGGGAAAAAGTTGCTGGAAGTAGGGAGAAAGTTGCCGGACGTAGGGAAAAAATTGCTCGGCAATTTTTTTTTTGCAGCCGGCAATTCAGTTTGAGCAATAATTGCCGTGAAAAATTGCCCGTCTAAATGGGCCTTTAGGCGTTATGGTGCGGGGGATTTCCATAGAATTTCTTTAATAAAACAGTATTGCCCTTGAAAATGAACTATTATTTCCGGAAACAATTTGAAAACTCAACCTATTGGTACCATTTTACTCCTCGAGAATGAAACATTGTATTTTGCAAAATGTTCGCACCAGATAATATCTTATATTATAAGGGTATCATTATTTCCTGAGATTTCAAATCCCATACTGTGACACTCGCAATGCCATAATTTAATCTAGAGGGCACACACGCCTCCTATATAGGTACTTATAGGGAGATGTGCGTTGGCTGAAGAACGGGATCTTCCGACTTATCGGGCCATATATTATTTACCGACAATCGTGGGCGTAAGAGCCAAAATCAATAAGGACCCAAAAGTAAGTGTATATTCGGGGTCAAAACGGACTTCTCCTGTTCACATCGACATCGCCTCTCGACCAGATTCCGGACTGACCTCGAGAGGATATCGGGGGGATGATAAACCGCAGGAAACCGGCGAATCCATATACTAGAACCCTCTTGCCAACATTTTCCAGCCCCTTTTAATCGACCGTGCATCTCATTGATTAGCTTATGCCATTCGGTTAGAGCTGATAACAGTAGGTAATTACCCTATGAAGGTAAGTATCTTTATCGCAAATTTTGGGAAGCCGGGATACAAATCATCAAAAAATTGAACAAATTTCATGCCACGGAATCTTCGACCTTCGGATTGAGGTAATTTGCCCAAGGCTCTATTGGGTGAATCTCAAACTACGGGCAATATTCAGTTCCCGAAATTTTCGAAATTGAACTCGCGTTTTGTTCAGGTTTTTCGGTTGATTTCGTTTGTCGGGCCTCCTCTGACGCCTTATTGATGCCCAGCTATTCATGACCCACCTAATTCAATTTTGATATTTTGCCTCCACGACAATGACATGGGCACGATAATGACATTTGCATGCGGTTTCTTCGTCCACGACAATGACAAACTTTAACTTTCAAGTTTGGGATGGAAACACAAAAATTCAATAAGGTTCATAATAAATAGGTATAATTTTTTCAAGACTTGGTTATCAATTTGTACTAACAACTCTTGGCAGGAACATTTTAGTCTAGTGGTAAAATCGTTGCACGGCTAACTTCGTGTGAACCCTCTTTTGCAGTATTTTAGGTTTCCTTACATCTAATCCGGCAGGTATTTTCGATCTTAATGTAAGTATATCACAACATAATCACAATTAGGATTACCGAAATGTCATTGTCATGGCCTTGTGTCATTGTCATGCCCTAGGCAGAGGCCACGGCAATGACAGAGTCAAAAAGCCACGACAATGATTATTAAATAATTTTAATAACTCCAAATTTTGGAGTTCGACAGAATATCTTTGGCATTACTGATCATTTTGAAGTTTTTGAAAATGCATTGTGAACTGTACTACTAATAGAATAAGAGAGTAGATATCGGCGTTTGAAATTAAATTCAATGGGCGATCTATTCATGCCACTTTAATGACTCATAATAAACATACGCACCTGACTCACGGTGTTTGCCATCAAGCTGTTCGTCGTGATGTGCCGCAAGGGACAGGTATTTCCAGTGTTGCCATGGCAGCATAAACTGCTTCAAAAATCCCCGTTTCGTTCCCTCAGGGAGTACTTTCTTTTTGGGCCATGACAATGACCCAAAATTTGGTTGCACAAACCAAGTGTAGTGCGGCGACTCCAGAAGCTTGATGGGAGGTTGAATAAGTGTAGTAAACGAATCTTCAGATGTTACTGAGCATCCAAGAATTTTAAGGGAACTTGATATCTCCACTTGAAGAATTTAAAATCCACCTTGTACTTGCGGACTCAACTCAGTTGCAGGCCACGACAATGACAATTTGGGGTAAAACGAGTGTGAAAAATACGGAAATAATTTCATTTCCCACGATTTTTTAACTGTTGGATGCAATACCTACTCAAGTTAGGTATTGAAGCGAAAGAATGGAAAATTCAGACGTTTTTATGCGATATAGTGAGTCATTGACATGTTTTGGCCCCTAGTTGGAGAATCGCCCTATTGTTAGTAGGTACGTTGCGCATCTTTTTGATCGTACAAATTTCACAAGATAGCGTGGAACTACGAACGCGTGGATTTTGGATGAGGTTTTTGACAAGCCATGACCCTCTAATCGGACTCTGCTACCAATTACACTGTTTGCGTTAGGATTGTTGGAATGAGCCGGCTAAAGGAGGGGGTGAAATAGTTCGGGCTCTCGAGGGGTAATTAACACCCCCCTTCCCATGAGTAACGCAATATCGGTCGTGGTGGAATCGGCTGAAATTTTGGTATTTAACTCACAATTGTGGCACGCCCTCTACGTTTTGGTACTGGAAGCAGCTTATCCAAAGATATAAAGAAAAAGTCAAAATGAGTATTATGAATTTTCCGAATTATGTCGAAATACCATATCTACAGATATTGTCCGGTTAAGCACCAGCTTGAATGCGCGTGCAAAACCGATGCTATTGCAAAAACCTAAAGTGATGTTAATGGCGATTTGCTTCCCTACCCCGGTTGGTGTTTCTACCTCAGCCCACTGTTTCGGGGCCGAAGTATTCTAACAGCGTCTTTCAACTTGTCACAAACTTGGTTACAGGCCCCAAACGTAGTAAAGGCTGAAATAGAAACTGAGAAAGGAAGAAAGAAGTCGTGACCGGCTGGGCCTTCTACCGCGTGGGTTATTATTACTTTCGCAATTATCGTAACTCAATGTGTTAAGACAGAAAAAGGATTGTCCGAGCCAATGGTCGGGAAAGACACGGCTGTAGGGACCGCTGTAATTGAGAGTTCACTCTCTGAAGGTATCTCAAGTATTGGACTCCTTTCTGAAGTTTGGTATTACAACGGTGTTAACGCGATTTGGTATACAAGATTCTTGAAAATGAGGTGTTCATTAAAAAAAATCGCAAACCAGTGGTGCGTAGGTAACACACAATACTTCCATTTTTTGAAACGTAAAATTGTGACACAATTTGATCATATTTTGCCTCCGTTTAAGGGTGTTTAGGTGAAAAATATAAAGAAATTCGCTATGCAAATTTTAAAATTCGCTCGAAATTAAACTACGCTACATTATTGGAATATAAAAAGTATCCCCATATTCTGCAAGGTAAAACAAAGGATTGAAGACCAAGAACGCTCAAATCGGTTCATTTTTGTGGCCGGAAAAAAATAAAATAGAAAACACTAAAGATGCGAATATATCGGAAGTACTTTGTGTTATTCGAATTCCGGTTAAACAGGGTGTTAGGTCTTGGCGAGACAGACATTTCAGTTTAAGAAATTTGAAAAAAGGTTGAGAATTGAGGGAGCTATGGCCATTTTTGTAAATGACCTCAGACGGAAACACAGACACTTGTTCGGGAAGTGATCCTGAGTAAATGTGTGTAAGAAAAAGTTTTTTCTGAAGCTCCGTTCCGATTCTCGATTTTAGGACGGTTCCAATACTTCCATCGACTCTGTAAATATGGAAGTAAAAACATTACTTACTTACCTAAATTTAGTGGCCGATGATGCGTCGACAGCCCTGAAATTACGGTAAGGTCCTTTTCACTTTGTCAAAAACCTCTAGGTTGCCCCCACTACTTAGTTCGCTTCGTCTCGACATTAGTATTCTGTAGAAATAACCCGAATCATTGTACTCCCGCTGAGTGGTTTCACGTCCACGAACTTCTACGGGTTGAAATGAATGCGGTATAGGCAGACTTCCTAAGAAGCCCGTTAGGGCGCAGTCGTCAAGTTCTGAACAACTACTTAAACAAGGAAGGGCCTGAACCAATTAACACTCCTACGACTGAGTTTGCCTGAGATAAGAGATAATTAGGTTTGACTCAAGAGATTAGGCATCGAGAGCGAGTTAGTTACTTCTAACGTTACCGCCCAGTTAACAGTTCGAATTGTTAACGAACGTTTGAAATTTGAGCCCTTTCAGCGGCAGGCTGAATCTGCATTTGAGCCAATGGTTTCTTGCTTGTTTTGTGTAGGCGTTGACTTTGGACCTGATCCTCGCAATGTTGAACTGCAGTTGAATCCACTATCACGATCAGAATTATGGGAAATTATCCTTCACTAGAAGAAATGGCCATCACGCATGAAAGGGGGCATTTTTGAAAAGAATGCCAAATAATTTTAATCAAGAGAAAAAGGCAAACCAATGATAGCAGATGCCTAAAACGAGGGTATTGTTGACCTTGAAATGGGTTTACCAGTTCTTGAGGCTCTAGACATTTATACCTACCTATCAGGGATTAGACCTTCAGGAAACCACGATCTGAATTATGGGAAATTACCGATTGCTAGAAGAAATGGTTTTCAGGCATGAAGGGGGGGGGGGGGTCAGGGGCATTTTTGAAAAGAATGCCAAATAATTTTAACCAAGAGAAAATAGGTCAAAAAGTTGATAACATATCGATACCTTAAATCACAAAGGGCATATGTTCAAAAATGGCATAATGAGAAAAATGCAAAATAAGTTTTTGACCAATTTACAAAAATAAAGATTTCTCCCATAGTTTTCAATTCCATACAAAAATTCGCTAATTAAAAAATGTTTGTCTGGCCAAGATCTACAACCTCGTTTGACTAGAACTTTGGTAGCACTTCACACTTCCAAGATAAACGCTCTTTAAATATTTGTCGTTTTTCTATTATACGGTATACTTTATACCGTTTTCTGGCCCCAAAAATAGATAAAAGGATCATGGATTCTTGGAGCGATCGATAGGTCCTGATGAGTAGATTCTTTTGGTACCGAAATCTCAAAATTGATATTTTGGGACATAATATGTCATGAGAGCATATTATGCTCTTTGTGCTTTAAGGTATCGATACGAATAAAAAGAGGGTATCGCTTACCTTGAATTGCGTTCACCAGTTCTCGGGGGAGCGATAATAAATATTATTCACACCTAACGGTTTCTTAAGCCCTGAAGAAGATTATAAATTAATCAAAAGCTCGGGGAAAGAGGCGTTTGTTTCTGGTGACCCTTATCCCGATCAGCTGACAACATAATCTACCAGTGGGCCGATATTCCAATCTTCACTACCTACCAGGGGTTAGGCCTTCTCAATCAATGCGAACGTAATTAAAATAGAAGTATATTGCAATTGAGAAAAATTGTAGCAGTTAAAAGGCGTCAGATCAGAGAGAGAAACTGTGGAATGTTCAAGTGAAACTACACACGTAACAACTTCTTCTTCTTCTTCTTCTTCTTCTTCTTCTTCTCGTTTCTCTACGTAACAATTAAACACGTAAAATATCGATAGGTAGTAAAAGTGTAAACCTTGTAAGTCCAAATTCAGAAATTTGTCAGGTTACCAAGAGAACCTGCTAGTTTTTGCATTATCTTGGAAGGTTTTGACTTACAGGTTATTGCACATGGCCACAGAGAAGAAATGAGACGAAAACGGAGGAATCCGGCTTTACTTGATGGATTTACGTCTCAAAAACTACCCATAGAGCTCAAATCCTTATTTCATCAAACATTGAGACTTACGAGGTTTTTCACTTTTACTACCTATCGATATTGTGTTTGTCCACTTACAAGTGGTACACCCTCAAGTATCCATTTGGAGCGAGTGCGTAAGAGGCAGATGTTGTCTTCCATCGTTCCATCGTCGTTGTTTACCATGTCCAGGTGCCGATTTTCCCCTTATACAAGAATAGTAGCTGGCTGGCCGTCTCAGGTGGGTTTTTTCGTTGCCCGATTGACGTTCAATTTCGGGCGACACGTCTGTCAGCTGTACTCCCCATTGTACCAGTGTCGGCTGATGCAGGACGACTGCAGTTGACTGTTGCAGCAAGAGGCCTCGATTTGAGTTTTCTTCAGTCGTGTAAGACTATGTAAACATAGGACTCGCCTTGGCTGGAAGCTTGAGACTCGCGGGTTTTTCCAGGCTGGATGTGGATCTGACGGATTTCCGGGACAATCGCCCTTTCCGACGCTTATCAATCCCTGGATCCTGGAACTCGGACTGCCCGATTTCCTTGGCCTTTGGCTCTTCGGAAGTGATCGGGGGCGAAACTCGGATGCGCTCTTCTTGTTACCTCGAGAGGATACGTTAGGTGTCTTTACTGGAAATACAATGGCTCATATCGTTTTCCAAAAGTACAAAAACAGCGACAGTGCCAACGGAAGTCAGATTTACCTCCCATCACCAAAAATCTCTGGCAGTCGCATAAAATGGCGCACAACCGTCAAACGTCAACTTTGCTTTGCAGCCGCTGGGCGGAATGAATCTGACACATTTGTATTCGGAAATTGGAATTTCTCCTAATTGCTGGCATCCCTCAGCACCTGAAGTGGCTTGGTTTTCCATGGGGCATTCCAACGTGGGTTAGCTCAATCGGTGTCTCGGCTCGGGAGTCGTTTTCGTTTGTGAAACCAACTTCACCCAGCTAAATAGGTCTATCCGGATCGAAAATGGGTATCTAATTCATACACAGGAATGGCTTGTGTCATTTTACATCGATTTTACTCTATTGAATGTGATCATTGTAAGTAATTATTAAAACTGATTCAATGAACTCTACTAGGTTTTATATTCAGACCATCCAAACACATAGAAGTTTTGCTTAATTATAGCTAAAAATTAATTTGAAGAACCTTCTAAGGGAAAATTTCTCAAATTCTCCACCTAATTGTAAAACGTAAGAAAACATCAAAAGCACTATTCTGGTATCCCTAGCTCAGAAAAATCCTAAATATCAAATAACAGTGATTTGAGATGCAGGGTAGAAACTTAAGGCCAAAAATTCTGCCGATAAATTGGGATTTCGACTCTCATCATCAGATTTGAGACGCTGACGATGCGACTTCAAGCTCTGGGTTGTTTTTTTTTTGCGAAGAAAAAATTCAAATTAAAAAAAACTGGAAATGTTGCCCTCTTAATGACGAAACGAAAACTAATTCTAAGGGAATGGCTCTATTAGGGCGGAAATTGCAATCCAGACGCCAATTAACTTGCTGATGGCGTAACCATAATATGGTTATATTATGACCGCTTCTGGCGTTCAGATATCATATTCATCTCCAGAAACCCACGGATATTGTTGATGGATTCGGCCTAATTTGACGCAGCACGCATTACGTGCATAGACAGTTGATCAGATTTCAATTGGAATTACGGAGGAAGTCTTCTTTGATTAGATCATGATGATACCAGCATTTTCTCCGTATCGAAGGCATCCTAACTAACTAAACTTTGACCGCATTGAAGCAGCTTAGATGATTAACAATACATAATGTTCAATATCCTAATTCTTCGATTTACAATGAATTTATGAGATTTATGTATTAAGGTATGACAGAAATAAATTAATAGTTGAGTAACACAATAAATTTAACATGAATAAAATTGCCATTTTATTTTGAATAACAAATTAAAATTTCCATGAGATGAGTTTGTCAGTACTAATTAATCGATCAGGTGAATTGATAAAGCTGTCTTCAAGGCCTGATAATTTTGGTTAGCTTCACGATTCTAAGGTATGATGAAATGAATTAATTTATAAATTACTCGATCAATTAATTCTTATCAAAATAATTTTTAAATTGATTAGTTGATTTTCTCAAAAGGATTTTTTAATCGATTAGTTAATATTTTCCAAAATAATTTCTAAATGAGTTAATAAGTTTTTTAAAAAAGAATTTTCAGATTAATTAGTTAATGTTGTATTTCAAAATAATTTTTTTCCGATTGTTGGACCAGAATTATTGCTCAAATTCCTTCGTAGGGCTGTTCAATTATGGGCAAATTAAACTTTGGACAAAATGCCAATAAATCCATAGGATAATTGACTAACAATTGAACCAAAGGTGCAGAGCACGACAGATAGTGTGAGATAGTATGTCGTTTATTCAAATTGGATTAGGATTAGCTGGTGAGAAGCTGGTGCTTGAAATGAATTAACGTTGCCTAAAACTTTCTTATGGCGACTCGACACATATAGGTACTTAAAATTTACCTCGGTTTCTTTTACATGCATTAGAGATTACTGCTCGATGGTTGATATATATCAATAAATTATCCTTCTGCACAATCCGGCCGGGTCGCGACGGTGTCCTGGTTGGCAGGAAGTTGCAATCTCTGCCTGCGTTCGGATGCACATCTCACTTCGAACGTATCTCTCGTGGCGACAAAATATCATCGGCAATTTGTCGAACAAATTTCCGGGCAGGAAATCGTCGTTTTGAAAGTCGTAATGCTCTTCCGCTTCGATCGCGAACACGAACGAGATAATGACGATACAAATGTTCGCGAACTTGAAAAACATTGTGTCCTCCGCCAGGGGCGGCCAAATTGAACTGACTGGCTGAGCGTTCGGACTGTGAGGTCCTTTTAAACTTGCCAAACCGCCCTTTCCGTCAAAATAGGATGAAAGCGACCTCGATGACGAGTTCGGCGGTAAGAATACAATTGTTTCAACGTCAGTGGGTACAGTGTAATACGATATAATCAACTTGCAGGGCAGGGCCTCAAGATACAGGATTGAGAGGTGGCCACAAAGCGTCTTGGATTCTGGGAAGTTCAACGGAATACAATATTATCCCATCCCTCACTTTGATGTGCCCTCATAAACTCAATCATATCGCGTAACAAAGACCAGGAAAGTATCACAATTTAACGAACGCCCACTTCGGTCTTCTTTGACGCGAAATTCTTGAGGCTGAAATATAATGATGTGAGAATGGAGGTAGATTTATTATTAATTATTACGGGGAAGAAAGTTGCGATTTTCAAATTCCACATTTGACGTCTGACGGCTGACGTCTCTCCGTCCTTGCCATAATATGGTACCTACGTGATATCATCCCTCAGTGTAGGTAGGTATACTTATATGCTATAAGTCAAATTCATATTGAAAGTGTTGAAGGAACCAGGTGCTACAGACACATTATGCATACTTTGAGGGGAGGGGATTCATAGGTGAAGGCATAGAACATTATTACATGTAAATGTAAACAATGTAGATAATGGTTTAATTGTTTTAACCCATAGGGCATCACAAGGAGTGGGTTTAGTTTTCCAATATCATTTAATTCCGAAAACCCCGAATGACCTCGGATGACATGAATCATAAGGTTATGGGCCAAATTTTTCATGCCACCTATGGGAATCGAACCCACAACTCTCAGGTATAGACTGCAGCTAGCCAGACACGCTAGCCACTAGACCAACCCGTGAGCATTATTACACATTGATACCTTAAAGCACAAAGGGCATATGTCCCAAAATATCGATTTTGAGATTTCGGTACCGAAAGAATCTACTCATCAGGACCTATCGATCGCTCCAAGAATCGTGGTCCTTTTATCTATTTTTGGGGCCAAAAAAAAATATAATAGAAAAATGACATAATTTGTCAATTCTTAATATTTAAAGAGCTTTTATCTTGGAAGTGTTAAGTGCTACCAAGTTCTGGTTAAACGAGGTTGTAGATCTTGGCCAGACAAACATTTTTTATTTAGCGAATTTTTTTATGGAATTGAAAACTATGGGAGAAATCTTTATTTTTGAAAATTGATCAAAAATTTATTTTGCATTTTTCTCATTATGCCATTTTTGGACATATGCCCTTTGTGTAAGGTATCGATATGAGATTACAATCCGAGGAACTAGTCAAAAAGTTACCAATCTGTCAGAAAAGAACGTTTTGAGTCTGTTGAAGAATAATTCATAGGTACAACAGTAACAATCCTGTTGGCAAAAAGTTCAATTCCAATAAAAAAATAATCTGTCCCGGGAAGGACGGGACAAACTTCATTCTGATTTCTGACGATTCCGAGAATATCCCTACAGAATGATGGCTTCTCTGTTTCCGCATAGGTGCCCTCCCGAAATTTACCTAAGGAATTCGGAATATCCGAAATAGGTACCTATCGAGACCGTCTCCGTCATCATTCACGGGAGAGGCAATGCCAACTTTGAAACTTGGCCATTTCCCTATCTTACCGCGGCTGCTCGCCCCTCGGGAATCTGTATCGGATTTGTTTTCAATATTTATGTGCCATTCGATACTATTTATGCGATAGCTGTTCGCCAACATCGTTATTAAGTTGAGAGAAGCGGAAATCACGCTCCATAAAAAAGTCGAATAATGCGAAGGCTGTCGGCCGATGTGAGCCGTCCAGAATGTTCCGAAGGTCCGTATCGAAAACTGGGTTATAAGAGAGGGAAACTTCGAACGATCGTTTCGCTGCTGGCCCTCAATTTTCACTTTTCTTCGAGGTGAACAAATACAAACGGTGAAAACTCGTCAGTTATGCCTACGCCCCTGTACTCCGGCTGGAGCTGTGTTCGCCCTACGCGGGGGAAGGAATAATTGATAAAGTCCGGCCGAATCAAACTACGTGATTGAAACAAGCTTGTTGTGAACAAAAACCTTCGGAAGTAAGTCTTGATAGTTCGTGATATAGTCACCATGGTCATTGGAATAAAATTTGGAATGATGAACTGATTTTCCTGGTGAAAAATCCACGGATTCACCACAAAAAGAAACTAGTTTTTGTTCAAAAACGTCCTAACTATTGTTTTAGTAGTCTCACATTCCTTACCTGATCCAGCCTCGGCAGACACGCTGGGCGGGAAATATCGCCCGCATTATGACAGAGCGGCGCGTATGCAAAACAAACGTTTTTGGTGTCTTCAGTTCAACTGTTCAGTTTGTTTGGTAAATATAGGGTGGGATAAGTGCGTCTTCAAAATACGTGCATTCTTCGTTGTCTCTTTTCATGAGGTCACTTCAATTCATTCATTTCCAAGGAACTAATAAAACACTTCTCAATAAACACCTGAAAACAATTTCCCGGAAGCTTTATTTTCACGAACCCTTCCACTGAATGCTCAATTCAAATTCGAGGTGCGTCTACATTTTCAACGATTTTCACGACTGAAACTGATTCTTCGACTCCCCATTTAATCTTTTACCCATTTGGTTTCGACAGCTGTGTCAAATAGACCGAGAAGGTATAAGAATTAGTGGCTCGAATCACCCAAATTGCTAGATACCTACGCCTTTTTGTCATAATGCGGTCGTTATTTCATAAATAACCAGGGTATGAAACAATTATAAGAATAGCGATACAATGCGGTGCTACCGAATTTCTCTTGCCAATACTCTCCACAAACCAAATCGCTGTATCTTTACACGATAGTTCATTATTCGTATTACGATTTTAGTCTCCTTGCCGATGTTGTGATGGTTTGAAGCGAGACGATCTTTCTATTCTAAAGATTCTCCTGAGAAGGCTGCGAAAATGAAAAAATTCACTGTCGGTATTTATTGCTTGCAATAATGCAAATTTTTAGTCGCAGGAGACCTACCCCTAACTGGTAGTTACCATGCACCGACTGTTCGGTTAATTCTTGAGGCTAACTCCTCTTGAACTAAGGCTAACTCAGTCCCAATTAGTCGCCCTCATTCCGTACGCAAACTAGCTCTTAACTCGTCGTATACGAGCTAAGGGTAAAGACGAGGAATTGTTCATGTAAAAACAATGGTTCATCAAATGGTCAATTGGATGCAAAAGTGCCCCGATATTGCTAAGTGAAGTTCCAGGTGTGGGGAATAATGATAGTATGAAATAGTGATTGATCATATCGATACCTTAAAGCACAAAGGGCATATGTCCCAAAATATCGGTTTTGAGATTTCGGTACCGAAAGAACCTACTCATCAGGACCTATCGATTGCTCCAAGAATCACGATAATTATTTTTGGGGCAAAAAAACGATAAAATAGAAAAACGACAAATATTTGAAGAGCGTTTATCTTGGAAGTGTCGAGTGCTACCAAAGTTCTGGTTAAACGAGGTTGTAGATCTTGGCCAGACAAACATTTTTTATTTAGCGAATTTTTTCATGGAATTGAAATCTACGGGAGAAATCTTTATTTTTGTAAATTGATCAAAACTTATTTTGCATTTTTCTCAATATGGCATTTTTGGACATGTGCACTTTGTGCTTTAAGGTATCGATTTCGGAATTCCCAGAGTTAATAAATTGTTGCGATTACAGTTGAAATTCGGCAGGTCATTTTTATTCGACCATCGACCACCCCTGGCGACAGGATGCGACAGGTAGGCCACAAACGAGCACACCTTCCAATGTTCCCCGCCGTGCGTGATCCATCGTATTTCCCAAAGGAGGTTTGCGGGCTAGAGAATTGCCCATGGTGTTGAGTTGAGAATTGCCAAGCATCCATTTGGTTCCTCTTCCGTTACGCTATAAACGTCGAGTGACAGGCGCGAATTAGAGGGTTTCTCCCCCGTGGCACCGCACAGTAAAGTGGCGCTAATGCCCTTCTCGCGCCCTTCTACCCTTCTCGCCCATCCCCTATTTCAAATCTTCCTGGTCTAGTCTAGTCTGGCCCCTTTCCTCGTTTCTTGGATGATGAAGGTTGAAGAGGGTGGCGCGATACGTTTGCCCTGCGTTGGCAGATTCTACGTTCGTTAGTGAGTCGGGTCGTGAAATGGAGGAATGACGACCTCATGAAAACGGCGCACTTCTATAATGAGCGCACGATTCTCGAATATTAAAAATCAGACATGGCCTTGAGGAGTTGATGGGCGGTTGAATACCCCATGTCAGAAACAAGGAGTTGTAATAAATCTCTGCGAGGCTATTGAAGCTAGAAAAAATAGGGGCCTCTGCTGTGGAAAAATTAGCATTTAGATGACATCGAGAGGAAAACTGCACGAATTTAACTCTCCGGCAGAATTTGAACCTGGCACCTCCTGCTTTCGAGGCCGACGCCTCCAACCCGTCGATCATCGGAACAAATCGGTACCTTAGCACAAAGGGCATGTGTCCCTAAATTTCAATTTTAAGATTTCGGTACCGAAAGAATCTACTCATCAGGACCTATCGATCGCTCCAAGAATCATGATCAATTTATCTATTTTTTGGGCCAAAAAACGATATAATAGAAAAACGACAAATATTTAAAGAGCGTTTATAGTGGAAGTGTTAAGTGCTACCAAAGTTCTGGTTAAACGAGGTTGTAGATCTTGGCCATACAAACGTTTTTTATTTAGCGATTTTTTTATTATTTTGAAAACTAAGGGAGAAATCTTTATTTTTGTAAATTGGTCAAAAACTTACTTTCCATTTTTCTTATTATGCCATTTTTGGGCATATGCCCTTTGTGCTTTACGGTATCGAAATCTTATAGTTGAACGAAATGGCAATAGTTATTCCTCAAAGGCAAGTGTTACTTGAGCGCACATTTCCAGATTGCCTGGGCCCAGGCTCTCGAGGCCAAAGCAGGAGGTGTCAAGTTCGAATCCTGCATGGGGGGTCACATTTTTGCCATTTCCTGCTTGTTCTCACTTAAGCTTAACAGCGTATTGTCCGGTATGATGCTGCTACTCCGATAAAGTCGCCCATACACTATCCGATTGCTGGTGGAAGGGTAAGAAAATGCATTGCATTTAATGCATGGTGGAGGTGGCGTGCGCGTTGAACCCAATAAGTTTGAATAGAGTTTTCAAGCCACGTTCACATGTCCATCAAGTTGAACAAAACGATAGGTGTAGAAATATTGGTGAAATTGGGCCTCAATCCAATCAAGAAACCTTCATGGTGACGTGACGGTTGTTTCACGCGAGGTGCCCATCTACTATCCGATTTCTGGTCGTGAGGCCAAGACAATTACCTAATTGCATTAATTGGCCGAGATGACTCAATAAACAACTCAAAATTTATTTAATAAAATTCATTAGCGTTCCCATGGTCATCCCCACGACAAGATCCTGCAATCGGATAGTGAGTGGGCACCTAAGAAGTATTCGAGTGACGTAATCGGTATTATCACTATTATAATATCAGTGGTGCCATTGTGGGGATTTTTTTCCCCAATATCCTTCTAGTCCTGAAGCTGGACTAGCTGGCACCCCATGTACGACTTCATCTTCGAATTTTCGTTCGACGTTGAGGAAATGTCAATTTTTGACCAACTCTTCATATAGGACGTTGGTATGATTTCCCTCAGAGCACCGCAGCACGTCCACGAAAATACTCGGTAAACTATTTTTAATTGGGTTGCTCCCCTGCTCTGCGGCCGCTAATTGACTTACATTGAGAAACAAAGCATCAACCAACTAATTGGATGAAAAGTGCGTGTTTCGGACAACAATGTTACTCCGCGGCAATGGATTCCAACTTCGTTTGCGAGCGACGACGGACACGGGAAGTGACCGGGGAGTCTCGGCAAATTGATTTTGGGCCGGGCCGGGGGTCGGCCACCCCGAACCGAAATTTATTGTCGCTCGCGGGTCCTCCGTCATAGTCGACAGTGTAGCAGAGTGGCCGGGTGCGTGACAAATGTCCCAACGTTCCCTGGCCGGTCCGTCCTCGCGAATAAGACAATGTGGGCAATAAAAAAGCTGGAGGGACGAGTGTTTTGTTAGAGGGATACGCCGGAATGGGACATCATCTCGAACCCCTGTTTGCACCGATATCAAATAAAGAGATTCTTTGATAAAGTGAAGTAAAGGGTTTGAAATGCGTTGAATTTTGAACGGAATTCCACGCCTTGCCGTCGCGTAGAAATAGGTGCTGAATTGATTAAAACGTTTCAGCTTGGCTAAACCAGTGGTGCGTAGATAACACTCAATACTTCCATATTTTGAAGCGTAAAATTGTGACACAATTGTGATTCTCGATTTTAGGACGATTCCAATACTTCCATTTTTATAGTAAAAGTGTAAAACCTCGTAGGCCTCAATTTCTCTATTATCCTGAATTTCAGTAGCAGTTCTTCTTTCTATTTATAGATTTAACAAGCCGAGTAGAGAGTTTTCAAAACCAAATTGAGAGTTTTTCGAAGTAAATTGAGAATTTTTCTGGCCGAATCGCCTTGGCAAATTCTCCACTTGATGGTCCCTCTCCACTCAAGGGGGTGAGGCAATGAGTAGCCGTGTGTTACAGTGCATAAGTGCTGTGAGACTAGAGCGACATACCCTGAATAGTTCCGAACCTCTCCTTGAGGGCGGCAGGGCACGCCCTGGACAACTTCGGTTATCGGGCGAAAAGGTAACGCCTGGAACGGCGGATTACTTTACTTTTTACTTTATTTTAAATCCCCAATGTTTCATGTTCCAGGTGGTCTTATGCTGGGTGGTAACCGGTGGGTTTGCGACTGCGGACTAGTTTGGATTGGCCACTGGCTCCGACGCTGGCTCAGAGAATCTCTCGAACTCCATTCGTCGGCGGTCGACCCTCAAGTCCTGGCCGTCGTCCGGGAGGCAGTTTGCATCGAACCGCGATCCCAGGCGTATATTCCTCTCATCGACCTTCATCCGGAGACGCTCAGCTGCCATGCGAGCGCTCTTAGTCGAGGCAGTGCCGTCCAATTGGCCAGTTTAGGGACCTTTTTTACAATTTTGGTATCCCTTCCTCTGCTCATTCTTTAGCGATTGGCTTTGACCGCGATTTCCCACGATATTTATTTGAAGAATTGAAGGAATCAGAGTTCAGATCTTTTTATTTATGGAGGAATTAGGTCGAATAACTTTTCAAGTCAAAATTATCTAGCGATTTTAGTTCAAGAGTCCGCTGATATTTTCATGGGTTAAAATCAACTTATGATCGTAGCTTAAATCCCCAAATTTCCACATACCTCATCGTGGGATTTTCGAATTTAACCAGCAACCGCGGTGTCAGTGTAAGTATATGCCATTGTGATACCTTAGTACAAAATCATCCTCCAGTATCTTTTACCTAGAATTTACCAGAGGTCGGAACAACTCGACAGGCGAACTGGAAGAGTTTGATTTCATAATGTAATTAAAATCATCATTTCCATCGAAATTCGGTTAACACTTTTCCTGGGTATATGATACCATCTCGTCCGTATTTGTCGAAAGCAACAGTTGCTATGAAAATGCTATGGGAGAGAGAAATACGGGAACAAAATTTGTTCGTATTTAATAGTATTTAATACTAAAAAATTCTGAAGCGCAGCAGCGCCTTCCAAATCGGGTATTTCGGGGTTTCCCTATGCATCAAGTTTTTGATATGTGATGCAGGTAAATGTTTCATTTCTTTTATTTTTCCCCCCAAAATTTGACAACTCTGTCCGTTATACGCAGCAAGGACATTTCTTTTATGGCGGATTTAGATTCTAGATTCTATGAAACGTGGAATTATGAGAATAGCTAAAAATCGATTTTCCAAAAATTTAGCTTATTGATAGTAAAAATGTAAATCCTTGTAAGTCCAAATTCAGAAATTTGTCAGGGTACCTCAAAAACGTGCTAGTTTTTGCAACACCTCTGGAAGGTTTTGACTTACAGGTTATTGGACATCGCCACAGAGAAGAAATGAGACGAAAATGGAGGAATTCGGCTTCACTTGATGGATCTACGGCTCAAATACTACCCATAGAGCTCAAATCCTTATTTCATCAAAAATTGGGACTTACGAGGTTTTTCACTTTTACTATCGATATGAAATGCGATGGAATGCAACATTTGCTATGAATTGTCGAAAGCAACAGCAGCAATAGTTGCTATGACGTTTCGCGCAAGCAAATTTGATGCAGAGATGACCCGGCAAGGTACGGGGTCCATATGCGCTTTGCATAGATGATGTATGTTACGCCATCGCGCCGCACGCCAGACGCACATTTCGAGTCGGAGAACGCCTGGCGGCCATAGTTTGCAACAACATAACGCGTCTCGCCCTGCCGGGCGTATAGAAACGACGAACCAAAGCCCGAGCATTCGCGAGGATAAAAACATTCCTGGAACATACCGAAGTCCAAACTTGAGCGAGTATGCGAGGCGCAGCTCTGGCTCCACTCGAGGGACCTCTCAAGTTTGCTCGTGTAAATCCAACGTGGGCGGGGTGGAACAGTTGGAAAAGCAGTTTCCACCCCACCCACGGACGACCGAATTGTTCTTTACCCCAACTGCAAATGACCGTTGGGTATAATATTGATACAATTGACAAACTACCTGAAACCGAGAGCATTGAAAAGTTGAAACAACTGCAATTCGGTAAAACAATATTTGAACGTACAGACGATCATAAATAATATTTATATCCATATATTATATGGAATATGCATTGAAAGTGTTGGCAAGATAGCTTAACCCACCATGTTAACCAACGAGTTGCTAAAGGTTCGTTCAAATTGGGCGTCGTAATTAACTCCCTCTAATTATTCTGCCATGAAGTTCATTACTTCCATATTTACAGAGTAAATGGAAGTATTGTGATCGTCCTAAAATCGAGAATCGGAAAGAAGCTTCAGAAAAAACTTTTTCTTATGCACATTTACTCAGAATTACTTCCTGAACAAGTGTCTGTGGTCCGTCTGTCCTGTATGTCCGTCTGTGGTCATTCACAAAAATGGCCATAGCTCCCTCAATTCCCAACCTTTTTTCAAATTTCTTGAACTCAAATGTTTGGCAAGACCTAACACCCTGTTTAATCGAAATTTGGATAATTCACAGTACTTCCGAAATATTTGCATTTTTAGTGTTTTCTATTTTAATTTTTTTGGGCTTCAAAAATGGACCGATTTGAGCGTTCTTGGTTCTAAATCTTTGTTAAGATACACACCTTACACCTTGCAGAATATGTGGATATTTTTTATATTCCGATAATGTGGCATTCTTTTGTTTTGGGCGAATTGTAAAATTTGAATAGTGAATTTTTTCATATTTTTGACCTAAACACCCTTAAAAGCGGTCAAAATATGTTCAAATTGTGTCACAATTTTACGTCTCTGAATATGGAAGTATTGTGTGTTATCTACGCACCAATGGTCACCATAATTAACCATCTAGGCACCATAATTAACTCCCCCCAACTATTCTACCATGAAGTTCATTTTTGTATTGCCTATATGCAAAAATTAATCCTGAAGCAAGAAATTGATCTTAGTTCCTGAATTAATGAATTACCTACGATTGAAATCGTTGCCTCTGGAATCGTACGATTAGGTACCAATTTTGCCATATCACTCGGTCACCTTGTTGTTGTAAAAGGGGTTAAGCCGGCCCGATTTGTTCGGAAAATTTTTAATCTTATTTGGTAAAATTCTCAATTTTATGTTGAAAATTCTGAATTTGGTAGGTATTTTAAGGTTCTCAAATTATTTTTGAAAAATTCTGAATTTGGTATCGAAAAATTCTCAAATTTTTTTCCCAAACAATTCTGAATGTGGTATCGGAAAATTCTCAATTTGACAAATAAATACAATATCGTGGGATTTTAAAAATTCCAAAAAAAAAAAAGAATAATAGCCCAAACAGCAGTATAACTCCGAATCTGCCGTAAAATGTTATTCAATTCAGCATTGATAAGTGTATACATAAAGGATAATCCTTTCTGGCAAAAAAACAGGATTTCTCTGAGAGAAATTTAAACAAGAGATTCCTGGAAGACAATGTCTTGGTAATTTCATTTCTTCTTGGTAATTTGGTAATGTCATGGTAATTTAACAATTGTTCAACTGTCAGGCCTTTTTTATTAGCAGATATAATATACCAGACTCGGACGGTACACCTATCGAAATGTAAACCAACCAACCGATTTTCTACGAGTTCGGAAAAGGTTTGTACAAAGAAGCAAAAAACTATCAAATCATTTCTTGCTGCATTATCAGCATCTTCGCATTTTATTGAATTATATTGGATGAAAAAACGAAAAGTTCCCTTCTTGGTATGGTTAAAATCAACTCAAAATACCTGTTATTGCTGCATGTATCATACTCGATCATACCTCTCTGGTTATTGGAAATACGAAATCGTATTTGATTCAATAGTGTAGGAACCTCAAGTTATCAAGTATAAACCGTTTTGTAAATACACGTTAAACTTGGATCTTAATGAATTGTTGATAATCTTCACTTTCTAATAGTTAAATGTAGCTGTTTAGCGAATAAATGTACGTTCATAAAATGTGTTAATAGCGAAATACCGTCAACAAAGCGAAGTTGGCAATAATTTGAAATGCTCAACAATCAGCACTGGGTGGGCTTGGCGTTAAATTTACGGCACAATAGAATGACATCGTTCCGATTTATTGTTTGTACGACCTGTAGCTGTTTCTCGAAAAATATCTCATCATGTAATAATTATAAGCGCCAACGTTACACGTTTGTACATACTCTACCTATACCCCCCCCCTCTTGTTCACGATAAATTCTACATGTGATTGTGTTAGGCGGGTAATTCATTGTTTTAGAGTAGTACGAAATAGTATTGTAAGGACACAATGTTGTGGAATACCCAGATCATTTTTCAGCTATCATTCACCCACTGTACATACGGAATTTTGTGCATATTGTACATAAAACCGGATTAAAGTTATCGAAAATCCAAACTCGTTTTTTTCACTTACCCCACTCTTGGTTTGACAGGCGGATACATATTTTATACCTTCGCTGAGTTATAAATACAATGTGAGCAGATTAATTAGTAGATGTAGACACTCATCGCAAAATGTTCTCACCTTTAATTATTATTTTTATCGCCGAAAAGCTGAAATGTTTAAAGCGAGAAAATCTCAAAACCCTCGTTCGGATATACATGATTTTCATGGCAGTTAATTTGTGAGTGAAAATATTCGGGGTTTTGTGCTGCGAACACATTATAAATAGAGAAAAACCTTTCAAATTTTGATATCAAGTACATTTCAACTGGCAGGACGCGCACTCACAAGTTAATTAAGCGTTGCTCTAAAATAACGTATTTTCCTGTGGAGCTACTTTTGTTACTCGGTCCACAGCTGCCTGTATGTCCTGTGGTGAAAATGGAATTCAATTCAATTATCCTGCGCACGCTAAACTCGGCTTCCCTGCCATGAGCGTTTCGATTCTACGTGGTCCGTGAAATTTTGCAATTTTTTCCCCTTTTTCCATATTAATTTTACCGGCAGGATGAATTTTTTATGGTCAAGGCAAGAGTGAAAGGTGCCAAGCTTGTGTTTATTAGATGTTTATAATAATAAAGATAAAATCAGAGAACCTATCCCTTTTACTCCTGCCCTCAATTACACTATTGATACCTTAAAGCACAAAGGGCATATGTCCAAAAATGGCATAATGAGAAAAATTCAAAAAAAGTTTTTGATCAATTTACAAAAATAAAGATTTCTCCCATAGTTTTCAATTCCATAAAAAAATTCGCTAAATAAAAAATGTTGGTCTGGCCAAGATCTACAACCTCGTTTAACCAGAACTTTGGTAGCACTAAACACTTCCAAGATAAACGCTCTTTAAATATTTGTTGTTTTTCTATTTATCGTTTTTTGGTCCCAGAAATAGATAAAAGGATCATGATTCTTGGAGCGATCGATAGGTCCTGATGAGTAGATTCTTTCGGTACCGAAATCTCAAAATTGATATTTTGGGACATATGCCCTTTGTGCTTTAAGGTCTTAGGTGATATGTCTTAGGTGATGTGTAGCTGGTACAGTACCAGCAGTACCACCAGTAACTGGTGTGAGATTTTCACGAAGTTTTTTTGTTGTCAAACGTCGAGGCCTTGAACTTGCTCATCATAACCATCATCAACTGTCATAAACATCTTGACAGAATAATTTTTGCACTTTTTCATTTCCGAATAGCGAATTATCGTTCGACTCTCTCAAACCCCCGAAATGTGAGATTATAAAATGATCCGATCAAAAGGGATGTCACAGCAAGCTTTCAAAGGGAAGAAATTTCTCAAACTATAACAAGATTATCGTATTCAGATCTCCAGATTTCCAGAGATCGTTATCCAAACGGAAGTTTTCCGATGGAGAGACGAAGCTCGTTTTCAACTTCACTCTTAACTTTAAATGGAGACCGTCTGGTAACGACATTTTGATAGGTACAAGGATAAAACTGTCCTCGCATCGGAAAAGTTTAAATTGAACTTCGGGTCGGAATTAGTTGTCAATCGCTGTTTTCGTTGACGAAGTTTCATAAATCCTGACCTCAAATATTTAGCTTTCCCATTCTGACGAGAACAGCGCGAATTGGATGTTTTTGAAGCGTTGCGGACGTTTTGGGCCGTTGTCTTTAAAATCGAAAAACTTTTCCATTCAAAGAAGTGCGAATGCCGCCAGCGATAGATACCCTATTGTACTGTTGCTTTGATTTCTTGACGATTTTTGGGACTGCGAAAGGATCGGCGATCGGAACTCCGCGTCACGAAAGAATGCCAATTTTTCATCGGAGACATCTCCAAGCTCCAGCACGAATTGAATAATATTCATACATAGCGCGAATCTTTGGTTATTGACTGCAAAACGTGAAGTTTGGCATTTTTTTCTAGGTTTTGGTAAACAGGGTCAATCTTGGGGGCAGTGACACTGCCGAAATTGCGGTTTTGCAGTTCTCTTGGATTTACGGATTGTTTCAAACGGTTCTATTCAATAACGTGATGGAGAAGAATGTTAATGTAGGATGTTACATTCCCAACCTTACCCTTGGTACCGCCTCTTTTTTTCGATGGCCTCCGTTTATTGGCTCAGAACTGCAAAACTGCGATTCGGCTATTAGAAACTGAAAGTGTGAAGCTGGGATTAGCCGGCTTATGTTAATGGGGCGGAGCTTGATAACAGCTGTCACCGGCGGTTAACAATGGCGGCCGTCTAGCCCTTTCCTCGGGAGACCTTTCTTAGAAAGCAGCCGCCAGGTATGTTTTTATACCTATTTATTCATCATTGTGAAAACGTACCTTTTCGGCATCATTGAATTCACCATTGACTATTGCTCCTCAAACGATATGATGATAAACCGACCTACTCTAACTATTTGAACTTCATTTTCTGAGGTACCCAGACAAATAATGTACCCATGTCACTAATCTGCTTAGCAGCATTTTCTTAAGAAATGGACCTTTGTAATCGGTGAGGAAAACAATTTAACACCACTCGAAAATTTGTTGATTTACTTTTCAAGGGATCAACCGAGTCTGCAATAAATTTTTTTTCCAGTCCGGCGTCCAGGGTTTTTCAGGAGGAAGGAATTTTCGTAGTATTTTGACATTTTCACCAAAAATCAGGTTCTGTATCAGGTTGGTACTAACGCCTCGACAGATTCCTACCTTAATGTTAAGGCCTGTAAAACAGAGACCGATGCACCAAGGAATAACTATAACACTTCCATCTTCCATGCACTGGTATTTTGAATCAAAATTTTTGATGAAAAAATGGGATTTCATAGAATTCTACCTGTGAAGTATCTATTTATTATTATATAGTTTAGAGACCAGCGCTGTGAATTCGATTAGCTGTACTGCCAGGGCTTCTATGCACAAAGGGTACGTACACTAGCTGAGGAGAATGAATATAATTGCAATGTCACTAGGGAAAATTTTCCTTTATTATTCGACTCGAAACGTAAAATGCACCAGCTGCCAGACTAACTATTCTTGCGCCAAAGAAATAATTCAAGCGAGCGAAACGAGGCGCGCTTTTCTTCACGTGACCGAATGTTATACGAGCGGAAAAGGCGTTTGTTACGTTTTAGCGAGAAAACAACTCCTTTCGAAATGAAGGGAAAGGCTGCCAGGTGAAGGTAAGGTAACCCGTATAAACAACGATAAGAAAACAAACCGCTGCTATTTAAACGGACGAATAAATGTCGGAGATTGGGTCTAGGGTAGGGAACGTGCCGATGTTTTTGGTCCGAGGTTCCCTGCCCTTCAGTCCCTTGGATAGGGTAGGGCTCGTTTTCTTCTACACTTACCCACCTACCTGTTCACCTTGGGCCAGGCAATATCAGAAGAGCGGTCAGCCGTCTTAAATCTTTATACGAGATTAATGTGTGTAATTAGAAGTTTCTCCGCTCCTAAGGCACATTTCACTTGAGTCCGTTCCTTCGGGATGACGACATTGTTCCACTGTCCGGCATGAAGGAAGGTTGGTACTGTTTCACCGGAGCTTTGATAAAACCCACACTTCAACACACCATCCCTTGATTTTACCGTAATAAATCGTCCGGTGAAACAGTCAATAGGTACGGAGGCTGATCAAGAATGAGCCGAACGACATAATCCAGCCCTTTTGTCTTTTTTTTGTTCCGCTTTCTTTGGAAAGACAACTGAAAAATTCGTCGCTTACTTACCACTTTTTTGACCAACGATTGGAGAGGAATCACATACTTTACCCACATACCTACATCATAGACTGTAGAGCCCTGGTCAGTCCAATGATTCGGGATCCTGCAGGTACACCTCACCTACATACATGTACATGTACATGTGCTTAAGTAAGGTGTACGTACCCAACCACTGCAACTCGCCATAATGAACGCCCGAAAACCAAAACTTCAAAATGTTCATTTATCAAAATAGGGCTACGCAAATCACAAACAAGCACGTATCCACCATAATGTTCACACGATTTTATGAATACAAATCATGATGATGATTTACCATAATATGGTAAATATTATTTATCCTTCAAGTTGTTCGGTGTGTTTTGGTGGTGCCTACTGCGTAATTTCTAACATGTGCTATCCAATTTTCCCCAACTTTACAGGAGAGCCAAAAACCGTGTTCCGGCCTCAAAAATCAACGGATTTGAGCGTTATTGGTCTTGAAATCTTTTACCTTGAAATGTTTTACCTTGAAATGTTTTACCTTGCTGAATACGTGGATATTTTTTATACTCCGACAACTTGGCGTATTGTCATTATTTCCAAAAATAATTTACCTATGTAATCGGTTGAGCAAAACTTTTTTACAACACCCCCTGATAATTTTTTTTCACGTTTCAAAGGTTCTAGAACACAAATTTGTGTTGACCAAATTTTGTGGCCACGACATCGTACCGAACCACTGATCCGATTTTGATCAAACTAGTCCAAAAAGTTGTGGTTTTCTCCAACTTGGTGCATATTGTTTGGGCAATCCGATCGGAAAAGGTGAAGGGGTCCAATTTGGCATAGTTAGGGTATATTTTTGAAAAAACGCAAAAACTCAATTTGTAGGTGATGCCTTTGAGTCTAAAGCAGCGCGTAGTAGAGGGATGTTTACGCCAAAAATTATGCCAAATTAATAAAATTTATAAGAAACATTTAATGTCTAAATATAAAATTTATAAGAGACATTTAACGTCTCTTCGTACGCAATTCACTTCGACATGAAAAGCCACCCTCATCTACTAAAAATTTCCCTTTGTTTGTCTAGGACATTAACTGTGGATTTCACCATCTCGGATAGAAATTAAGTATGATTGCTCAAAAATCAGTAGGTACAGACAAATTATTTCTGCGAGTGAAAAATATCATGCGACAGAGTTGAACCTATTTTTCGTGAAAGACAAATATTTCAATTGGGGAAATACCCATCAAAATTTGAAGTAACAATCAAGCTTAAAAGAACGATGCAAAAAAATCTCCTTCCGTACATTGATATTAAAGCTGTCCTTTTACCTTTTATAATTTTGTATTATTTCACTAAAGCATTCCTACCTCTAAAATGTCGGGAATGGCCGAAAAATGAGCTAAATATCACTGTACGCTAGGATTGTGGAAGTTGTTGGTTTTGTGCCGGTATCATATCATAAAACGGTCAATACGATCAATTTTTCAGATATATTCGTGGAAGCACTGTATCTTTCAAATAGCAACAACGGGTATTCCAGAGCTTTGTGGGACGCCAATGGAGCGTAGAAAAATCAGAACTTTATCCATTGCCCTTTAGTCAGCATGTTATTCCTATACTGTGCAGCGTTCGATGTTCTTTATTATCCTCTCGGCTCATAAAATATCGCTTTACCTATGATATGATACATTAGTCCGATACCGTTGGACGCTATTTATACCCACCGGCCGCAATGTTGAAAATTCATGTCCCTCTATATGGAGCTAAAACAATGTGAAGCGACCATGAATAAATTGAAGCCGATTCCCCCGCTCGTGAAGCCGAATTGACGCTCTCTAATGCGAGCAGAACAGGTGCGTGAAGGAGCAAGAAACTAAATGGAGTGCGTTGAACCTGCTCGGCTTTCAAATACATCACTGAAATGAACATGAGCTTGTCAAGGGGGGTGGGGGTGATGCTGGGCAGTGGTGGTGGGGAGGGGATGCTGGGCCAAGAGCCAGGTCGCCAGTATCGGTACGATCTACCTAATGTTCCCTGACAGATCCGTGGTCGAAATTAGGGCGGAGGCCGTGTTGGCGAACCTACGAACGGCCCCTGCTGCTGATGGTACATGCTGTACAACGTGAGTCCTCGGGTGTTGGGGTTCCAACACGGCACCAGCATTGACTGGCTTTTGTATGACCTGGATACGCAAGAACGCCTGCACCGCGATACCTATAATCTCCAGACATCAGGGGGCAGTACAGCTGCATCGAGTAAAGGAATAAAAACACTTCAGCAAATCAATAGTAAAAGAGTAAAACTTCGTAAGTCTCAATTTTTGATAAAATAAGGATTTGAGCTCTATGGGTAGTATTTGAGCCGTAGATCCATCAAGTGAAGCCGGATTCCTCCGTTTTCGTCTCATTTCTTCTCTGTGGCCATGTGCAATAACCTTTGAGTGAAAACCTTCCAGAGGTGTTGCAAAAACTAGCACGTTTTTGAGGAACCCTGACAAACTCCTGAATTTGGACTTGCAAGGATTTACACTTTTACTATCGAAAGTCTTTTAAGCGTTGGTTAGTGATGATGTCAAGTTTGGATTGAAAGAGTTATAAAGTTATTGATCTTGTTAGTTCATGATCGAGGGCCGGTTTATCAATCATTTTAATCTAGGTTTAACCAAGGAGGATTGCGCTGAATTACAGTTAAACGATTTTCTGTATGAAGATCAATGAAAATATGTCCTTAGTTATAATTACTTAGATAAGTACGAACATGATATATTTCTCATTATCAGACCAAAAGGGTTCAAACTCACAATGAACCAGAAAATCAAAAAGAAAGTCAATTTCACAATAAAACCGAAACTCAAACATATAATCAAACTCGAAGTCGAAACTCATATTCGACACGGAAGCCAAACTCACTACTAAGCAGTACCTAACTCATACTAATAGGTAATAAACTCGAAGTCACAATGACAGACAAAGTCACAATGACAGAAAAACTCAAACTCATAACCAAACTCCAAGTCTGACTCACAATGTATGAGTACTCAACTCATAATCCAACTGGAAGTCAAACTCACAATGACCAGAAACACTAACTCATAATCTAACACGAAGTCAAACACACAATGAAACAAAAACACAAACTCATAATCAAACTCGAAGTCAAACTCACAGTGAAACAGAAACTCAAACTCATAATCGAAATCGAAGTCAAACTCACAATGAAACTGAAACTTTATCTCATAATCAAACTCGAAGTCAAACTCACAATGAAACAGAAACTCAAACTCATGATCAAACTCGAAGTCAAACTCACAATGAAACAGAAACTCAAACTCATAATCAAAATCGAAGTCAAACTCACAATGAAACAGAAACTCAAACTCATAATCGAAATCGAAGTCAAACTCACAATGAAACAGAAACTTTAACTCATTATCGAAATCGAAGTCAAACTCACAATGAAACTGAAAATTTAACTCATTATCGAAATCGAAGTCAAACTCACAATGAAACTGAAACTTTAACTCATTATCGAAATCGAAGTCAAACTCATAATCAAACTCGAAGTCAAACTCACAATGAAACAGAAACTCAAACTCATAATCGAAATCGAAGTCAAACTCACAATGGAACAGAAACTCAAACTCATAATCGAAATCGACGTCAAACTCACAATGAAACAGAAACTCAAACTCATAATCGAAACCGAAGTCAAACTCACAATGAAACTGAAACTTTAACTCATTATCGAAATCGAAGTCAAACTCACAATGAAACTGAAACTTTAACTCATTATCGAAATCGAAGTTAAACTCATAATCAAACTCGAAGTCAAACTCACAATGAAACAGAAACTCAAACTCATAATCAAACTCGAAGTCAAACTCACAATGGAACAGAAACTCAAACTCATAATCGAAATCGACGTCAAACTCACAATGAAACAGAAACTCAAACTCATTATCGAAATCGAAGTCAAACTCACAATGAAACTGAAACTTTAACTCATTATCGAAATCGAAGTCAAACTCACAATGACACAGAAACTCAAACTCATTATCGAAATCGAAGTCAAACTCACAATGAAACAGAAACTTTAACTCATTATCGAAATCGAAGTCAAACTCACAATGAAACTGAAACTTTAACTCATTACCTATCGAAATCGAAGTCAAACTCACAATGAAACAGAAACTCAACATAATCAAACTCGAAGTCAAACTCACAATGGAACAGAAACTCAAACTCATAATCGAAATCGACGTCAAACTCACAATGAAACAGAAACTCAAACTCATAATCGAAACCGAAGTCAAACTCACAATGAAACTGAAACTTTAACTCATTATCGAAATCGAAGTCAAACTCACAATGAAACTGAAACTTTAACTCATTATCGAAATCGAAGTCAAACTCACAATGACACAGAAACTCAAACTCATAATCAAACTCGAAGTCAAACTCACAATGACACAGAAACTTTAACTCATTATCGAAATCGAAGTCAAACTCACAATGACACAGAAACTCAAACTCAAACTTTCATCGTGTGTTCGACTTCTGTGTTATCGTGAGTTTGACATCGATTTCGATAATGAGTTAAAGTTTCTGTTTCATTGTGAGTTTGACTTCGAGTTTGATTATGAGTTTGAGTTTTTGTTTCATTGTGTGTTCGACTTCGATTTCAATTATGATTTTCAGTTTCTGAGACATTGTGACTTTTACTTCGATTGCGAATATCAGTTTGAGTTTCCGTTTCATTGTGAGTTTGAGTTTCTTTTTCATTGTCAGTTAGCCTTGGAGTGTGATTATGTTCGACTTCGAGTTTATTATCAGTCTGAGTTGCTGCTCAATTGACTTCCGTTTCAAATATGAGTTTGAATTTCTCTTTCATTGTGAGTTTGACTTTGATTTCGATTATGAGTTTGAGTATCTGTTCCATTGTGAGTTTGACTTCGATTTCGATAATGAGTTAAAGTTCCTTTTTCATTGTGAGTTTGACTTCGATTTCGTTAACGAGTTTGAGTTTCTGTTTGATTGTGAGTTTGGCTTCGGGTTTGATGATTTAGCGTATCCGTTTCATTGTGAGTTTGATTATCAATATAATTATTTTGATAGAGTGGAAACCCTCCAGAAGAAGGGTTAGAGTTGTCACTGAAATATACCTACACGTTAAACGGAGAAAACAAAATAACGGAACGTTCCTCCATAAATTACGCGAAGTGCGAATTTAAGCTGGGATCAGTTTTACCTTTGTTCTCTCTACAACAAAGCATACCTACCTACTCTTGCCTTCGGGGTTTTGCGTTTTTCAGCTGTTATTTCGATGCTTATCGTGTATTGAAGCGATCGTTCGTGCGCAAATAAAAACGTCACTGGATATTGAGAGTGAAAAAACGATTGAAGAATCTACTATGTTTTTTCAGCTCCCGATGATGGAGCCCGCATCATGCGTATACAAAAAAGCGCAACTTTCCTATACATGTAGAGAAAGCAATCAATATAACCGAGCCCATATTTGCTCGACGTTGCGGCGTTACGGCTTAATCGAAATCCGATACCTGTTCGATAAGGTTTTCACTCTTTTCAGAAAATGTACGCACCCAGTCTGGTGCTAAACACCATCGAGCCGTCAGCCGAGGTTCTCTGAAGTGAAGTTGTTGACTTCGCTAATGCCGAGCAGGCGTCAGAGAGATCAAGCAATTCAACATGGAAATGTTTTATCTGAGGAAAAATTGTTGCACGTTAAGTTGGTAGGTACCTGACGAAGGAATAAATTCCTTCTGCGAACGGTCTTCGTTTCCAGTTCGCAGAATTACGTTCCAATTGAAACCTTTTCGTTTTTGAGGATTAGTCGGGCAATTGGAGGTATAAACGAGACAATAAATTACGGAAAGGTGAAAACTGGTGCGAGAGGCTTGTGAGGTTTTTCACCTTCGCGAGGAATTTCTCATGAACAGACGGAGAAAGGTCCTCAGTAACATTTAATTAAAGATCTCTTCTAAAGTGATTTACCGGTCTGGCCCTCTTTTACCAAGGTTGGTAAATAACCCTTTTTCTGTTCTCACACTTTTTTCAGCAACGAAAGCCCACGTCTCTTCTCGCGTTCCATGGTAAACTTGCAGGGCGCAGATAAAACAAAATTTTGCCCGATAGCGCTGACTTGTCCGCTGGAGTGTTTATCCAAGCATTTCGCCGAATTCGTGAAGTGGGGGACACATTGTTTTTAGCAACTGCCCTTCATAGTTGTGGGCTGCCTTCATGCCGACGCTCAATCGAGGTAAATAATAGGAATAAAAATAAATATAACTAATAAAATTTATCGACTTTTCTTTAATGATTGAATGTTCTCTAATGATGACTGTTCTCTGCGTACGAGCGATTTATATAGGTATTTAATACCTTTATGTGGTTGATTCCCAAATAACTGTCAATTTCTTGTCCCTGGGCAGTAACACTCTACTCAGACATGTTTGAATTTTTCCCAATTTTTTCCAGTAAATAATAGGTGTGTTCTGTTAGGTTACCATGAAATAAGAACGCTACCTGTTGGTTCAGAGGTGAAACCCAACGCAAACATACTAATTGGGTAACGCTCCATGGCTGTCCCAGCCCACGATTTTCTAACTTAAAAATTCCTGGAAATGTCCTATGACATGCTAGAAACAAAAAGGCGACTGTTTTGTGGTAAGAGATTGTGATGGAGTGTGTGATGAAGATTTCAGCTCAAAAACCCGCGCAGTGTGCTGTCAGTGATCTCACAAAGTCAGTTTTTCTTTTCTGTGTAACATCCGTGGACTTTTTAGAAAGAACGGTACACATTTCCCATGTCGGGATATTTTGATGGGAGTAGGGGAGAAAGGAGGTGGCAACCCTGGTCGACCGACTACCCCATCCCCTTTCCACTTCAAGCCAGTTGATTCGTGGCCTTGGATGAAGAAGGTGTGGTTCGCGTGACCGTCGGTTTTTGAGTGTAACATCCATGTGAGTATCTCATAATTTTTTCAATCAACTCTCCTCCTTCCCCCCTATAGAATATCAAAGTTCTCTGTCAACCTAACGTCCCATAACAATTTCATTCAGTAATCTTTCAATCCTGATTTATAATTAAGGAGCAAAGTTGAAATGCAACCCTTCACGCAGCTCGAGTCCATTTTCTTGATTCGAGGAGATGAGCAAGGAGTTGTAGAAATCAAAACATCATTTTCTCAAAAACTCAACTTACGAGGTTTTGCAGGTTCACTGGCGAAATCGTTATTCTGGTAGGGCGTTAATTTTACATGTAGCTAACAATTAGGTATGTACCTAGGTTTTTAGCAAAAGTTAATGACCAAGGTTTTTTTGAAAAAGGTAAAAATTTCGTTAAATATTATCCATTCCGTTATATATATACATTATATCACCGCAGTAATGGTCGATTCCACGGAGAGTGAGCTGCTGGAAAGGAACTGGATGCCTCGGACGGCTTTCCGAGGGAGGAAAGTTCTACGAGTTTCCATGTCTTACTTCCCTTCTTTTTGACTAGAATATTCATGAGGGGTCGTCGCAGGATTCTGCCCTGGCTTGGCGGCCTGTCTCCTCGAGCTTGTCTTCACCTTCGTCGGTATTAACTAATAGGTCAACCCCCGAGTCTGCAGACTTCTCAAGGCAGTTGATGATGGCATTTCGGGCGGCGGGATCATGACGTCGAGCCAACATTTCATCCATTTATATTGCTAACCGGCCGAAAGGCCCGAAAAGGATGGAAGTCAATCCAGACAAGTCTTGCTCTCTTTATACTTCATTCAAGATTTTCAAGAAAGTTGGTATTGTGGCAGTCGAAAAAGCAGATTAATTAGAAACTAGTTTTTGATTAGGAGTGTACATTGGACGCACAGGTGCGCATAGGTCTATAAGAAATTTAACGCTGAACCCAAAATTGTCCTCAAAAGTTGAAAAAAAAAACAGTTTTGAACCTGAGAAATGCGGGATTAAACAGAGCGAGGTTTTCTGAGAAAAACCTTTAAAAATCGAATTTTGGAAGCGAGTTGAGATAGAAAACTTGCGGTTGATGGCGTTGTGTTTCTTTTTCAGTCAAGTTTCACTCAAAATGCTTTTTCACCGATTTCGGGACACCCTGTGTATTTTCATTCTCAATAGACAACATAGGCCGGTGGAACTTGGTTTATCCGTCGATTTCATCGGTGAGTATGAATTCAATCAATGAAGGGGAATGAGAAATCTTGGCATGTGAAGCTCAAGCCGTCGCCTAATGTTATGTATGCATACACTGTTATCCCAACCCTAATCAGATATCCGTTCCATCATGGGCGGCAGTGCTCAAACGCACTGTGATCTCGGTTGATAAGCTATTATACCCATTCGCCAGTTGGAATTGTACACATCTAATCAATGATCAAGGGTGAGAGGGTGGAATACAGCTCGTGATCCACTTCCAAGCCAAGAAAACTACCTGGAACGAGGTACAGATGATACCGAAGCTTTCGATATGAAATCAGGGGGCTTATTCTGTAAGCTCGAAGCAATATGTCCTTAGGACATATTGCTTCAAATTTACAGAATAGCCCCCCTGTAATTCGTGGGCACAAAAATCCTTATAGGGATTCTTTCTCCCTTTGTTCATGTTCCGCTCTCACTCAGCCAGCTTGGATCTGATTTCCAAAATTCTTTCACTAGGATGTCGATAAAGTATGTCATACGTGCCACTTTTTTTCATGTTTTTAGGGGTAATATTGGTCGCACTGCAGCCAAAAATTTAGTATAAATCTCAGAAACATGGGGAAATATTTTTGAAAATTCTAAATTTTGTGGCTTACAACTTCTTTCCGACTTTTGGTTTTTAGTGCTATTTAGGCACATTTCTCTACAAATTTCCGATTTTTAAGGTGATGAAATGAGTTTCGGTTTTTAGAGTGAGTGAAATTTGTTGAGTATTTTTTCTGATTCCTGGCTTGGTTTGCTTTATTCGCCGAAAAGTCTTGCAAAAGCCATGGTCGCATTATTATTTCACAATTTGGAAGAATGGAAAGAACTTGAGTTATCAACACATCCTTAAAGATAAAACAGGAGGATTTTGCCTAACCAGGATTAGGCCTACGTCTTCTTGAGGATCCGGCAGTTCAGTTCTCTGTAGCAGGCATTTAACCTTAAACGCCAGCCCATAATTGCTGGTGCAGATGATGGGGATCCATCAGAAAATTGGGTGAGTCGACGTCAGTCCTCACATTCATCTTCAGGCCCTCTAAATGGAGATTGTTTAGAATTTAACAGCCTGTAGGAGAGCCCCTTCAGTGGCCAAGCGTTGCCAGGAGCAACCAACAAACATCTGTCTAAAATTGCAGATGTTCTCTTTGAGAGTTTAATTTCGAATTGGAAAAAAAGAGATTTTCGATTGTGATTAAAAGGTTTAATTGGAAGTACCTATTTTTGATTCAGTGCAGTTTGAGAGTAAAGTGAGTTATAGGCCAGAGACCTATAATTGGTGACCCCGAGTGCCTAAAAACATTCCGCCATGGCGAACGACGAAAATGAGCAAGCTGTGATCGTCGATTTGAAGTTTCCTCCGTTCTGGATGGAAAGACCTGACGTCTGGTTCCGGCAGATCGAAGCTCAATTCAAAATAAAAAACATAAGGACGGAAAATCGTAAGTTCGATCACTTAATCTCGCAACTCGATCGTAAATTTGTCGCAGATATTTTTGACATCCTCGATACCGCGAGCGATACGAAATATTCTCTCGCTAAAGAACGTCTGCTTAGCCTTTATAAGGAGAGCGACGATGCGCAAATAAAACGTTTACTTGATGGTCTTGAACTAGGTGATCAACGCCCTAGTCAATTGCTCAGAAAAATGACATCTCTCGCAGGTACTGATATATCGAATAAGGTACTTCGTACATTGTGGTTGGATAAGCTACCAGTTACGATAAAAAATATTTTGGTCGTTTCTGAAGAAAACCTCGAAAAATTGGCACTGATGGCAGATAAAATCACCGATATGAATCCTCGCCGTGACGTGTACAACATCGCAAACGACGATGTTGGTGCAGCAGCTGCTTCGCCCCAATCAAGCACTGAAGATTTGATTCGGGAGATGTACGCTAAAATCCAGTCGCTAGAAATTCAGGTTTCATCCCTTCGGCAGTCTAGAAGCCGCCGTTCAAGCCCTGATGATCATTATGACCGACGTGGTCGTAGCCAAAATCGATATCGTTATCGTAGTCCTAGCCGATCTCGGAATCGTAGCCGTGGCCGATTCAACCCTGATGGGAAATTCTGCTTTTCGCATTTCCGATTTGGTAATCGTTGCCGCCCGGAAAAATGTCAACCACCATGCGAGTGGAAAAACGGTGAGTCGGGAAACGCCCGGCCGCCGCAGAATTAGCGGCTCATTCTGCTGCGGAAAATTCTCCTAGATGTCGCAAATCTCGTCTATTTTTAGTAGATAAAACGTCGGGTTTGCAATTCTTAGTCGATAGTGGAGCAGATGTCTCTATTTTACCTGCCCAGAAAAATCGTGGTAATGTCATTGCAGATTTCAAGTTATTTGCCGCCAATGGAAGCGAAATCCGCACATATGGTGTATGTGTGAAAAACATCGACCTTGGACTACGACGAGAATTCAGATGGCCGTTCGTCATAGCCGATGTTGACAAAGGAATTTTGGGTGCAGATTTTTTACAGCATTTCAATTTGCTGATTGACCTCAAAAGAAAGCGACTCATCGATGGAAATACAAACCTGGGAGTGAATGGAGGAATTATTTCTGTAAATGGCCTAAATTCGATAAGTACCGTTTCGAAAACACATCGTTTTGCTGACTTACTAAATTTATACCCTAATTTGACAAAACCCAGTCTAATTCCTTCTGACGTAAAACACGATGTCGTCCACCAGATCTTAACTAAAGGACAACCTGTTTTTTGCCGTCCGAGACCACTTGCTTCGGACAAATTGAAGATAGCCAAAGATGAATTCCAATTTATGCTGAATCATGGTATCATTCGACCATCAAAATCCCAGTGGTCTAGTCCTCTTCACCTAGCCACATACTAAGATGGTACATTGCGCCCGTGCGGAGACTTCCGTCGCCTCAATGACCAAACCGTTCCAGATCGCTATCCAATACCTCGGATTGAAGATTTCCAGCATATCCTTCACGGGAAAAAGATTTTTTCGAAAATTGACCTCTTCAAGGCTTATTTTCAGATACCCGTCGCCGAAGAGGATAAGCAAAAAACTGCCATCACGACTCCATTTGGCATGTACGAATTTAACGTTATGCCATTTGGGCTCCGAAACGCCCCAAGCACGTTCCAAAGATTCATGAACGAGGTCCTCAATGATTTGAATTTTGTTTTCCCATACCTGGATGACATTTTAGTAGCATCAGAGTCTGAAGAAGAGCACCTGAAACATTTGAAAATTGTCTTCGATCGTCTTGACAAGTACGGACTCCGAATCAATGTCGGAAAATCGGAATTCGGTCATGAAGAAATCCAATTTCTCGGATATCTTGTCACTTGTAATGGTTCTAAACCACTACCTGACAAGGTTCAAGCAATCCTGGAATACAAATTACCAGAGACGATTGCTGGTTTACGAAGATTCCTCGGTATGCTAAATTTTTACAGAAAGTACATACCTGAAGCCTCAAAAACTCAAGCTCTGTTACACGAGTTCATAAAAGACTCTCGAAAAAAAGATACCCGACCAGTTCCATGGACTCCTGAATCGATCATCTGCTGTTCTTGCGTTATTCTCCTCCTGTTGCTGAATAACATTTTTAAAAACGATTAATCGACGGTGTAGAATCAACACTGCCCAATCTATCAAAAGCTTCGTAGCTATCAATGATCTACAGTTATGATAAACTTTTTTCCCGGAAAGAAAATTATAGTTCTCGGTGAAAAAAGGACATTTCGAAGGATAGCAGTTTTTCCGACGGCTAACCCTACCCCATTCCTGACAGATGCCGGATCGGCGGCAAACGTTCAGCGTGAAAAAAACTCAATATGCAACGGCCGGCTATCAGGTATTTTTGCGAAAAAACTGACACAGCCGTCTGATAGGCGTCTAGGTGATATCCAAACGAAGTTCGATCCCCCTGAGACAGTGTTGGCCTTTTTTATTTCAACAAGGCTTTCCTCTCTCTTTCGCTAACCTACCCCTTCAACCTTGTTCTGCCGTTTCACCCCATTTTTCCCCCGTACGAGGGTGCAGCCCTAAGCCAGCACTGGCAGAGCACGGAGTCAGCAGACCATCGTTCGAAGAGACAGTTAGCTCTTTCCCAAGTAGTTGGGATTGTCCTCGTTTTATTTGTTCTTCGGGTTGTCACTCGGCTTGGGCCATTCGAGCGGAGTTGCGGTGGTCGGGGGTTGAACCTTCGCCCAGGGTTTCCCTCTTCTGGGTCCAACACTTCCTCACTCAAATAACAGTATTTCATTGACTTCGAGGTTGTCGGCTTCATTTTCTTTTTCTCCTACCCATTCGCTGTGCTCGAGCATCTTCCTTCTACCTACCTGAAGTCATCAAGCTCAGCTTGAGAGCTTCCTGGGCCAAATCGATTGGTCCAGGTTCTCCGGCGATGCGTTTCTATCCGTAAAAACCCTAATCAAGCCCAACCTTTTACCGATCAAAAAATGAACCAACTGAAACTGGCCTATCCGGTATGGAAAGAGTGCTTTTAAATTTGTTCACCGCTACATCCGTCTGACACCATTGTGGCTAGGACCAAAACGGAAAATATTTTGCTGGGACAGGAAAACAGGTAAATTTGTTGGGATTAAGAAAAAATACATCAACATTCGCGAGGCTTTTACTTCCATATTTACAGAGTAAATTGAAGTATTGGGATCGTCCTAAAATCGAGAATCGGAGCTTCAGAAAAAACTTTTTCTCATTCACATTTACTCAGAATCACTTCCTGAACAAGACTTGTGTCTGTGTGTCCGTGTGTCCGTTAGTCCGTCAGTCCGTCCGTGGTCATTTACAAAAATGACCATATTTCCCTCAATTCTCAACCTTTTTTTAAATTTCTTGAACTGAAATGTTTGTCTCGGCAAGACCTAACACCCTGTTTAATCGGAATTTGGATACCTCACAGTACTTCCGATATATTTGCATTTTTAGTTTTTTCTATTTTATTTTTTTTTTCGGCCACAAAAATGAACCGATTTGAGCGTTCTTGGTCTTAAAATCTTTGTTTTACCTTGCAGAATATGTGGATATAATGTGGTGTACCGATAATGTGGCGTACTTTTATTTTGGGCGAATTTTAAAATTTGAATAGTGAATTTTTTGATATTTTTGACCTAAACACCCTTAAAAGCAGTCAAAATATGATCAAATTGTGTCACAATTTTACGTTTCAAAATATGGAAGCATTGTGTGTTATCTACGCACCACTGGTTTTAACTAGATATAGATGATTAATAACAAACATTGATGCGATGCGCAAAAGTGAACATATCTATAGCGTCTGTACTTCGTGTCGGTCTTTCGTGCGATACGGGCTAAACACAAACCAAAGTAAACGCGGTCATTTCCCGTCAAAGTATAAATTACACTGCAGTAATTGTACTATAATCACCTCCAATCTCCAGACTCAAACCGTGCAGCCCATAGGCGCCATAAAACCGTGCACTCAAACTGCGCCATAAAAATTCTACCGGAGTCAAGCTGTTTCTTGGAATGAAAGGTGAAGTATTTCTCAGTCTTCATTTCAGGGTAAATATCTGAAGTGAATTTTCCAGTATCTCTCGAGTTGCTCAGGGAAGCTGCATGACAAACTTTGATGATCTATTCCCTTGCAACGAGAACCACTCCATTCAATCAACCGTCAATTTCTACCTACTATATCCTTTTACTGTTCCCCCATCGGGATCGCTCTTCGTTGTTATAGTGATTTCGCAGAACATCTCAATTTTTTTATCATTAATCTCGCATATTAAGTCCTGGAACCTCGCATCATTCATATGTTCGAAGTATCGCCTACCTACAATCGGTTCCTTTCAATTCTGCGAATTTGGAGAACGATAATATATCTATTATTATATCCTATCGCAGACAATTCCATGAAATCCAAAATCGAAGGATGGGAAACTGCGAAGCTAATTTGAGTTGTACTATTACAGCTTCGGCGACTTCGACTTGACTAGCAAGTTGCCGAGCCTCGATTTTTTTCGAATCGAAAAAGTTCAGAAAGCCATTCCGCAGCGATAGATATTTTCAGCAACGAAAATTTTCCTTTCGAACTTCATTTCACTCCAGAGCTAAACGGCCCCCCATAATTCTACCTTAACGACTCTAAACGATATTGTCTCCAACAGTTGTAGCTAAAAGTTAGGCCATTGACAGGACTAGGTGCTGGAAACTGAAGGGAGTGGGGGGAGGCCACCCCCGCACGGAAAAGTTCATCTCTTTCGCGGTGAAAGTGTCGTAAGGCTGTTTCCTCTGCAACGCCGCACAGTCACAGTCCTGCGAAACTTTTAATTACCCACCGAAAGGGACTTCTTCATTTCGCAACTGTAACTCCTTACCTTCTCCTTCTTACCAGCCTCCTGTAAACCAGAAAAGCTTGACCCGAGTTTGCTGCGCGACCGAGTTTTCGCGGCTTCTGAATTGAAACCGATGCGTAGCTTACGATTTTGTGGTGAATCCTACGTGGGGGAGGGGGGGATTTTTCCATCCCCCCCACCTACAATTGGAAGAAATTTCAAAATTTGACCTGCGTTGCTTCTTTAGCAAAATCGAGCATGAGTTCCAGGGATATCTGGAACGTATGCCGCTAGTCAGGGGCGGCTACTGGCAGGACCATCTGCACACCCTGGCCAAAACGAGCAAGAAAAATGCTGCTAAGTAGATTAGTGACATGGGTGCATTCTTTGTCTGGGTATCACAGAAAATAAAGTTAGAATAGTAGGAATAGGTAGCTTTATCATGATATTATAGCAAATAGATTCAACGCGTTGGATCCGGTCCCTCTCCACTCAAAAGGGTGAGGCAATGAGTAGCCGTGTGTTACAGTACGTAAGTACTGTGAGACTAGAGCGACATGTCCTGAATAGTTCCTCCTTGAGGGCGGCAGGGCACGCCCGGGACAACTTCGATTATCGGGCGAAAAGCCAACGCCTGGAACGGCGGTTTACTTTACTTTACTTTTTTTACTAATTTGGTCAAAATTGCTAATAATAGCTAAAATGCTAAAATAGCTAATTTTTGTCCATATTACAAATTTTTGTCAAAATTACTAATTTTCGTCAAAATTACTCATTTTTGTCAAAATTGCAAATTTTTGTCAAAATTACTAATTTTTGTCAAAATTACTAATTTTTGTCAAAATTACTAACTTTTGTCAAAATTACTAATTTTTGTCAAAATTACTAATTTTTGTCAAAATTACTAATTTTTGTCAAAATTGCTAATTTATGTCAAAATTGCTAATTTTTGTCAAAATTGCTAATTTTTGTCAAAATTAATAATTTTTGTCAAAATTAATAATTTTTGTCAAAATTACTAATTTTTGTCAAAATTACTAATTTTTGTCCGAATTACTAATTTTTGTAAAAATTACTAATTTTTGCCAAAATTTACTAATTTTTGTCAAAATTACTAATTTTTGTCAAAATTACTAAGTTTTGTCAAAATTACTAATTTTTGTCAAAATTACTAATTTTTGTCAAAATTACTAATTTTCGCCAAAATTACTAATTTTCGTCAAAGTTACTAATTTTTGTCAAAGTTACTAAAATTTTTCGAAATTGCTAATTTTTGTCAAAATTACTAATTTTTGTCAAAATTACTAATTTTTGTCCGAATTACTAATTTTTGTCCGAATTACTAATTTTTGTCCGAATTACTAATTTTTGTCCGAATTACTAATTCTTGTCCGAATTACTAATTCTTGTCCGAATCACTAATTTTTTTCCGAATTACTAATTTTTGTCCAAATTACTAATTTTTGTCCAAATTACTAATTTTTTTCAGAATTACTAATTTTTTTCAGAATTACTAATTTTTGTCAGAATTACTAATTTTTGTCAGAATTACTAATTTTTGTCAGAATTACTAATTTTTGTCAGAATTACTAATTTTTGTCAGAATTACTAATTTTTGTCAGAATTACTAATTTTTGTCAGAATTACTAATTTTTGTCAGAATTACTAATTTTTGTCAGAATTACTAATTTTTGTCAGAATTACTAATTTTTGTAAAAATTACTAATTTTTGTAAAAATTAATAATTTTTGTAAAAATTACTAATTTTTGTCAGAATTACTAATTTTTGTCAGAATTACTAATTTTTGTCAAAATTACCAGTTTTTGTCAAAAGTACCAATTTTTGTCAAAATTACTAATTTTTGTCCAAACTACTAATTTTTGTAAAAATTGTTAATTTTGTCAAAATTGCTAATTTTTGTCAAAATTGCTGATTTTTGTCAAAATTACTAATTTTTGTCAAAATTACTAATTTTTGTCAAAATTACTAATATTTGTCAAAATTACTAATTTTTGTCAAAATTACTAATTTTTGTCCAAATTACTAATATTTGTGAAAATTACTAATTTTTGTCAAAATTCATACCTACCCACAGATAGAGAAAATTCCAAAATGTGGGCAGTTTTCTCCTGCTGAAAAGGCTAATCGTTTATGACATTGTTCTGTTACCATTATTACATCCAAGAAGTCTCGCTAGCCAAGCCCAGCTCTCAGCGGAGCAGACGGTCGGACCAGGAATGTTAATTGTAGGTACATACCAAATTTTAAAACCAATATTGTTCTTCATTCCGCCATAGCATGTATTGCGTACTTTAACATAAATTCAAACGCTTAATAATGAAAAAAGTTCCCGTTTGCAAAACTCGCCAGTTGCATTCCACGCTTCCCTCCCACATGGCGGGTAGGTACCTGCTGGAAGAAAAACCAACTCGTGAAGTTTGTATTTATTATCGGCTGACAGCAGTCGTTTGAACGCTGTACGCCCCCCGTGTAAACAACGAGCACTTCGCGGGCGGCCTTTTTTCTACCTCAGTGGCCCAATAACAATTCATCACTGACGGGTTGAAGCCGTGACGGGTTGAAGGAAGGCGGAGGAAGGAAGACGATTTTCCCAACTTGTCCGGGCCTTGAGATGTAGTTTAACTTGAGAATTTAGAATGGAGAGGAGGCCTCGGCTGCCAAGACCGAGTTGAAAACGCTGTGGTTTTTCAAACAAAAATTTTTCTTCCTCTCGTTCAATAGTAACGGGAATAACTATTAATCCTTGCAAAAAAAATTTAGCAGTCACGTACACAGTTTCATTTCGTTCATTTTTACTTTCATATTTACAGAGCAAATGGAAGTATTGGAATCGTACTAAAATCGAGAATCGGAACGGAGCTTCAGAAAAAAACTTTTTCTTATACGTGTATAAGAGTGTGTACATTTACACAGAATCACTTCCTGAACCAGTGGTGCGTAGATAACACACAATACGTCCATATTTTGAAACGTAAAAGTGTGACACAATTTGATCATATTTTGACTGATTTTGAGGGTGTTTAGGTCAAAAATATCAAAAAACTCACTATGCAAATTTTAAAATCTGCCCAAAATGGAAAAACGCCACAATTTCGGAATATAAAGAATATCCACATATTCTGCAAGGTAAAATCAGTATTTTAAGAGCAAGAACGCTCAAATCGGTTCATTTTCGTGGCCGGAAAAAAAATAGAAAACACTATAAATGCAAATATATCGGAGGTACTGTGCGTTATCCAAATTTCGATTAAACAGGGTGTTAGGTCTTGCCGAGGCAAACATTTCAGTTCAAGAAATTTGAAAAAAGGTTGAGAAATGAGGGAGTTATGGCCATTTTTGTAAATGACCACAGACGGACAGACGGACAGACGGACACACAGACCCACAGACACTTGTTCAGGAAGTGATTCTGAGTAAATGTGTATAAGAAAAAGTTTTTTCTGAAGCTCCGTTCCGATTCTCGATTTTAGGACGATCACAATACTTCCATTTACTCTGTAAATATGGAAGTAAAATGGCCATAACTCCCTCATTTCTCAACCTTTTTTCAAATTTCTTGAACAGAAATGTTTGTCTCGGCAAGACCTAACGCCCTGTTTAATCGGAATTTGGATACCTCGCAGTACTTCCGATATATTTGCATTTTTAGTTTTTTCTATTTTATTTTTTTTTTGGCCACAAAAATAAACCGATTTGAGCGTTCTTGGTCTTAAAATCTTTGTTTTACCTTGCAGAATATGTGGATATTTTCTATACTCCGATAATGTGGCGAACTTTTATTTTGGGCGAATTTTAAACTTTCAATAGTGAATTTTTTGATATTTTTGACCTAAACACCCTTAAAAGCAGTCAAAATATGATCAAATTGTGTCACACTTTTACGTTTCAAAATATGGAAGTATTGTGTGTTATCTACGCACCACTGGTTTATCCATATTATGCACACAGATAGATGAGAAGTTACGTGTTTCTGCGTCAACGATTGTGAATTTTCTCATTATGCCATTTTTGGACATATGCCCTTTGTGCTTTAAGGTATCGACATCAAAACTTAGGACCCAAAACATTTTTGAGCCGAATAATAGGTATAATCTTCGATCCGAAAAACTCGGCGGAGCTGTTGAATTTCGACGAACCTACGGCGGTATTCCATAGCACCTGTATTCTATTACGTTTATCTCAAGCGGGGATCGTGCGGATTAATATACAAAACTGAAGCAACTCGTTCGTGATCAATTTCAAGATAGGGCCTCGAGAGAGCAACTGGATCGAGCCAACTCCGCCAAAGGTCGCCTTGGGGATGATCCGCATGGGGCGGCAAAAAAGGCGAAGCGGCGATCGGGCTGAAGGGCGGAGGCGCTAAAAGCTCGGGTTGAAAGCGTCGTCAGGTAGTTTCGGTCTGTGGATAAAAGAGCTTCTCCGTCTCTTCCTCTCTTTTCAAACTACCCTCGGCCTGAGGGTCGGAGGGAAAGCTTATTAGCTGACCGCAGCACATTAGCCGCCCGGGTGGCGGTGGCCTGTGCAACCTTAGACTTAGGGCCCTCATCGCGACCCTTTAACCTCGCCGTGCTGCTGAGCAACAATTAGCCCAAACAATGGCGTTATTATTGGCCTCGGTGTCCCCTCAAAGGTCCCATTAGGTAGGTGCTTGGTTTCTACAGGGCGTTATGCAAAATGGCCGGTTTAATTAACTGAATTCCTTGATTTGACCGAATCAGGGTAGTAAGCAAGTAGTGGAAAACTACCGATCGAGCAACAGGAAGGAAGATTTGTTTCTATTGGGAATCTTTGCTCCGAAGTTACTTAGCCCTTTAGTTACTTAAGTCCTTAATATCAATTGTCAGTCATCCAAAAACTGATAGCTAATCTCTTGGCTACAAATTTCTCGGAGACACAGCCTATGCGCATCCACCTAAAAACCACTCAGTCAACTTAGAGACTAAAGTCAACTCCGAGATCAAAGTCAACTTCGAGATCAAACTCAACTTCGAGATCAAAGTCAACTTCGAGTTCAAACTCGATTTCGAGTTCAAAATCAACTTCGAGTTCTAAGTCAACTTCGAGATCAAACTCAACTTCGAGATCAAACTCAACATCGAGTTCAAACACGACTTCGAGATCAAAGTCAACTTCGAGATCAAACTCAACTTCGAGATCAAAGTCAACTTCGAGACCAAAGTTAACTTCGAGACCAAAGTTAACTTCGAGTTCAAACTCAACTTCGAGATTAAAGTCAACTTCGAGATCAAAGTCAACTTCGAGTTCAAACTCAACTTCGAGATTAAAGTCAACTTCGAGATCGAAGTCAACTTCGAGATCAAAGTCAACTTCGAGATCAAAGTCAACTTCAAGATCAAAGTCAACTTCGAGATCAAAGTCAACTTCGAGATCAAAGTAAACTTCGAGTTCAAACTCAACTTCGAGATTAAAGTCAACTTCGAGATCGAAGTCAACTTCGAGATCAAAGTCAACTTCGAGATCAAAGTCAACTTCGAGATCAAAGTCAACTTCGAGATCAAAGTCAACTTCGAGATCAAAGTCAACTTCGAGATCAAAGTCAACTTCGAGATCAAAGTAAACTTCGAGTTCAAACTCAACTTCGAGATTAAAGTCAACTTCGAGATCGAAGTCAACTTCGAGATCGAAGTCAACTTCGAGATCAAAGTCAACTTCGAGATCAAAGTCAACTTCGAGGTCAAAATCATCTTCGAGATCAAAGTCAACTTCGAGATCAAAATCAACTTCGAGATCAAAGTCAACTTCGAGATCAAAGTCAACTTCGAGATCAAAGTAAACTTCGAGTTCAAACTCAACTTCGAGATCAAAGTCAACTTCGAGATCAAAGTCAACTTCGAGATCAAAGTCAACTTCGAGTTCAAAGTCGACTTCGAGTTTCATAGCGTCCCGTTTTTGAATTTTGGATATCTGGTCACCTTAGGTATACGTCAAGCTGATTTCCCACCTGGTCGAGATCGACGTGATTATCATTTTGAACCTCCTTGACCATTGGATTGTTATCAAAGGGCCAATCGCAAGTCGAAGCAGAAAACCGCGGGATTAGTTCGACAAAACCGCTAAACCGACCTTGTAATGGGGAAATGGGTCATCGACCCTTCTGACCTAACCTCAGCTATCTCCGGCGGCTGTAGGCACTGGTCTGAGGATGTTGTTAACTGTTTAAAAACAAAGGAGGAGAAAACGAAAGCTGACCCTGTTTTCCATAACTGTCGTAGGTACATGATAATAATATTAGCGAGAAAACATTCGAGAGAAAACGTTACGGGTTGTAATCTGTTTTTAATCTCTATCTTCTTTAGTCTGGACTATTCCTAAAAAGTAGGTCAAATATTTTCTTTATGGCTTTTGATAATCTGTAGCGAAACGAGATTCCGTTTTAGAGTTCCTGGTTAAAAAACCAATCTTTTGACCTCTGATTCATAAGGTCGTGTACCTCAGATTTTCGTACCTATATTAAGGGGCTTTTTAACGGTATCCTTATGTCCATAATTATGGTGCTCATGGCTATTTTACTGAGAAAATGTCAAAAACACGAAAAAAATGTTCAAAGCGAAAAATTGATGAGATTGTACGTATATGGTATACTACGTACGCAATACGGTACATTACGAAGATTACTTAGGGCTTACTCCAGGAATGTGATTGTAAGAATGTGCAGGTGACTTGCGCACGCGCAGTGTAAGGTTTGTAGGTACCATTGCTGGGAAATTGAGAATTTTCAAGTTACATTGAGAAATTTTCGAATTGAACTGAGAATTTTCAAATTGGGCATCTTCCCAATTAATTAAAGAATTTTCCGAATTATTTGGAGAATTTTTCTAATCGGATTGAGAATTTGCGTTATCATATTAAGAATCTTCCTAATCGAATTGAGAATTTTCCAAACCAAATTGGCTCGAGAAATGCTCATTTTGATTTGGAAAATTCTCCAATTGATTTTTGGATTCAATTTGATGTAGGAAATTTCCAAATTGATTTGGAAAATTCTCAACAGGAGTTGAAATAAATTATAAATATAAATCAACATTGAATTATACAATTTTAACACGACTAGCTTATGTATTTAGCAAAAAATTTTTATTTAGTGAATTTTTTTATGAAATTGAAAACTATGGGAGAAATCTTTGTTTTTGTAAATTGATCAAAAACTTATTTTGCATTTTTCTCATTATGCCATTTTTGAACACATCCCTTTGGTGCATTAAGATATCGAAGTGCAGCTATTAATTAAGCGATAATTATTTAATGCAGCGGCATTTTTCGTTGTCCCCGTTGTTCAAGCAATCGGTATGGCCTTTCTGAATCATGATGGTTATGGTTGATGCCAGCCTTGGAGAATACCATTTCTGATACCATCTGCACTTTTGGGTTCCTCGGTCCCATCCCCTCCGCTCCCTCCATAGCCCCCGTCCTCCCCCTATCTACCAGTGTCTCTGACAAGGAGAGAGTTATAGGGGAGACGGTTGCACGGCTTCAGGTCCCCAGCTCCTGCAGTCGGTGTTCGACAGACCTGACCGGCAACATGGATAATTACGGATTCAACTTGGACCCTGCCTCACTCGGAAGAACCGGTGAGTCACAATTCGATGGCAATTTCATATGAATTTTGAAACTAGTTCTATCGATCATCGATCTGCTTCTAAACATTTAATATGATATTTATTTTATGATATTTATGACTAGGGATGGGATCAGTAGGTATCCTATTTGTTTACATATTCTTTTCTGGGCAATGCACTGATGTTTTTCAAGTAGGCGCGTTCATATTGGCATTTTTGAACCGTTTAAGCCCACTTTCATTTCACATATTTTGACATATTCCGCTATAAATCCATATTTACAAATATTTAATCTAATAAAACGCATATTTTTTTAATTTTTGGTAGAAAACGGTGTAGAAATTCAAAACTGGTTCAGTAGGACTCCCTAAAATCGGCAAAAAACGTGAGACAGGAGAAATCGCATCAAGAAATTCGAGCCGAACCGATTTAAAAACATGAATTTTCCGGGAAACCTAAAATTCCACGGTAAATCAAGCGAGAACTCCGGGAAAAATACTCTAAAAATTCTAAACCCACGACATCACCTTCGAAATTGAGTTTTTGTGTTTTTTCGAAAATGGACCATACTGATGCCGATTTTGGAAAAAATGTTTATTGAAGATTTGTGTTCTAGACCCTCTGAAACGTTAGTTAAGAAAACGTTAGACAGTTAGTTTTCAATGTAGAACTTGATTTTGCTCCTTTCAACACAATATTGACGCAGGAGATCAAACAGGTCTATTTTCGTTGGCCGGCCTTGAATGTGAAGGTGAAAAGTTACTAAACAAAGGATTGTAACTTCCATTCCATATCGCCTCCCCTTTATTGCTTATTGAACTTTCTTCTCCAGTTGCGACTCAGACTGTCTACATAATGCTGTTTGTGAGGTTTCGTACTTTTTCGAAGTAGACACTAACCCCTCTTTATTATATTTCGCCAGTACAAAAACGTGTTTGTCCCTTTACAGAACCCAAAAGGTGTTATTTTTTTCTGTTCCCTTTGACTAGTCGAAGGGCGCTCTCGTCGGAAAGGGAAAAGGCTGTTACAGCGACAAACAAACCATAGTATACACTAGTGGGTTTCCTACTGAGGAAGGAAGTTCACTCTCAAACTTGTCATGCGTTGTTTCCCCATGAATCTCACTCAGTTCAAAATCAGAACGAATTATTCATAAAAAGCCAAGAGACGATTCACAATTGCGATCTTCAGAAAATGATAATATTCCAAGCTAAATTTTCCCCCCATTATTATTATTTTATTTTTTTAACTCGAATATGTTTTCATGGGGAATTTAACCCCATATTTAGAATAGATGTGTGTCCTTCAGTGACCAAACACAAAAAGTGCCGTATCTCCCTAAATTCTCCACCTTTTTTTCAAATTTCTTGAACTTGAAGGTTTGTCTTGGCAAGGCTCACATCCTTCCAAAACGGAATTTGGATTACTCACAGTACTTCAAATATATTAGCACTTATAATAGTTTTTTCTTTGATTTTTTTCTGTCCACAAAAATGAACCGATTTGCCGTGGTTGTTTCACCTTGTACTTGGTAATTTTTCCAAACCAGTAACTTACCCTATTTTTATTTGACAATTTTAAAATTTGTTCGTTGACATTTTTTTTGCGAATCAATCGTTCGACTTGGTAACGACAATATTCGTAGATAATTCTACTCACCTATTTCCTGTCTCAAAAACCTGCTGGCTACTTCTACAGCATTTCCCAATGCCTAATTGATGGGATGTGCTTGCCTACTTAATTATGATAATCATTTACCGTAATTATGATAATCTAATGTGTGATAATCTTAATATGATAATGATATGTGTGTTATTATAAAACGCCAGCTGAATAAATGTTAATTGATATAATAAATGTTCATTATAAATAATAAATGTTATTATGAAAAGGCTGCCAACGATTTTAAACTGAATCATTGGCATTTGCACTGCAAGGGTTGCGCTTGAGTTAGCCAATAACTTCGGTTTCGTGCACTGAACGAGGCCACAGAATCTGTGTCATCTGATGGCGTTCACTTGCTTTGATCTCTCCCAGCGCTTTCAGCCACATGGTCCTCTTCAGCAGCGGTTTCTTGCCATACGCAAGAAGACAATACGTCGATACCTATGGTGGATGATCGACCCTTGAGGATTTGTAGTCGTAGGATCAGGGATAGGGTCACCAGTAAAACGCAGTCTCCTGTGCCTTAGGTTTTACTGGTGACCCTATCCCTGATCCTACGACGACGTCGATACCATTAAGCACAAAGAGCATATGACATATTATGTCCAAAAATGGTATAACGAGAAAAATGCAAAATAAGTTTTTGATCAATTTACAAGAATAAAGATTTCTCCCATAGTTTTCATTCCATAAAGAAATTTGCTAAATAAAAAATGTTTGTCTGGCCAAGATCTACAACCTCGTTTAATCAGAGCTTTGGTAGCACTCAACACTTCCAAGATAAATATTTCAAGATAAATATATAAGCTCTTTAAATATTTGTCGTTTTTCTATTTTATCGTTTTTTTGCCCCAAAGATAGATAAAAGGATCATGATTCTTGGAGCGATCGATTGGTCCTGATGAGTAGATTGTTTCGGCACCGAAATCCCAAAATTAATATTTTGGGACATATCGACGGCGAAGTGGTGAGACCTCGTATCTCCATTTTGTTAAGACCGCCACTATTCCTATGGTACCCTATGTAACCACATTGAATTTCCATGACATCTCTAATGTGCACGTGCACGTACGAAATTGGAGATACGAGATCTCACCACTTCGCCGTCGATATGCCCTTTGTGCTTCAAGGTACCGACGTCTTTCGTCATAAGACGGAAGTCAGTCTCATTACAATCGTCAGGGAAAATAGTTGTCTTGAATTAGGGAGCAGGGGCAAGAAAGATTTATTGATGTTTACACCTACTTCAACAAGATTTTGATGCCATTCAAGCTACCGAAAAAGGCGTGCGCCCGGCGTACGACTTGTGAAGACAAGGACCACTCGCTTTAGGCTTCGACTCAGCAGATTGAAGTCCAGTTTATTGACGTCTGACTTGTTTCAGCAATTCTCAACCGGTTTGGCCGTCATTCGCGTGATGAAATGTTTTTTTTTCCTCTTTCGTATAGCAGGTACCTTTCAAAACTCGTTTACAAAAACCAGTTGACAAGCCGCTGGTTAAACATTGTATGGAGTAACTCCATCCACGTGTGATTAGGTGGACGCGTGTTACGAATCTATTTTGGCGAGGAATAGTTCGATTAGAGCTGCTGCAAAGATTGACATACGAAGACCTGAAGTTTAACTGAAAGTTTGGTTATCAGCTGCTCAAACAACAGCTGAAAGACGATATAAGATATTTTCTTTAAATATGAGAAAATCCAAAAGTCATCGCAGTCTACCCTTCGAGCAGCCCCTATAACTTCTGAACGAAGAAAGTCACCGATCTGTCAATGGTTTCATTTGATTCAGCATAAAAAAACTATCAAATGAAACTTTTTTACTTGCAAGTCAGAAAAGATTTTGGAAAAACACAATTTTTTCAAGATTTTAATAATTTTTCCAGAGGGCTTGGCCAAAGAGTTGGGGCTGTCCGAAACAAGGTTGATTTGCCACCCGTTTTGAGAAAAAGTGTCGGGCGGATTTTTACTTCCATATTTGCAGAGTAAATGGAAGTATTGGAATCGTCCTAAAATTGAAATTGGACAGGAGCTTCAGAAAAAACTTATGTATAAGTTTCTTATGTATACACTGTTTGAAACACATTAATCTGGCACTATTTCCAACAGAGCAAATCAAAATTCGGTTCACAATTTATTCATACCTATTTTCAAGCAAAATATGACTAACTTATGAACCTTTTTTCAAATTTCTTGAACTGAAATGTTTGTCTCGGCAAGACCAAACTTCCTGTTTAATCGAAATTAGGATAACTCACAGTACTTTCGATATATTTGAACTTTAGTGTTTTCGATTTTATTTTTTCCGGCCACAAAAATGAACCGATTTGAGCGTTCTTGGTCTTAAAATCTTTGTTTTACCTTGCAGAATATGTGGATATTTTTTATATTCCGATAAATTAGCGTATTATGATTTTGGGCGAATTTTAAAATTTAAATAGTGAATTTTTTGATATTTTCGACCTAAACACCCTTAAAAGCAGTCAAAATATGATCAAATTGTGTCACAATTTTACTTTTCAAATTATGGAAGTATTGTGTGTTATCTAAGCACCGCTGGTTTTTATTGCTGATTCGGATTCTACACCCTTTGAAAGGCAAACCATGAAAGGTAAAAACCATAAAAATGTCATGGTGGGTTAGAAATTTTTTTTCTTGGGCGATTACAATGGTTTATTATTAAATAATAAACCGAAAATTATCTTGAAAAAATAATGTACCAAAAATCAAATACCTAGGCTAGGAAACTCACCTAATAATAATCATGGCGAAATGAGGAAAGTCCGCTAAATAGCGAGCCTCGCTAGCAGCTGACGAATTTCTCGAAAAAATCAAGTGGATGCCTGCCTGCTATAGGTTCGCCATGAAAATGAGTTTGTATTTTCTTGCACCGGCATGGAAAATACCTCGAATATTGCTACAGTGATGGCACCCCGCTCGAGAGGTATCGCATAGACGCAGAGAGTAATCAGATTAAGAGAACCGCGGTGGTGAAGGACCTCATCGCGTACATCTAACGCTCGTACTATAATAAAATCGATTTAGGAGAGCCCATTCGGGCGTTATACACTGAGAAAAAAAATAGGGCAAAAGTCGGTTGCGGGAATGCGGTTAATGGCTAGCAACCGCATTGCAACTTGGTTAATGTCAAAAGTCGGTTAATACAAATGCCGCCCCCGGAGTTGGTTAATGTAGGGCCGCCCCCAGCCAAAGTCGGTTAATACAAAAGTCGGTTAATTTACGTGAATGCGGTTAATGGCTAGCAACCGCCTAATAGTCGGTTAAACCCTAAGAAAAGTCGGTAAAACCTGCATTGCATCTAATCGGTTAAAGCAGTACATTAGCCGTATATTTAGTCGGTTGTAGTCCTACATTGACCGCATGCCTAATCGGTCATGGTACTTCATTGACCGTATGCGTAGTCGGTTATAGTTCTACTTTAACCGCATGCCTAGTCGGTCATGGTACTTCATTGACCGCATACCTATTCGGTTATATTCGTACATTTTTTTTTTTTTTTTTTTTCTGTTATATTCGTACATTGACCGCATGCCTAATCGGTCATGGTACTTCATTGACCGTACGCGTAGTCGGTCACTGTACTACATTGACCGCATTCCACAGTGGAGTACATCAACCGACCAGAAATACGGTTAATGTAGCCCACTTGAAATGGAATTTCAAACATGTGATCTGAAAATGAAATTTGAGTAACATTTTGGTAATATATTGTTTAATAAAAACGAATTAGGTATACATATTATTAGAATGATAATGAGAAAGTGGGCCTGATTCTTCATGGTACATAACTGTTTTCTAAATATGCGACCTAAAAATAAAATTTGACTAGCATAACAGGAACATCTCAACATTTTAAGTTATAAATGTGATGAATGCAGTTGTTAACATACGTTTACTAATAAAACATTTTAAACCTGTATGATACAGTCAATAGGTACCTACATATGTTTTTTTTATTTGTACAAATTCTTACAATAATGGTAACTATAAGTGAGCCTCAATATAGCGTTTTTCAACTTGGCGACGTTCTTCGGCAGGGCGATACTGTCAAGTGCCGGGTATAGTTGTTGGAAATCAAGGGATAGCTGAGAAACCAAACACGAAACACTGTTAATACATCTGAGGGCTGAAAATTACAACCGAGCAAGTACCACTCAAAAAAAAAAAAAAAAATTAGTTTCTCACCAGCTTATGGCCGATTATGGGAAGTCCGATAATTATCACCGTGTCGAGGTAGTCTTCAAAACTCGCGACCTTTGCGTAAGCTATTCGCTTACCGGCCGTTTTCTTCCAAGATTCAAGGAATGTAGATGATTCAGCGCCGCCCTGCACCCCTCTTGCCGCTCTTGCACTATTTGAGAATCGGGGTCGTCGAGAAGAGCCGTTTTTATTTCTGGGAAAAACGTTTGTTAGATCGTGAAAAAAATGCTCAATGCACAATGAACCTGACAATCAATCTCTCTTCATTCAATAGTATTTACCCTCAACGTCAATCACGTCTTCAATCTTCCTTTTTTTTATTGCTGGCTGCAGGCGTCGTCCGTCAGTTCCTCAGAACTAAATGGAAAAAAATCAGAAAGACAGCCTGATGCACACACAGCCTCAACCAATATACTGCAATTCATCCACCGAACTTACACAATTACTTACCATTTTCTTGTCCAAAAATAGGCGTACCCGTGTTAGCCAGGAAGTAGGAAGAATCAAGAGAAGAGCCGAGGTCAAGCCGAAGTGAGAAATATCCGATCCGTGAGAGCCGATTGCCGAGAAACGCGCGAGTCAAAGCCGGAATAAATGACGGATAAGTTGCTGATGAAGCAGAGGTGATGGGAGTAGATCTCTCAAAAACTGTGGACGCACAAACGTTTTAACTACGACCGAGGTTGAAAGAGGAATGATCCCTACTTCTCCTTACAGCCAAGTAGAGGCTACAAGTTGGAGGGGGAGCACATGCGCAGGGCGCCTCTCTACTCTGTTACTGCTATGTTTCAACGGTATTGCATACGGTGAAAGTAGTGCAATAACCGACTATAAGCTGGAGGAGTGGGGAAAGGTTCAAGTTAATGTCAATCGGCCAGACCTGTGTTGGTACGAATTCGGTCAAAACTATGCGTTAACCCACTATACACGAGTATGCTTTAACCGACTCACCTTATGTAAAACAACCGGCTTCTTGTAGTGGTTTGACCGTAATTGACGGAAATGGGGTGCAATAACAGACTTATACGGTCAAAAGTATGGGTTAACCGACTGGGCTCCAGTACGCTTTAACCGAATTCACTTATGTAAAACAACTGACTTGGTTTCTTTAACCGTGTTCACGGCACATTAACCAACTTGAACGGTCAATTGAACAACCCATACGCGGTTGAAGTATGAACAGTAACCGACTTCTGGTTTCCTAACCTCACCTATTCTTAGTTTCGGCGCAAATATTTTCCACTTTGACAGACCTTTGTATACGGTTAGTGTTTCAAGGTCATCCTTAGACCGCATTTTACGGTTGCCGCGAGACAAACGTCGGTCAAATCTGTAGGATAGTTGGTTAAAATGGCCTGGGGGGCGGCATTTTCAACATTTCGGCATTTCTCGGTTTTTCGTAGTCTGTTGATGTCGGAAATTTGACCGCATTTCGTCATTAACCGCATATTTTCAAAATTTTTAACCGACGATTTTTCTCAGTGTAAGGTGCTTACGGGACCAATGCCGCGGGGCGAGCTCATCCACTTATGGCCGAATCACACGAGCGACAATTTTTTCACACAACTGTTTCATTTCATGCTTGGGTTGTTAATCGCTAGAATGAACGATTCGATGGCTAAAAAGGACCGAAATGGCACAAACTCACGCAGCAATGCGATTATTGAAGTCAAATATCAGGTTTAGGGTCTTCAGATAAACCGCCTCTTTCGCCGAGCTTTCGAAAATTTATATTTTCTTCATGAGGGCTTGGCGACAGGTCTATTCAGTCACATTGTGACCACTGTCTGATTTTTGGGGGATGATGGACCAACCAGAATTATGGACATCACCTGTCCACATGTGGTGATGTATCACCTGTTCATGGACCTGTGACATGACCTGTCTCCAAGCCCTGATGAAGAAAATATAAATTTTCGAAAGCTCGGCGAAAGAGGCGGTTTATCTGAAGACCCTAACCCTGATATTTGACGTCAAAAATTGAATAATGGGTCGATCCTCAAAAAATTAGGTCACGGTGGCGTTTCAAGACTGAAAATGCCTAATCCACAGCTCCTGGCTCTAGCTCTCTTCCTCTGACAATTTCAGTTTGGGTTGTCAATCGCTAGAATGAACAATTCGATGGCGAAAAGCGACCGAAATAACACAAACTTGTCAAGCTATGCGATTGGTGACGGTGGCGTTTCCTAAGGATGAAAAAGCCCAGTCCACAGATACTGGCGTCTCTAGCTCAATACTTTTGACAATTTCAGAGAAAATGTAACCGAATGGAAAACCGAAAATGTAGGCAATTCTGAGCTTTCCTATCAGCTTGATCTGGGCAAAACCCCTGCTAACGTGAATACACCACGGCATACTATACCGTCTTCATCCTTCAACCATTAGGTACTATGCCGGGCATAGTACCTAATGGTTGAAGGATGAAGACTCCACCATGGGACAGGAACCTCGAGGACAGTCGAGGACGGTCGAGAAGAGACTGGCGGCTCTCCTCCGGGTCTTGAGCCTCAATTGTCCTTTCCCCAGTCCCTCAATCATGAATGATATTTTTGCAAGGCCCTGTAATACCTGATATCCTGATTGGGCGTTGTTCCAGAGAAAAGACGTTCGAAGCATTTTTTGGTAACCTTTTATTCCCATTTTCATCAATTCCCCACATCAGCCTGAAATATAGTCGTCGTTTATTCGCGCTGCATACTATGCCCTGCGGCTTTTGTCGTCAGGGTAGGGGCAAGTAATAAAGAGGAGTAGATGCTGTTGGAACATCTCTTTATTTACGGCCGGTTCGGCTGCGTGCCTTCCTCAGCTGTGTCTTTGACGCTTTTTTGTGATTTTTGGGACAGAAATTGTCCAATATCAACCAATAGCATGAAATATATTTGACTATGCCCGATCCTAACTCAAATCTGGGGAAATGGTCTTGTGTATTTCCTCATACCGTCGGTGAAGAATTGAAACCTCTTATTTCCAATTTCGTACCTGCACGTGCACATTAGAGATGTCATGGAAATTCAATGTGGTTGCATAGGGTGTCATAGGAACAGTGGCGGTCTTAACAAAATGGAGATACGGGGTTTCAATTCTTCACCGACGATACACTTCTTCAAGGATCAAGGCAAACAGTCGAATTCAGCTCCACTGTTTCAGCCGTCAGCCCACAGTGCCTATTTCGGGTAGGTGACTCGTTGAGCATTTTTCCATCTCAACGCGTCGGCACAATGGCCAATCGTAAGCGAGGAGATTTTCATTCATAGAACCAGCTACTCCATTTTACCGGCTGGAAAACTTGTCGATCGTGTGATACGCGTATTAGTCCTTGCTCGATAGGATTGAAAAGAAAATCCTCACTGAGGGAGGTAAAGGTCCTGCCGGCACGCCACGATCACTTGTTGCTGTTGTTGCGCTGCCAGGCGATGGCATAGTGAACGAGTATTAGCTCCAGGTTGCCTTCCGTTTTGCGATGATTGTCGGCCGACAGTTCGTGAAACATCGACACGATTGGCTGCTCCAAGCGTTCACGGTCGGTGCGGCGTCAATCCTCGCGTAAGCTCCGCTACCGGACAAGCACGAATTAATTGATAACATCGTTTTTTTGTAATACGACATAACGACAGAGGCAGTGTCTTCGAGGCTAGTTTCACTAATGGCTACCTACTGCTCCTACTGATTCTCTCCACGATTGGGCAAAAAAGTTTTCGTCAACATCTCCAAAGTACCTAGGTGGAACTTTGCGTTTGCTGGGATTACTATGACCTAGATCCTACATCAGCAGTGGAGAAGCTGCGTTATTGAGCCCGTATCACATGTCAGACAATTCTCCTCCCCATTCCACAGACTGTCTGTACAGAACGACTCTTTGGTGATTTAAGACCAAAAACGGTTCAAATCGGTTCATCTTTGTGGCCGGAAAAAAATAAAATAGAAAAAATTAAAAACCCAAATATTTCGGTCTTAGATCTTGCCGAGACAAACATTTCAGTTCAAGAAATTTGAAAAAAGGTTGAGAATTGAGGGAGCTAAGGCCATTTTTGTTAGTGACCACAGACGGACACACCCACACTTGTTCGGGAAGTGATTCTGCGTAAATGAGTATGAGTAAAAGTTTTTTCTGAAGCTCCGCCCAGATTCTCGATTTGAGGACGATTACAATACTTCCATTTACTCTGTAAAATGGCGAGATTTCGCTAAGACACCGTGGCAAGCTGGAAATTTATCTGAGTAGAATAAATTTCTTTAGAGAAAAATTAAAATTTAGCTCAACTTAAGGTAATTTTGGAAAAATCACGATGTTTTCGTTCAGCTACTGTAACCGCTCAAAAAACCCCCATCGAAATTCGATGATTTCGTTTCAAGGCATTAGAATTCAAGAATCGAATAAAAAATTCCGTCCAGACTAGCGCACTTTTTCACAGAGATGGCCAAATCAAGAGTTTTGACAGCTAGGGTACAGTAGACTTGATGACAACGTTCGGATTGAAACTACCTATAATAATCTGCAGAGGTCTGCAAAAATCACAATGCGGTTCGAAATATTTTTCCATTTGTTTCCTAATCCGATGGTGCGAGACTTTCAAGAGCTTTTGGAACGCTCTGCGTCGGTGAGAGAATGAATTGTCACATGGATGATTGATCGACGGAAAATATTTTAGGTCGGGAAGGGCCAAAGGAACCGCCCGTAAATTGAGGAGGTTCGACGAAAAAATCGTTTCGTCGTCTAATAAAAATGTCATCTCTCGAAGAGAGTCTATTGCTGTAAATGAAAAATAGAGACGACTTTTTCCGTTTTTATACAACAATTTTTTAACAAAAACTTACACTCTGACAATTCAATTGCTTACGGTAGAATCGTAGTTGAATTTGAAAGTATTTTCATTTAATTCTATTCGCCTAAAGCTTTTCCAAGTCGAATTGAGAATTTTCCAAACCAAATTGAGAATTTTTCTTAATCAATTTGAAAACTTCTCGAATCAAATTACCTAGTTTGAAAATTTCCCGATTTGGATGAAGAAGTTCGAGTAAGAAATTTTTTTTCAAGTTTTAAGTCATAAAAAATTTGGGAATTTGATTACCTATATCAGCATTAAAATATTTTATGAGTTTGGGGCTTGAGTTTATTCCAATGATTGCATCCATCCAGAATCAACCATAATCTATGTTTTTCTTATAAAATGTATAAGTTATATTCAATTTGGGTACATTAAATATACTCAAATGAGCCTACACTCATTCTAATGATTACGATGAAAGAAAATACCACGGCAGAACTGGTTATTCTTGCTAAGGATATATTCAACATTAAATAACGTTCTTTTCTCATGGAAATTACAACCGTGAAATATCTTAGTCAACTTCGACCTTCCTTCTTCAGTCTCAGGTATTCGCTCGAGATGAAAATCGGAAATCTGACTGAGAGATGCCGCAGTGGGCCCAGTTAGTGCGGACGGCTGGGGATAGAATAGAGATAGAAAATACGGCCGTCTCATTCCGTCACAAATTGTAACAAGGTCGCTTTTCCGTCGACGGGTCCGCTGGGATTTTTTAATGCCATATATAAGCCTCATTCATATTCAGTTGGAAAAGTCAGTAGGAAAATTATTCATTGGAATGATTATTACCAGCATTATCCATTTTTCCTTTTCCGAATGCAAACGGAATGGGGATGCTTACGTGAAAACGCAATGCAGTAGAATTTTTTTTGCCGAACGATGCTCGCAATTTGAGTCGATGCGAAACATCGCAGTCCTCTGAATGCGCTTCTCCCACTGCAGGAACAATAGGTAGAGTTGAAAATTTAAAAATATTTTATTTCGGTTCAGACCTTTTCATGTGGGAAATGCATTTTTAAAATTACGAATAACCTACTTATTCAGTGTGCATCGAGCAGGAGTCCAGAAATTTCACGAGTGTACACATTTTTTGAGCAACTAGAATTTAATGCGCAAAACGCTCAAATCTGTCGATTTTGGTGACCAGGAAAAATAAAATAAAAAATCCTAACGGTTTATCAATGCACTTCAAGCTACTTTCATTGTAGATTTATTATGACTTAGCATTTTTTTAATATGCGCGTCTATGCAAATATTGTCAATAGATAGTAGTTGCAGGTACTTTGATACTGGATTTATGGCAATTGATAACCCACCCTAAAACTGCTGATTTATCGAAAGTACTGTGAGCAATCAATATTCCTGTTAAACAGGATCAATGGGACGAGCATTTCAGTTCAAGAAATTTGAAAAAAGGTTGAGATGTGAGGAAAATACGACGAACACATTTAATTAATTTTCCTTTGTGATTATAGGAATAAAAACGCTGCTAAGTAGATTAGTGACATGGGTACATTATTTGTCTGGGTACCTCAGAAAATAAAGTTCAAATAGTTGGAGTAGGTCGGTTTATCATCATATCATTTGTGGAGTAATGGTCAATCGTGAATTCAATTATGCCGAAAAGGTACGTTTTTACAATGATAATAAATAGGTAGGTATAAAAAGAAAATACCTGGCGGCTGCTTTCAAAGAAATATTTCCTGAGGCCTGGCGGCAAGAAGGCAGCCATTTTGTTAACCGCGTTAACAGGTGACAACTGTTATCAAGATCCGCCCCATTAACATAAGCTGTCCAATCCCAGCTTCACACTTTCAGTTTCTAATAAATCTGAGCCAATAGACGACGAAAGAGCCGGTAGGGTGAGGGGAAGTCCCCTACTTCCCCACCCTACCAAGATCAAGGGTGGGAATGTTACAGCCGCCATTTCGTATTCCTCACGCCTTGAACCGATTGGAACATGTGCCGTGAACCCAAGAAAACTGCAAAACCGCAATTTCAGCAGTGTCACTGCCCCCAAAATTGACCCTGTTGACCAAAATCTCGAAAAAATGCCAAATTTCATGTTTCATAGTCAATATCTAAATATTCCCGCCAAAAAACCCCGAAGTCAAATCCATCATTTTTTTGAAATTTTTCCTAGGCTAGGACCTTGGATTTTCCAGCTGAAATCGGTTTTTTTCATTTTTCTTAGTCCTGGAGAGTTGTAGAAAATTGCAAATTTTTTGTGTCATGTACCTGCCCAAAACCTACTCAAAAATATTTTTTTTGGAATTTTAACATTTTTTTTAAAGGGTCAAAAAAATATTTTTTGTTTAGGTCAAAAATTAGTCTTTTTAAAAAACCAGTTTTTGATTACTAAACCCCAATCGATTTTGACTTATAGGGAGTGAAAAATGTGTAAAAACCTTCAAGGAATCCAACGAGCTCAAAAAATTCAAAATCGGTTCAGTAGGACTCCCTCAAATTGCCAAAAACGCGAAAACGCAGAAATCGCATTAAGAAATTCAAGCCAAACCGATTCAAAAACCAAATTTTCGAATTTTTTCGGAAAAACCACCCTATCTTATGGTAAATCAAGCGAGAAACACGGGAAAAATACTCAAAAAATTCTAAACCCACGGCATCACCTTCAAAATTGAGATTTTGTGTTTTTTCAAAAATATACCCTAATTATGCCGAATTGGACCCGTTAACCTTCTCCGATCGGATTGCCCGGACAATATGCCTCAAGTTGGAGCAAACCACAACTTTCAAGACTAATTTAGTCAAAATCGGATCAGTATTTCAATACGAAGTGGCTGGACGAAATTTTTGGCCAAAATTTCGTCCGTCCACTTCGTATCGAACCGCTGATCCGATTTTGGTGCGGTTGGTCCTAAAAGTTGTGTTTTGCTCCAACTTGAGGCATATTGTCAGGGGAATCCGATCAAAAAATTTTAAGGGGTCGAAAACCCAAAAAAACTGTTTTTGAGATCATGACTTTTTTTACATTTGATCGTTTTTGAGTAGTCTAGAGTTGATTCAGAGGATTCCCTTATAGGAGGTGCACGTCACAGGAAAATTTGCTAAACGCTCGTTTTTTTTTTTTTTGAAATCGAACCACTCCTTCTATGCGTTTTGCTGCTGACGGCGTACGGCGTACGGCGTACGGCGGACGGACAAAAAATTTTTATTGCAGATTCTTGTTCTAGAACCTCTGAAACGTGAAAGAACAAATTTTCAGGGGGTGTTGTAAAAAAAATTTTCTTGAACAATTACATAGGTACATTATTTCTGGAAATAATGTACCAAAATGACTATACCTACCGTTTAAAGGCTGAGTTTTTGGACAAGCTTATTCAAAGAATAAGCGTTTCGGCTAGCTGGAAACACCTTTGGTGAAAACAGATAGATAATAGTGAAGTTGAACAGTTTTCTTTTTGGCCTCATTTTTCCTGTGCTTTTCGAGAAAATAAAGTCGGATACTCTCCTTAAATAAAAATTCAAGAGCTTTCCAACAGTCTCCTCAGATTTGAGTTTACTCAAAAATTGAAGGAGCTACAGCAACTTTAGTGAGTGAAGAAAAAGACAAAATTCCGAAAACAGAATTTTCTTAATTCTTAAAAATTAGACGGGATTCGGCCAGAAAGTCCAAGGATTCAACTATATCGATACCTTAAAGCACAAAAGGCATATGTCCAAAATGGCATAATGAGAAAAATGCAAAATAAGTTTTTGACCAATTTACAGAAATAAAGATTTCTCCCATAGTTTTCAATTCCATACAAAAATTCGCTAATTAAAAAATGTTTGTCTGGCCAAGATCTACAACCTCGTTTAACCAGAACTTTGGTAGCACTAAACGCTTCCAAGATAAACGCTTTTTAAACATTTGTCGTTTTTCTATTATATCGTTTTTTGGCCCAAAAAATAAACAAAAGGATCATGATTCTTGGAGCGATCGATAGGTCCTGATGAGCAGATTCTTTCGGTACCGAAATCTCAAAATTCATATTTTGGGACATAATATGTCATGGGAGCATAACATTCATAATAATGCATGATATTATCATGCTCTTTGTGCTTTAAATAGTGACATTATGACTATTTTTATTCTGTCGGCTATGGAAATGGTAATCTTACTAGGGAAAATGTTGAAGAGATAGACCTCTCATAATTTCAGCTAATTTACTAATTGCTGACTGATTATCGATCCGATTATCAATAATTATTATTGATCCGTGTGATGGGTAAGTAGGTTAGGTACTTATTCATAGTACAATTAACATAATTCCATCATTCCATACAGATGTATTAGGGACCTACGTCACAAAACATCGATCGCCATCGGGGGTTACGGGTTCAGGGGTGATGATCCATTTCCGACGCTGTCGCTCCGATTTACAATTTACGCGAGAAATTTTTTCCGTCCGCTCATTTTCCAGCGGTGGCGCAAGCTTTCAGCGCCAGTCGATGCGCCCACTCATTGGCAGTCGTTTCACACCCTGTGATCTCGTGTGCTCCATCAGAAGATAATCAGATTATTCCGTGCTGGGTGGAATACGTCCGGCAAAATTCGAACTAACGATCACAGCATTGGCACTTAGCGATAAACCGGGGGGAAGGATTAGTACATGGTAGGTACCTAATTTGTGTGATGCCGTCTCATGAATTTGATTATTGGCCTGTAAAAATTCATCGTTATCGGAACCTATACAAAAATATCGGGGAGGAAAAAATATTCCTTCGAATGCCTAATTCTGCGATACTAAAAGATTTTGGAGCGATTTGGCCGGATGTTGAAAATTTACGAAAATTCAACCGAAATTTTCAATTAATTTTTCTGAAAATTGAAAGTGGCTCCTGCGTTCTGTTACAAATATTTCATATTTGGGGGCGCACCATCGTAGCCCACAAAAGGCAAAATCAAAACGCTATGAAGACCGAAACGTCCAGAGATTTCAATTTCTATCGAACGGATGTGTGATTGGCTTCAAGTCAAATATTTTCAGGGAATTGAATCTGACACTATACTTGGGATTTGAGCCCCCACCTCTTGATCACCTAATGCACCAGCACCCCAATGCAAAATGAGATCAAAAGGGAATATAAAAAAAAATTTTTTTCAGGTCAAAAATTAGTCGTCCAACCAGTTTTTGATCACTAAAACCCAACTAATTTTGACTTATAGGGAATGAAAAAGGTGTAAAAACCTTCAAGGAATCCAACAAGCTCAAAAAATTCAAAATCGGTTCAGTAGAACTCCCTCAAATTGGCAAAAACGCGAAAAAGGAGAAATCGCCTTAAGAAGTTTCGAGTTAAACCGATTAAAAAACAAAATTTTCAAAAGATTTCGGAAAAAACCCCCTATTCTATGGTAAATTAAGCGAGGAACCCGGGAAAAATACTCAAAAAATTCTAAACGCACGGCATTATCTTTAAAATGGAGTTTTTGCGTTTTTTCAAAAATATACCCTAATTATGCCAAAAAGTTAACATGGTTATGATTCTTTAATCGTTCGGCTCTGTAAGAATAATTTTGAATATAATATTCAATAATATTATCGAATTATTATTGCATTATTCAATATTATTGAATAATTGAGGTGATACGAATGGGCGGACGGGATATACCATTTTACATCGGGATGTAAACATAATCTGTTAAAAAGAGAACGCATCAGGTGAACATGGATTCATTTGTAATTTCCTGTTAACATCCTCATTCAGCATTTACGTTGGTATGAGAATTCAATATTTGAACTCGCTCGGCGAAGAAAATCTATTTAAATTTAAATCGGACCCTTCGATGAAAACTTGATCACCAACCGCAACCCTTCATTAGTGGCTATTGAGTGGTAGTCAAGTTTGGAGATAGCTGTTAATTGACGATCGACTTCAAACCGCCCCTTGCTAGTCCGTCCGTATCTTGGAAACCGATTAGCAACTCAATGAACTCTAGTGTTAGCTCGCAGCTTGAGAACTGATGTCTCGAAGAAGCTCGTAGCCGGCCGGTTACATTTTTTACTCCAAATTTACAGAAAAATTAATCGAATTATTTTAATTGGGGAAAAAATCGAAAATCTAATAGAGGTTGAATGTTGAAAATCGGAGAGGAGGTTTTTACGAAATTATTTCCGAACGAACGTTCAGAATCAATCAATGGTATTGATATTTTTCCAAATTTTAACCGGAATTTAATAGGATCATTTTCAGGTTTCCTTAATCAACTTTTCTTCAGGATCGAAAAAGAACAAATCGATAGGTAGTTAAAGTGTGAAACCTCGTAAGTCTCAATTTTTGATAAAATAAGGATTTGAGCTCTATGGGTAGCTATTTGAGCCGTAGATCCATCAAGTGAAGCCGGATTCCTCCGTTTTCGTCTCATTTCTTCTCTGTGGCCATGTGCAATAACCTGTAAGTCAAAACCTTCCAGAGGTGTTGCTAAATGCGTTGCTACCCTGACTAATTTCTGAATTTGGTCTTAAACGGATTTTAACTTTTACTGTCGAAATGGGGTTGTTCATGGCCTTAAATGCGACAGTTGAAATGATGGAAAATACAATATACCTAATTCTATACCTACTCGAATTATGGAAGTACTCCGCGCCATATCTATGCACCATTGGCGTCAAACTAAAAGGGAAGACGTTGTTGTTGGGATGAATCGATTTCAAGCCTCACAATGAAATGCCAAGGTCTGCCGATTTTGAGAAAACCGACCGTTGTATATGGCCATGAAACAAAATTACTCTGTAGCGTTTGATTTTCGTCGCTGTCAATCCCGCTCCGGCATTCTCAATCCAACACAATACCGCATATATCGGCCGTTCTATTTTCGAAAAGAAATTGGAACCTCCTTAGGGGAGTTCGGAACCGCACCGTGGAAAGGGACGAGTGAGAATGACAGGTGAAATATGGTGGACGATTGCTCGAATTCACCGTCATTTTTCCCTTTTCCGGTCACAAAAATCATTCAATCCGCACAGGGTGACAATAGGCGGTAAGGAAAGATGTGCGTGTTTATTTTCTACGCGCCTCATTTTCTGTACAAAAAAACTAACAATGGGGTTCGTGGGAGAGCAGGGATTTTGATCGAAATTGACAATGGTTTAGGGTTTGGCCAACTATTAAGCGGGTTCAACTATTTTTATCTAAAAATATTTAATTCAATGGATGTCCTTTGACACATCGTCCCAGTCCAGACAGAAGGGCGTAGGTATGTGGAAAATGCAGGTTTTGGGAAAGCGCATTTTTTTGTAGCGGGATGAAAAATTTTCAAGCGTAGTTTTTCATCAAAATAAACTCTTGAGTTTTGGTCAATTTTTATTTCTTGATCAAGCCGACGTTTCGGGTAGGCTTCTACCCATCATCAGGGCTGAAAACAACAACCAACAATAAGCTTATCGGTCAACAATCAAACGATGCCTACAACAGAGGGAAATCCACAAAATTCAAAAAATATAAATAAATAAAATAAAACATTGCTTGCCTTACCATAATCAGGAACAATTTGTGTGTACAAAAAAGAAAGATTTTTTGAATTTAATTGAAAACAAATGACGCATTGGAAAAAAACCTTGGACGGCGGGATACATGATAACTTTATCAATCGAACTTTTGTTGTTGCATGCTATTGCGACCTGACTAGAGCTGCGGGTAACATATGTTAAGAATCCAATGTCAAGAATTTATACTTAATTACCAATAACCATAGTTTCCAACATAGGTAGTGAGTACAAATTGAACAAGCTACGTGAATAATAAACCCCTGTGTAAGAATTTGCAGAGTTTTACTCGAGATAACTAGGTACTTTCGCGTACTATCGATCCGTTATAGCACGCATAAAAGCTGGCTGATACTTCGTTGTCTTCCTAGCGTAGCAAATGGCTGGTAGCAAAACACTATCACCTGTAACGATCAACTTTCTATTCTCCGGTTAATGTACGTAATCCACGTTGCTTGCATCACGCAACGAAAACGAGCGTTTATCTCATATGTGGTGCAGGCCGTAATGCGCTGTAGTAATCAGGTATTAAATGTGGGGAAGCGATAAATTATATTGAAAGGTTCGAGTTAACCTCTCGATCATGAGAATTGCGCCATTTCTCAACGCTGAAACGGTCGAGGGCGAGAGATACTTTACGAGGCGACATCCTCTCCAAGTTTTCTTCAATTCCCATGAGACAGTCGCCTCATATTCCTGTCCCAATTGTCTTCAAATGAACTGAAAGTGACAACCGTAGCAAATCTTTATTTCATGTTCGTTGGCTATTCACTGGTGTGAATATTCACTAGATTACTTCGTCGACGAACATAGGGAAGTCAATGGAGCGTGAGAGTTGGGACAGATGCCTTGCGCATGCGCAGTGGAAGGTTTTGTGATTTTTGTAAGTCTAGTTGCCAACTAATCTCGCACTACGCATGCATAAAGTGGGCCACACACTATCCGATTGCTGGATGTTAGAGTGCGGATGAACCTGGGAACGTGTCTTAGAAACCCCGATCAAATTTATTGCGTTCAACGCCACCTCGACCAAACACAGCAATGTATTATCGTACCCCCTCCACCAGCAATCAGATAGTGTATTACTGATTTTAGGACTCTATAAATGCCTATCATCAAGCTCCTGGAACCTACCACCCTTTGTTTTATGGGACGTGAGCCTGATTTAGCGTTTTATATTGTTTTCTCCCATTAAAAAGTGGTACTTTTCAAAATTGAAGGATTCTTTGAAGAATTCGATTTGAAGAAGAATTTGAATTTGATCTTAAGAATTTGACCAATTTTTTCCCACTCAATGCCAGACAGCTGCGAATACCGTAGGTTTATAGGAAATTTGAACGCGTTTCCAGGACTATCCTTATTTTTGTAATTTTTCCAAGTGACCAAGTCGAAAATACGACAAAAAACTTCAAAGCATAAAAGCGTTTACTTTTCTATGGGGTCTCAAAAAGAGGTAAAGTGGCCAACCAAAGGACAATAGAAGCAAAAATCGTGTGATAAACAATCGATTAGCATTCGATAAGGATCGTTGATGCGGTTTGTCGTCGAGCAATCTGGGTTTATTTACTTACGCATTCAACTAGTTCCTGGATTTCTTCAATTTATGATAATAATGACATGGTCAATAACAGGAACAAAAATGTTGAGATGTACCTATCCGTTACAGGCCGGAAGATTCACCCAGTAATTTGATGGCCAATACTCAGATACAGGCGGGATTGACGATGCACCAATTATTGGCCGTTTGTTGGTTTGTGTTTATTCTGAGGTTAAGCCACACTTTTTAATCTTTTTTCTTGGAATTGACTAATATTTAGGCTTTTATCGAGTCTCCTTCCTGCTCAAAATGCTAGTCGAACCGTATTAAATATTAAATTGTCGGGTGGCCAATAATATGAACATGTGGCCGATAACTGGTACAAACGACTTATTCCACAAAACCTCAAAAACCAATAATTTGGACCCGAAATTCAGGAAAAATTGGGATCGGATCACATTCCTGAAATGTTTCTTCCTCCAAAAATCCAAATGAGAACCCAAAAGAATTTGATTTGAGTACATTACAGCGAGAAACACCCTAAAGTGGCCAATGACTGGTGCTCTTTCCCTATTGTTCAATAATATGATGGCGATGAAAGCCTCAGTATATAGGCTCTAGGTAGTTACCTTCTAAATCAATTAGGTAGGAGGCTTTATCGTCGGGTAATTCGGGTTCTGGCCCATTTTCAAGAGACGAACCTTGAACATACTGTAGGAATGGGGATTGAGGCAGTTAGTTATTTCATTGCGCGGCCCCTCCAACGAGTGAATATTTTGTTATCGCATTGATAAAGTTGGCCCCCTTGAGAGCGACGGAGGGTCCGCGGGGGCGGGGGCCGATTAAAGGCAAATTAATAAAGTTGGGTCCGCCAAAGGGGCGAATAGAGTGGCGGCTGGATGGGGATGAGATTCTCGCCTCCACTTGAGAACTCGGAACAGTTCAACTTTGCAGACGTTGCTAATCTGTGTGTGCCTTCAGGCGTCAAACTGACCAACTCGGTTAACGTGAAACGTGACGACGCCGAGTTTAACTTAACAGCGACAGTTTTCAGTTATGCACAGCCGAACTCGGCGTACACACAACTTACAAAATTGTAAACGCACATGTGCTACGTACAAGTCGTTATTGTCGTATTATTCACTTTCCATTCGCCCTGGACACGCGGTGCGGTCACGTTTGGTTGGCAGCCCTGGGGTTTAAGGGACGAGGATTGTCCCTCAAGGTATAGGAACTTCCAAGAGGAAACGTGCTTCAATATTGTTCTAACTGTATCTACCAACTCTATTAGACCATGGGGCTATTCTGCTTTCCCAAGTCCCTCTCGCAGTGTTTTGATAAGAAACTACTAATTTGTAGTCGGTTTTAACGGGAAGTACGTCATAGCAACTACAGGCCACAACTGCGGAAAAAGAGAAAAAAAAAAGAACCACAAAAAAAAGGAAGAAAACATGGTAAACATAATATAACAAACTAACCATCACAAAAAACGTCTCCTCCGCGTCCTTGGTGACTCGGCATGGAGAACCCCGCAAAAAAGTTCACTAACGAAGATTGTGACAGATAACGATAACATGATCAGTGTTGCCAGATTCAGCTCTGAAAAGTCTCCTTTTTTGGCGAAAAGGTCGTAGGGTTTTTTTTTTTCAAAAAATGGTTTGAAACCTAGCCCTTTCAAATTTTCTACGGTGCCAATTTATAGGGTTTCTTTTTCATTTTTTGCTTTTACCTCTCGTTTTTCCTTGGAGATTGGAATCGTCCTAAAATCGAGAATCGGAACGGAGCTTCAGAAAAAACTTTTTCTTGTACACATTTACTCAGGATCACTTCCCAAACAAGTGTCAGTGTGTCCGTCTGTCCGAGTGTCCGTCTGTCCGTCAGTCCGTCTGTGGTCATTTACAAAAATGACCATAACTCTCTCATTTCTCAACCTTTTTTCAGATTTCTTGAACTGAAATGTTTGTCTCGGCAAGACCTAACGCCCTTTTAATCGAAATTTGGATAACTCACAGTACTTCCGATATATTTGAATTTTTAGTGCTTTATATTTTATTTTTTTCCGGCCACAAAAATGAACCGATTTGAGCGTTCTTGGTCTTAAAATCTTTGTTTTACCTTGCAGAATATGTGGATATTTTTTTTATTCCGATAATGTATTGTATTTTTATTTTGAGCGAATTTTAAAATTTTAATAGTGAATTTTTTGATATTTTTGGCCTAAACACCCTCCAAAGCAGTCAAAATATGATCAAATTGTGTCATAATTTCACGTTTCAAAATGTGGAAGTATTGTGTGTTATCTACGCACCACTGGTTGGTGATGAGCATCCGGCAAACACTGACCATGATACGAGCAAATCAAATAAATTTGTTCAAATTTGAACATGCTTGGTCAAAAGTCACACATCCCTGCGCAAAATAATTTTCACCATCTCATGCGCATTCGCTTCTGCCGTAGTCGCTGCAAATTCCAGCTTGCATAAATCCTGGGAAATTTGCCGGCAATGCATGAGTTTTCGAGCAATAAATCACCGTAGGAACGTCTTCGGGAACATTCTTCGATGAGAAATGCCGATTCCGAGTGGAACAAGAAGGGCAAGCTGAACTGCTCGTGAAAGTTGTCTCGCTCTCAAACCCGGCAATGATTCGGAACGCAGAGGAGCTGACGGTTGCGTAACGTCTTTGGGATGAACGGACTCGGAGATTTTTTTGCTCGATCGTCCATTTTTTATCTCTCGACGACACTGTTATGCAACAGGAATGGGTGCCCATCAATAGCTAATAAATTGTTATGATACGGAAATAACTCATGGCTGTTCAAAAGAAGTCAACTGTTGTGCTCATCAATACAAATCGTCGCTTAATTTCTATCCAACTTTTCCCAACTTTACAGGAGAGCCAAAAAACGTATTCCGGCCACAAAAATCAACCGAATTGAGCGTTCTTGGTCTTAAAATCTTTGTTTTACCTTGCTGAATATGCGGATATTTTTTATCTTCCGATAACTTGGCGTATTTTTATTCGAGGCGAGTTTTAAAATTTGCATAGTGAGTTTTTGATATTTTTGACCTAAAATCCCTCAAAACCAGTCAAAATAATATATATAACAATATTTTCAAAATATTTCCAAAATAATATTTCTTGAGAGGTTTTGATCGTAATATGATTATTATGATAATATTATTATGATCAAATCACACTTTTACATCTGGGGTTTTGATCATATTATGATCAAATTGTGTCACAATTTTACATCAAAACCCCTCGAGAAATATTATTTAGGAAATATTTTGAAAATATTGTTATAATATAACAATATTTTCAAAATATATTATATATTATATAATATATAATATATATATTTAATATATTGATATATATAATTAATATATATAATATAATAATATAATAATTATAATAAAATAATATAAATAATAATAATAAATAAAATATAATATATAAATAATAATAAATATAAATAATATAATATAATAATTATATAATAATTATATAATTAATATAATTAATATATATATAATTTAATATGGATATAATATATAATATAATATATATATTTATATATATTATATATTATTTTGACTGGTTTTGAGGGATTTTAGGTCGAAAATATCAAAAACTCACTATGCAAATTGTAAAACTCGCCTCGAATAAAAATAAGTTATCGGAATATAAAAAATATCCGCATATTCACCAAGGTAAAACAACAGTTTATTGAAAAATGTGGTGATACGTCTTCGTGGCTATAAGCGTGGGCTTCAGTCACAAAATTGCTTACATTCACGATTCTGGAACAAACCCAATATCCACTAGAAATACCTACCGAATTTTAAATACTACTACGACAAGCAGATCGAGCAGCGTGCGATAATTTTTTTAATTTCCCCAAATGACCTGAGTGAACCATGCTAAGGAACCTATACCCACAGAATGATGATCTGATTAAAGGGGTCGTTTGAAGAGCCATCCCTATATTTTCTTTTCCGAGCTGGTTTGATCTGAATCTTTTTGTCGATTTCAGACTTCAAAATCACTTCAGGGAAGAAAACGGATGGTCGGTTTCAACTCGGAGAAAAGGGAAGGAAAACTTGAAATCGTTTGCATCAAAGAATTCCATCGTTGCCGAGAGAACTGAAAGGGCTAGAGGGTGACTCATTAGCTGACTGTTCCTTAATGGTTTGTGTACCTGGAACTGGAATGGCTAGAAAATGAAGGCGCTGGAGCGATGTAGGTGCGCGCACAATGTCTTTCTGTTAGCAGGTACCGGGTAGGTCAATTAGCTAAGTCAATGCAGGCCCTAACGCAACTCTTTGATAACATCGCTTAGCCCTTTTGGATCTGTCGATAAAACAGATCCAACGAACACTGAGGGTGAATTTCTACTCTGGTTTTCGGAAATTGATTGTCAGGCCTCTAACCTCTGGAATTCATTGGCCGTAAAAGCGATTTTTATGAATTGTGTCATCGTAAGATAATCAGCAATGCCAGTTTTGAAGTGGACCGATTAGGGTAATTGGTGGTTGATCAATGAATTAATCCTCAATGGTACAGGGTTCTTCTGGTCGTACAACACAACCGCTTATCCTACAGAGGCGAAATACCCATTTTCATGGATAGAGACTGTCATGGCTCCAGAATTCTGGTCCAACCAAGGGTCAAAAGCTTCCCCATGCTGCTCGTTCGGTTCCAAATTTTGTAGTGCAGTGTGTGAAGGCTCCAGCTTCCTGGTTCCACCGCAATTCTGCTGCCGTGTTGGCCACGCTTCACAGAAATTTATGAAACGCTATTGCTAGATGACATGCTAACCAAAATTTCTGCTTGAAAGCCTGAAAGGTACCAATACCTACTGCTTGAAAACCTGACTGCTTCCTCCTCAGCATCCTAGCATGCATCCTGGAATGCATTATTCAGTTTTTCATTTCCGAGTAGGTACTAAATCATTCGTGGAGAAATTGTGGAATCCCATAATTTGAATAAAACGCTGCTAAGTAGATTAGTGACATGGGCACATTATTTGTCTGGGTATCTCAGAAAATAAAGTTCAAATAGTTGGAGTAGGTCGGTTTATCATCATATCATTTGTGGAGTAATGGTCCATGGTGAGCTCAATGATGCTTAAATGGTACGTTTTCACAATGATGAATAAATAGGTACAAAAAGAAAATACGCGTGCCCCAACCCCTCCCAGGATACAACCCTCACCAGCGCCAGGCACCCCGACCCCTCCCAACCACCCCTACGACATCCGCCCCTCCCATTCCCGGCCCAGGATGGCACCTCACCTACCTACAGTAGGTAAGGTATAAAGTAACTGTACGCCCCCTTCTTAATTTCTGTCTACGCGATTGAGTTGGCGGCTCTTTCTAAGAAACGTTCTCTTTCTAAGAACCGAATGCAGTTTCCGGGAATCCGGAACCCCCTTGGATTTTCCATGTGAAATCGGTTTTTTGCGTTTTCCTCAGTCCGGGAAAGTCGTAGAAAATTGTAACTTTTTTGTGTGCCATTTAACTACCCAAAACCTACTCAAAAACATTTTTTTTTAATTCAAAAAATTTTGCTTGAACGATTACATAGGTACAGTATTTTTGGAAATAATGTACCAAAATTCTAATGGAAGTAGAATGTCGAGCCAAAAATTTCGAGTTACATCATGTCGACACGATAGGTATACCTGCCCCTAACACCCTCCTTTAACGGGAGGATCTTTTTTCAAAAGAACTTTACTTGTAAGACGGGTTCTATGAAATACTGTTCTGCTAATCACTTTTGATGACGCCGAGGCCTAAGAAGAAATAATTTCCTCAGGGCCGGAAAACTTGCGGCCGAGGAAAATTTCCAAAATTGATATTGATGATTTGCTAGATAAGTTTAGAGGCTTGAAAAAAGGAACGGGGGGGAGTTGAATTATAAAGCGAGGGGCAGGCGAGATTTCACCGAGAGAATATCGTAGGTGGTGGTGGGGGTGGGCATTGTATAGGGGGTGCGGAGATAGGGTAGCATCCCCCGAATGGAGGGGCGCCTGGGTCTGCCATGCCTCGCTCTGCCGTCGGGATTACTTAATTACGGTGCTTAAGAAAAACTTCCTTTGATGAGACTAATGACCCACTTTGCACTCGGTCTGCCAAGCTCGAATGAAACGCGAGATGGAATGAAAAGTGGTCGGTTCTCATGAGGGAAACGGAAAGAAATATTAAACGAGCTCAAAGAACCGCACAGCCACACACAGCGAAGGGTTTGTTTAGTTTTCATCCCACACTCGAACGGAACAGAGGAAGAATAAGATAAGTGAAGTCGACTGCTGTAACAAAGAGGGGGCGATTCGATTCTTTTTCAAACGCCAGCATCGAAAAGCTGTTTTTAAAGCTTTAATTTGCCCGATCCCAATGGCGAACACGAGATTGAAATTCCGGTAGCGGATTGAAGAATCCCTTCGACGACCCTCGATCCCCACTAAATCACGAAGTGTAAATAGTCGAAATCTGAATTTCGCTAGGGATTAATTCAGGAACGGGTTCCGAAACCAGGTTCCAAAACCCATACCATACCCGTGTACGATGACGTTCTCGATCTCAAATTATAGATTTTTTCACGAGCGATAATTTTCACTCGATAGTTCTAAGAAGAACCCATCAAGCCTCTGAGTTACTAAAAATATTAAAAGTTTTCAGTAAAAAAAAATAATAACCAGGAACGACCCTTTTAATTTTCAGAGAAAATGGTTGTACCACCTTGCAAATCATCGAAACGGAGCCTCAGAAAAAAGTTTACCTACACTTTTTCTCAGAATCTCTCTCTAAACAAAAACTAAGCGTTAATTAATCCGTCTCCAAATTACAAAAATGGCTCCCTCATTCTTGTCCTTTTCAATTTTTTCTGGGATGTTTGTCTCAGCAAGACCAATGTGTAACAGGAATTCGAATTACCCACAGCACTTCCGATATATTAGCACTTCGAATTTTCTAGCACTTCTTTTCTATTTTATTTTTTTCGGAACACAAAAATGACCCGATTTGAGTGGTCTTGGTCTTAAAATCTTTTTTTAACCTTGCAGAATACGTGAATGTTTTGATACATTTTTTCTGGAAATGAGCCTAGGCAAAATTTCCAAAAAATGGTGGATTCTACTTCGGGGTTTTTTGGCACGCATCTTTAGATATAGATAGATAGAGATATAGATTTTGGTCAACGAGGTCAATTTAGGGGGCGTGAAAAGGCCTAAATCGCGTTTTTTCGCAGTTTTCTTGGTTTTACGGCCAAAATACCTATGGTTTTAAGGCAAAGACGTGATGGAGAAGAAAATGTCGGGTGTTAAAGTCCCAATAAGATGCATTTCCACCCTTGATACCGACTTTTTACACGAGGGCATCTGTTTATAGGCTCTTAACTGCGAAACTGCGATTCGGCTATTAGAAAGTGAACAAGTGTCTGTGTCCGTGTGTCCGTTAGTCCGTCTGTCCGTCTGTGGTCATTTACAAAAATGACAATAACTCCCTCAATTCTCAACCTTTTTTCAAATTTCTTGAACTGAAATGTTTGTCTCGGCAAGACCTAACACCCTGTTTAATCGGAATTTGGATAACGCACAGTACTTCCGATATATTTGCATTTTTAGTGTTTTATATTATATTTTTTTCCGGCCACAAAAATGAACCGATTTGAGCGTTCTTGGTCTTAAAATCTTTGTTTTACCTTTCAAAATATGTGGATATTGTTTATATTCCAATAATGTATTGTATTTTTATTTTGGGCAAATTTTAAAATTTTAATAGTGAATTTTTGATATTTTTGGCCTAAACACCCTTAAAAGCAGTCAAAATATGATCAAATTGCGTCACAATTTTACGTTTCAAAATATGGAAGTATTGTGTGTTATCTACGCACCACTGGTTTATTCTTGTAACTGGGCGTGTTTCGATTTTAGGGTAATAAAATTTGCTCAGCTTGTTTTTTAAAATTTTGGATCATTATTTGGAGTTTTCCTCCAAAACTGCATTCATCCACTTTCGAGTTTTGTCGATATCGATTTCGTTTTTTCGATTTTCGATTGCTTATATGTACCAGAACTGCTATGAATCGAAATCGAAAAACGAAAGCGATATATCGACAAAACTCGAAAAAGGACGAATGCAGTTTTGAAGGAAAACTCTTCATTTATCCTCCGTAGTAGTCAGTATGTAATCAATTTGTAATGTAGGTACCTACCAAAATCTAGGCAACTGTCAGTAAACCGGTTTGATTCCTATGGAGGAAACCGGTAAGCCAATGGCGCCGAACCAATGCTGAACTGTGAAACACGATGAAAGGGAAGTACATGGAGAGAATTAATCTGCTTGCCTCAGCCGACTGTCTGGATGTAGCAAAGGGTCCGTATTTTGATTGGGAGTACAATTTAATTGACGGACGATACATCAAAGCAAAACCCATCAGACGGAGAATGGCGCAGACGTAGAATCTAAGGATATCTGACTGACAAATGTCAGTAGTGGTTGTAAGCGTTTGGGCTAACCTTGGAATCCCTGAACGGGGTGTGTTCACGTTTTTAACAGGTTTGAAAAAAATCAATCGGGTTTTCCTAAGTAATTGGCCTCTTCGGAGTTTCAAAGGATTCGCGTCTACGACCTCTGAGTACTACAATTTCGATATCGTTCATCCCAAAAGCTACGATTTAGCTATTAGTAGATAGGTGGGGTGGAAAATTTGGTCCATAGCGTTGTGATTCATGTCATCCCTGGTTTTTGGGGTTTCTGAAAACGACCGAAATTGGAGGGCTAAACTAAAACTTGACTTGTGTTCTCCTTATGGGTTAACACAATTTAACCACCGTTTAGATTCTTTATTTGTTTTTTTATAAGAGATAATTTGATATGAGAATGATCGATGGTTATCCAGCCGTAAAATGTGCTGAACGAATAGGTAAATACCAGAAATATGGAAAAGCAGAGTTGAGCTATTTTGAAGCCGCCGTCTCCGGTTTGTACCAATCAGCCAAGAAGGTGAGAGAAGCGAACTGAGTTGAGCATAACTGAGCCGAGCTGGAACTCTATAGGCACAAAACTGAGCTGGAACTCGAGGCACAAAACCCCGGTAAAGGAAACTTGCAGGGTTCGTTACTTTCAGTCGGGGAGAGTAATCGCGAATGCCGAGTTAGTTAGGTGCAGCAGAAGCCCAGGAAGGGTAGATTGGTTGTGTTGTAAAACTACTTTATGTATTCAAGAAAGTGACTTGAGACCGTGAAGTCTGTAACTCCATTCATCATCAAAGAGTCGCAAACTGACAAAAGGGACACAAGAAGACAAAGCCAACTATCACATAACTACGGCTCCATATTCTGCCTGTTATCTGAGCGATGTTGAAGTTCAAAGTTTTGTATTCATCAATTCGAATTCTCGCTATCCGCCAGCCGCAAAATCGATAGTACAACTAAAAATGCTGCCGTATTTTAGCCAGCGTGACGACTACCATGACTAGGTATTATGCTGATTCCAAAATATACCCATGCTGCAAACGTGAACATCAATTTGTAGTATTACTTCTTTCAATTTGAACCATTGGTGCGTAGGTAACACACAATACTTCCATATTTTGAAACGTAAAAATGTGACACAATTTGATCATATTTTTATAAAAATCAAAAAATTCACGATTCAAATTTTAAATTTCGCCCAAAATAAAAGTACACCAAATTATCGGAATATAAAAAATATCCACATATTCTGCAAGGTTAAAATAAGATTTTAAGACCAAGAACGCTCAAATCGGTTCATTTTTGTGGCCGGAAAAAAATAAAATAGAAAACACTGAAAATGCGAATATCAGGGAAGTACTGTGAGCTATTCAAATTCCGATTAAACAGGGTGTTAGGTCTTGCCGAGGCAAACATTTCAGTTCAAGAAATTTGAAAAAAGGTTGAGAATTGAAAGAGCTTTTTGTAAATTACGACAGAAGGATATGCAGAGTCTGCATTGCAGACAGACTTGTTCAGGAAGTGATTCTGATCAATAGTGTTCAAAAGTTTTTTCTGAAACTTCGATCCGATTTTCGATTTTCGGACGATTACAATACTTCCATTTACTCTGTAAATATGAAAGTAAAAATTGGTCGATGGACGCACGCCAGGTTTCGTTATTTGAATTACAAGCAAAAATTATGATTCCAAGTTCTCAAAGTGTAGGTTTTGAACATGTGGGTTGCAGGTAGGTACAGTTTCCAGTAAATGCCTTGACAGGTTGTAGGCGTACGACCCTTCAGTGGCTGCTCACCTTTGAATATTCCATTCGATTTTGAAAACTGTGCCTGCCACTGCTAATTTTAGCCATAAGGTCACGAGACGACATGACCGAGGGGCGGGTCACAGTTCACAATTTTGATCGATTCGGAAGCTGGAGAAGCAGACTTGGCTGCACTGCATTTAACATTTTTTTCGGTTTTTCAAAACTGTTATGGAAACAGTCAAAATGAAGTATTTATAACAAATAAGGCGACTGATTTTCATAAGATCCTCGATTTCATATTCAAACCAGTGGTGTACTAGAATAAGTATGTTCACACAATAGGTTGACTAAATAAGGTACTCTGAGGTGTATTGGATATACCCCCTTAATCATCTTAATAGGTACCAACGTAACAATTACGATAAAACCTATCATACTTTTTGGACTATTTTAAGGCTCCTAAGGATCAAACATTCTCGAAATACCGAACTGGGAGTTTTTCTGAAAAAAAAATTTAGATGTAGGTATCTGAGAGTACCCAAGTGCTATTTACCAAATTCCCGACTAAAACTAACTTACAGAGAAGTGCAGCACTGAGTTGTCACTTACAGAACCGAGTAACATAGAGGAGAATTACAAAATGTCTGGAGTAAACGGTTGGGGTTAGCGGGGATTTTATTTCGGGAAAATGTTGATTGGGCAAGGTACCGACCAAAAAAATTGCCAATTTTCAAATTTCAAATTCAAAATACGCTTTTCTTTTGGGAAAAAATTCCTAAAAATGGTATTTTTCGGTAAAGATTTCTGTTTTCGGGGGTTTTCGACTAGAAGCGTTCAACTTTTGTTAACACAAGTGATAGGATTTTTTGTGGCCAGTTAAATTTCTCACAATTTGGTGTAGTTGAAAACTTTTTTTGATATTTCGTGTCACTCGACACGATCTTTATCCGGCGAGTTCCATTATTGACTGCGCGGACAACCGTCAACGTGGGTGGAAATACGATGTCGTGCCATAAATTGTACGGGTACCTTTATGGGTTTCTATGAAGCCGCAAAATTGCGAAACCTCCGTTCACCAAAGGAAACACTTCTGCCGTTGACGGGGTTGGAATCGAATTATTTTTATTCCGCCACGGCCGATCATGATCTGCCGCCGTTACGATTCAACCACAACCTTTTTACCGGAGCTCTGTTTCAATGCAGCTTTAAAACATTATAATGACTCAGGTTGTTATAACCTTTGTGTTTATTTTTGTTATTCAATGACGAAGCATTGTAACCGCTCAGGAGACGAAATTTCTAAACTTCATTTTTTCATGGTTCACATTCTGAAGGGTTAAAAACTCAAACTGCAGCCCCCGACCCCTTAGCCGTGACCAGTTTTTCTCCCAAACTGCGGGCGAAAAATTTTGAAATTTCCAGGAACACTTAAAGGGTGGGTTTATCGATTCCGTTCGTTCATCGAGCATCCATTATTCTCCGAAAAAACTTTTCCATGGATACGTTGATAGGGAATTCATAGTCTATATTTCCAAGAAACTACTTATTCGGGGAATAGCGTTTTTTGACGAATGTACTGAACGGACGAATGGAGGATACGCCGATGGTTTAATCTCCGTAACCGGTGTACAATTATTTCCAAAAATAATGTACCTATGTACCTAATCGGTCGGGAAATTTTTTTTTTACAACACCCCCTGAAAATTCTTTCTTTCACGTTTCAGAGGTTCTAGAACACAAATCTGCAATAAAATTTTTTTGTCCGTCCGCCGTACGCCGTCTGCAGCAAAACGCATAAAAGAAGTTGTCCGATTTCAAAAAAAAAAATTATCAAATTTATCCTTGATGTGCACCTTGGGTAAGAGAATCCGCTCAATTCACTCTGGAGTTTTCAAAAACGCTCGAATGCCAAAAAAAGTCATAATTTCAAAAACAGTTTTTTGTGTTTTGGACCCCTTAACATTTTTCGATCGGAATCCCCAGACAATATGCACCAAGTTGGAGCAAATCACAACTTTTAGGACCAACCGCGCCATAATCGGATCAGTGGTTAATACGATGTTGTGGCCACAAAATTTGGTCAAAATTTTGTGGTCACGACATCGTATCGAACCATTGATTCGATTTTCGACGGGGAAACTTTACCACCCTACGTTGAACGAAGATAACGTCATTTCTCCATCCATCCATCAAAGACAACCTGTACAAAAATTCCCTCATTTCCCCCCTTTTTCCCTCAAAAACGGGATCATTTACCCCACCTTTTTCCCGAAAGTCGCAGAAATTGTCGCCGTACCCTACTATCGTATTGAACCACTGATCCGCTTTTGATTAAACTAGTCCTAAAAGTTGTGGTTTGCTCCAACTTGGTGCATATTGTCCAGGCAATCCGATCGGAAAAGGTTAAGGGGTCCAATTTGGCATTATTAGGGTATATTTTTGAAAAAACGCAAAAACTCAATTTTGAAGGTGATGCCGTGGGTTTAGAATTTTTTGAGTATTTTTATATTTTTTATTTTTTTTTATTTTTTTTCCATTAATCTTAACTTACGACAGTTGAAACCTTCGACTTGGAACATTTCGCGTAATTCGGTATTGAACGATTCGCTGAACATGAGCAAAACGATTCCAACTGGCCGAAAGGAAAAGGACTGTTCTTTTCAAAAGTATTCATCCGCCGTTAGTTCCAGTAACACCGGATAGCTGTGAACCGTAAAGTGCTCTTTGGACATTTGAGCGCAAGTTAGTAATTATATAGCCTTGCATTGGCGGAGGAACTGAACCATTTTATTCCCTTTGACGAAGCTGTCTTTCAGCATGGAGGATATCTGCCCTTCTTCGAACCCTGGAGACTCCGCTTGTAGCTACTTTGAAAAGCAACACCAGAGGAATCCTTTCTTGCAAAATATAATTGCGTTAAGGAATTAAATTAGCGAGGAGAGCACTTTTATTCAACGAACCCCGCGGACCTTTCTCTATTGAAGCCTTTTTGTTCACATTTGTTAAAAGGCATAGAAAAGTCGAACCAAAATTAAAAATTTCAGTTATACCTAGTTTTTTCTCGGGTTTTTTGAATGTGAGGGCGAATGAATTGTTCTTACTGGAATAGTCGTTGCCTGCTGCAATATGCCTGGGGCTAGGACTTTTACGTGCTTACTTATCACTCGAAAATCCTACCTATGTGTTTGTTATCATTTATAATAATAGTGATAATATTAAAAATAGTGTTTGTCAGGGTTGAAGGTAGTCGAAAGATTCAAGTACACAAATAGGTTTCAGGACTTGAGTTAGTGAACTATACTTGTTAGATATTTTCACATATTTGGCCTGAATTAGATATTTGTACAATTTCAGCCTTTTTCAAACTTATATTTGCATATTTCAAACTTTTAGGAGAAAACAAGGCAAATTTCTGATGTAGTAATACTACAGTCTCATTATAATCAATTTTAACGCCCAAAAATTGAGTCATATCATTTGAAGGATTTGGCTCAAGTTTGTGTATCAAGTATTAAATACTTAATATATTAAATACATATTACTAAATATATTAAATACATATTACTTAATATATTAAATACATATTACTTAATATTAAATACAGAGGTATTTCCTCTGTATCTTGCCTTCACTCACTTGGCTTTCGAACATGTTCGTTTTGCATTATAATTATACCAGCATCATCAAGCCTAAATTAGTCATGATTCCATTGCAATTTTCTCATGCGTTGTCATCCTCTCGTCATGCTCAATCATTCTTCTGTTAATGCTGAGTGCCGACCTATCAGGCGAATCTTGTCATAACAGGTAGGTACATTTTGTGAACGGTGACGATGATTCATCAACTTAGCTTGACAGATTAAACTACTTCACATTTCAATTACGATTATCCTACTCTCCTATTGAATTTTAACGTATTCTTCCAAGTCTGCACGTCACCAATTCTAATTGCATGGGTTGGTGGCATAACAATTTAATTACCCCACCCAAACTCCCAGCTTGCGTGAAATGTTCGGAAATATTGGTGTTTTGACCTTACCCAAAAAATTCGATTCAATTTTCCCCTGACCATGTTTTCAAATCGTAAATTGGAAAATGAAAAAACGACAATTTTTTATTATAAGAAAGTATTTGACGCCTTGTTAAAAATGTGCAGCTAATAAGAAGACGGAACTTGGAATAGATGTGACCTGATACGGCCAATTTACTACATTGACCTTATGGCATTTTGAACTTTAGTGGCCTTTGATAAAGTCCGCCCAAGCCGCCAACGCCCATACCAATCTGTTTTTAGGCTCATTTGGAACATACAAATCAATAAGATAAGATGGATAGATTTGTAATTGATTGGGTTTGAAATAGAATTGGGAATTTCGACGTTTAGGTGCCCATCTATGTATAGATTCTAGAAGTATACTTCTTCGTTCCAAAAACTCAAATTTCGTTGACACATTTTCACCCGTCCATTCGGGTGTGTCAGAGTTTGTACAAGTTACCAACTCTTAACACGTAATTTACACTCTGCTCCCTTAACCAAACGTCATTTTGCCCTAAACTATTCCACGCTTTCCAAACTCGTAAAAAGGTATACGAGTCAGGAGAGGGGAAAAGTCCTTGTGACATATTTCACGTCGTTCCACGCTGATGTAGCGGTTCTGTCCTTTGTAACCGCAACTCGAGCTTTGCTTCATTCAGCAGAGAGAAAGAGACTTATGCCTTCTGCGCTGCATCCATCCATAGCCGCGCTTCGTGCTCCACATAATCCATGCTGAACAGTAGGGATGGGCATCGATGTTTTCATATCGATTTTTTCACCTTCTATTTTTCACATCGAATTTTTCACCATCAATTTTTCACTTCGATTATCTTTCAGAAAATCGATGTTTTTCAAATCGATGTTTTCACCATCGATTTTTCTCTTCGATTTTTCACATCGATTTTCTTCTAAAACATCTGTTTTTCACCTTCGATTTTTCGCATCGATTTTCTTCTAAAACAGCTGTTTTTCACCTTCTATTTTTCACATCGAATTTTTCACCATCGATTTTTTCACTTCGATTATCTTTCAGAAAATCGATGTTTTTCACATCGATGTTTTACTCCACGATGTTTTTCACTTCGATTTTTCTCATCGATTTTTCACATCGATTTTCTTGTAAAACATCTGTTTTTCACCTTCGATTTTTCGCATCGATTTTCTTCTAAAACAGCTTTTTTTCACCTTCTATTGTTAACGTCGAATTTTTCACATCGATTTTTTCACTTTGATTATCTTTTCAGAAAATCGATGTTTTTCACATCGATGTTTTACTCCACGATGTTTTTCACATCGATGTTTTACTCCACGATGTTTTTCACATCGATGTTTTACTCCACGATGTTTTTCACATCGATTTTCCACATCGATTTTCTTCTAAAACATCTATGTTTTTCACCTTCTAGTTTTCACATCGAATTTTTCACCATCGATTTTTTCACTTCGATTATCTCTCAGAAAATCGATGTTTTTCATATCGATGTTTTACTCCACGATGTTTTTCACTTCGATTGTTCTCATCGATTTTCTTCCAAAACCTCTGTTTTTCACCTTCTATTGTTAACGTCGAATTTTTCACGATCGATTTTTTCACTTCGATTTTCCACATCGATTTTCTTCTAAAACAGCTGTTTTTCACCTTCTATTTTTCGCATCGAATTTTTCACCATCGATTTTTTCACTTCGATTATCTCCCAGAAAATCGATGTTTTTCATATCGATGTTTTCCTCCACGATGTTTTTCACTTCGATTTTTCCCATCGATTTTCTTCTAAAACATCTATGTTTTTCACCTTCTAGTTTTCACATCGAATTTTTCACCATCGATTTTTTCACTTCGATTATCTTCCAGAAAATCGATGTTTTTCACATCGATGTTTTACTCCACGATGTTTCTTTGACATCGATGTTTTTACCGGGCATCCATGTTTTAATTACCCATTTTTTTTTTTTAATAATTTAGGTAGTTTCTCTTGGGCTCTCAAAAAATGTTTTATTACGACAATTTTACTATTTACGATTCTGCATGATTTTTGTTTCAGATCTGACCGACGACGAGCTGACTGTGCTGAGGTCTGATCTGGAGGCCGTTTTCCGCGCCAATTCAGACCCGACCGACCTCCCAAAAGATCTTCGATTGGCGGCCGAAAAAGAACTAAATGAAGAGCCGGACAAAATGAAAGCAAACATCAAAGCTCTCAAGCAGCTAATTGAAGGTAAACACTTAGTGAAGAGGTTTTTGGTTGACATTGTATTTTGCAGAGTTCAATTTAGCATGAAACATTAAAAAATGCAATCATGTCAACTGGATGGCCAGAGACCAGAATATTAATGAAGGTGCGTATTAGGTCAAATCAAGTTAAATATTCGACCCTCATTTCCCGATGACATCCATTACATTTCATTGTAATGGTTGAAGTTGGGCTCGATAGAACATTTTTCCTGTTAGCTTGTTTGGTCGATAAGTTCTCAAACTCCTCGTATTATTCTTCATCGGTTGAATTTCAATAGTTACTTATTATTATTATTTATTTTATTATTATTACTATATATAGTATTTATTAGATATTATTACTATTTTACTAATTATTATAAAGGATGCTCACACTTCAAGGGCCGGTTTATCAATCAATTTAAGGGCCGGTTTGTCAATTTATTAAAGCTCTACCGAAAAAAGCTCTATCGTTTTTAGTTAAGTTACTTCAGATGGCGCTGCGAAGTGTTTTCTTTCGAGTTAATACTGTTATTAATGACTGAAATGATGGAGGGATAGCGTATTATTTTGAGTTGTTGCGTTATTGACGATCGAAATTGCAAGTGGATTTTAAAGGATTTTAATTCAAAATGCTATTACAGATTTATTTTTCAATAGAGTGTTTTGTCTAAATTCATGCAGCGAAACAGTAACAACTCTAGGTACACACCTATTAATTGCTAAGAATCATGAATGAACACACTAAGAATTGCCTGAATCATGAATTATTGAACAGTTGTTTTCTGTTGCGGAATGAATTCAAGCTGAAAATAACACTATTCCTGGGCGCGAACGTTTTTTCGCGTTTCCTGAAGAAAGAAGATTTTTGAGTTGTAACACTATTCTCGCAAAGGTGCGATATGGATTGTGCGGAACTTTATGGGACTCCCGGAGCGTCGAAAAATGTATATTTGTCAAAAAATATAGCGATTTGCTATACCTATTTCTAGAAGAATTCAAGGACGAGCTAAGCTACGTCGAAGTATTATATTGCGAGCTATCATTCGCCGAATCAATTTGTTAGAATTATCGCGTCTTCAATGAACGAACAATAAGTTCCCTTGGATATTAGCGTAATTAGTCAGTCTGCACAGCTCAGCTTCAGACTTACCTGCGTTTCATTTTCAGACGAGGAAGGGCTCAAAGCTAGAGCCGAAGACCTTTTCCTCGCAGCTTTCCTACGAGGGAAAAAACACGATGTTACGAAAGCTTTTCAATGCGTACGTATTCAGCCGAATTCTAATTCAAACAACTTTCTGAAAGCTTCAGAAAAGTTGTTCAACGTCCGTTCATACAACTCTCAACTTGCGTTTTGTAATTTATTCCCAGAAATAATTTCACGCCTCATAATTTCCAAGCTTAGGTAGGTACCTCTTAGCCGACGCATAATTAACTTTTCGAATGTGAGAAAATTTCCAACTTTCCTATACCCATGTTGTTATGATTCGATAAGTTCCTAACTTACTCTGTATAGAATAATTATTCTTTTAACAATTTCCCTTCAATGGCATGCCTGTTTCGAGTTTTTCTCGTACACTTTCTCAACGTCTAAAACGAGCTAATGTTTCTAGCTGAAGAATTTCTACGACTTCAAATCCCGCTATTCGGAAATGTACAAATTTATCCTTCCGACGACACATCCAAAAGTATTTGCTCAGAACCACATGGGAAATATAGCGCCGTTGGATCGAAAAGGAAGAAAAATCTTTTTTATTGTTCCAGGTTGGTAAAACTAGATATTATTTTCCCGAAAATAATTCTTGCACTTATTAAAAATCCTTATTAAAAAGCCTGTCGAAATATAGTGTGAGGCGTTGAGGATCAAAAGCGGATAACTCCAAAATGTCAGAAATTGATTTTTTGCATTTTTCACAAGTTACCTAAATTACCAATCTATTTATTTATTATATGCCACAGAAACCTCAAGATCAAAAACGGAAAGGAACCACGAGAAATCTGGCTTCAAAAAGTCGTGTTGTTCAACTTATCTGAACTTGTAAAAAATGCAAAAAAAATCAATTTCAGAAATTTTGGAGTTATTCGCTTTGGATCCTCAAGGCCTCATGCAAGCCACCTTTAGGCTTCCGCTAAAATATGGCACTTCCATAGCCAGAATATAGGTTACACTGGAGCTCGAGCGCTTTCGGCCATATGGCCCTCTTCATCAACAATCTGTTAATGCCAACCTTCCGTGAATTGAGAAAGAGGCGTCAGAAGAATACAATTTTCGCCAATTTTGCACGTATCATAATCATGCAATTTCGCCTGTTTTACAGCTAGGTTCAACATTGACGAAATCCCTATGATTGAAACGTTCAAAATGGGAACATCAATTTTCGAGCTGATGCTACACGATCTCACTCTACAAGTCTCTGGAACGATCATCATATTTGATATGGCCAACCTTTCGTTGATCATGCAGGCGCGGATGGCGACACCGACATTGGCGTGGCACCTCTGCATGCTCGTTCAGGTGAATATGTGCGACCAACGATCAATGCCTACACCACCAATTTACATAGCTATGTTTCCTTAAAATTGAAAAAAAATGGTCCAAATAAGTTTTTTTCTGGTCCCACCACGACTCTGAGGCCATATCCTCGCCCCTCAAAATACTACCTGAGGGGAAATTAACACCTTTTCCCCACAATCTTATCACGCCTACCAACTTAGGATATTATAATATAATATTAATTAATATAATTGTAATAATTTGTTATAATTGTTATAATAATTTGTTATAATATAATTGTAATAATTTGTTATAATTAATTAATAATTATAATTAATATAATTAATATAATATAATATTAATATAATTGTCATAATATGGATATTATAATATAATATCCATAACCAGGATAAGGATTCCTTCCCTACCAGATCTCTCATAATCTACTCATTCTTAATCTACTCATACTTACTCGTTAATCTTTTCATTCTGGTCTAAGTTGGCCTCCCCGTACCTCTCGTAGGTTACTTATAGTGACATTAAGGTCATGGAACAACTAAAGTAAAGTCGTTGACATTGATCTCGGAATTGACTGATCTTGAAGTTGACTTTGAACTCAAAGTTGACTTTGAACTCGAAGTTGAGTTTGAACTCGAAGTTGACTTTGATCTCGAAGTTGACTTTGACGTCGAAGTTGAGTTTGAACTCAAAGTTGAGTTTGAACTCAAAGTTGACTTTGAACACGAAGTTGACTTTGATCTCGAAGTTGACTTTGATCTCGAAGTTGACTTTGAACTCGAAGTTGACTTTGACCTCGAAGTTGACTTTGATCTCGAAGTGGACTTAGATCTCGAAGTTGACTTTGATCTCGAAGTTGACTTTGATCTCGAAGTTGACTTTGATCTTGAAGTTGAGTTTGATCTCGAAGTTGACTTTGACCTCGAAGTTTATTTTGATCTCGAAGTTGACTTTGATCTCGGAGTTGAGATTGAACTCGAAGTTGACTTTGATCTCGAAGTTGACATTGATCTCGAAGTTGACTTTGATCTCGAAGTTGACTTTGATCTCGAAGTTGACTTTGATCTCGAAGTTGACTTTGAACTCGAAGTTGAGTTTGAACTCGAAGTTGACTTTGATCTCGAAGTTGACTTTGATCTTGAAGTTGAGTTTGATCTCGGAGTTGACTTCGATCTCGAAGTTCACTTTGAACTCGAAGTTGACATTGATCTCGGAATTGACTGATCTTGAAGTTGACTTTGAACTCAAAGTTGACTTTGAACTCGAAGTTGAGTTTGAACTCGAAGTTGACTTTGATCTCGAAGTTGACTTTGACGTCGAAGTTGAGTTTGAACTCAAAGTTGAGTTTGAACTCAAAGTTGACTTTGAACACGAAGTTGACTTTGATCTCGAAGTTGACTTTGATCTCGAAGTTGACTTTGATCTCGAAGTTGACTTTGACCTCGAAGTTTATTTTGATCTCGAAGTTGACTTTGATCTCGAAGTTGACTTTGATCTCGAAGTTGACTTTGAACTTGAAGTTGACTTTGAACTCGAAGTTGACTTAGATCTCAAAGTTGACTTGGATCTCGAAGTTGACTTAGATCTCAAAGTTGACTTGGATCTCGAAGTTGACTTTGAACTAGAAGTTGACTTTGAACTCGAAGTTGACTTTGAACTCGAAGTTGACTGATCTCGAAGTTGACTTTGAACTCGAAGTTGACTTTGATCTCGAAGTTGACTTTGATCTCGAAGTTGACATTGATCTCGAAGTTGACTTTGATCTCGAAGTTGACTTTGATCTCGAAGTTGACTTTGATCTCGAAGTTGACTTTGATCTCGAAGTTGACTTTGATCTTGAAGTTGAGTTAGATCTCGAAGTTGACTTTGACCTCGAAGTTGAGTTAGATCTCGAAGTTGACTTTGATCTCGAAGTTGACTTAGATCTCGAAGTTGACTTTGATCTCGAAGTTGAGTTAGATCTCGAAGTTGACTTTGAACTCGAAGTTGAGTTTGAACTCGAAGTTGACTTTGATCTCGAAGTTGACTTTGATCTCGAAGTTGACTTTGATCTCGAAGTTCACTTTGATCTCGAAGTTGACTTTGATCTCGAAGTTGACTTTGATCTCGAAGTTGACTTTGATCTTGAAGTTGAGTTTGATCTCGAAGTTGACTTTGATCTCGGAGTTGAGATTGAACTCGAAGTTGACTTTGATCTCGAAGTCGACTTTGATCTCGAAGTTGACTTTGAACATGAAGTTGACTTTGATCTCGAAGTTGACTTAGATCTCGAAGTTGACTTTGATCTCGAAGTTGACTTTGAACTCGAAGTTGACTTTGATCTCGAAGTTGACTTTGATCTTGAAGTTGAGTTTGATCTCGAAGTTGACTTTGATCTCGGAGTTGAGATTGAACTCGAAGTTGACTTTGATCTCGAAGTTGACTTTGATCTCGAAGTCGACTTTGATCTCGAAGTTGACTTTGATCTCGAAGTTGACTTTGATCTCGGAGTTGAGATTGAACTCGAAGTTGACTTTGATCTCGAAGTCGACTTTGATCTCGAAGTTGACTTTGAACATGAAGTTGACTTTGATCTCGAAGTTGACTTAGATCTCGAAGTTGACTTTGATCTCGAAGTTGACTTTGAACTCGAAGTTGACTTTGATCTCGAAGTTGACTTTGATCTTGAAGTTGAGTTTGATCTCGAAGTTGACTTTGATCTCGGAGTTGAGATTGAACTCGAAGTTGACTTTGATCTCGAAGTTGACTTTGATCTCGAAGTTGACTTTGATCTCGAAGTTGACTTTGATCTCGAAGTTGACTTTGATCTCGAAGTTGACTTTGATCTCGAAGTTGACTTTGAACTCGAAGTTGACTTTGATCTCGAAGTTGACTTTGATCTCGAAGTTGACTTTGATCTCGAAGTTGACTTTGATCTTGAAGTTGAGTTTGATCTCGAAGTTGACTTTGACCTCGAAGTTGACTTTGATCTCGAAGTTGACTTTGATCTCGAAGTCGACTTTGATCTTGAAGTTGAGTTTGATCTCGAAGTTGACTTTGATCTCGAAGTTGACTTTGATCTCGAAGTTGACTTTGAACTCGAAGTTGACTTTGATCTCGAAGTTGACTTTGATCTCGAAGTTGACTTTGATCTCGAAGTTGACTTTGATCTCGAAGTTGACTTTGATCTTGAAGTTGAGTTTGATCTCGAAGTTGACTTTGACCTCGAAGTTTATTTTGATCTCGAAGTTGACTTTGATCTCGGAGTTGAGATTGAACTCGAAGTTGACTTTGATCTCGAAGTCGACTTTGATCTCGAAGTTGACTTTGATCTCGAAGTTGACTTTGATCTCGAAGTTGACTTTGATCTCGAAGTTGACTTTGAACTCGAAGTTGACTTTGATCTCAAAGTTGACTTTGACCTCGAAGTTGACTTTGATCTCGAAGTTGACTTTGATCTCGAAGTTGACTTTGATCTCGAAGTTGACTTTGAACTCGAAGTTGAGTTTGATCTCGATGTTGACCTTGATCTCGAAGTTGACTTTGAACTCGAAGTTGACTTCAATCTAGATGTTGATTTCGATCTCGAAGTTGAGTTTGATTTCGAAGTTGACCTGGAGTTCGTAGTTCCAACTTACTACCATCAAAACACCGGTTAATTTTACTCACCATCCTGCAAATAATGGAACACCTGGAACTTCGGGAATAGGTCCACTCTATAGGTCCACTCTATTCCCACACTATCCATAATGTTTGATTAGCTGTGAAAATATTATCATCAAATCCCAGTTCGTATCAATTAAACGTTTTTGCAGGACAAAATCCCGATGAGAGTGAAAGCTATTCACATCGTGAATCAACCCTTCTACTTCAGCGCTTGCTTTGCTGTCTTCAAACCGTTCCTGAAGAAGAAAATAAGGAAACGCGTGAGTGCTTCAACTTTCCCCTAGGCGGCATCATCTGAAAGTTCAAGTCTCTTGAGTTTGCTGGGGCTTGATGGTTCGAATAATTTAACGTTTAGAAAATGGGCTCACTAGAAGCGATGAGTTGAAAACTAAGTATTACGAGCTCTCTCACTTACTAAGTGAAGGCTGCAGGAAGAAAAATGTAAGGCCCATAACGGAACGGAGAAAGAACGATTTTAGTTTTTTCATTTCAAGTGATTTTCCTGTAACAAAATCTTCACGAGCCTGTAGAATTGGACATTCCAGTCACAGTTAAGAGAACACCCACCTTCTCCTAAAGAATATGCCTGATATCCGAATATAAATAAATTTATTTACAGGTGTTCATGCATGGAACAGATTTGGAATCCCTTCACAAGCATATTGATCCTGAAAATTTACCGGTCGAGTACGGAGGATCGAGACCTCCCTTCTCCAGCCAACTTACCACGACGATAATCCAGCTCAATGAATCGAAATATGAAGGTACCTATATTATACGATAGCTTCTATTCGAAGAATTGTACTATAGGCGTCTTTTCAAAGAATTTAAGTAAAAACGTTTTTTCCAAGGGTGCAAAAATGACTGGTGAGGGATGTTTTTACTTCCATACATAAAAAGTACGAAAAGTATTGTAATCGTCCTTAAATCGATAACCGGATCGAAGCTTCAGAAAAACGTTTATCTACACGGTGTAGCTCAAAATCTCTTCCTGGTTCCTGAACAACTGTCCGTCCGTGGTCATTTACAAACCAGTGGTGCGTAGATGACACACAATACTTCCATATTTTGAAACGTGAAATTGTGACACAATTTGATCATATTTTGACTGCTTTTAAGGGTGTTTAGGTAAAAAAATTCACTATTCAAAATTTTAAATTCGCCCAAAATAAAAATACGTCACATTTTCTGAATAATAAAAATATAAACTCGAAATCGATTTTTGAGGTCCCGATTTCAAGGTTGCTCGCTTGCTACCTTAAAATCGGGATCTCGAGAATCGTAGTAACTACGATTGCTGCTGTTGCTATTGCAACTGTTGCTATTGACAGTATCCAAGATGCTGTAAGCGTCTCCATACAATGCAGGTTTTATGGGTTTTTTGTCTAGTTAAATGTGCATTAAAAGTGCTGGCACATCTAACGGCTCCAAGGAAGCTCAAAGGAAGGGCTGTGAATTCGGCCTATAATCACTTCTGGTGTTCTTCAGTGGATAATTGGAAATTATGAATAACATGTGAATTGGCTAACCAACACAAGCCTCAGTAGGACAGACGGTCGTACCGATCGATAGGCCGACATCAGGATTGAAAGGAAAATCTGAGTATAGGAGTCCCATAAACCGAAAGATGAAGTTTGTCGGGATAAATCTTCCAATTTGCTCCTGATTTGTTGATAGAGTTGCTGAAGATTCTAATGACACAATGGGTGGCTTGAGGAAAGGCTCAAATTCTTAAACTTCAATCCAGAAAACGGATGCATGCACCGTGCAACCTCAATCCGGTAACCGAAAATGCGCCAGAATAATCCAGGACTCATAAGGCAGGATTCAATCGGTGCCGTGGAGAAAGGATGTCTAGATCACGCGTCATAAGGAATATTGAAAAAGCCTCAATTCCTTTCTGAGCTAAGACGTGCTCAGGGGTTAGTTGTCGATTGAGATGAGCCTTGAAGATGAAGGCGGAAAGGCGTACGTGACCTTTCATAACCCCTCGCATCTTCCTTCTCCTTCTCCTCGCCCAGATGCTTTTCCATCTGCCTGTTCTCGAGTTATACGAGAGAGAAAAAAATCTGCGATCCGCACGTACTTATATCCTCATTTCAAACAATGCGACCTAAGCTGTGGATGAATTTCGCGTGTCACCATAACGCTATAACAACAGCATGGATTCAAAAGCTTTAAATAGAAACCTTCGGCGGTTATCATCTTGAATCACTGCACGGCGGGTCAGGCCCGTACCCGGGGGGGGGGGGTAAGTTTTTTGGAATTTGTTCACATAATTACTACGAACATGATAAATTTTCCATTCTCGATACAGTTGTTAGTAGTTACCGACATCCTACCTAAACATAGGGGTTTACCGGATGAATAGTGTGAGGAAGCTTCGGTTTCCTAGTTCCACCACAAATCTGAGTCAAAACCTCCAAAATACAAAAAAAATCAATTCAACATCAAGAGCTGAGAAAGTTCCAGTAAACCGCGTAAGTAAACCGCCGTTACAAGCGTTGGCTATTCGCCCGATAACCGAAGTTGTTCCGGGCGTGCCCTGCCGCCCTCAAGCAGAGGGGAGAATGTTCTTCAAAAGGCGCAAATTCATGGCTAAAACTCCCTAACAGTATCGTACTATCGTTCAATTATTAGGGAGTTTTTGCGAATAGGAAGCTTTTGACAAGTTTTGATCATGTAACTTAGTTGAAATTACGCAGCTTACTAATAGGCGTATCCCATTTTTACTTCCATATTTACAGAGTAAATGGAAGTATTGTGATCGTCCTAAAATCGAGAATCGGAATGGAGCTTCAGAAAAAACTTTTTCTTATACACATTTACTCAGAATCACTTCCTGAACAAGTGTCTGTGTGTCCGTTACGTCCGTTACGTCCGTTACGTCCGTCTGTCCGTCTGTCCGTCTGTCCGTCTGTGGTCATTTACAAAAATGGCCATAACTCCCTCATTTCTCAACCTTTTTTCAAATTTCTTGAACTGAAATGTTTGTCTCGGCAAGACCTAACACCCTGTTTAATCGGAATTAGGATAACGCACAGTACTTCCGAGATATTTGCATTTTTAGTGTTTTCTATTTTATTTTTTTCCGGCCGCAAAAATGAACCGATTTGAGCGTTCTTGGTCTTAAAATCTTTGTTTTACCTTGCAGAATATGTGGATATTTTTTACATTCCGAAAATGTGGCGTTTTTTCATTTTGGGCGAATTTTAAAATTTTAACACTGAATTTTTTGATATTTTTGTCCTAAACACTTACAAAAGCAGTCAAAATATGATCAAATTGTGTCACAATTTTACGTTTCAAAATATGGAAGTATTGTGTGTTATCTACGCACCACTGGTTTGGTACATTTTTAGGATGCACCTAAGTTGTGGTTCCTGGAAATGTAACTGCAAAAACTCAATATTGTCTCCTTCACATAGCATAATTATGATTGTTAAAAGTGATGTCATTTATGGGCGTCCTCCCCCCCCCCAAATTACAATCCTGGGTACGGGCCAGCGGCAGGTTGACCCATACCTTAAAAGATCTTGCACAGTGGTAATCAGCTATTTATCACATGCGATAAAGCCCCTTGAAATGTACTCCGTGATTCTTCATGACTTTTTCATCACCTAAACTTTCAGTTTTTAGCCTTGAAGGTTTAGGTCTTGTTCCCTAAAACTTGCCGACACCATGGGAACGGGTGGTTAATATTTCACAGCCCATCTCCCCTGACAAGGTACGGAAGAAAACAGGAGCCCCTATAGCTCTTTCAATAATTCAACGAGAAGGCGTAAGATATTCAACGGATCTGGGATCAAATGAGGGAAGCTGACTATCTGTCGACCTATTACTGATATTGCACTACGTGAGGGAGTGAAGTGAGGGAGTTAAATGAGGGAGTGAAGTGAGGGAGGGGAATGAGGGAGTGAAATTAGCGAGTGAATTGAGGGAGTGAAGTGGAAGAGTGGAGTGAGGTGAGGGAGTGTATTGTGGGAGTGAAATGAGGGAGTGAGGATAGAGAAGGGAATGAGAGAGATGGAAACCAGAGAGTGAATAGAGGGAGAAAAGTGAGGGAGTGATGTGAGGGAGTGAAGTGATGGAGTGAAATGAGGGACTGAAATGAGGGAGTGAACCAGACAAACTCCCCCCCCCCCACAAGTGTCAAACAACGTCAGTAATTTATCAGGGAATCACATCCTTAAAACTGAAGATTTGAGAAGACAAAAGGACACCTTTAAACAGTAATCTTGACATGATAACTGAACCGATTTCTACTATTTTAGGCGGCTTGTCTTCATCACCCTGAAAATGTCCTAATTACAGGAAATTCGAAGCGATAACTGCTACGAACAAATTTTACTCATACTGAAGGAAAATCAGTTGAAGACCATGGGAGGGAACGTACTTGTCCATTCATGACCAAAATTACGACCTAAGGGTCGGTTTACGACTCCTGTCATTTTAAGGGTCGGTTTATCAATGTATACCATTAATCTAGTTTCAAAGTACCTACCTCGAAGTACTATTGACAATGTTTACATGGACGCGCATATAAAGCCAGTGGTGCGTATATAACACACAACACTTCCATGTTTTTATACGTAAATTTCTGAACCAAAGTAATTTGATTTTGACTAATTTAGTGGTCTAAATTTAATTCACTTTGAATAGCTATTGTTCAAACTGTAATAATTACTCTCATTGTTTTCAGAGTGGTCCAAGTACGGATACAACAAGCTGTGAGAAAATGCTGCGATTCTCAACAATGTCATCAAACCCGCCTAACTACTTGGAAAAATAAAACGATGATTCTCAAATTGAAATCACAAGGCTGAGCTATTTAAATTGTTCCGAGTTAAAGCAGTTAACGGGGAAGGCATTATCAAAATTGCATTATTCATTTTTGTTGATCTCCCGCTCCATCTAATGAGGAGTTACTTGATTATTGTCAGGCGATCCGATCAAAGGAATTGGTATGGGCCATTCAGTTTCCAAATTTTCCGTAGGTACCTTATGCTTGAACGAAAAAAGGCGTACAAAATTATTTGCGATGCAAGAGAATCATGACAGAGTTGGTCTATCGTGAGCTAGCTCTATAAAAAGGTAATGGTACTTTAATGTTGTATACCTAACTCATATGGTATTACCGACCTGTGAATCGCAGGCTGTGATGTAGGTAATCTTGCCGGACGCCTACTCTGCACGAACTCTCATAGGCTCACCTTGTTTTACTGTAACAAATAATTGTAAAAATAATTGTTCCATAACAGGATAGTTCGGCCTCTCTCGGCGTTTTACCTTAGATGATAGCCGGTGTTTACACCGGTAACAATTGTTACTTCATCGGCGACGTATAATACCTATGTTTTGCTAGAAATACGCTACAAAGTGATATTTTTCACGTTTAAGGAAATAAAACGTATTTGTGATACATAATGTTCCTCTGATTACACCTAATTCCAAGAACCAGCCTACTCACTTACCCATCACAAGTTTCTAGCTAGTTGGAGTTTCAGTTTTGCTTTGTGTGTGAGTTTCAGTTTGACTTTGAGTTTGTGTTTCAGTTTGAGTTGGAGTTTCAGTTTGACTTTGAGTTTGAGATTCAGTTTGGGTTTGAATTTCAGTTTCAGTTTGAGTTCCACTTTGAGTTTCACTTTGAGTTCGAGTTTCAGTTCGAGTTTTAGTGACAGTGTCAGCTTGACTTTGAATTTGAGGTTCAGTTTGACTTTGGGTTTGAGTTTCAGTTTGACTTTGGGTTTCAGTTTGAGTGACAGTTTCAGTTTTAGTTTGAGTTTCACTTCGAGTTCGAGTTTCCGATTTAGTGCGAGTTTGAGTTTCAGTTCGAGTTTCAGTTTTTTTGGAATGGGGCTTCAGAAAAAACTTTTTCTTATACACATTTACTCAGAATCACTTCCCGAACAAGTGCCTGTGTGTCCCTTTGTCCGTCTGTGGTCGTTTACAAAAATTGCTATAGTTCCCTCAATTCTCAACCTTTTTTCAAATTTCTTGAACTGAAATGTTTGTCTCGGCAAGGCCTTAAAATATATTTGCAATTTTTGTGTTTTCTATTTTATTTTTTTCCGACCACAAAAATGAACCAATTTGAGCGTTCTCGGTCTTAAAATCTTTGTTTTACCTTGCAGAATTTGTGGATATTTTTTGTATCCCGATAATTTAGCGTTTTTTTTTTATTTTGGGCGAACTTTAAAAATTGCATAGTGAGTTGTTTGATATTTTTGGCCTAAACACCCTTAAAAGCAGTCGAAATATGATCAAATTGTGTGAGAGTTTTACGTTTTAAAATATGGAAGTATTTTGTGTTATCTACGCACCGCTGGTTTATGTTTCGGTAACTAGAGGTATCTTGACTTTAGACGGGGTCTATAATTGAGGCGTTGATAGCCAGAGTGGACCATTCCACACAGGTGTCGAACTGAGAAAATCGCATTTGAAAATTTCGACTAATTTCATGTGAATGATTAAGGGCCTTGTTATGGTGTTTTTAAGAAAAAAATACAAGCATTCTTGGGTGAACAGATGACTCATGAACCATTGGGACTTTTCTACAAGCCAAAAGGTCCACTCTGGCCATCAAAATCGGCGGCCAATTTGCAGACGGACCATTTGAAAAGTTAAGCTCTCTCTTAGCACATTCGAGAACGAGTCAAATTGTAATAATAATTCGATAGATAGAGCAACCACAGACCCATTGCACTGTATAACTCATTTTCGGCCAGTTTGTGGAATGGTCCACTCTGGCTATCAACGCCTCAATTTGCATAGTATAAATGGCATTTTTGGTATTGGTATTACCTAAGCACCACTTATGATTAGAATTATGATAAAGTTAGGAAGGCAGCATGGAATCGGATACAGAAGCGATGAGGTTACACTCGGAAAGACTCAAATGGGGGGTGACTACTGTCCAGGGCTTCTCGTTCTTAGTTGACCGATGGCCAGTCTACCAGAAGCTGGGTCGATGGTCGTACACCAGGTCGTAGCAGTGCGGCAGCAAACACCATGTCGACAGGTGAGCCCAGATACTTGGAAAATTACTTCAGAGTTTTGATATCCTCGGAGACTATTTCTAAAACTAATATTTTACGTAGCACTGACGGAATATCCTCATCCTGAGCGTTCAAAATACGGCAGATTTTTTTATTGTACCTAGATGGAGGTAGGACCAATCTGCAATGGAAACCTTGGGACAACTGCACGTACCCTGCTATCCTCGATTATCCAGACCCTGGATTTCCACCCGGATTGGTGACAATTTTGCTAGCGGCGCTTTGCCTGCTGGCTTGTTGCGTCTTGCTGGCTCGGATATGCCAACACTATTTCCTCCCAGCGGTTGGAATTATCGTCAATCGTACGTTTTTATCTCAGTTCGGCTTCGTCAAGTTTAAAGTGCTTACATTTGTTTATTTTTTATGGGCCATGAGTGATAGAGCACGGATAGGTGATAGAGGATGAGATAGTGATAGAGATAGAGATGAGAGTGATAGGATTGTATCAATACTGCTAATTCGATAAATTAATTTGAATTGATGATTAGCAATATAAGACTAGGTTCCTAACTAATTTTTCGCCCATTCAAACTATTTTTAAAAATTTAGAAAGCTTCGTACACCGTATACTTTGCAGGATGGGGAGTCAAAGGAGACGTTGTCAGTGCTGTTGTCTTCGCTTCGGCCGCAAGTTGGCCCGAATTGGCGATATCCGTCATTACAGTGTTCGATACTCGACAAGCTGGCGTTGGGATTGGTACTATCGTCGGTACTTCCGTATTTAATACGCTAGCCGTACCAGCGATTTGTGCCTTCTCTATAAGTAGGGTCAGTGGTACTCCGCATATATACTATACGTACTATACGTAGATACCTATAAAATCAAAAAGGTTGCACTAATATACGTATAAGTATACTTATAACTTATTAACCATTATCAAATTTTCACAAAAAATCTCTCTTGTATTAGAGCAGCACACTGGATATCGCCTCAATGACCAGAGACACAGTCATGTCGGCGATCTCTTTGTTCTTACTGGGCATAGTCCTTAGCGACAATATGGTCGGCTGGGCGGAATCCTCGATCATGCTTCTTCTCTACATCATCTATGTTTTCGGTAAGCCAGTAACACAACCCATGACCAAGTGGAGTTCAATTTTACAATAATACCCAAGAACCTACTGAGATACCTAACGTATACCATTAATAGCTATTAATTACTATAGTAGATGCCAAAAGTTAGCCCTATATTTAGTTAGCCATAACACATTCCCGCAATCCTGGGTCGGTTTCTGCAGATTTATAAAAATGTCTAGAATTTCAAATCTGACAGACAAAAAGTTATCAATAACAGAGAAAAAATAGAAAAGACCTGCCGACTCGACGCTTTAGATGAGAGAGTACAAATTTACATGGGATAAATTTTCAAATTTTGTTTTTAGCACTGTGCATCTTGTTATTAATATCAGATAATTAATAATGCCTAATAATATTAACATCATTCATATATTGCAATAATCATACACCTCATGAATCAAAGAAGAGCCCAAATCTCAAAAGAGGAGATGGGATTTTGTGGGATTAGCTATAAGATTATTTGCCCTTCGTACAAGGTTGTTGTTATTATTACGTAAACAGCCAGGGATAGTTTACCGCGTTGGGGCTGGCATTGAAGTGAGCAGGGCATCCCTACAAAACTCACATGATAACGTGAGCTCAACTGCGGTTTCCACTCCTGAATATCGTATTACTGTCAACGAAGTTCCCTTTCCTTTATCTCATTGCTTCTTACATCATGCGAGCTGCTCCTACAACGAAACTCACGCACAAACAATTCCTCATTTTCTCTCACGAAATGCAAATTCCTAATTCTGGTCATTTACGATCTCATTTACAAGTGTACAACCGCTGTACTTAGCATTCAACCGTTATTTTAGAAGTTGGAGTCACTACACTTATTTCAAGTCAAATTCAAAAGCCTATATAATAAGCAGGATATTTCAAGTCTTCCACATTTCATAGGGAGTCGAAAAGGCATTAAAAGATGGAGGAATGCACAGAAAATATCATTTTTTTAATGGTGATTCGTAGCAACCTACTTTGAATAATATTATTAAATATAATATTATCTCCTCTTCTCCTCATCCTCCTTCCCCCTCCATAATTTTACGTCTTCTTCTCCTCCGCTCCTCCTCCTCCTCCGCTCCTCCTCCTCCTCCCCCACCTCCTCCTCCTCCTGCTCCTCCTGCTCCTCCTGCTCCTCTTCCTACTCTTCCACCTCCTCCTCCTCCTCCTGCTCCTCTTCCTATTCTTCCGCCTCCTACTCCACCTCCTCCTCCACCACCATCTCCTCCTCATCATCATCTTCCTCCTACTCACCCTCCTACTCCTCCTCCTCCTCTTACTCCTCCTCCTCCTCCTCTTACTCCTCCTCCTCCCCCTCTTACTCCTCCTCCTCCTCCTCTTACTCCTCCTCCTCCTCTTACTCCTCCTCCTCCTCTTACTCCTCCTCCTCCTCCTCTTCCTCCTCATCTTCCTACTCATCCGCTCCTCCTCCTCCTCCTCATCTTACTCCTCCTCCTCTTACTCCTCCTCCTCCTCCTCCTCCTCCTCCTCTTACTCCTCCTCCTCCTCTTACTCCTCCTCCTCTTACTCCTCCTCCTCCTCTTACTCCTCCTCCTACTCTTACTCCTCCTCCTCCTCCTCTTACTCCTTCTCCTCCTTCTCCTCCTTTGTCCTCCTCCGCCGCTCTTCCTGCTCCTCCTACTCCTCCTCCGCCCCTCCTCCTACTCCTCCTCCTCCTCCCAAAAATGAAAAAATATTTGAGTTGAAAAAACATAACGTAATTTTTAGTTAATTATTCGTGAGAATGGTGGTTGTATCATCAAAAACTTCTCCTCAGTGCTGACTGCGTTCGCCATACCCGTGGAGCCTGAATTGCCGAAGTCAAACGATCCATTCGAAAACTGCCATCTCCTTCGAACCGCAAGTAAGAATAGTCTTTTTATAAAGACCTTATATTATCGACCTTTATCATAGTGTTAACATTGAATTTTAACGCCAATTTGATATTAAACTTCTTGTGTTAAATATCAAACTGGCGTTAAAATCATTAAACAATTAAACCTTTTAATAAGTAATATAATTTTTCTCACTTTGTTATTCCTTTTCGGCAGATAAATTTTACGTTACGCCTATGTACACTGCGAACAAAGGTGTAAGCCTCGAGGGAATCGAGCAATTTAAAGTGACAGGTGAGATTGTGTACTTTTCTTGAAAAAAATGCCAAGATGATGCAGTCATTAAGTAATATTTTCAAAATTACAAAAATGTTATTAACAAGAATATGCTATTGAATTCAGGTCCAAACGCTATTTCGTATGCAAAAATATAAATTTGGAGTAGCGTGTCTTTCAAAACAAAAGAGCTGAAATTTCAACGATCGCAGTGAATTTATTGGTGAACGTGAACGATTGGACATGACATCATATCGGAGTTTAGGTTGTAAAATTTTACAATACGAATATTTATATTCGTATTAACTTAATTTATGGATTCTTAAGGCTCACCCAATACACCGGCACAACTTGTGTTGGCATTCCAAGATTTGTGGTCGCTTTTGTCATGCTCTAACGTCAAGGTTCAAAACCCGACTGGATCTGAAAAAATTTTTGGCTCACGGGAATAGTCGATCGCATTTCGATCGGTATCCATCCGAAGATTATTCGGGATTTCGGATAACCCCGACCTAATTTCCAATTTTACTATTCACAACAGGTCCCACCTCGCGTCGTCTCGGATGTTGGCATTGGACGAAATCAGCCATTACCATGGTTACAGATGCGTTCGTTTGGCCTCTTCATACCTGTCTTCGTCTAATCATTCCTCCGCCCACCTGTCTAACGTATCTTGTGGTTTTCCTCGGGATGGTCTACATTGCCGTCATCACGTACGTCATCGCTTGGATGATCACAATATTAGGTGACTGAAATCTAATTGCATTGGTGCACAATTTTTCCATAATATACCTACTATTATTAAACTGTAACAGCATTTCGCTCGGTCGGTTCATTGAAAACCGTCTAATTTAAAATTTACTTCATATTTACTTCGTGTCTCACTCGAGAAAGATATTTACACTTGGTATTACAATTATATTATACCATCGTTACTGCTCGTTTTCAGGTTACAAGCTGGGTATCCCCAACTCGTTGCTGAGCCTCACAATTCTTGCTGTTGGACTGGGTTACCCCGACCTTATTTCTAGCTTGAAATCTATCAAAGAGGGTACGTAATCGATAGGCTAGAGCGACTTTCTATAGCTGCATGCTATATCCGACAGATATGGGTTCGATTCCCATAGGTGGCATGAAAATTTGGCCCATACCCTTATAATTCATACTATCTCTGATGTTCGGGGTTGCTAGGGTTGCCGAGCATTAAACCTACTCCTAATGGTACCCTATGATCAACACAATGAAAACATCTTTACATTTTTTACGTAATCAATTCAGCGGCCGAATTTTAGCCAGTTACAATGACAAAAGATCATGCTGTAAAGGAGATTATATGAATAGCGCACTATTTTTGGAAAATAATGTACCAATTTGTACCAAAATGAAAACCCGTATAAGTGATATAGATTTTTTTCAGACCCGCACCTCGTCCTCATACGCGATAGAACATGCACGAAAGAACATACACGAATGTGTTCTTATGTATGAAGACGAGGTCCAGACTGTGGGGCTAACAAATATCAATATCATTTATACGTGATTCATCTTGGTTCATTTTGGTACCAAATAGGTAGGTACATGTTTTTATATAATGGCCAGCAAATAAAAATTCCTTGGGTTTATCCAATTCTTTATTTAAAATATTCATTTCAGGACCTTTTCTAGCATGATAATAATGATAATATGATATCATCATTATATCATCATATGATATATCATTATATGGTATTATCATGCTCTCAAATCACATGACTTTTCGGCCATTAAAAATGAGTATGAAAAACCAAATAGAAAAGGTCCTGAAATGAATATTTTAAATAATTAATTGGATAAACCTTGACAATTTTTATTTACAAGTCATTCTAAGAAAACATAATATTGACGGTCCCACAGCAACACCCCGTATCGTCATTTTTGCCAAAAATGAGTTATGCATATGGTTGGAAAGCTCTCTCCAGCACGGATTCAATAAAATTTGAAGTTCGATCGCAATTGAAGGGGCAAGTGGATGAAGGTGATATGTGACAAATTTGTGAAAACTTACTTTTTACCATGGATGAAGGTGAAAAGTACATCAGTTTTATGTCCCCTTATTACATTTCGCCAAATCCCTCTAAAACACTCAAAACTTTTACCCGTAGAAAAAACTTCCATACAAAAAAAGTAACAGAGAAAAAACTTTGAACGCTTTTTCTAGAAATGTTAAAAAATGTCGCATATCACCTTTATCCACTTGCCCCTTCAATTCCAATAGGTTGTTCGAAATTCACGTATTAGATAACAACCTGTATCGTCATTGTGTCGGTAACGAGCTGTACTTTCAGCTATTTGGCATCGTTTACCGTTTCAGACGATGTGGCCTCGCATGTTCTTCAAATTTTACCGCAAGAGCGATTTTATTAGACTGCTTTTATAGTATTTTTTAAAGTTTTTTCCATCCTTGACAACCAGGGTTTTGGCTTTCCTGAAAAGTTACCAAAATGACGATACGGGGTGTTGCTGTGGGACCGGCGATATGACTATATTATAGGTACTCATTTTGCCCCATAGAATCTAACTACACGTATTTATCAAGGTAAATAAAGCCGAATTTATTCAATTTGCAGGCACGGCGTCGGGCGCCCTGTCGAACACCTTGGGAGCTAACACCTTCAACATTCTGGTATGCTTAGGACTACCTTGGCTTGTGTGCTGCTTGTTGACATTTTTTGAGCCTGAGCCGCCTGATGACAGCATCACGCAACCAGGCCAAATCTACCTGGACGCTGATGGAGTGACGTACTCCGTCAACACCATGATCGGTGCACTGCTCATGTTTTACGCCGCACTTGTCGCCAATCGTTTCGTGCTCAATATTGTGGTAAATATTCTTCGATTGAGCATTCGGAAACAATTTTCTACTCGCATGCGCCAGATGTTGAATTTCCCCGTTGAGACAATTTTTAAATCCTTAAAATTATCGACGAAAGATATGCCGAGCATGATTATGAATATTGCAGGTGGGTTACATCTGCATCTTCATCTACATCTTCTTCGTGATAACCATGTCGCTAATCGAATTCAACGTTTTCTTCCTGGCAAACAAGCCACTTTGCAACATCAAGGATTACTACAACGATCCTTCGTGACGATAGCGCGCCATACCTAACGGGCAAAGGGTTTTCCAAAATAAAATAACCCGACTGTTGGAACAGACTGTTGGAACTGCTGGAACAGACAATCAACAAGTTTTTTGTTTCTTAACAACATGCTCATTTACCTACTCAACCAATTGTTCTTAGGCTGGTTTTTTTTCACTTTTTTTACCATAAACAACCTAATTTGTCGACACCTCATCAAAAATGCTAAATATGTTTTGGAATACGCTGTTATTGTGCCGGATCCTTTCTCATAAACCTATTATTTTTTGCAGTGAAAATCGACTCGCGAAGGACGAAGTACGCATTAGTTATTACTCTTCGTTTACGTGGTACTTTTTACTTGTTTTGATGACTTTCTTTACTTTCATCATTCAATAAAGAAGAGAGGGGAATGTGCAGGAAGTCAAATCAATCCTTGTTTCACCCATTTTGAGCTGGAAGATTTTTTTTTTTTTTCTTTTAATAAGTGCGCTATGCCACTTTTAGCCGATTTTATGGAGTCAACAATATGTTTCGAAAAGTTAATTCATAAGAAGAAATCATTGAATTGGCGTCGTCGCTCCCCAAAGTACAGGACTTAAAAGTAGCATAAATGCCGGCTCATACAGAAATTCAAATCGACGAAAGATCTCTTGGACTATATTTAATATTCCAGAATTAAATTTTTATAGTGGCATGCTCGCTGTAGTGCTAAAATCATAATGTTGTTAATGTTGATAAAGTAATAAAATTGAAGTTGTTTGTTTTCGGTCGCAACGATATTCGTTGCTTCGCGCGTGGTCCCTAGTTACACATATGTGCGAACTGGTGAAGCCACAATGTGATACTGTAACCATAATATGGTAGCCGTAATATTATTACAACTGATCTATCCAAATATTCCCCATCGCCGTCAAACCGTGAATCCTTCAATGCTAAACCCGCATGACCGTTAAACATTGCGAGCACTGCATAAATGTGTCAGGCTTTTCAACTCAATCGTTACGGTTACACTTGCGTTGTTGGGCCCAACACCGAATATTCGCCCATACTCGCCCGAACATTCGTCTATACTCGGAATATCTCGAATATTGACGCGCAACCCGCACACACTTGCGGTGTTGGCGCTCGACCCCGAGCATCGACGAATATTGTCAAGCAACTTTCATCCCCAGTGAGACACATCAATCGTCTGATTACCTGAAAGAAAACCAGTGGTGCGCAGATAACACACAATACTTCCATATTTTGAAAGGTAAAATTGTGACACAATTTGATCATATTTTGACTGTTTTTAAGGGTGTTTAGATCAAAAAATTCACTATCCAAATTTTAAAATTTGCCCAAAATAAAAGTACGCCACATTATCGGAATATAAAAAATACCCACATATTCTGGTAAGTAAAACAGAAATTTTAAGACCAAGAACGCTCAAATCGGTTCATTTTTGAGGCCGGAAAAAAATAAAATAGAAAACTCTAAAAATGCAAATATGTCGGAAGTACTGTGAGTTATTCAAATTCCGATTAAAAATGGCAAAATTCTAGCTAAAAGAGGGAAGAATGGAACTATTTTGTGCTGCAGAGTGCTGGAACTGTCACGGTCCTGTCCTCCTCATCCCAGCCCTGTCCTCGAATTTAGAGATGTGGACAGGGCCGTGACGGACAGGGCCGTGACGGACAGGGCCGTGACAAAACATAGGTTTTTCGACGCTCCTGTCCACACTGTAATTTTTTTCCAAAAATTATTATCGTAATCGAAACTGCTCCACGCTGCGTACGAGGTACTGAGAAGTAAAAAAATTAAGTTTGAATACCTACTTTGAGAAACAGGACAGGACCTTGACAGGTTGTGTCCGACCAACAAGGTTCCGGCCGACGTTCCATCTCGTCACTGGGTTACATCTCGACAGAAATCCAAAGCTAGCCGGTGTTCTGGACCGTTGAGACTCGTGCCAAAATGATGGAGGGAAGAAAATCCGGAAAAACCCCTGAGAGGACCGCGAAAATTCGAATTCTTTGACAGGACAGGGCCTTGACTGCAAACCTCTGGACACCCCTATTTTCATCTCAGTACCGTAATCTTTCCGTTCTAAAATTATAAAAACTGTCATTTAGGTATCTTGAGACCAATTTTGACCTATTCTAGAAGCGCCGGGTATTTGGTAGCATCGGAAAGACATAGAAAAGAAGCTTGAAGTTGGGAACCTCGTGCCTGGACAGGACAGGGCCGTGACAAATCGACGCATTTAATTTTTTTTCTTAGTGAAAGACTTGATTGATCGTAACAAAAAAAAGGCATTTTGCGAAAAGTGAAATAGTACAATTTAAAATTATGCGCAACTTCAAATTCATAAGAGGGCCCCCACAAACCTTCTGGACATCACTTCTGCCCCTTTCTGTGAGAATGACCCACTAGCACGAGAGTCCCTCTGGTGTGGCGTCAACCCGTTCACCCATCCACGTTCTCGAGAGGGGCATCCGCTCTCTTCTCATACCCACGAGCAAAGAGCAAAGAGCAAAGAGCAAAGAGCAAAGAGCAAAGAGCAAAGAGCAAAGAGCAAAGAGCAAAGAGCAAAGAGCAAAGAGCAAAGAGCAAAGAGCAAAGAGCAAAGAGCAATGTGCAAAGAGCAAAGAGCAAAGAGCAAAGAGCAAAGAGCAAAGAGCAAAGAGCAAAGAGCAAAGAGCAAAGAGCAAAGAGCAAAGAGCAAAGAGCAAAGAGCAAAGAGCAAAGAGCAAAGAGCAAAGAGCAAAGAGCAAAGAGCAAAGAGCAAAGAGCAAAGAGAAAAGAGCAAAGAGCAAAGAGCAAAGAGCAAAGAGCAAAGAGCAAAGAGCAAAGAGCAAAGAGCAAAGAGCAAAGAGCAAAGAGCAAAAGAGCAAAGAGCAAAGAGCAAAGAGCAAAGAGCAAAGAGCAAAGAGCAAAGAGCAAAGAGCAAAGAGCAAAGAGCAAAGAGCAAAGAGCAAAGAGCAAAGAGCAAAGAGCAAAGAGCAAAGAGCAAAGAGCAAAGAGCAAAGAGCAAAGAGCAAAGAGCAAAGAGCAAAGAGCCAAGAGCAAAGAGCAAAGAGCAAAAGAGCAAAGAGCAAAGAGCAAAGAGCAAAGAGCAAAGAGCAAAGAGCAAAGAGCAAAGAGCAAAGAGCAAAGAGCAAAGAGCAAACAGCATATAGCAAAGCTAAAAGAGCAAAGAGCAAAGAGCAAAGAGCAAAGAGCAAAGAGCAAAGAGCAAAGAGCAAAGAGCAAAGAGCAAAGAGCAAAGAGCAAAGAGCAAAGAGCAAAGAGCAAAGAGCAAAGAGCAAAGAGCAAGGAGCAAAGAGCAAAGAGCAAAGAGCAAAGAGAAAAGAGCAAAGAGCAAAGAGCAAAGAGCAAAGAGCAAAGAGCAAAGAGCAAAGAGCAAAGAGCAAAGAGCAAAGAGCAAAGAGCAAAGAGCAAAGAGCAAAGAGCAAAGAGCAAAGAGCAAAGAGCAAAGAGCAAAGAGCAAAGAAGGCTTAATGGTCGAAACGGCCGTAATAGAGGGATCTCTATTCAATGGAGGGACTACTATTCATTAGAGGCCCTCTTCAATGTAAAATTGAATGGATCGTCTTAAGATTACAGAAAAAAATTATTTCCAACAACCAGCAAAGAGGCCTTTTACCTTGCAGAATATGAGGATATTCCGATACCATGGCGTATTTTAATTTTGGGCGAATTTTAAAATTGGCAAGGGCAGTGAGTTTTTTCATATTTTTGACCTGAACACCCTCAAAAGCAGTCAAAATATGATCAAATTGTGTCACACTTTTACGTTTCAAAATATGGAAGTATTGTGTGTTATCTACGCACCACTGGTGAATAAATTTGCATTTGGTCGCAGGTTTGGACAATTTAATTGAGAAATCATTTCGTTCTTTCTACGTTTGTAAGGGAAAACACCCATAGAAAGTATCGATCGGGTACGAGAGCTCAGCGCCTTCAACTTGCATCGGGAAGCAAACCCGCCAAACACTCGGCCGCATGTGTAGACGCTGCACGAATACACAAGTTGGCCAATACTCGCCGCCTTTGACGCGGGACAAAAAACCGCCTTTTGACCGAGCATCCCCGAGCACCAACATTGGCGAACATTCGGGCGAATATCCCGCGGTTACACTTGCGGGAAGAGGCCGACGAATATTCGGTGTTGGGCCCAACACCGCAAGTGTAACCGCGTCTTAAAGCCTACTTAAAGGGCTTAAAGCGGCTTAAAGCCTTAGCCCTATTCTATAAACAGGGAAACAATGAAGCATTGTTCATTAACTTGATATTATGCTACAGCGAACAAAAGTTATTGATTACTACCGTATCGAGATGAACGGTCGAGTAAATAATGATGTCGTCAGGTGGCCGGCGAGAAAATGTTTCCAAAATCTCAACAGCTAGCTAAATTATTATATCTACCGAGTGGGTACCGTAGAATTATTACTACTGCATTGATTCGCTTGCATTATAACTGCATTAAAATGAATTAGTTTGGTTCTAATTCAAGTGAGCGCCTTGAGCAGGGTGTACAATGAGAAGGATTGTCTCATAGTCTGGAAAAAAGCGTTAGATATTTCATTAAAAATTTTGTATTCCAATAATTAATGATATCGGTGTATTTTTTATTCGTCGTCATTCAAGACTCACTTCTATGAGAGTCCTCAGTGAAGCAGTGAATACTGTAAAGCCCGTCAGCTGAATCGGATTCTTACTGAATTCCAGTACGATAGTTAAGGATGTTAAGGCATCGTAAGGCGCCTCGTACCAGTTCGTCAGATGAACGTCTCTATGGAATTCCTGTAGCTGTTCAAGACAAATTAGGTATCTAACTTTGAGAAATCCCAGATAAAAATAGAAAAATATCATGCTGGACTCGGGAAATAAACTACGAAGCCATGAAATCTCGAAGATCCTCAAAATATCATAAGAGAGGGGTTCGCTCTTTTTATTGTATTCATCTCTCATCATTTATTGCATAAAATAGTGCAAATTTGAGTAAAAAACCCTTACACCGAAAGTAATTTCTTCTCCAAGCCAACAAATAAGTGCAAACTCGAGCAGGGACGCTGATGACACAGGTAACACTTGAGAAGTTGATTCAACGATAAAATTTTCATACTAAAACACAACAAATCAAACATTCTGAACGTTAAAATACTGGTTAAATGAATTCAATTTTCACTGTAAAGAATCCAAATACGTCATCGGTTAATGTTCATTTTTGGCTCACCTTGCTACCACCGTATATTACAGCACATGTGGTCAAAATAGCTGCAAATACTTGGTATCCAAACATTGAGTTATTCAACAGTTTAAGATCCTTGAGAATTCTGCAATAAACTTTAACAAATGTAGGTAGGTACACAAAAGAATGATTTTGTTCTGGATGTAAATGTGTGTAGAAAAACGTTTACTACAAAGTACGAAACACTAACCCAATTCCCATTTTTGACATTGGCAACGCTTTGTATAAAAATTTTGATATTTTTATAAAACTTTTGATATTTATTACCAATTGTTTGAAAATCTATACTCACTTGCATAGTTGAACATGTTTTTCCACGTTTGCTTTGACTTTCTCGGAAAATTCGCGAGGCCGACTAGGGTCGAATTTGATTTCTTTCCATTCCACACCAAGACGTTGAACTTCGGTTCGGAAAGTCACCAGAATATTCAAAAGGCTAGTCGCAGTGAAGGCGACTTCCCACGACAGCACGTTGTAAGTGATTACCTTTTATGTGAAATGCGTTTGAAGGATTAGTTACCTACCTTACAGTTGAGGATAATCACGAAGTTAGAATACGGAAATCGAAACAACATTGTTTTAGGACGTAAATTAGTTCATGATTTTGTAAGTTTATTGCAAAGAGAATTACCAATTTGTTTAAGGGTGTGTTCATGATGGAGTTCAAGGGTGGTCAGTCTACTTATAGAATATCCATTATTAATAATAATAATAATAATAATAATAATAACAATAATAATAATAATATCTAATAATAATTAACTAATTATTCGGAAAATAACGGATATTTGATTAATAAACTGAATTGATGAACCCACCCTAATCTAAAAGGCTGCTAAGTAGATTAGTGACATGGGTACATCAAAATTTAATAAAGTTCAAATAGTTGGAGTAGGTCGGTTTATCGTCATATCATTTGTGGAGTAATGGTCCATATTAAGCTCAATGATGCTTAAATGGTACGCTTTCACAATTTTAAATAAATAGGTATAAAAAGAAAATACGCGTGCACCAACCCCTCCCGGGATTCAACCCTCACCACCGCCCGGCACCCCTCCCAACCACCCCTTACGGCACCCGCCCCTCAACATCCCCGCCCAGGATCTACCTGCACCTCACCAGCCGTACGCCCTCCTTCTTAATTTCTGTCTACGCAATTAAGTTGAGGGCTAGACTGAACGTTCACTTTCTAGGAACCGAATCGCAGTTTCCGGGAATTTTCCTTTCCGGGCCTAAAGACCTTGGATTTTCCATGCGAAATCGGTTTTTTCCGTTTTCCTCAGTCCGGGAAAGTCGTAGAAAATTGCAAATTTTTTGTGTCAAGTACCTACCCAAAACCTACTCAAAAATAATTTTTTTTGAAATTTAAAAATTTTTAAATGGTCAAAAAAAATTTTTTTTTTGGTCGAAAATTAGTCGTCAAACCAGTTTTTTATCGCCAAAACCCAACTAATTTTGACTTACAGGTAGTAAAAAATGTGTGAAAACCTTCAAGAAATCTAACAAGCTCAAAAAATTCAAAATTGGTTTAGTAGAAGTCCCTCAAATCGGCAAAAACGCGAAAAAGGAGAAATCGCGTCAAGAAATTTCAAGATAAACCAATTAAAAAACAAAATTTTCAAAAATTTTCGGAAAAAACCTCCTATCCTATGGTAAATAAAGTGGGAAAGCCGGGGAAAATACTCAAAAAATTCTAAACCCACGGCATCAGTCACTATTCTTATTATTTAAATACTATTATCCAAGTTCGTAATAATAAAAATATATCTAAGTTACCATAGTCACTCGGAAAAATATTCTACAATTTACCACCAGCGGAAGAGTGATCAACTTCTGTACATGATCGCTAAGGAACGGAAAACGATGGCAGTATGGCTCACCTCGTACAAGTGGCCCAACTATTAACATCCACGGCGACAGTAAAGCGCCGTAACAAAATATTCGCAATGATTTCCTCAGAAAGACCTGCGCAGAATCGATGCAAAAATACATTCAGGAATACCATTGGAAAACGTTTGGTATTATGAGGCGAAAGTCCGTTATAGCAAACCTCGCTTGGAGACCTTTCTAGTTTCAGTTCGCGATTCCTCTTTTCTACCGATTTCATCCATTCGGTCAATCTGGAAATTCCCTCTTCTTGCGAGATATAAATTGAATATTTGTGCAGCATTGAAATAGCGGTGGAAAGTATGACAAGGCCGTTCCCGATCGCTCCCAAATTCTGGAAGACGATTCGAATTAATATTAAAGGTACTGTAACTAGGTACGAATAAAAACTCAAACCAGTGGTGCGTAGATAACACACAATACTTCCATATTTTTAAACGTAAAAGTGTGACACAATTTGATCGTATTTTGACTGCTTTTAAGGGCGTTCAGGTCGAAAATATCAAACATTTCACTATGCCAATTTCAAAATTCGCTCAAAATGAAAAAAACTTCAATTTATCGGAATACAAAAAATATCCACATATTTTGCAAGGTAAAGCAAAGATTTTAAGACTAAGAACGCTCAAATCGGTTCATTTTTGTACCCGGAAAAAAATAAAATAGAAAACACTAAAAATGCAAATATTTCGGAAGTGCTGTGAGTAATTCAAATTCCGATTAAACAGGGTGTAAGGTCTTGCCAAGACTAACATTTGAGTTCAAGAAATTTGAAAAAAGGTTGAGAATTGAGGGAGCTATGGCAATTTTTGTAAATAAAGTTTTTTCTGAAGCACCGTTCCGATTCTCGATTTCAGGACGATTCCAATACTTCCAATAATTTCTGTGTAAGTATGGAAGTAAAAATGAGAGAAGAGAAATAGTCTATTACACTATCAAGGTACATACAATTGTACCTTAATAGTGGAATAGACAATTTCTCTTCTCTCATTCTTCGAGTTCTTATTCGAATTATGGGATTCCACAATTTTGCCGCGAATGATTTAGTGCCTACATAAGTACCTACTACCTAAGTGTACTACCTATGAAGTGCAACAACTCTCATAAATAGGTATAATAATATCAGATAATTTGTTGAAAATATCCATATTATTCTTATAATATCCATATTATGGACGAGGTTCGCTCTTACTCCACTTACCTTGGCATCGACACTGATTTTGACAGCGTTCAAAGTGGTAAACCCCATGAAACAGACAAAAGAGCATATGAACAGGCCGAATATCCGACCATATTTCAACCTCTTGGGAGGCGGTTCCTGACCATATGAGACCCAATGGCCAGTCACACATAGATAAAATTTTACGACCCTATTCAACGGGAGACCCAAAGTGTCGTCGAACGTGTTTTTCGAATCCATCCCGACCCAAGACTGATGAAATTAGGTACCAGATTCTTTAACCTCTCAATAATCCAACAATTGAATATGGCAACATGACCTTCGGCAGACGCCTAATAACATGGATTTCACCATTCGGCAAACAAGCTAGTCCGTATTTTGCCTAAAATATCAGTAAACAAACTAAATGGCAGGTAAACCGTAGGTAAAAACGCATTGACGATTGCCAATCCGTAATTACAGGCCAGAGGGAGCGTACCGTCAGTTTCATGATTCCGAAGGAGTAACTACTAATTTCCCGCTCGTATTGTATTAATTACAACACCAAACAAAATTGAGGATAACTTAGGCCCGGTTTATCGACAACATTCATCTACCTATTCGATATCCAAGGAAGCTTTCAATAAACATTTCCAATGACTTTTGTTGGGGTGAGTAGTAACTGAGTAGTGAGTAGTAAATGAGAAGTAACTGCTCACCATCAACCAACGACAGACATTTCCAATGACATTTTTACATTCAAATTTGGTATAAATTTCGTCTGAAGCTTTCTTGGATATCTGATCGATAAATTTTTTCAATAAGCCGACCTTTATTAAAATATGATTCTTTAGGCACCTGCCAACCATTCAGCTGGGTACTTAAGTAATGGGAAGTTCAATGAAAATGTAATAATTATGGATAGGTCGGCTGTAACGGTTTGCTTTACTGCTACAAGAATTACCTATTTACACCCATCAGACTGTGAGAATACCTATATTCTATAGGAGGGGTCCGTACCCGAAAAACACAAATTTGAGTTTGCCCCATTGTGTGTGATAGTCAGTCGAGTTTTATGTCTCTATCTGCTCGGCAGCGAATACTCTTTTGATTTCAACATGAAATAAAATTCCCAGATATTTGAACAAAAACAAAAATCTTTAAACGCGTTTTTCGAAAATGAATTTTTTGAGATTTTTGACCTCAACACCCTTAAAAGCAGTCAAAATATGATCAAATTGTGTCAAAATTTCAGGTTTTAAAATATGGAAGTATTTTGTGTTATCTACGCACCACTGGTTTTACTTTTCTTTCCAACCAGAATTTTTATGGGCATAGTAGTTTTTCATGTCGACGAATTGATAAATGGAAAGTTTTTTCAGCATAAATGATACGCCAAATTGAAACGTTTCATTCGCACCTTTTTATAATGCTTGTAATCAGTAAGATGGCACTGGATTTGATAAAACATTCTTCAACCTAGAGAAATATACCGGTCGGTGCTCGCGAGTGGGATAGCATTAAGGGTGGGTTCATTAATTCAGTTTATTCGCCAAATACACATTCTCCGAATCAGTAGTTTCTTGGAAATGTAGACTTTGAATTTCCTTGCCAACGTATCCATAAAAAATGAACCAAAATTTTACTCGGATAACAATGGATAGGTAGTTGACAGATGAACTGGATTGATGAAACTTCCATGAGAGACTCTAAAGTAGTATTCTAAGTTAGATTAAATCTGTAAATGAATTGGTAAGGAAGGCGGTGCGTAAGGAACCCGAGCAGTCTGTAGGTCTGCAGGTCGCCATAGATTATACTGAGAAAACATTATTTTGTTGAAAACGCGAGAGAAGAAATGGGGCGACCTCTCTTGAAAAATCGATTAGGTAGGTATCCAAAATCAGTCTTCCCTCGTGATGTTAATTTTCAATCTTTCGGACTGTACGGCTTCCGATGAACTAGTATGCTACCAGCTAGGTATAGTTAGAAGATATATCAGAAAACCGGCTTCCCAAAATGCGAATAAATCGCTCCAGTCCCTACAGTCGGTAATCCTCTCAGATAAATCCGAAGCCGGTCGCCTCAGGCGTCACCGAGACATGCGAAGTCTTCGTGTTGTTTACTCGTTGCCCCAGGATACCAGGGGTGCGCACCCGCCCCTCCGTGTACACGAGGGCGGCATCCTCGGAATTCATTCAATAGCCGGGCTAGGACCTGCCGCAGAACCTCCAACTTTAGTTTAATATCCTATTGGACTTTTCGGCTTGTGAGGCCACTGTTACATGGGCTTCCAGACTGCGTTTGGGTCAGGATAAACTCAAATATTCGCATTATCAGCTGCTTCCGCTTCGTACATTGGTGAGTAGCGCAGCCAACTCGTCCTTACTCACCTGTTCCAGTTCCATCCCCCCTTGCACTTGGAAATCATTGACCCGGAAACACTCGATTTCCCCCTTGCGTTCCATCTATAACGCATACGTAAACACGCCTGTATTACGTGACACATAGCAGCACCTGTATTGCATCTCTAGCCCAGTACCCTACCGTTTACCATTCCATTTCATCAAGTTCTTGTTAGAACAGAATAAGCAAAATCGATGCAATTCATTCGCTGGGGTGAACCTTTATTATGGTACAATGCTTGGCAACGCGATTGCTTTGATTAATATCTTTCTCCCTGAAAAATAGGAACGCAGGGAAGGAAAGTGGTGGATACATAACCACTCTATCCATCTATTGCCATAATATGGCCATAATATATTATATTTCGGCATCGTAAATAACTTATAGATGAGTTTCATTAAAATTTCACTCTAGATCACCCCGATGATCAGGGATCGATAGCTACCATCAAATTCCATACTTTATCAATAGTCGGATATCTGAAAATAGTTGACTAGTGTATAGGGCGCTAAATTCTAATGCCACCAAGCCCATGCTCAAAAATCACCTAGAAATCAGTGGCCTAAAGATTGTGCAATGATTTTCGGATAATCGACTATAGATAAAGCGACCCTCGGGGCCGTATCCACAAAAGTTCCTTTGCATAGGAGCCGTTCGATGCGCCAAAATAAATTTTGCACATTTTATCGGTCGATTTAAAAAAACCAACATGGCGTTCCCATAAAACCCGCATGGTATGAAGCCGATCATAGCAACCAAGTTAATCGCAACCGCAATTTTCGGGGCCCCAATTTCCAGGCTCCTCGCCAGCAACCTTGAAGAGCCTTGAAATTGGGACCTTGAAAAATTTTCAATTCTTTCACTTCAATTCAATCTTTCACAATTTAATTGTGGTTGCGATAGACAGTACCTTGGTTGCTTTGATCGTTTCCGTACCGTGCGGGTTTTGTGGAACGCCACGTTTTTTTTTATTGACCACAGAAATGACCAAAGTAAATGTTTTTGCAATAAACTCAGTTTTTGATTTATTCGCCGCAATCTCGTTCAGACAAACTACGCCGATTGAAAAACGAAAACGTTTTCACTCTTTCACTCGGATGTCCATTTCTCGGGCATTTCTAACCGTAGGAAAGTCGGTGACACAATTAGTAACACGTCCATCATTCATTCCATTGACACGTGTCGAGAAAAGTTCGCATGCCTGCTCATTTATCGACAGGGATTTCATCTTGGGCAAACAAAAGGGGCAAGCCCCCCCCCACCCCTTAGGATGGGCCTCGAGCCCCATCAGAACACGGAACAGACAACACGAAATGGAGGAGTCAATCGATAGACCACCAGTCCCACTGTTCATCTAGTAACGTGTGAACGAAAAGAAAAGAATCAAATAGTGGGTAGGTACGATTTTTTAAAACCAAAAGGCCGATAATCATGATGGCTTTCACGCAAAACTGTTTTTGAAAAATCAACGTGAATAACACACAATACTTCCATATTTAAATACGTAAATTTTTTAACCAAAGCAATTTAATTTTGACCAATTTGCTGGCTGTAATGACCAAAAACGTAAAAAAAACACTATACAGAATTTAAAACCCTCCTAAAATCAAAATACGTCCAGTTGCCGGTACACAAAAAAACATCCACGTGTTATGCAAGGCAAAACAAAGATTTTGAGACAAAGAACGCTCAAATCGGTTCATTTTTGTGGCCAGAATATTTTTTTTTAAACCCTGAGTAATTTAATTACTGTTGAACAAAATGATCGTCTTGTCAACAATTTGATAAAAAAAAGGTTAAGAATTGGGGGATCTATTGCCATTTTTGCGAATGGCTACCGACATTACAAGTTCAGGAAGTGATTCTGAGTAAAAGTGTATGCGTGAACGTTTTTTCTGAAGCTTCGATCCGGTTTTCAATTAGGACATCCCTACTATTTACTTCGTAAACATGGAAATAAAAATTCAAAATTCCATCTGACTACTACGATGACAAATGGCAGTCGTTCCGACTCGGGATTACCTAATCCGTCAACTCTGCTTAGGTTTCGGGCCGACGAGAGATGACGGGTATAGCATCGCACCAGTCGCAGGATACAAAATGACAGACAATGGAGAATTCAATCATCTTGACAGTTGTTTTGTTAAGTCTTCGGATCTCTTACATGACAGCCTCACTCGCCTGCATCACGAACCCCTGCATCTACGGCATTTGCGTCGACTCGACGAACAAGTAAATAGATAGGAAACCTAGTCACAAATAAATATCGATACATTAAAGCACAAAGGGCATATGTCCAAAAATGTCATAATGAGAAAAATGCAAAATAAGTTTTTGATCAATTTACAAAAATAAAAATTTCTCCCATAGTTTTCAATTCCATAAAAAAATTCGCTAAATAAAAAATGTTTGTCTGGCTAAGATCTACAACCTCGTTTAACCAGAACTTTGGTAGCACTTAACACTTCCAAGATAAACGCTCTTTAAATATTTGTCGTTTTTCTATTTTATCGTTTTTTGGCCCCAAAAATAGCTAAAAGGATCATGATTCTTGGAGCGATCGATAGGTCCTGATGAGTAGATTCTTTCGGTACCGGAATCTCAAAATCGATATTTTGGGGCATACCCCCTTTGTGCTTGAAGGTATGGATCTGGTAGGTACTGGCACTATTACTGGTACTGCCAAACAGACGAGGCTGTCAGCTGGTGGTCACTGATCAAACATTTTCAACCGACAATTCGTTTTCTACGGTTTTCTCGATATTTTTACAACTAATGAAACATCCGTCTGTTACGCCAGTCTTGTAGCTGGCAGCCAGGGATACACATGCTACTGTATCGACGGCTACACCGGTGGCAACTGCCAGACGAATTGGGACGAATGTTGGAGCGCGCCATGCCTCAACGGGGGCACCTGTAGCGACGGGATCGCCTATTTCAATTGCACTTGCCCCGAGGGATTTGTGGGTAATGGAATTTATGAACTTTTGTATCCAATGAATGCTCATCTCGAACACTTGAAGAGCCTCGATGTAAACGACGTCGAACTGTCTCTTTTTCCAACCTAATCATTTTGCTTTCTTAAATGCTTAAAATAAATTTTCTCAAAAAAAAATCATGATTATCCATGTAAAAAGGAAAGAGAAAATGGGAAATTTGAGACGTCCATCTCGTTTTAGGAGATACGTGCGAAGAGAACATTAATGAGTGCGGCTCGAACCCTTGCCTGAATAATGGAACTTGCGTCGACATCGCCAACGGTTACATGTGCGCATGCTCGCCCGGCTACTCAGGTACCTTTGGAGTCAACTCCGGTTCAATGCTGAACCCTGAGAATGTATAAAATTTTAATTTGAAAAAAAGATGAGAAAATTGCGGGGCCAGCTTCGCATGAATTTTATACAACTTGTGCCATGATTCCCATTTTTTATAAGACATAATACGGTACTCTCAATTGAATTTGCTATCGTAGGATACAACTGTGAAATGGATATGGCCGTGTGCAATACCACCGAAGAAACCCGCTGCACTAACGGAGGAGTTTGCGTTGAAGGCCCAGGCATGAGCTTTTCCTGTCGCTGTCTCCCAGGTTGGATCATTTTCTTCAGGATCTTCAGACGATTCTCTTAATGGCTAAGAATTACGTAATAAATGTACTCATCATGTACCTTCATCAGTTCATCTATGAAGCCGTGATAAATATGCCTACATCTATAATAATAAGAGAATATTCAAGGCACCTCCTTTTGGATCCTCAGGGTAGTCGACAAGTAGTTTGTTTTTCCAAATGCGACGCCTTAACGTTCTAGCAAACATCTTGGTAAGCATGTATTTCATCATGTTTGCAAAATCATTCATTTTTCGATAACAGCGATTTTTTATTTCCAATCATTTATCAGGCTGGACTGGTAGGCTATGTGAAATTCCAGTTGACGAGTGTTCATCATCTCCTTGCGAAAATGGAGGCGTGTGCATCGATATGCACGCCACTTACGTCTGCGCATGTCCCTACGGTGAGGATCTATCGAACCACTCAATTGCATCATTCCAATTTTTTCATAAAAACCCCGCAGTTTTCAGCTATTTGCAATTTTCAATAGATTGACCGAAGTATGTTGAACATTTTTAGGTTACACGGGGGTCAACTGTGAAACACAGGTCGAGCTATGCTCGGCCAACCCTTGCGAGAATGGCGCTCTATGCGTCGTAGAGGGGCGTAACAGCGTATGTTACTGCGTACCGGACTACCACGGAGAGCGGTGCCAGTTTCGGTACGACGAGTGCCAAAAAGGTCCGGGGTGAGTATTCCAGGCAACAGATCTGAATTCCTGCGACCTGGATACTCTTGTGCATACCTAAATAATAACATTAAGTACTACCTAAATCCAGACTTTCTCAATTGTCTAGTTTTGGGACGTTTTAAGTGATTTTCCCACGATTTCAAAACGCAACTTCAGCAACACCCTATATGCTTCAGACACCTGACTTAAAACATCAATAATTGCTTAAATGTTTCAGCTGTTTAAACGGAGCAACTTGCATCGATGGAGTCGACAGCTATACGTGCTCCTGCGTGCCGGAATTCACTGGCAGGTTCTGCGAGTGTCAAATCGGAGCCAACGGAAATTTGGACTGCAATTATTTCTACACGATTGTGCCAAATGTCACCGAAACTCCTAAAACCACTGGGCCAGTTACAACCATAACTCAGCATTTTAACGTAACCGATTCATCGACGACGTCTTTCAAGCCGATCTACACAACTGAGTTCTCTGCCAGCCCAGAATACACGACTTGGATGACTGACGCCACCACAATCGATATTTTTACCCGTTTTTCAGAAACAGAGCTTCTTGAACATAGTACAATTTACACAACAGCAGGTTCTGGTGCGACGACTGATCAGTTTTCTTCAGGCCCTACAACTGATACGGGTACTGTGCCAGATAGTACTACGATACGATACTCTGAAGAGCCAAGTTCAAGCACGGAGATTGCTACTTCGCCAGCAACTATGGAGCCAAGTACATCGGGCTTTTTCTCTGATGCAAGTTCAACCATTCCTCCCGATTGGGTGACAGACCCCATGACAATAGCGACTCAACAGACAGAAAAAGAGTCGACCGATGCGACTTCTGCATTTTTCCAACCCACAACAAGCTCTGATCTGTCGAGCTGGATTCCATCCACGTTCCTCACTACCACCTCCTCATCTACCACCCCCTCCTCTTCAAGCACCTCCTCCACCTCCACGGTTTCAGACTCTCCAACAGAAATCAGCACTCATCCTTTCTTGGGTTGGTCATCGACGCCATCCACATTCGTGACCACTCCTAGATTCGACTGGACGTCCTCCACTCAACAGATGTTCTTCCGGCCATCAACTGAAGGAACACCTTTTCCACCTGATCTCGGCTCTGACTGCTTCCTGGTGCCATGTATAAATGGGGGTACGTGCACGAACACCACTCAAGGATCAAAAGTAAGTAGACAAATAAGGAACCCAATAAATGAATTGTGTTGAGTTGAATAAATAAGTTGTGAAATGGCCTTGCAAGCGACCAATTCCGTTCTCAAATCCTACAGTGTTTCTGCAACTTTGGATGGAAAGGGAAATTTTGCGAGGAGGAGGAGGGAATCAAAGTCGCTGCTTTCCGGGGCCGTTCTTACCTTCTGCACGTCTTCAACAACGCGACAAGAGTCAGCGTGGACATCAACCTCAAGACACTAGCTGATACAGGGATCATTCTGTACGCGCACATGTCGGCGTCTGTTTTCATGGCTCTGTACTTGCTGCAGGGTTTTCTGAAATTTCAGTTCTCCTGCGGCATGCAGAATATGCTGTTCTCCGAGCTGAAGCACTCGATCAATACTGGATACGAAATGCACATCACTGCAAGGTGATTAAAGTCGCAACAGCTTTACTACCAAGTCGCGTCCTCAGGATTTGTTGAGAACATTTGATCAACGTGGGTTCCTTATTTCCGTAGCTTGGATCTTCAGATCGAGAAAGGACTATTCCACCATTGCAATGGAAGTGTCCGGCTCAACGGAACTCTATCGATGAACGGCAAACAGCAGGCGTACCTGCCACCATTTGGGCAAAAGCTGAGTGGCGCTTTGTATCTTGGAGGCCTGTCAAGGCAGCTGTATGGTCAAGCTGACCTGCCCATCAGGAAGGGCATTACTGCTTGCATGCACTCGCTTGTGGTAAGCAATTGAATTTCATGTACCTTTGTTTTTCGTGTTGACCTTTTGTATTGACCTTGTAAGCAGTAATGATGAAGATCAATTGTTAATCCTGTTCAAGGTGAATGGCAATCCGAGAGAAATTTATGGCGAGGCATTGGACGGTATGGATATTTCAGAGTGCGAGTCTCTTGCATGCCTCTCAAGCCCCTGCCTCAATAGCGCCACCTGCATTGACATCGGTCAAAATTGGAGCTGCCTCTGCGCTGCAGGGTATAAGTTATATACCAAGTCGTTTTTTGTAGTACGGCCACTTACTGATTTACCTCACACTATTTTCTCGCTGATTTTTCCACCTTTTCCGATTTTGGTCAAATAGCTAAGGTTGGTATTTCAAAGCTATGCTTTTTCAGGTACTTGGGAAAGACTTGCGACCAATCAGTGTGCTCCAATAATCCATGCAAGTACGGAGGTACCTGTGTTCAATACCCAGGTAGCGGTTTCCTATGCCTGTGTCCAGTGGGCAAACATGGAATGTATTGTGACCAAGGTTAGAAAATCAATCACCTTTAACAGACGTAAACTACTGGAGCCCAATACAAGGAGCGTTCGGAAGTGTATAGCAAATCACTGATTCGTGTGTACCTCACGTTCCAGTTTTAGCGAATTATTGGTGTTGCAGATCTCGAAGTTGGTCACCCATTTTTTTCATCCAGCGTAAGCGGATTGTCTTCCTACATCGCATACCCTCTGCCTGGCGCAATACATCATAGTTTTGAGCTTCACTTTCGGTTTTTACCATCCACGTTAGACCAAATCGGGCTGATGGTGTTTATTGGTCAAGGCCATCCCCACGACTCCACATCTGATCACTTGGCGGTCAGTTTCATCAAAGGATACGTCGTCCTAACGTGGAATCTTGGTTCGGGTGAGCACATAAGCGTTTCATTGTTGACTTGCAAATGAACAGGCAGCAAAATTGTAATTAGGCTATAAAAATTCCATTTATTTATACAATGGAGTGCATTCTTGTTTTTCAGGTCCAAGAAGGATATTCACACCGCAGAGTGTCTCCACTTCTGGCAAGGGCAAAGACGTTCACATAGCTCGGATTGGAAGGCTGGGACAGAAAGGTATGGAAGTGCCATTTTGAGGGACACCTGTCCTTTAATTGAGTTCGAAATATTGCCCGACCGCAACACAACAGCATAATCAGTTTTCCATTGTATCAGGTTGGCTTCAGGTGGATGGAATGGCCAACATCACTGGATCATCGCCGGGATGGCTGACTCAATTGAATACCCGGCCAATCATCTATTTAGGTAAGGCCTGCAAGCGGAAAACATGTTTGGCTTCTCCAATGCGCCTGACGAAATCAAATGGAATTACTGGCTCAACTTCAACTTGTGTCCCAAAATGTCAAAAGATTTTTCGTACCGTACCTTGATTCGGAATCGTATTCACGGTTAGAAACGCAAACCAAAAAAATCTAGTTGTCTATAACACGACTATGAAACTCGATGTGAGATCCTTGCCAATTTAAGTGCAAATGGTTTGTAAGTTGCTCAGGTTTTTCTCAACTATAAATTTCGCAATTTTCGAACCAGTCAGTTGCCCGCAGGTGGTCACGAGAGCCAGAATTTCAGCGGCCTGCCACACGATCTTCCACTCCACACCGGTTTCTCCGGTTGCATTTTCGACGTCGAACTGCGGGCTGGCCGGATGCGCCTGCAAATCCAGCGGTCGAAAGATGCTGTCGGAAGGAATGTGGGCCAATGTCACACGAAGCACTGCCACAATTCCACGTGTCTGAACCGAGGCGCCTGCATTGACCACGGAGCGACATACACGTAAGATCGGAAGTCCCTTTTCGTAGCAGTAAGTTGTGTTTGGAAGAGATATTGCCAGATTTCAGATCGACCAAAATCAGATAAGGCATGTTCTTCGTGAGCTTTTCCCAGGATACTGGTCTTCGGTATCTGATAGTTTTCGTTCTACCCGGGTTGTTTAATAGTTTTTTCCATGAATTCCAGCTGCCTATGTCAAGATGGGTGGTACAGCCCTGGTTGCGCAATCAGGCACAATCCTTGCGATTCAATGAGGCACAACTGTTCCGAAGGATCCACCTGCGTCCCTCTGTCAATGGGCTACGAATGCGACTGTCCGCTGGGAAAGAGCGGCCAATTTTGTGAAAAAGGTGCTTCAAAATTCTTGTTTTTTGTTCAGTGCGAGCTTGTATACACATATGCGTCATGTATTCCGTCTCTCAAGCCCACATGCTGATTCATTTGCTCGCAACTACTCTATTCTTCATTTTATTTTCATTCTTCATGAGCTGCTCCTATAAAAATTTACCGCACCTCAACACCATGGCGCCCTTTATGGACTGTCTTCAAGGTAGAAACAGACGTTTTTATTTCTCCTTTCAGACGAAACACTGTCAGACGTTGGATTCAGCGGAAAGCGGTCATACTTGAGTCTTCCCCCTGCGGCTCTGGAACTGACGGAGACTTGCATCGACCTCGAGATTCGCCCTTCCAGTTCCCATGGACTGATACTTTTTTCTATGCAGTCCCAAGGGCCAACATCCTCCTTCATCTCGTTATCCTTGCACGGAGGAGTCATAGAACTCCGTCTAAGACCGACCGGTAATGATTTGCATTTAATGCTAACGCCTCAACACGTTTTGACTGTTATTCTGCGATTACTCTAAAAAATGTGAACCTGTTCATGCTGGCACTGATAAAACACAGGACATGGTAGGAACGGTGAAGTCCTGGTCATTAGATCCGCTCAAGTTGTCGCTCTCAGCCAATGGACACGAGTTCGAGCAGGTCGCTATGGCAGGAGGATCTACTTATGGGTAAGATACGAAAAATGAGGCCCGTCAGTCCGTAGCAAGAAAACTTGACACGGATTATGTTGCAAGCAGGACCATGGCGCGGTTGGCGGACCCGGGGTGAGATTCTGTCAAGCGCCCTCCCCCTCCGGCAACCGCACTACAACTTGTACTCAAAACCAAACACAATGCAAGCGGCAGGTGTTTACAGGAATCCGGAATCACTCTACAACATATTTGTTCAAACAAAATTCATATTTTTCCTGCCTCAAAATTCCCGTTTTCCCTGCAGCAAAATTCCCGTTTTTCCTGCCCTAGCGGCGCCCCACCCACGCGGCGGAACTGGTTGCAGGTCCCCAAGTCATATACCTTACATCTTCATCAGTATAAAATAAAGTTTAAATCAAATCATTCAATCAATCGATGATAAATTGATTGTCAACGAGTTTCGGCTTTCGGGAAAGTGGACAACAAGGTTAAACATAAAGTATCAATTTATTGTTAAGAATGACACTAAAGGCAATTTATCACATTGTTGCCTGACTCGATAAGGCACTAGGTTACGAAGGCAACAACCCCTAAAATAATAAAATGTACATTTTTTTAATTTTACGTCTCCGAATGACTCGAATGTTAAAAAGGAAGTTTTACATTACAATTTTCCACGCTCAACAAACACATTTACGAGTATTATGGCTGCATCAAGCAACAACTCTTTAAAACGAAATTATCAATAACTTATTCGAATTCAAAACAGATGTACCGATGCCCATGTTTCTATAGTGTTGTTCCACAAAGGTTTACGAGTTCCCGAATAACTTTACCAGTGTTGCCATAAGTTGTTCTTGCGTGGGTGTGACGTTGGGTGACGCATGGAAGTATTTTTTTGAAAAAGAGCCATAAAACACTATCATACGATTTGGTTCGCCTGTACCTACGCCCTTAAGGGAGGTTTTGCCAAGAGAACAAGCTTAGAATGACAAAATTCTGTTCGGTATTTGAAAAGTTCAAGAAAAACAGATGGTTTATTCGAAACAACTTCTGAAATCCTGAACCGATTAAATTATTCGACTTTTGCTCTCTTCAAATCCAGACCCTTGAACGGACTTGAAGACTATCGCTAGTTGAAAATATTTCCTTCATAAAAATTTCAGTCCACGACGAAGATTACAATAAAAATCGAATTTAAGATAGTCGAAGGCAGTTTCAGCAATGTAAAAATGAGATTCATTCACCAAAGGGGAAATATTTCTCATTGGTCCTATTGCTATCGACGGATTTTGTAAATAGCCACCAATTTGAGAAAATTTGAAAACCGATGTCCCAAAACCATGTACGCGTTCAAGGTGGTCCCATGTTCGAACACCGCGACACTGAAATGCTGCTAACTTTTTCCTATGAAATTGGTTTTAGTAACCGAATGATTTAGTCTCAAAATCAGGAGTAGACCTAATGCCCAAAAACAATGGCTCCAATGTACAAAAAATAGCTTTAAAAAAATTCAAATTTGGTTCAACAAAAATACATTTTGACCATAACTACAATAAAAGCGGCAAACTCTTGTTAGTTTTGGAAATGCTATTGCACTTTCGAATTGCGGACCAAATATTGTGCCAATACTCATTCTCGCCAAGTTTCCCATGTTCATCGGGGAGCAGGTCCAGTTCGCACGGTTTCGTCTTGATTTTAAGAACTTTTATGGCAGATTTGAGGTCCCTGAGTTGTGTTTGAAGGCTTTCTCTCGATAGTGAAGTAGACCCGCAATTATTCTATTTCAACTGCCAAGTGCAAATGGTCAAGCCGGTTGAACAAAAATGAAAATCAAGGTCGGATTTTCAGTAGAGGGTAATTTCAAAATCCCTGATCGAGTTGTGTGATGTCGGATATAGTTTAAAGCTGTCCCCCGCTCTTCAAGTGTTTGCCTGAGCTTCAAAATCGAATGCATATTTTCAAAACTAGGCTAGGACGAAACTTCCCGTGTAGAAAAATAATCAATAGGTAGGTACGCACGTTTTGAAAATCGCCCATTTCAAGTCTGTGTCTTTTGACGAACGGCCCACGGCTCAAAGCTCCTCGAAGAAAGCGACTCGGGCCTTGGTAGAGCCGGACCGAACTTTGCGCAATGTCGAATATTTGGTCTCGCCAAGTTTCACCTGTTCGTCGTGGAGCAGATCCAGTTCGCACTGTTTCTCTTCAATTTTGAGAACTTCTATTTCAGATTTGAGATCCCTGAGCTGGTTTTGGAGGTGTTTGCTTTTCTCGATGTAGTCGACCCTCTCTTTTTCGATTTCGAGGGACAATTGAGCGATTTCGCCTTCGGAAGCGAGTTCGTACGACGTCAGGTCCGTGGAGCTTGAGAGCTGGACACCCTGCGGTTCTAACGGAAGAGGCTGGACAACGACCATGGTCGGGTTGACGAGGGCGGTTTGCGTACCGCTGCCGACCATACTACCGCTGACTGTGCCAACGCTACTGCTACCGTGGTGGTAAAGGCTGTTGCTGCTGCCACCGTTCATATAAGCGTTGCGGGAGATGAACTCCAGCAATTTTTCCTTGGCTTCTTTTTCGGCTATGCGAGCCCGCAGAAGCTCATCCTTGAGGCGGTTAGCTTCGAAGGCTCGTCGCTCTGATTCGTCCACGAGCCGAGCCGTCAGCTGTTCGGCTTCTCTCGTCTTTTTCTCCAATGTCAGCTTCTCCTCTTCCGTCTTCATCGCCGTCAGTTTCATCCGAGTGAGTTCCTGTTCGGCTTCGATTGCCTTTTGACTTAAGAGCATCGCTTCCTCTTCGGCGACTCGCGATTTCTCACCAAGCAGCTCAGCCGTCTCTTCTGAACGTCTAAGCGCCTCGTTTGCTAACCTGCAGATCAGAATCAAGAATATCATGAGCGATAAGATACAATTCTGTGAGGAAAGCGGAAAAACATGTTTGGCTGTTGGGATAGTCGGAAGCAGCCCCGCTTAAATGTGTCCTAGGGATGATTAGTGCTTCAGTTGGTGCCCACTTACGATCCAATTTTTGGTTGTGGAGGTAGCAGAAAACTTCCTACTCTTCCGATCGGAAGAAAATTTGGTACGTGTAAGGCCGTTTCAAACCATCAGTTCCATCAAGCCACGTTGGTCGACTGGATTGATTTCTCATTCGATCAGACTTCAGTTCAACATGATGTCGGCAATCGCTCAACCAAGCCCTGTTATCAGTTGATATCATCAGATTATCTCTCCGTCTATTTCTTCTTCCTTCAAATTGTGATAGTTTACTTTTTTTATAAAATTTTGATTTTTCTGTTAGCAAGTGAATTTGATAACATTGATCGGAGAGGCATGGGCACCTGAAAACTGTACCAGAACCTTGACGTCTGAGGCGTTGAAGATTGGGAAACCCCCACTCTAACAGCAAGCCATCGGATCGTGAGAGGGCACCTTTACCAGTAAAATCAGCTGATCCCTTGGCCTACCAATGGATTCTCAATTGAGGCGTTTTGTGTACAAAGGGCCAAAGTGCCAAAAATTTAAATAAACGCTATCAACAATTTAAATCTCAATTCCGTACATTTTAGGTCAGAACCACTGCCATCTAGCGACGAATTTTGAAACTTCTGATAAGATTTCCCCGTCCCGCTCATTTTTAAACGTTGGCGGATGGCACTTAGGCCCCGAAAACTTAATAAAACGCATTTTTGTTTTTGGCGATTAGGCCCTTTGTACCCAAAACGCCTCAATTAGTGTCAATCGGAGTTTGTTCTGTTGGTAACTTCGAGTGTATCAATGAATATTCCTAACCCTACCAATTTTACGTGCGTGCCAAAGCTATGATTTGGCTTGAACCTCCCTCAACAGTTCATTAGCTAGTTTGATTAAGGAGACTCCGTGATTGGTTGTTAAGACATCTGTGAGAATTTAGTTCATCGCCCTATAATTGATCGCTCCTATCAAGCGGCGTCCAAGGCCTTTGTACAATGGGGGGCCTTTTGCGTCTTTGGGGTTAAAATTGATCATCGTAAAAAGAAATTCATCTCACCTAATTTCCTCTTCGTACTGCATCAGTCGTTGTTCCAAAGCGTTTTTCTCCCTTTCCGCAGCTTCTCTGAGCTGTTTCTCCCTTAGCAGCTTGTTCCTTTCCACCTGACGCCTCGACTTCTCCTCGCGCGCCTGCGTCTTCATCTGCTGCACCTCCATGGTGTCGGGCTTACGCCTTCGCATGAACAAATCGTGATTGCCAATGCACAGGTCCAGTATGAGTTTGTTCATGCGGACTTTTTTCGAGAAAAACACGCAATTGCTCGCCGATTTGTCGACGGGTTTGATGACGAATTTCTTGTCGTCGAAACTGACGTGCCGTATTTCCGACCAGGGAAAGTTGGCCTTGGGCGTCAGCTTATTGTCTTTGGAATACATGTTCAGTCCGAGCGCAGTGACGCCCAGCCATAATTCGGTGTTTTTCTTGTTCGAAATGGGGAAATAATTAACGCCGTACATTTCAAGGTCTTGTGCGATTTTCAAATACTCCATTTCAGCCTCATCCCTCGACATGCCTTTGTGGTCAGCGTACCAGATTTTGATCCGTTCTTCCCACATTTCTGGCGTCATTTGGTACTGGTCGATGACCCGTTGAGGCAGGAGATCCTCGCTGGCCAGCATCCCTGGCTTGTACGTCGCCTCGTCGTAGTCTTCGTACTTGGCTTGAACGGCGTACGATGCCAATAGTACGGACGCTTCTGGGGGGCAGTAAATATCCATCGAGAGAATGGCTTGTTTCACCTGGAGGAAGAACAAATGCTGAGTCACCTCCTGGACCAATTCGTCGGCCACATCTTCCGGGTAGAATTTCGCTAGGAACATAAAAGGAGTCGTTGGCTGCTGCGAGGCCACTTGATCTAATACTTTCTTGTCTAATTTCAACCAGGAGATGAATCCTTTCGAATCTTCGTACTGAAGGCCGAAATACCATGTCTCGCGCAGGCCGATCGTCCGACAGACCAAATCAAACAGATCGCGACCCGTCGCTCGCCATTCCAAGTTGAATTCCAATTCAGCGTCTAACGTGCACACTTTTACCGGGAACGATTTCCTAGATTTCTTCCGCATGAACTGAGGCATATTAATCGGACAGTCAATTGCATACTAATACTAACGACTCGCTAAACTGGAACGAAATCTTAAAAATACAAGGGCGAATGGCTAACAATAAAATAGACACATTGAAAACAACATACTAGGATGACCCATCGACGATAGAGCTCGATATCAAAAGCCACAGCCTAAACATAACCTACCGACGGCACAAAGAAGCTGTTATCGATTTTATCAGTGGAACAATGCGAACCGCTGTTAAGCGTGGCAGACGTTTTTACATCGGTTTTACGAAAGGGTGATCGTCACGGAGTTGATCAGGAGATTCAAAAAAATGCCCAATGTGTACAGTTATCGAGGAATGAGGGCATGCCCCCCCCCAAACTTTTCTGGAATTCCTTCACTCAAATTCTTCACTACAACGAACATGATGTAATTTTCATTATCAAACTGTCAAGTGTCGAATTCACAATGCAACAGAAACTCAAACTCATAGTCAATTCCGAAGTCAAACTCACAATGAAACCGAAACTTAAAGTCATAATCGAAATTGAAGTCATACTCACAATGAAACTCAAACTCATAATCGAAATCGAAGTCAAACTCACAATGAAACAGAAACTAAAAGTCATAATCGAAATTGAAGTCATACTCACAACGAAACTCAAACTCATAATCGAAATCGAAGTCAAACTCACAACGAAAAAGAAACTCAAACTCATAGTCAATCTCGAAGTCAAACTCACAATGAAACAGAAACTTAAACTCATAATCGAAATTGAAGTCAAACTCACAATGAAACAAAAACTCAAACTCATAGTGAAACTCGAAGTCAAACTCTCAATAACACAGAAACTCAAACTCATAATCGAAATCGAAGTCAAACTCACAATGAAACAGAAACTCAAACTCATAATCGAAATTGAAGTCAAACTCACAATGAAACAGAAACTCAAACTCATAATCGAAATTGAACTCAAACTAACAATGAAACAGTAATTCAAACTCGAAGTCAAACTCGCAATGAAACAGAAACTCATAATCGAGTGAGTTTGAATTCGAGTTTGAGTTTCATTGTGAGTTTGACTTCAATTTCTATTATGACTTTAAGTTTCTGTTTCATTGTGAGTTTGACTTCGATTTCGGTTATGAGTTTGAGTTTCTGTTTCATTGTGAGTTTGACTTCGATTTCGATTATGAGTTTGAGTTTCTCTTTCATTGTGCGTTTGACTTCAATTTCGATTATGAGTTTAAGTTTCTTTTTTATTGTGAGTTTGACTTCAAGTTTGATTATGAGTTTGAGGTTCTGTTGCATTGTGAGTTTGACTTCGATTTCGATTATGAGTTCAAGTTTCTGTTTCATTGTGAGTTTGACTTCGATTTCGATTATGAGTTTAAGTGTCTGTTTCATTGTGAGTTTGGCTTCGATTTCGATTATGAGTTTTAGTTCTCTATACTTTTACTCATAATCGAAATCGAACTCAAACTAACAATGAAATTCAAACTCGAAGTCAAACTCGCAATGAAACAGAAACTCATAATCGAGTGAGTTTGAATTCGAGTTTGAGTTTCATTGTGAGTTTGACTTCAATTTCTATTATGACTTTAAGTTTCTGTTTCATTGTGAGTTTGACTTCGATTTCGGTTATGAGTTTGAGTTTCTGTTTCATTGTGAGTTTGACTTCGATTTCGATTATGAGTTTGAGTTTCTCTTTCATTGTGCGTTTGACTTCAATTTCGATTATGAGTTTAAGTTTCTGTTTTATTGTGAGTTTGACTTCGATTTCGATTATGAGTTTGAGGTTCTGTTGCATTGTGAGTTTGACTTCGATTTCGTTTATGAGTTTGAGTTTCTGTTTCATTGTGAGTTTGACTTCGATTTCGATTATAGTACATGGACTCCGAGGACGTTTTACGAATTGCAGTAGCTCCCAGCTACTCTGCCATGGCGCACTTTTTTAGCCAAAAAAGGAGAAAAAGAATAAGAACACAACCTATGCCTTCCATTGATCCCCAAGCCCCTGCGTCATGTTGTCGTGCAGGCAACCCGCCTGCAACCTACCTACCGTCAACTGTTCTTCTCGCCATTCGCCTGGCCACTTAAATCTTTTTTCTCTCGATCTTTTTCTTTTCGTTTTTAATTTATCTTTATCTGTTGGCATCCGTTTTGAAGAATGCCGAAATCAGATGCGATTTCGGCGTCCGTCAGATGCTGAGAGATCCGGTCCGATTCGAATCGGGTCCGGGCGGCGTCTTGCGATCGACCGCGTGCTCGCGGCGGCGTTGTTTCTGAGATTCTTCTCGGAAACATCTATTGGAAATATCTACTGGTCTTCAATCGACCGCCGCTCCGTGTGTCGAGCCCCTTAAAGGCTCGCTAGACGCCCCTCCGGTCTGTCGTATGGGTCCGCCTTCAGCCCCATCCCCTGTGAGGGGCCTTGTAGGCGGTTATATTGCGGAGGTCTCCCAATCATCCCGGGCCGCCGGAAAGCACCGTATTCCGACGTTGGGGGCTTCAGCGGGCCCGATTGCTTCGCGTCGTCCGAAATTCGGACTTCAGCGAGCTCTCGGACTTCCGCGTCGTCCTCGACGACTAAATTGATGGATTGCCGAGGGTCTTCAGCTATGAAACCGTCGGCGCCTATCCCAGTCTCTTCTGTTGACCGTTTTGCGCCGTCTTTCCTTCGGTCGCCGATCCAATGCATCAGCCGGTAAGAGATGGGGACGCAATATCGCTTGAGGGGTACCAAAATTTGGTACATAATACATTTGATCGTATTATGTGCGATACATTATATACGTATTATGTACGATGTATTATATACGTAATACATTTAATCGTATTATATACGTAATACATTTGATTGTATTATCTTCATTGGTACATTTGATGTATTTGGATGTGTCTCCTAAGTCACCCCCCCCCTGAGCCATATTGTTTGCCCTCTTTCTCCAAAAAGCTTCGGAAGGGCCTAAGGCGGTCGCGTGAGGATCGGCGCTCGAGGGATAGGACGCGCCATCGGTCGAAACGGGACCGCAGGTCTTCCCCATGCACCCGCACCTGCTTCCTTGGTGGTTGCAATGGGTACCTATCGTCTCGGACGCCTCTCGCGAACTCACTCAAATTTACGATATAGCTACTCACTGTCCTACTCACTGTAAATCTTGTTCCTCCAGCGGTGGATCCAATTCTGCCCCGTCAAGTTGAGAAATCTCCGCAGGTGGATAGACTGGGTACCAATCTGTGGAAGGCACTTCCAGCCACTCGCCCATCAACAACCAGATCGGAATTCATACCTGTTCGACGATGTAGCAGAGACCTGGACAAAAGAGGCTTCGGATATGGCAGAGGCTGAGTAGCTACTTCTGGCTACCCCAACCACTCAAAGCCAAGATCCGCCTGCCGATGTTCAGCTGCCAGGAAACTCCTATCACCCGCCTCGACGCCAGCCGGGGCATCAGGCCAAACCGGCTCCAACTCGTCGGGGCTGTTGAGGTCGCAGAAGAGAAGGAGGAACCGGCTGAAAAATCAAACCAGCCGTCGGAGGGAGTGACTCCCTATCAGGTGATTTCTTTACTTGTGGCAATCTGTCTGGCTCTTGGTTGGACCTTGAAGCCGACGTGATTGCCCCCACGCTCTTTGCTGGCAGAATCCGCGATTTTTAAAGGGAATTGGAAGTGAGTCACAGACTCCCCAGTATTATGGCAGTGGGTGAAAGGCTATCGCCTTCCCTTCGAGCCCACCCGGCTCCCTCTTCATTTGTCGGTTTCCGACGTCGAGGCTGTTCCCTTGGATTCGCCTGCTATTGGGGATTTACCCCCAAAGATTAAAGCGTTGGCATATTTCCTGTAACTTGTGGCTATCTGTCTGGCTCTTGGTGGGACCTTGAAGCCGACGTGATTGGCCCCACGATCCTTGCAGGCCGAATCCGTCATTTTCCTGGGAATAGGAAGTGAGTCACAGACTCCCCAGTATTAGAGTAGTGGGTGAAAGGCTATCGCCTTCCCTTCGGGCCCTCTTCATTTGTCGGTTTCCGACGTCGAGGCTGTTCCCTTGGATTCGGCCGCTATTGGGGATTTAACCCCAAGGATTAAAGCATTGGCATAATATGCCATAATTTATATTATAATAATTTATATTTATATAATAATATAATATACAATAATAAATTATATTATAAATTATCTAAATTGTAGGCTCTTGGCTTGGTATAGACTTGGCCGACCGACCGCCCTTGTTTCCTTTCTGAGATTTTCTTAGTTCCAAAGAAGGGCTCTTTTGATTACCGTTTAGTTTTTAACCTTGAACAACTTAATAAGGTTTTAGTCACTGGAAGGTTCCGTTTTGATGACTATCGTTCCTTAACTGCTTTTTTAGACCCTGGGGATTTTGCGGCCAAAGTTGATATTTCGGATGCATATTTTACAGTGCCGATGCAGATTGAGGATTTTCCTTACATAAGCATTTCATTTTCTGGGCTACACTTACCTTATGGCCGCCCTTCCCATGGGTCTGGCTAGTGTATGTGTTTCATAAACTTATGCGACCAGTTATGGCTGCCTTAAGGTCCTCTGGTGTCACCTTAGTTAATTATTAGAAGATATTGCGGTCATTGGCAGGTCGGAGGCCGTCTATTGCCATGCAGCCTTATCTACAAGCCGTTTGCTTACTCAGCTTGGCTTTGTAGTTAACTACTCTAAGAGCATTCTCTTTCCTGTCCAATCCATCACATTTCCGGGACTTCAGTTTAACTCGATCACCTTGTCCATTTCCTTACCGGAGCGCAAGGCCCCAGATTAACCGAATCCTCCGCAAATCTTCGGGGTTGATTCGTTCTCTGGCGTGCCTCATTGGATATTTGGTGTCCTGTCTCCCAGCAGTACGGTATGGACAGCTGTACCTCCGCTCTCTAAGAGCGTGAGAAAGTGCGCGCGTTGGATCCCTCTAACGATAGCTATTCTGCACCTTGAAATATTTCTTACCTAGCTCACAATGAGCTTGTGTGATGGTTCTCGGCTCCTTCTCAGGGTACGTCGCCTATCCGGACCGATTGCTACCATCATTGCATTGGACCGATGCTTCGCTGACGGACTGGGAGCTTACCTGCCGCCTCATTGTATTTGTGGCTGGCGGGGCGCCGATTGAACCACTGACCATAATATGGTCATTGATATTATCAATGAACTGGAATTATATCCCATTTCGCTGAGTCATGGCCACATATTTCAATTCTCTTATGGATTGATAACACTACGGCCGTGGCCATCATTAATAGATTGGGCTCCGTTTCCTTCCCACGTTTGCATGATATTGCTCCTAAAAATTGAGGAGTTTGTGAGCAGCGTAATCTTTGGCTTCAGGCGACTTACATTGCCGATGGCGGCAATAGCGTTGTGGACGAGGAGTTTCGACACGATTTCCAACATGGAGAAAGGCGCTTGTCCCACGAGGTGCTTGCCTCCATTGTTAAGGCATACTCAATGCCGGAGATAGACTTGTTTGCCATCTCCTTGTTGCATAAATGTCCTCGTTATTTTTCTTTCGTCCCAATGCTCACGCCGGAGCTATTGATGCATTTACGATGTCACTGGGTGGAGTATTTTTCTATTGTTTCCCCAGTTTGTTCTCCTCCTCGTGTGCTCAAAAAAGATTCGTTGGGATTTGGCCCATGGGATTGTGGTGGCCTCTTGTTGGCCTCAACAACCTAGGTTTTCATTATTTCATGACCTGGCCATTTCCGACATCTTATACTTCAGTCCTGGGGTCCTATTCTGTGGACTGAGGGCGGTGTGTCTTGGGAGGTCGATATCGATTTGTCATGATAAATCTAATGACAACGTATGACAATTTGTGTAATGAGTCGATAGCGGCTGCCGGGACATATTGCTTCAATTTTGCAGAATAGGCCCCCTGCTCCTCACCTCTTGATTTCACCTTACAAGGACGCGCCACATCCACAGGGCTCCACTCTCCACTTGATGGCGGTGATCCTCTCGTTTGCAATAGCGGTGTTTTCCACTCTGTGCAGGAGCCCCGGGAACGCATAAACAATAATTGTCTTCCATTACTCAATGGACCTCTTATAGTGCTGCGCAGCGCTGGGACCCTACTGTAGTTGATACGTCGAGGGTCTTGCAGTTCTTTCAGCATCTGCTCGACTCCTCTTCGGTATCCTACAGTTCGTTCAACACCCACCGATCAGCCCTGTCTTGGCTAGCCGACTTTGAACTTGGCTCTGACAAACTGATTTGTCGGTTCCTAAAGGCAGTGTTCCGCCTGTGCCCCATACGTGCTAAAATTGTGTCGACTTTGGACCCTAACAGGGTGCTCTCATTCTTGCTCTCCTTCTCCACGTTTAAGGTGCTGTACTTGCCGTTCTCTTGCTCTCGGCTTCAGGCTTTTGATCGCAAACGACTCGGCTTTTTGAGGTCACATATCCAAGTCTCCTCATCAGGAGTGCTCATTTTTGTGCCGGCTCTCCGTATGTCTTCTCGACCAGGAGCGTCAGTTCCTAATTGGCGCTTTCCGCTTCTAGTCGAGGATGGGTTCCTCCGTGTCCCTAGTGTTCTGCAGGAGTCTCTCAGCCGCACATCTTCTGCCCCTGGGGACGGCCCGTTGCTCGTCACTTCACGGCCTCCTTTACGCGCCTCTATCCTCAGTCACGTTACAAGGTTGGGTTACGTCCCTGCTGCAAGAGGCGGAGATTGATATGGATTCGTTCTTGGCATATTCGACTCGGCACGAAAGGGGTCCCCTTGGATGTTATTTTCAAAGCAGCTGGGTGGTCTCAGTCGTCCTTTAGGTTCACGACAGTCTATAATCGACCCCTCTGTTCTCAGGCCTCTTTTGCGGCTGCTGTCTTGAACCCATCCCCACGTCCCTTCATTTTCGGGACCCCGGGAAAATTAATTGCCTTCTGCTGAGTGGGAATTTTGTGATCTTCTAGAGAGGTCTACATATTGTTCGAAATTTTCCTTCTTGTTCTTGGGACCGATTGAGGTGTTCTCACTCTCTTTCTGATTTAGAGCCGATTGAAGTGTTCTCATCCCTATGGATTTTTGTCAGATCCAATTCTATTTTGGGAATCTGACACTTTGGTTTTCCCGAGATTTTACCTTTTTTTTTGCTTGTACTCTTCCCTTCACTAGTACCTCTTCAGTCTCTCTGCCTTTCACGGCTCTTTTCTGTCCTTGTGGTCGTGGCTCTGGCGCGTTGGTGGCAAACTGATCCCAGACGTTCTGCCCCTTCTTGCGCTCAAGCCTGACGCTTGCCTTTGGCGGGACTGGCCGTGAACAGGGGGGAGAGGGTTTTATTACCATGTCTTTTGGGGCTCCGGCACAGAATGCCTTAGGCGTTCTTGGCTGGCCTCGGTGATACCTACTATCCTAATTTTCTCTTAATTCCAATTTCCAATCCAATTTCACCCACCCTTCTGCGCCTGGAACAATGCTTGGTTTTTGTTGGTGACATATCTATGAATTACGTTGCCATTACCAATTATTCTCCATGTTAAGCTGATCCAGATGTTGAGGGTAGGGTGAAAGTGGACTTTAGCCATCTAAGGGGAGGGAGACACGCCTTGCCATTCCTTAGGTAGGGGGGGGGGAATTCCCGGTAGTCTGGCGCCATCGAGCCGTACAAACCCCAGGCAGCCTAATCAGTAATGGCCTTTGGCTATACTTGAGGGCTGCCGGTATCAGGTTCATTCGGGCTTTGCCTTTTTTGGTCGTGGCCCAGGCGACTGGCTCGTCCCAGAGTGCGCTGGGTTCTGTTGCGCCCGCGCGGGACTGCGAATCATCTGCAATTCGTAAAACGTCCTCGGAGTCCATGTACTATAATTGAGGCTCAGCCTACATTCTTGGATAGGCTGAGCTAGATTATAGCTAATGGACGGAGAGGACGTTTTACCACCCGCCGCAAAGTGTCTGGCCTGGCATTTGTTTCCGCTATGGCCGACACTCCCACCCAACCGCGCGGTCGCTCTTCTGGCCTTTTCTGGTCTGCGAACGTAATGACGGTAGGTAGGTTGCAGGCGGGTTGCCTGCACGACAACATGACGCAGGGGCTTGGGGATCAATGGAAGGCATAGGTTGTGTTCTTATTCTTTTTCTCCTTTTTTGGCTAAAAAAGTGCGCCATGGCAGAGTAGCTGGGAGCTACTGCAATTCGTAAAACGTCCTCTCCGTCCATTAGCTATAATCTAGCTCAGCCTATCCAAGAATGTAGGCTGAGCCTCAATTATGAGTATAAGTTTATGTTTAGTTGACAGTTTGGCTTCGAGTTTGATTGTGAGTTTGAGTTTCTGTTTTATTGTGAGTTTGACTTCGATTTCGATTATGAGTTTGAGTTTCGGTTTCATTGTGAGTTTGACTTCGATTTCGATTATGAGTTTGAGTTGCTGTTTCATTTTGAGTTTGACTTTGATTTCGATTATGAGTTCAAGTTTCTGTTTCATTGTGAGTTTGACTTCGATTTCGATTATGAGTTTAAGTTTCTGTTTCATCGTGAGTTTACTTCGATTTCGATCATGAGTTTAAGTTTCGGTTTCATTGTGAGTTTGACTTCGAGTTCGATTATGAGTTTGAGTTTCTGTTTCATTGTGAGTTTGACTTCGATTTCGATTATGAGTTCAAGTTTCTGTTTCATTGTGAGTTTGACTTCGATTTCGATTATGAGTTTAAGTGTCTGTTTCATTGTGAGTTTGACTTCGATTTCGATTATGAGTTTTAGTTTCAATCACATTGTGAGTTTGAATTCGAGATTGACTATGAGTTTTAGTTTCTGTTTCATCGTGTTTGTTTCAATAACGACTCGATTATTTTTAATTTCATTGCAGATTGATGGGATTGCTAACTCAGGATTTCTGCTGCCGGGAGAAATCATGCTGCCATCCCATACTCCATTATTCTTGGGTAAAATAACGTAGTCAACGTTTACTCTCAGATTTTACCATCAATGGATCAGGATACTGTATTGTTGTGGTTAATTACCACTGTTAATGTTTTCCTTTGATATTTGGCGTAGTCCACATGTTAAAATTAGGAGACTTCTACGTCTTCTATCTAGAGCAGAGACTGTTTCCTTTTCGAAGCTCATCGTAAAACATAAATTAACTTCATCGTAAACATCAATTGAACAATTACATTTTCTTCAAAATCACAAAATCAATCATGAAAATAAAATTTTTCGAAAGCTTGGATCCTGCCGGCAGTTTTGTGTGCTCGCAGAACATGAAAATTAATTGGCAATTAAATTTCTTCGGAGTAATACCTAAGTCTGCCTGAATTGAATTAAAACTTTTCGGCCAGGTGGAACGGAAGATTTGTCCAATCTGCCATCGGGTGCAGTTGCGGGTCTGCCAGTCCCGTTCGCCGGCTGCGTCCGACGGCTATGGCTCAACTGGCGTTCGCTACCGCTCGACTCGCAGTTCATCATCAACGCCAGGAACATCCACGACTGCGACGGTACAGCCTGCGGTGGCGACGTATGTCTGAACGGCGGCTCGTGCTGGGTATCTCCTGACAACAAACCTGTCTGCACATGTTCAGAGGTGAATACCATATTTCCGTAAAAGGTCGCCTACGGCCATACCACGTTGAACACACCGGTTCTCGTCCGATCACCGAAGTTAAGCAACGTCGGGCGTGGTTAGTACTTGGATGGGTGACCGCCTGGGAACACCGCGTGTTGTAGGCATTATTTTTTTACCAAATTGACCAATTGTTGAAGACTGATCAATCCAAATTTAACGTATCCATATAGAGACGAGAAGAGTTTTTTTTTCGATCTCTCCTATGAGCATGATTGGAGCACCGATAGTTAGCAACTGTAATGGAAAAAATCCTACGTTGTTTTGCGCTTAAAGTGCGGCTATTCCATCAAAAGGTCACATATCCGTCCTCAATAAAGTACCTATCAAGTTCATTTCAATTAAAATTTGAAAAAATCCTATCCAGTACACACGAGTCTCGTGGATGATTTTCTATAAAAAGGGCACACAATCTTGACCGCACGAGTCGCCATAATTCAAAACGCATAATAATCATGATAAGAATAGGCATAAGAATTATTCAACAAGGAGTCGGATGTGTCATATTACCTTTATTTAGAGACCTCACGTCAGAAACAGCTGATGAATACCAGGTCCGACGTGAATACCATATTTCCTGGCAATGAATGCCTACGGCCATACCACGTTGAATACACCGGTTCTCGTCCGATCACCGAAGTTAAGCAACGTCGGGCGTGGTTAGTACTTGGATGGGTGACCGCCTGGGAACACCGCGTGCTGTAGGCATTATTTTTTTACCAAATCGACCAAATTCTGAAGGCTGATCAATCGACAGTTAACGTATCCAATCGGGATGAGACTCGTTTTTTATTTCGGTATTTTCCATGAGCACTGATAGTTAGCAACCAAATTGGAAAAAATCCTACGTTGTTTTGCGTGTAAAATGCGGCTATTCCATCAAAAGGCTGAAACAGCAACATGCGATAACTCAATTTTTGGTCAATTTGAGTTAGACCTTGTTAATATGGTAAAACAATGCTGTGGATCCATCACCGTGGCCAGAATTGCGAAAGGACAGAAGCCAACACTGCTGTGGCCAGTTTTTTCAAAATTCTGCAAACATGGGGTTAAGGAAATGCATTGCCGTGATTGGTAGAGGTGGCTTTGGGGTTGAACCAAATTAATTTTATTAGCGTTTCCAAGCCACGTTCCCATGTTCATTTTTCTCAATGAAAACAGTTTTTTGGGTCTCCTGAAAAGCTGGGAAAACTGAGTTATAGCATGTTGCTGTTTCAGCAACGATATCCGTCCTCAATAAAGTAAACCAAGTAGTACCATATATCATAGTAAAGTAATACCATATTTCCTGGCAATGAATGCCTACGGCCATACCACGTTGAATACACCGGTTCTCGTCCGATCACCGAAGTTAAGCAACGTCGGGCGTGGTTAGTACTTGGATGGGTGACCGCCTGGGAACACCACGTGCTGTAGGCATAATTTTTTTACCAAATCGACCAAATTCTGAAGGCTGATCAATCTAGAGTTAACGTATCCATATAGAGACGAGAAGAGTTTTTTTTCGATCTCTCCTATGAGCTTGATTGGCGCACCGATAGTTAGCAACTGAAATGGAAAAAATCCTACGTTGTTTTGCACGTAAAGTGCGGCTATTCCATCAAAAGGTCACATATCCGTCCTCAATAAAGTAGGTACCTATCAAGTTCATTTCAATTAAAATTAAAAAAAAAATCATATCCAGTACACACGAGTCTCGTGGATGATTTTCTGTAAAAAGGGCACACAATCTTGATCGCACGAGTCCCCATAATTTCAAACGCATAATAATCATGATAAGAATAGGCATAAGAATTATTCAACCGGGAGTCGGAAGTGTCATTTTACCTTTATTTAGAGACCTCACGTCAGAAACAGCATCTGATGAATACCAGGTCAGAGGTGAATACCATATTTCCTAATGATGAATACCTACGGGCATACCACGTTGAATACACCGGTTCTCGTCCGATCACCGAAGTTAAGCAACGTCGGGCGTGGTTAGTACTTGGATGGGTGACAGCCTGGGAACACCGCGTGCTGTAGGCATTATTTTTTACCAATTCGACCAATTTTTGAAGACTGATCTGTACAAAGGTCCTTGTTTTTTTGCATTTTTCAATATTTCCTATGAGCTTTATCGGAGCACATAATAGTTAGCAACCGAAATGGAAAAACCCCACGTTATTTTGAGCGTGAAGTGCGGCTGTTCCATCAAAAGGTCACATAGATTTGATGGATTAGTCCTCAATAAAGTATCAAGTTCATTTCGATCAAAACGGTACACGTGCCAGATATGTATACCCTATCCAAAACGATAAGTACACATCATATCCAGTACACACGAGTCTCATGGATGATGCAGTCTTTTTCTCATTTAAAGTTAAAGGGGCAAAGATTTCTCATTTAATTTTTTTTCAAATTGAGCATTGATATTAAATTTGAATTGCTTCACAAAGAAAGGGCATCAGTCACAAAAATGGCAAAATGGGTTTTGAAAACGCAATTGTCATTAAATAAAGGATTGTACGACAATAATATGAGTTTTATCACAAAAAAGATCCAAATTTTGTTATGAAAAAGTTGTTTCACGAAGAAAAGGCATTGTTTCATGACTTTTGAAATTGGAAAAAAATATAAATCATTTTTTATATTAGCTAAAAACTTGGTAGAAACTTCATAGCATCACGTTGTAACAAATTATGACCATTCGAATCATAATATGAGCATATTATGCTTCAAATAGCTTGGGCTTCAGGTAGTTGTTATGCGATTTCCCGAAAACTTACTTTTAGGACTTTTTGTGAAGCGATTCATTCGCGGGTAAACTACCAACGTATTCCACCGCTCTTTTCCTTACGGTTCGCTTGTAATTTTCCAGCATTACAGCGGCGATAGATGTGAAAACGTCGTGTCCTGCGATCTAGTCGGCTGCGCTCACAAGGGACGCTGCGTCACTCGGGGCAAGACCAAATCCTGCACTTGCCCTATTGGCTGGACGGGAAACTTTTGCGAACAAGGTTCAGACGCATTAAATTATCTACAACCGTGCCCGAATAATCAGATTATTTTCTGCTTCGAAACGGCCATGATTTCATTAGAATCGCGATTTTGAGGCTTGAATAATGAATAGAGCTTTTTTGTCGCAGAGGTGGGCCATGGAGCGCCGCATTTTGGTGGAAACAGTTACCTAGTCGTGGATTCGAAGCGGGCAAAACGCGAGGACAACGAGGACCAGTGGGCACCCAACGCATTGTACGCTAAACCGCAGGGAGAGACGGCCATATCGTATTTGTTCGTCAACTTTTCCACGGCCCAGCCCGATGGACTGCTTTTATGGACATCAAAAGTACCGTGAAATAATACGCCTAATCCCCTGATTTGATTGGTATAGATACTAAAAACAGCCTGCAGATTTGGCTGATCTGATACCCGTTAAACGGGTAAATATTTAAATAACACACGCGACAAAATGTTTTCCCGCAGAGCGACGATTTCCTAGGCATTGGAGTGGAGACTGGAATGGTGAAAATCGTCTGGGGCAAAACAGCGATGGATAAGAACGAGTTGGTGCTCCCTGGTACGTCGGTGGCTGACGGTTCGTGGCACACGCTTACCATTTCGTACCACAACCGGGCCATCAATTTCTGGGCCGATAAAGCAGCTCCTCACACAGTCTTCTCGAACACGTCTTTGCTATCAGATGGCGTTTTCTACGTTGGTGAGTTTTCGAGAAAGTTCCGATTTTAAAGCATGATTACTCGATTTCTGCAATGCTCGCGAGGAATCCAATCGCTAAATCGAAAGAATAAAAAAACGCTGCTAAGTAGATTAGTGTCATGGGTGCATTATTTGTCTGGGTACAGAAAATAAAGTTCAAATAGTTGGAGTAGGTCGGTTTATCACTATATCATTTGTGGAGTAATGGTCCATGGTAAGCTCAATGATGCTTAAATGGTACGTTTTCACAATGATGAATAAATAGGTACAAAAAGAAAATACGCGTGCTCCAACCCCTCCCGGGATTCAACCATCACCAGCGCCCGGCACCCCAACCACCCCTTAGAACATCCGCCCCTCCCATTCCGTTCCCAGTAGGAAGGCTCATCATCATACGAGTCGAAATTTGTATACAAATTTAAAAATACTTATTATTACTTATTACTTATTATATGCAAGTATTTTGTCCACAGGAGGGTTTCCGAATGGACAAACAGTAGTCGACGAAACCAGCGGCAGTTTTCACACGCTTTTCAACGGCTGCGTCCAGGAAATCATTTTCAACGATCTCAACTTCATCGCGGATTTTTTCAAATACGACGGCGAAAATCTGGGCAGCTGCGATTTGATGTACCCTTGAGCAATTAGGGTCTAAATTTATTGGTATAATTCGAAACGAGTTCAAATAATAACTGCCAATAATCACATTATAACGATACCGAGTGTTAATAATCGTAGTTGATCAGTTTTCGTACATTTTAGGCAACAATGCCGATTCACAATGGAACGTCGAAGTTTGTAAAACGTGTAGTTCACAAGAAGCAAAAAATGATCGTTTGTTAGGAAGAAACATTTTGAAAACGAATTATCGATACATGCGTTGTCAACCTATCTTCCTCTTCTTCAATTCCTATGTAACTTCGTTAATTCCGAAGTAACCGGTTATTAACAAGTGCCACGCAAAACCGGTCCTAGGCTGATGGAACTTTGATGGACAAATTAGGTATTTTACTCGGCTAGGAAAAGAAGGAAAAGCAACATAATCGCCAATGCAATTCATGTTTATTAACTAAAATATCACAGGAAATAAATATAGCGGAGGTTAAATTGAATAAATATTTATCACCAGTGGGGCAGGGAAAGTGCACCAGACTGAGAAAACTATAATCGACAATCAATCAAACACCAATCAATAGCCAGGCCTTATTTTTTCAAAAATAGGGTAAACTTGAGTTTAACAGCGGAACTGTGGGCCAAGCATAAGCGAAGGTTAATGAGCCGGTGAATTGTTCAATTATAATAAAGGTCGGTTTAAAGGTAAAATCAACTACAATCGGAGTTTGATGACCAATTCCAAGAAATCAGCATGAGCGATTGGTTTGGCGCCAAACTTTGGCACCACTGATTCGAGTGAACTAACAAATTACGAGCTGGTACAAATCCAATTCGATAATTAACACACACTATCCGATTGCTGGCTATTGGAGAGGGGGATGAACATTTGAACGTGGCAGAGTTGGGCAAAAGTAATTGCAATTACTTGGTTAATTAGTAATTGAAACTGCGCAATTACTCCCAGCAATAACTCAATTGTTAGTTACAATCAAAAGTAATCAACTACTCAGTACACAATTAAAATTACCCAATGGTGCACGGTAGTCATACACTATCCGATTGCTGTTATTTTAACAATGAATTATTGTTATTAATAACCCCAACTGATTTTTCCGCTCATTTAGTGGAGCATGAAAACCGCAATTTTAGTAGGTGATTTTCCAACCTCCGAGGCCAAAATAATTGGTAATTTACGACATCCAGCCATTGGCAATCAGCACATAATTTAATTAGAAGGGTTCAATTAATTTCGAAGTAATTGAGCCCCTATAATTAAATGAATTGCTAATCGTCAATTGCTTGAAGTCGTTAATTGCTCAAAAATTGCAATTACTTTCAAACTCACTGCTTGGTCGCATCAATTACAATTAATAGCTGTTAGAAATGATTTGTTTTCCCCAAAATTACCAATTGAAGTAGTTGTTAATTGAAGGTAACCAACAATTACTTTGTCAATTAGAGGTTAATTAATTACCACAATCACTGCCCAACTCTGTAACACGGCTTGGAAACCCTGATCAAATTTATTGGGTTCAGCGCCGACGCCACCTCGACCAATCGCAGCAATGCATTTTCTTACCTCCTCCACCAGCAATTGGATAGTGTATGGCTAACTTTAATTGCGATTTGAAGGCCCGTTTACACCAAGCGAGCATCGTTTCCAAGCATTTTTACGCCAGGGGCCCGACTAGTCATCAACAACAGCCGTTGGTACATGAAACAGGTTAACTGGATGTTAACACTGACAGAATGGCTATTTCGCACTGCGATGCGATGAAATGCGGTAGCGTATTAACATTTTCACGATGCGACCCGCCCTGCCCCGTCAACAGTCGGCGTCCGAGCTTGCCGCCGGTGGCTTGCTGTCCAATACAGTATTTTCTACCCGCTTTCGTACTACCCCTGGGTGATAACTCTTGCTCGAGGCCGTGATTTAAGTGTGAAACACCCCAATGGTGGAAGTTTTTCATCATTTCCCACTTCCGAAGCCAAGAGACCAGGCAACCAGAAAGGAAGTCATGGCCGAATAGATCATCTCGGCTGGTTATCAGAATGCCTATCGCCAAATTCGTCGGTGAGGTGGAAAAACTGTCGTGCAAAATATGAACGGTCTTATAAAAATAAAAAAAATTCAGGACAGATACCTGTCAAAATTAAATCAAGAAGGCAGGTAACGGGACAGCTACACAAAATTTGAAAAACATAGGGTACAAACTGGACAAACTGTAATAGGTAATCGCCGGTACACAATCTCATTAGGTCATAGCACTAATCCCAATACAATGATCAGGAGTTTAGATCTAAAACGTAATATCGACGTAGGTATACCTAAATCGTTTCTCCGCTATTTCATCAGCGATCTCGCTTGGAACATAACCTCGAAAAAATCTAAAGGCGTTGAGATCAATGGAGAGAATGAGAGAACAAATCGCAGGCTTCGCACTCAACTTGTCTCAAATTGCTTAAGATACTTCTCACTAAAGTATGACTAGAATTTCAAAATGGTCTGGTGTGACACTCGGACGACTTTCCTTAACCCCGAACGCACAGCTGGAATAAGTCGTCTAATACATACAGATGGTACGGCTATTTCAATGAACAAATCTCTCGTCAGCATACATTAACATTAGGATAAGATATTTACAATGGAGCCTAATTCGAAATAAACTCGGCAGTAACGCAAAACCAATTCCACGATTTTAGCGAATAGCGGGCAATCATTCCACGATGAAGATTTTGACCCATTTTGAGAAGAGGAATTTATCGGGAGGAAAGAATCAACTTTCAGCTGGAAACTCAAAATTGTTTCCACAGCTATTATGGGTTAGAAATCGGCGGAAGTGAGGACCGCTCGCTTGAAAATGACAATACAACAGACCAAGAGCGGAAAATAACTTGTACATGGTGGCATTGGTTTACCCTTAAGGTACAGGCGCCGGTCAACGTTTCCGTGGGAATCAGATTCGAGTCGGTATTTTGACATTTCGTCAACCGAATAAACTTCTATATGGATCTCGAAAAAACCTCTCTTTATCCATTTTCCCAACTCGTTAAGTAAATTGAAATGAAAATCAAGGGGTTCAAAAAACGAGCGGGTGATCACGGCCAAAATTTGCACTTGTTTTCAAACATAAATCCGAAGGGAATGATGGCTCTATTCAATTTTACCATCGACTCTAGGTATTAATTACATGAAAATTCGGACAGTATGAGGCTTCCTGTTTGCCGGGCGTCCCAAATGATGAATGAAAAATCATTTTCCCTTCAAGCACCTACCTACTATTGTTTCGAAGCGAAAAATTTTGCAAAAATAAAACGAAAAATGCGCCCGTTTTTCAGTAATCCTTGACTAAAAGTAGATTTTATCGGCAAAACCCATCAAATTTATGCCCGCTTTTTCTCAAAATAGAATAAAAAGTATTTAGAATGGAAGGTGATTTCAAAAAATGGCCTATAACACGATCAAGGTATGAACTACAGTAATAATTTATGCAATCTATTCGAAACGAGTGAGGCGATTTTACACGGGTGGGGAGGGATTTATCAAAATATATGTACATTATTTATAGATATTTACAATAATTTGTACCAATATCATCGTCAGATTACGCGATCAGCGCTAGACTTTCAAAACTTTGAACAATCCAATTTCGACGCTATTTCGACTCTCGAGGAGAATATGGAATGCGCAAAGGCCTGTGCTATAAGACGGCAAAAATGAATCTGCGATACGACTCTTGTTCACCAAGGGGATAAAACAAATAAGTCGATAAAAAAACATCCGCGATGATTGTTCAGGTGAATTTCCTAGCTCGATATCAGCACATTTTCCATGGAAGAAGTCGAAGGAAGGTTGAAAGGCGAGCGGCCATTTTCCCAATGACAGCAACAACAAAACTACAATTTGGAAATGGTCAACTCCAGCAGTCCAGCGTTTCACATCCTTTGCAGGGCAAAAATTAAAACGCAATGTTCAGTACGCAGGCCTTTCCGTCCTCACTCAGCCTCGTACGGAGTGGACCTTCCTTCTACTTCCTCCATGGTCTTTTCAGCTCCAAGATTTGCCGATTAATCGAAATTATGCAACAACTAGAGCGGCTTTTCCCATCACCGTATGGTTGTGGTTACATGGAAACAACAGGGCTGAACCATTATTTCCTTCCGAACAGTGGGTCACCGAGGAGCATTTCCAGTCACTCGATCAGATTAGTCTCGAATTTAGTTGCTGTCGGTCGCATATCGATCAATAATGTTACCATAATCGATTGACCTAATAACACGTTCGGTGAAATCGGACCCGACAATACGGAAAGCACCAATACATTCCAGCCACGACTCAATACTCAATCGATTGATCGGACTAAATCAAAATGGCACGATTTCATCCAATATTCTCCAAGGTTCCTCAGCCAAGCAATAGCCAGCTGATCAGGTTGAACAGACTGCGGATCGACCGCCCGGATGACGCTGATCAAACATGTTTTTCTCAGTACGAGGTCCGAAGTAAGCGCATCTCGGACATCATGGCAATGTAAATATCAGTCTTTTCAAGAAAATCCCGCAAAAATAAATAAAAACAGTACCGTTGCGGCTGAACGCTCGAAATCCTCCCGTGGAAGATACGATTTTTGCAGACTCTTTGACGCTCCTTCAGGCGTGGAAGTGTGTGGAAGCGGCGCGCTCCGCTGAGAAACGCGCACATCAAGTCTTGGCGGTCGGGGTGGTTTTCCGCCCATCAACCGTCCAATGGGGGCCCCAAGTAAACCATGGACACTTCGGTATTACCGTACACGGCCGACACTGACGGATACAGTTTTCGATCTGGTAATCCTGCAACAAGAAACAACATTTTGGGGCTATTTTGCAGATTGAGAACCCCCGAGCGCGTGAAATCCTTTGTGGAGTATGATGTAGGGAAGAGATGATAGGTTCGTTCCAGGAGCGCGAGTGTGGGCATGAGGTTAACGAGTTTGTTAGGATACTCCCCAGCTGCAAAACATACGCCACACTTATGCAAGTGTCGTAGCTGGGGCGTTGCTCAACAAATCTGTTTATCACACACTCTTGCTCCTGGAACAAACCCACTATTTCATGATTTAAGAGAGGTTGCGTGGGAAACGTGGCAAATTATGACCAACCACTTGAGAACAACCTGATTCGTAACGAAATCAACGTCCTCAATTGTGAGTCTCACCAATCGAGGAGTTATCGTAAGTTAACACCATAAAAATACTTGAACCCTACCTCTAAATGCCACGCCAAGAAATTCGTAATTTTTCTCAAACGACAACGTATTGTCATCACAGTCGAGAATCACACGTATCCTTTCCCCAACCTGCGAACACAGAGTGAAATTATAAGCAGAGGCTAGCCAATCATAACAGTTGTAACGCCAACAGACTACTGACGTCACATATCGACTGTGAAGGTGCAACATCATCTATGGACGCGTGATATGCCAAGTTGCCACCAATTCAAATTTTGAGAAAGGGACAACCCAGACGCCCCCAAAAGACACGATGCTTTGACTTGGGCAGCGTTGCACCTTCAGAGTCGATTTACAACAAAAAAAAGTCACGATCCTGCTATAGAACATTTTCCAGAATACCCATACTATTCACTCGCTCAGCCTGAATAGTACTTACTTGATATTTGGGAGCGTTGTTGAGGAGAGGATAATTTCCTTGGGAATCGCCATTGTGAAGAAGATGATTATCGACCAAGTTCCAGCCCCAACTTTGTTCGTCCGAGCCCAGCAGAGCAACGTAACCATGGCACTGGAGTGGCGCCTCCTTCGTAGCGATTCCGATCACAGCCACAGTGCCAAGCGGCCCCTCCCATATGAACTGAGGACATTGATAGGGGCGCATTAACTCATTGTGGGGGACCTGGTCGGGAGAAACTGCCAACATCCGGAAGAGCTTCGGCTGCATGAAAATATGTTTTACCGCTTTCGATATAAGGTTTGTTCGATGAGGCCGTTTTTGAAGTCGCGAGTCCCGTATTTGCATCAGAAATCAGGTTTGTGGGTTGTCAACAGAATATATTTATAACAAACTGCTGTTCGATAAATAAATACAAAACGATGGAAGAGCGTTCGTAGAGCCACAAGTGCAAGTGTGGACTAGTATGCCCGAGAGCAACCCGTTGTAGCCTGACCCGCTCTATGACGTCACAAACCTCGGGCAGCCTGACCCCGGGCTACTCTGGGTTTGCCTCATCGAGCGAACCTTTAGAAAACCAGCGGATAATCGGAGGGAAGCTTTTTCTCGATATCCAAACAATATGCGCACCAGGTCGACTGAGGATAACAACAAAACCAACCTCCCAAGCATGGCGGCCGTGGCGAAACCCGATTTTCCCACGGGCGGCGTCCGTACTCTGAGCGACAGGGTTGCGATGCAATGTGAAACCGTTCGGTTTGATGTACACGTTCCTGGAACAATCGTTCGGGTTCCACGCGTGGTAAAAAGCTCTCAGCTTGGCCTTGTACGTCGGCACCGAGCTGAGGAGATCGGACTTGAGCGCTTCCTCCGCCAGCTTCCGGATGCAGTGCAATCGCCATACGTCGTTGTTTTCATCGTTCAGAAAACAATACCACCTTTTGCAGACTAGAGAACAGTTTCGAAGGTCGTGAAGGTCTAGGTAACTGAAACAAGGAATATTTCGAGTATTGGATAAAATGGAGAAACGGAGCTGCTGAGACCCCCAACTGGGGTCTGCAAGGAACATACCCGCTTATGGGCAATCTATCAATCCGAGCATTGCCGAGAAATGATGCAGTTCAGATATGTACTTCAGAATACTTCTGGATAGCACTCAGCGCCAAGGAAGGAGTACTTGCAAACCATCGTCGGACAAACCGACAAAGCTGTTTGCCGAGCTGCTCGGTTTTGAACCCAATCGATACACGTAGCTACAACCTGAACCAATTAACCGCAGCGCAAACAGTACAACCATCATTGGATGGTGGTTGTCGTTCATTCGGTCGAAATAATCGCCAATCAATTGATGGACCATTGAATTTTTAATACCTGAAAATGACTTCTAATGCCGCGTCGGGGAGCGTCGTCGCGAGCTCGTCGACCATTTTATTGGAACTTGTGCGGTTTTTCTGCGGAGTTTCCTTGGCACTGGCGATCTCGTTCGGACAGTCCATCGTCGCCGGCAGCCTCGTCACAACTTCTCACATAACTTAGAACATTTTTAACGAGTAGAACATGGTTTTTATTCAAGTTGCGAATCCGAAATTCATAGCACCTCACAAAACTAGCACTACGACACCAAACCACAGCTACGTTTTACACAGCATAATATCGGGACAAAAATTCAATAATTGATAAGCTGATTTTCTGCCCCGTAGGTAGTAAAGTTGATCATAAATATTTTCGACCAATCTACTCACACCCTTCTCCTTCTCACCCTACTTCCTTCGCTTTTACTTACTCACCTAGGTACACCTAAATACTTACTTACCATCTTCTGTCTTCTCTGATTTATTGGCTCCAATTGCGATCCTCCTAAAATTGAACATCAGAAAGAAGCTTCAGAAAAAAACAGTTTTTTTAGAAACTCAGGATCACTGAACAAACGACTGTGTGTCCCTCTGTCTGTGAGCCATAAATCCTCCTATGCTCGACCTTTTGTAGAGTTTCTTGAGATGAAAAATTCGACCCATAATCCTGTTTTGCTCATGACTCACAGTACTTCCGGTGTACGAAAAGTTTAGGGTCTTCAATTTCATTTTTTCCTGGCCTAAAAAATGAAAAAAGTTTTGACGTTATTGGTCGCAAATTCTTTGTATTACCTCCCAGAATACGTGGATATGTTTGGTAATCCGGTAACATGACGATTTTCAGCAGGTCTTAGAAAACCAGCAAAGTGTTTTTCAACATTTGGATCCTTACATTTTCCAGAGCAGTCAAAATAATGTAAATTGGTTCCAAAAATGTGCTTATCAAATTATGGAAGTAGTGTGTGGTATCTATGACCCACTGGTTTAGGTTTAGGTAGGTATGTCTACGGCCTGCTGTACCTTCAGAACTACCAATTTTGGTACTGCTTGGCAGGTACCTAACTAAGTACCTACCTTGGTACTGCCTTGTAGTTCGAGCTTTTACTTCCTGGTATGCCCACCAGACAGCACTGAGGCGTGGACTGGAAGCGCGGAAGTAATTTATCAGCTGTTCCAATTCCACAGGCGCCAACTCTGCAAACGCTACCTTCGAGTTTATCTCCTTCCCTTGTCCTGTGTACGCGGTGGGCTGTAGCTGGACATTTCCTTTAGCCTCTTGGTTCCATTTTGCCTGCATAAACTCGGAATTTGTGGAACTCGTTTTCAAATTTGCCTTCAATCCATTCTACAATTCCAGAGGGCCCCTCAAATCGCCGGGTTTCTGCATTTGATCAATTTTGACTTCACATTCCGTTCACTTTTGTCGGGAAACTAGTCGTGTTTAGGTCGCCATTTTGCGTTCGCCTTCGTACTCTGATTCCAGTCGGTGCGCTTCTATTCTCTTACGCGTCGACCAATGTGTGAAAATATCGCCGAGATTAGTAATTCTTGAAAACGTCAGGTTTTTAGGTACATTCCTATTTACTGAATTTGTACAACGATGGCTCAACCCGGGGGAACATTCAATTTGGTCATAAAAGATACAAACGGTGAGTGTTAGCTTCCCCATCGGTAGTCTACTCGATTCGAATTGAGATCATTGTATTGGTGAATGCGAATTTGTTTTGGTAAATTCGCGGATACAGCGAGTTTACCATTAATCATGCACCATTGTTGCATCCTTCCTTTAAGTATGGAGCTCTTCTCAATTCCAGGTGGAACGAGAACATCAAAGAGCTTGATGGCATCTATCGTTAATTTACCGGTTCGTTTCGGTTCTGTTTTTCGCAGGGAAGCCGCAATACATAAAGCTTCAGAAAGGCCAAGGCGGGCACAGGATTATCAAAACTGACGGCAGACCATTGAGAACCATCGTGGGACAGAAATCGGGAACTTCTCAAGCTCAGGTAGGGATCTCTACTTTGTCCCTTTCATGCCCGTATCCCCGAAAAATTATGTTGGCGGTAGAAACCGGGGAAAAATTTGCTGATTGTTTGGTTCCGGTGAATATACTAGAATACTGTAGCGTTGAATGCATTTCTACAAAGCGTCAGGATGGAGAAATTCCATTGCATTCCTGTTGAAATGTCCACTCGGAGCGAATAACTTGAATCAACTATCCACCAATGTAATCTATGTTGCATCAATTGTGTTTATTTCATGCTTATTCATATTCTTACCAAAAAGGAAAAAAAATCATCGCATTCTAGTCAATATCATTGGTTTTGTCCCAGTCAAGATCAGTGTTGACTTATGGCTGAAACATTGGAGCGGATGTACGAGTATTTTTTGAAAATGTGGTGATCATCAATCATGTTTCGGTTTCGTGTTCTTCAATGGGTAGCAACACTTTTACTTGGCCCATCTATCGATAGCAACCCATCTTTCAAAACTTCAACTTTTTATAAATTCTCGATCGACCCAAAAACCAGAGTCGTCGACTACCAGATAATTGATAGCCAATAGCAGCAACTACAGTTTTTTTTTTCAAAATTACCGTACGGTTTTTTAAAATGTGGTTTACATGCCTACAAATGTAGTGATTCCTAATCATGTTTCGGTTCGGTGTTCTGCAATAATAGATTGCTACGCTTTTACTAAACCCATCCATTGATAGCGACTTATTTTTTCAAACTTCATCTTTATGGATTCTTGAAGGTGGATAACAACCCAAAAATCGGTAGTCAGTTATCGTTATTGAGGGCTCACAGGAGTCTTCGATTTGACTTCAGTCCCGATAATTAGGTATACTACTGATTTTAAATGGACTGGTCTGAAATTTAGAAACTGTGTTCTCAAAAAATGGTTTCATCTATTTGCCTGTCCATTTGCAATTCTGACCTGCAGTTTTCCTGCCCGAATCTGTTTTGGATTCAGTTTTTCAAATAAGTATCTACCTATTTATTTTGTCGCTTTTGACCACAGCTCGTCTTTGTGTAAAAAAGAATTGAAACTTTTAGTTTGATAGTTTGACGCTTAAGCATTTTTTTCGAAGTCAAATGGATTGCCAACCTCATGAACATTTTTATTTTCCATACCTCCGATGGCTGGTCTACAGTCGTAGCAGTGCTAGTGCTAACTATTTTCAGAGTCCACGGCTTCTTCTTCTTTTTCCTATATTCTTATGCTCCATTGGTGCGCAGACAACGCACAGTACTTCCACATTACGATGAGTAAAAGTTCGAACCAAAATCAAATCTGTGTAAATCTTTATTTCTTCACTCATATTATTTGTGGGATGAGGCAAGACTTCATTGACGACTTCCTGTTGACTTTGTTAGTTTCGAGGAAGTCGTCAATGGACTCTTGCCCTTGCCCCACTAGTCAAATTGACTTATTTTGACTGATTTGAAGGCTGTTAGAAACGAAAATGTAAAAAAAAAACAGTGATGCGTAGATTGCACACAATACTTTCGTATTTTGATTCGCAAATTTTTGACACAATTTGAAAATCGGTTCAGTGGAACTCCCTCAATTTGGCAATAACGCGAAAGAGGAGAAATCGCGGTAAAAAATCTTGAGCCAAACCAATTAAAAAACAACATTTTCAAAAATTTTGGGAAAAAACCCTTATTTTATGGTAAATCAAGCAAAGAACCCGGGAAAAATACTCAAAAAAATTCGAAACCCACGGCATCACCTTCAAAATTGAGTTTTTGGGTTTTTTCGAAAGTGGACCATACTAATGCCGATTTTGAGCCCTTAACCTTTTCCGATTGGATTGCCCGGACAATATGCATCAAGTTGGAGCAAACCACAACTTTTAGGACTAGTTTCATCAAAATCGAATCAGTGGTTCGATACGATGTCGTGGCCACAAAATTTTGACCAAATTTTGGTCCAACCAAATTTTGTGGCCACATCATCGTAATAAACCACTGATCCGATTATGGCGCGGTTGGTCCTAAAAGTTGTGGTTTGCTCTAGCTTGGTGCATATCGTCCTGGGAATCCGATCAAAAAATGTTAAGGGGTCCAAAACCCAAAAAACCTGTTTTTGAAATTATGACTTTTTTGACATTTGAACGTTTTTGAAAACTTTAGAGTGAATTGAGCGGATTCCCTTACCCGAGGTGCACGTCAAGGATAAATTTGCCAAATTTTGGGTTTTTTATTTTGAAATCGGACCACTCATTTTATACGTTTTGCGCCTGACGGCTTACGGCGGACGGACAAAAAATGTTTATAGCATATTTGTTTTCTAGATCCTCTGAAACGTGAACGTAAAATTTTTCAGCGGTTGTTGTAAAAAAATTTTGCTTGACCGATTACATAGGTACATTATTTTTGGAAATAATGTACCAAAATGCTGAGTATAATTTTGTCGTGGAAATAACGAGACTATAACGAAAATTGCTGACAATTATTTCGGTTTGCAGGTTGTATCATCATCGAACGAAGTTTTCCAGCAAGGGACGATACGCACACTCAACCCCATTACTGGCAAACCTCCGCGTAAGTAAAACCGAGCAAGGATCGATAGTCTCTGGTGTCGTAAAATGGAATTTTCCACTATTTTCGAGATTGCCCGGTTGTTTTTCAGGCCAACTCATCACGATACCCCCCAATCAGATACCACGACTTCAGGAGAGGGCGTCCACTGCCACTGTCATCGCCTCGACGTCACCATTGATTGTGGTGAGCCTTTAATGAGTTACTTTTCGATCCTAGATTGGTTTCAATTATTGAAATTATTTTAGAATTTATTTCTGTTTTATGGTTTTTTTTATCAATTTCCTTACCTTATCATTAGGTATTAACTGAATTTCCTCTTACGCCAACCAACTCTACCACTGTTTGGTACAACCAATTTTTTGATTCGATGTATGACCCGAGAATTATATCGAAATTTCTCCGTTGCAGAACAAGGTGCCAGGGGCCTCCACCCATTCCTTTCCGAGTTTCCCTATGGACCGACAGCTGAAAAGGGAAGCGGACCCTGATTTCTCAGCTGACGTGTGAGTGTTTGTTCGTAATGCACAATTGTACCGAGTCAGTGCTTTATTTCGCACGTGACACAAAGTTCGAGGGAGTTAAGATGGATTCACAAGTGCGCGTCTTCGCTCGGCTGGAAAGGTCCAGAAAACACCATTTTTACCAAACGTCTAATGGTGTTTCCCGGACCTAACCGTGACGCACGAAGACGCGAACCCCCCTTCAATTTGTGACGAAGCGAATTTTTTCTTATAGAATGCCAAAGCGCCGGAAATCGGAAAAGGGTGGCAAAGGTTTGAGGCATTTCTCGATGAAAGTGTGCGAAAAAGTGAGAAAAAAAGGGCTGACTTCTTACAACGAAGTGGCCGACGAACTTGTCGCGGAATTCACAGATCCCAAACACGTGCCCAACAGTGTCGATCAGGTATTTGCTTTACCTATTTTTCTAAATCTCCTACATTAATTTGCTCTTTCCTTGAGGGCGGCAGGGCACGCCCTGGACAACTTCGGTTATCGGGCGAGCAGTCAACGCCTGGGACGGCGGTTTACCTAACCTTACAGTAATTTGCTGTTGTTTCAATCACGGCTTGTCTCTCCTGCAGCAATACGATCAGAAAAACATCCGGCGACGGGTTTACGACGCCTTGAATGTCCTGATGGCCATGAATATCATTTCCAAAGAAAGGAAAGAAATCCGGTGGCTGGGCCTTCCGGCGACGTCTGCTCAAGAAAATGTCAGCCTCCTCAACGAAAAGAAACAGATCGCCGAGAGGATCCGACAGAAACGTCAGCAGCTCAACGATCTGCTCATTCAGGTACCAGTGGATTGTTATCAAATTGAATTATTGTGGAAAATTTTCTTGCGGAATGCAATCGTATGCAAATGTGAACTTGTCGAAAAATTAGTTGGTATTCAAAAACTCAATTCTGAAGGTGATGCCGTGGGTTTAGAATTTTTTGATTATTTTTTCTGGCTTCCTCGCTTGATTTACCATGAGATAGGGGGTTTTTTCCGAAAATGTTTGAAAATTTTGTTTTTTAATTGGCTTGGCTTGAGATTTTTACCGCGATTTCTCCTTTTTCGCGTTTTTGCCAATTTGAGGGACTTCTACTGAACCGATTTTGAATTTTTTGAGCTTGTTGGATTCCTTGAAGTTTTAACACCTTTTGACAATCCACACTATTTACGATTATTCATCATTGCTAACATGAACTTAATGATTTTTTTTCAGCAAATTTCGTACAAGAACCTCATACAGAGGAATATAGAGAACGAGAACAACCGCGGACCTCCTGCGCCTAATTCGGCTGTCACATTACCTTTTATAATCGTCAATAGTGACAAAAAAACGGTTATAGACTGCTCAATCACCAGTGACAAGTGAGTTGTTCGGGAGATTCTATCATAGTTTAGCATAAGTGATAACTTCTTATTTCCGGACGGCAATAAAAAACAAAAACAAAATGTTGCTGGGCGGGGGGCATCGTACAGTGTCACCAAGTTGAGGATTTTGTCCCCGAATTTTGGGGTTTTCTCTCTGCCAGAGGGGGGTTTTGGGGGTTTTTGTGTAAGTCTGGGGGACTAGGAAAAAGTTTAAAAATAAAGAAATAACAGCTAAGTACAGCAGATAAATAAAAGCTAAGGCTGCCACTGCACAGCTAACTGAATTGAGAAATAGGTACTCAAATAAAGGCCATTTGGGTTTGGGATGTAAGTCTACCAACTTGTGGGTTGGTAAATACCTAATTTGTATTGATGTTTTAATATTCTTATTGATTGACTTAACTGATAGGTGGTTAGAAAGAATGAGTATTGAATAGTTAACAGGTTTAGGTACTATTTAAAATTGTAGTTTTATAATATGGAGTTAAGTATCTTTTATGTGAAATAGTATATCTCTAATTCATCCTTAACTTTTGGGGATTTTTTCACATTTTGGGGGTTTTTTGACGTTGTCTCGGGGGTTTTTGGCGGCCGCACCTTGGCAATACTGCCATCGTAGGACAGTTGACCATCTTTCAACTCTTTTTTAGTCAGATCTATGTTGAGACGAAACTCCAAGTGTATGCAGAACATGAAAAGTGTTGGTTTCATTTCTATCACGGAGGAAAGGAAAGGATGGCGATCTCATTTCTGACTTTATTCCGTTTCAGGACGGAGTACTTATTTGTGTTCAACGATAAATTTGAAATTAAAGAAGACTTTGAAGTCCTTAAATACATCGGAATGACGTATGGTAAGTACCACGTAAGTGACGTCATATTCTTGAGCAAATCGGGCTAACATTGGATTTGAATATTTTCCCCCGGATATTTTCAGGTCTTGAAAACGGTACCATAACGAGGGAAAATTTGGAGAAAGTGAAACAGCTCGTACCGAAATGCATGGAGAGGCATGTTGAAAGTAAGTTTTGAAAAACGACAAATTTTCGATTTACTCTCTCGACTCTATGGTACCGAAAGAAAGATTTTCGGCTGTTAATGATAATTAGTTATGCAAAAATTTTAATCGCCTAATAGGAGCTCCACCTCTATATGGGTGATTCTCAGAAAAAGAGCAATTTTCAGCGTCAGTGATTTCCAAAAATCCACATACTTCAAATTACATTCTTTGCTGTATCCACTCGTTCCCCGGATGCAAACAAACAGTTTAAGCGGATTTTGAAAGGTAAAACTCTATTTCGGAGCCAGAAATGCAAAATTTCAATTTTCATACTGCCACGGGACTGACAATGCTAAGGGTTAGAGTAAAAATTCTTGGTTAAGATGCATGAATATATTTAATGAAAGTATGACCTAATGAAAGAATACGAAGATTATAGAAAATATAAATTGTAAGTTTACAGGCTCAGGGTAGGAAAGGTAGCAATTGCACGAAATAGCTCAGGCTCAGCCAAAAAAGTTACAGCCACAGTTGACTTAGTAATTCTCTCAATTTTTTCCACGATTCCTGAAACCACAAAGAATTTAATCAACTCATCTCTAACTATGCCCATAAATGAGGCGTTGATAGCCAGAGTGGACCATTCCACAAACTGGCCGAAAATGAGTTATACAGTGCAATGGGTCTGTGGTTGCTCTATCTATCGAATTATTATTAAAATTTGACTCGTTCTCGAATGTGCTAAGAGAGAGCGCAACTTTTCAAATGGTCCGTCTGCAAATTGGCCGCCGATTTTGATGGCCAGAGTGGACCTTGTGGCTTGTAGAAATGTCCCTATGGTTCATGAGTCATCTGTTCACCCAAGAATGCTTGTATTTTTTTCTTCAAAACACCATAACAAGGCCCTTAATCAATCACATGAAATTAGTCGAAATTTTCAAATGCGATTTTCTCAGTTCAACACCTGTGTGGAATGGTCCACTCTGGCTATCAACGCCTCAAATAAGGTTGGTTCGTCTTTGACCAACCTTTAACGGTCAGTCTCACGGATCAATCATACTTCCACGGGACTGACAGCAATAGCTGCATGGTACTGACATTTTGCAATTCAAACTCCTCCACCACCGACTTAATGAATCATTATGGTAATAACTGAAACATGCTTTTATAGGGGAAAAGCCTTACAACAACATAAAATAAAAGGAAAATGTTTTTTGCCCTTATTTAGCAGAAAAACATAAAACCACGGTACTGACCTGAATAAAACTACGTCCCCGAAACAGCGTCCGAGTTTTTTCCGCACATTTATCAGTCACAGCTGCCACAATAACTTTAGCGCCCAAAACTTCCCACAGTGTTGTTTGATTAGCGTGGGGGGGGGATTTTATTCATTGACCCATGGTACTGACCGATTTTTCCGATTCAAAGTTTGAGATACCCAATAGTACTTGGAGAACTATGAAAATAATAGGTGGAGGTACATTATTACAAGTTTTGATTCACCCATGGTACTGACAATTCCAATGTTCGGCGTAAAAAATCAAATTTATCATATCTTCTAGAAGAGAGTAATGTGCATACCTAATAGCAGAGGGTAGTTATTTGTGTGAGAGAAAAAAAAATCGGTCTCACTGCCATAGGACGGCTAGAACTGGGCCGATTCATCGAAATTGCCCTTTTTCCGAGAATCGCCTAGCAATAAAACTATAGTTTCACCCGAGATTTCAAGCAAAATTTCATTTGTTAACAGTGATGGCCAGAGCCAAGCCCACGTTGATCCGAGGGGACGAAGTGGACGGCGAACAGGATCTCAGCAACGCGGGGCCCTCGTCCATCGACGGATTTTCCATCTGCGAGGACACGATGGATTCGCCGCCCGAAGACGAGTCCGAAGAGGAATCGAACGCTTCGAGTGACGTCGAAGGGAACTAGTTTCCACGCCAGTGCAGCCAACCACCCCCACCAACCCCATGATGTATTGTCTCTTGAATATTTTTGTCTAGAAAATCTCTGAGATACCACTCACTCGTATTTGTACCGTAATTTCACTTGCTGTAAATTTTCGAATTATTCCAATCTTCGATAGGTTATTTTAATTCGCATACTGTACAGTGGAATGAGTCACGAGCGATTTCACATTTCTAGCTCCAAGCTACCCCCAAACAAAAATGTTGTGTTCAATGTTTCAGCAATCGTCGGTTAAGTTAGTGTTATTGATTCGCATAAAATCACTCTCGTTTTAAGCAACTTTAATTTGTACATAGGTTCTTTACAATCGCGCAACTTCTGCTTCTCTCTGAGAGATGGATGGAAAAAGACGACTATCCGGAGGGTGAATCTTTGAATGGAAACGTTTCGAAGGGATGTTAACAAACCTGTCAAGGGTTAGCAGAAAAGATCTCTGAAAATAATCTTTGAGAAATCTTTGAAATGGGAACCGTTGATTGAAAACCGTAAGGAAAATAAGTTCTTGGTGAAGTTTCTTTTGGAGGTGTTTTGTTTCACCGGAGTCATCTGCCCTTGAGGATTGCAAAAAAATGCACCAAAACCACAGTTTCAGAGCTTGGAGAAGGCATCCATCGGAGAATTTGGTTAGAGCGAAGAAAATTTCATTCCCAAGAGAAAAAAAAAATGTTTCTCTCTACACTGATCAAAAATTCTGTAAGTTGAGACTTCAACTGCGGGTTGAATTAACGGGACATTTTTGTACAGATTGTTTTACCAACCAGGCAGCCATGATGGTTGTTTCGATAAAAAAAACCTTGCAAATGGCGCAGGAGACGATCTTTCAAAATTAGAACCGCCGGACGAATATCGTAAAGAAATGATTTTTTGGTTTTGGTGGAGTTTCTTTCGGAGAGAGGTTTCGTCTCACTTCTGTCGTACTCCAACATGTTTCAGCCTTTTTCTTCTTTACGTTAACCCTAACTCCAATTTTCGAACGTCAGGCAAAAACTGAAGTGTTGAAATTTTTTGACGCGATTTCCATCAAATGATTAGAAACAACAATTGAACTCCAGAGGATTGTAAACATTTCTGTTTTTGGGCTTCGATGGAAAAGATGTCGCCCAGAAATGAGTTCTGGCAGAATGTCCGAGGAGCCGGAAAAATGTTCTATTGTAAAGAAACAATTATCTTAAATTCGACCAGCTTCTACAAACTGTAAAACTATATTTCGTATTAAAATTATCATTGAAGTGAGGTTAACTTGATTTATTGCCTGGGGTAACCTTTTTTTACCGGGGCTTCTAGAAAGATTGTGAAACCTAGATTTCCGGAATTCCGGTCATTTTTCATTTTTTCCCCCATTAACGGAGAAGGGGGTAATATGGACACCCTTTTCTACCATTTAGGGTTGGCTTATCCCTATCAAGGTGTCCTTGATTGCCAGCAGGGTCCATAATACCCTTCCTCTATATCTTATCGTTTTTGGCCCAATTCCGGAGATTGTAATCCGTGTTGAACCATTGAACCGATTTTGACCAAACTAGCGGGAACTTTTGACTTGAAAGGGGTCTGAACCCCCAAAAACTGGGTATCTGAACCTCCAAAAACTATGTTCCTAATTTTCTGAGATTGGACATTCGATTTTTTTTGTATGTGTGTGGGGGGGGGTTGATGCACATCAAGGAACCAGAAACTACATGGTCTTTGAAATCGAACAGTGACTCAACAGAAAAACAGCTTGTATTTAAAATGACGCTATAACAGCACGGGAGGAAACCGGGAATCACAATAATTGTGAATGGTACGATTATTTTATCGTCAAAAAGGAACACCGCTTTCTACCATGTTCAGACTATGTTGCTCTCGTACAATGGCTCGTCATCGTAGTAGCGTTGGAATCCGAATCGTTTGAGATCGATCGTTACAAATTCGCCGTCGATTATCAACTCCATCATCGCTCGGCCGACAGCTGGCGATTGCTGAATGCCTGAAAGAATCGACTATTACTGCCAAACATTTTGGGAAATATCCATTTTAAAAAAATCGTCAATTGTGAAGTGTGGTCGCCAGAGTCGTGGCGGAACCAGGAAACTGGAGCCTCAGGCACTGCTCATTTGGAATGTTCACCATCATAATATGCGTTATGTGACAGGTAATCAACACCCCTATGGTACACCCTTGTGGTTGCAGGATTAGTTTTCGAATTTTGTACCGTGCCTAATTTCATGTATTTTCGAGCGTAGAATCCAAATTTGGCACTGCCGATGACGACAGAAAACCCTTAGAGCACGATAATCGCAAAAAACTTGGCAACAACGCATAAACGCTAAATCATGGGTCAGACGGTAAGCCTGAAAAAATTCCACCTGAACGAAAACGTTAGTCTTAATCCAGGGGATACCGGAAAATTTCGAAAAGTGAAAATATGTCAACACCTCGGTCGTGGCATGGATTTGAAAATTTCAAAACGCTCTCGCGGTCACCGCTTTTTGAATGGTGAGCTATCGTGACTTTTCCTGGATTGGCACGGCCGAGACAAAAAATTTGATATACAACATCATGGGGTTTCGACCAGCCGTTCAAAAACTATGTTAATTTGAAAATGTCAAACTCGATTTTCGGCCATAAGGAAGCCATTTATCAAAAAAATGTTATATACATAAATTGGTTAAAATTGAATTTCCCATCCGGGTGCGATATACAAAAAACGAAAAATCCACCGGCTCAGGTAGTTGATTTTTTCAATCAACCCCCCTGGGCACCATGAACTTTTGAGAGGGTCGGTTTTATTTTTCTTTCATTCGTCTGGTCAACATTTTGAGGTGCGGGTCGATGGGGTTCTGACCAGCCGTTCAGGAATAAATCGCGAGGACAGCCCTATTTTTCGAGAATTCGGACTTTGACCTCGATTTTGACCAAGAAGAGTGAACTGGGATAGGTAAATATTCAGAGAAAATGTTGGAAATTTCCTTAGGATTCAGAATCCCTACTTACGATTTTCAACCGAAATATCGAGATATAAGCGAAAAAAAAAACGCCCAAAAACTTTCAAATCCGTCAAAAAACTCAACTCAACAACCTCTACTTCAAAAACCCCAACCGAACCCATCAAAATGTAGGTAATTTAACTGAGAACAAAAACCCCTTTTTGACCAATCAACGCATCATACCAAAAAACCCATAAAACCAACAACACCTTCCATGACGTCGATTTTAAAACGAAACTTTTACACAAAAATTTCAAAAGAATGGGACCGTACTTGTCATTTTAAGCCCGAAACACAATAATTCCCACTGGAAAATCACCAATATCGGTTTTCTCAATCAATTCTGTCATCCTCCTCATCATCATCAATGTAATCGAGTTCCAATATATTTAGGTTAGCTGCAGGTGGGCCAAAGTGAACGTATCCGTAGGGTCAGCCAATCAGAGCTTACTTTGCGTGATGCATCGTTCCTCTCATCCGTTGATACGTTTTGTAAACCCTAAATCTCACGGATACGTACCATGCCCGCTGAAACCAGCCACTACGTAAATATTGTGGAAAGCAGGATGCAGACCGATGAAGGCGTTCTCGTCGAAGCGGTTGAAATCGTAGAAACCAGCCCAGGCGTTCTTGACCTGAAATATGTTACTCCGATTAGGGCAGGTAGAGGGAAAATGTTCATTTCAGCAGTAGCAATATTGATTGGGTACTTTGGCATTTTCGAAGGCAGGCACTCGATGCGCTATGAGGGGCCAGACTTCATTTTCGAAAAATTCGTAGTCGACATCCATGTTGTCGCAGGTGGGTTCGGGGTCCTCGGGTGAAGGCGATTTTCCGCAGACATAGTTGCCGCCGAAACCTTCTCGCCTGTTCATGGAAGAATCAGAAAAATTTCAACATCGAATGAGGGGCGTAGTTTCAAAACCGGCTCAATCCAAATTTGAAAATTTTTCAAGAAACAAAAACGCTTTACCGTGAAGCATACTATTAACCACGGTTTCGGAAGCGTTTTTCTATCGGATTGAGCCGGATTTGGTCCATAAGAACTTGCAGGGTGATGGAATGGATCATGAACATGAGAAAAAGTTAATTTTGGAAACACGTGGATTGAGCCGGTTTGGAACTTTAAGCCTCAAATAGTAGATATGTCAAACATTTTTATGAAAATCATCGAATACTCTCTGATTAGATTAGTATTGGAAATCAAAATCATTTTTCGGTTTTCCTCGAATACCTAGTGGAGCAATTTTGATTATATTAAAGCTTGTTCCCTCCTGATCGACCCCCTCTTATCAATAACCTTAAAAGCCAAAAATATTAATACTCAATGATTAATATTTGTCCAAGCCAACTCTTCCGAGGTGGAGGTTTGAAACAACTCCAAACCCCCATCTAAAAGTTCAATAAAATGCTGAACGAGCTTCTGATCCGTGGGGGTTCTTATATTTGTATTTACCATCACACTAAAATAAAGACATTACATTCACCTCACGTACGCCCCACTGGGGTCGATTATGAAGGGCATAGCCAGACCAGGAGCGTCCGGGCAATGTACCACGTAAACGAACCTTTTCCTGCAAAAATAAATGAATTTCTGAAGAAAAAAACTAGTCGAAATCGAGTTTGACCAGTAGGTACTACAAACGGAAAGATCATTACCATCATGCCAAAATGCCATCAATACTGACCTAGGCTCAATGGGTATTGGTGCACCAAGTATGCCTTGCTGTCCTTGGCCCAAATTGAGCATCGCACCAATTTCACCCGTGTTGCAACCAGCGGCGACGACCAACTTGGCGAAATTTATCGATCTTTCGCTGCCGTCCTCTAGCTCAACCTAGGAGTAGAAAATAAATCGATAACATTTCGATACCGGATCGGAAAAGAATTTCAAAATACCGCAGTCGTGGCAACGTACGATCGCTTTTTCGGCATGTTGATACTGTCCAGGCGGAAGCATCAGATGGTTGATTTGAGAGTGCGCTTTGTACCCGAACCCTTTCAAGGTTCCATTGATACATTCGACTCCCAATGCTATGGCCTTCCTTCTGAACGCGTTAAGCAAGGACCAAGGATCGAACCTGGAAAATCGTCCGAAACTAAGACAATCGATGGACACGGCTCAAACAGCAACTGTCGGAGCGTTAAATTCAACGAAACGGCCAGCAAAAATGAGGTCAATTTAAAAAAAAAACTAAACTTGAACAAAAAACTTGAACTTTTTGGAGAGGAGTTGAAAGTGTTTCAGGATAATAGCGAACGGAAGAAAAATTTTGGGAATCTCCAACCAGATTTTTTTTAACAAACCGGAAACGGAAATTCATCATTACCAGCCCTCATTTTCGAGACCGTGGCAGCCCAGTTCAATGCCGTCAGTGTTGATAAAAGGGAATTTCTCCTTTAGCTTCGCCGGGGAGAGCAGCTCGACAACAGCACCGAGGGACCTGAAGACATGAGTTCTTTTCAGTTGGCTCCGATATCGACCACCGTTTCGACGCAACGGCCGAACTCAAAATGCCAAAGTGATGAAATAAAATTGCAAAATTACGTTTGCAAGGCATGGTTCTCTTGCAATATGTGAGCTCCTTTTTCCGAGGCGAGGAAAAGATAGCCGCACGGATTAAAACTGATGTCCGGAGGGTCGGACTCGTCAACGGAAAGATTGCGCTTGATGTTACGCATAAAATCGGCAGACGCTAAGGACAGTTCGATGTTTTCTCTCAATGAAAACTGTTGTCGCAAGCCGCCAACCGACAAGACGCTCGTACATTTTTGGTACTGAAAAAGAAACAATGCATGCATAGGAATGTCAGCAATTGGTAGAACAGATCTTAAACCGCGAAAAAATTGAAGCCCATGCTCGAAAAATCGTCGGTTATGAATATTCGTCATCCATCAATTGACCCAAAGTCGCAGACGTGACACGATCCCCAGAGCAGCGATGCATTGATTACCCAACGCGAATCATGCTCACGAACCAAATAAGCAAAATACTTATTTAACAATGATAAATCTGTGGGGCAAGGGAAAGAGTACATTGACGACTTTCAGGCTCGTCAATACGGCTCGAGCGCTTTCAGCAACGGTGCCATCTTCAGGAACAATTTCTTGCCTTGCAACAACATAAAAAGAGTTGAAAGGCAAGCCAGCCAGCTTCGTATGAGAGACGAGCCCTTTATTTACACCTCTATCGAACAATGGCAGGCCACCTGCGGCACGCTGTAGAACCAGAAATTGGAGTACCGCTGGCCTCTCTTCAGCCTCGTTATGAGAGAATAACCCTTGAAAATGGGCACAATTGCCGAAAGCGCTTGGGGAGTAATGCCAAGAGGAAGACGTCGATATCCTCTTGCCCTCACCTCATAAACAACATTGATGAAACAAAGAATAGCCCAAATAATTAGAACCTAATCTGCAAATTATTATTCCCTGCAGGCCAAAAAAGTGAAACCATTCTGCAAACATTCGCCGTAGATATTCATCGCTTTCTAGATCGTACAACCAAATTGACGACGGAGATTGACAACACAAGTACAGAGACAGAGCTGTCTTCCCTCGTTGACAACAAATACATCAACGGTGAAACTGCAACATTGCCCAATTCAAAGCATCGTGTCTTTTGGGCGCGTCGGGTTGGCAACGTCTCAAAACTTGCCATATCACGCGTCCATAGATAGCATGGCAAAAGGATTGAGCAGAGTTGATTCATCATGGTTGACATATTGTTGACATACCTTTACATTTGTTTTGACAAGCAGTTCTGGACACTTATACACAATAGGCTAAAACCAAATAGATTTCTTGTATTTCAACAACAGAGAAGTCGTAAGGCCCTTTTTCAGCTGGTTGATCGTTTTCTTCGAACTAACCCCATAAATCATTTACTTGATGATCCAGTTGGAAGGTTCAGAAACGTTTGTCAAAACAGGCAGGTGGATACATTTTTATTAAAATTAGCCTTTTTAAAGCCGAAGCCACCGCAAAGCAGACGAAGACATTTACCTCAAGCCATGACGACTCATTTAGGATTACCGTTGGGTCTTTTTCGATAAGAACGATACGCAAATTGCCCTGACATCTATCTGCCAGCCAATAGGCCGTACTGTAACCCATCACTCCTCCTCCAACGATGAGAACATCGCAATGACTAGGGAAGATCTTCTTTTTTTCAGACCAGGTCCTCTTCCCGAGAAGTTTCTCTTTCAATTCGACGGCATCGTCTTTGAAGATTTTGGCTACTCTGTCGACAGGATTCAAATCTTCGAGATTGGTCGATGAGAAGAATCTCGCCCCGCTCGAACGTAACGAAGATCCTACCATGCAAACAGTTTTGAAAGAGTTTTAAAATCAATTTTGCAGTATTGAAATCAGCTTTTGAAAGGGCTCAAATAATATTTCGGTCCAGGTAGTTTTGTAGGAAGATACGGCAAAAATCAAGGCTCAATTTCACTAACAATAAAAACGTGGTTCCCCTCTGCAGAGCAGGCAGGTTTGCTCTTAGTCCTAGAGCCCAGACAGTATTCATTTGGATGAAGAACATTGAGGCGATTTACTCTTTAACTCCTTGCTCTGCGCTTTCGCCACGCAGGCCCTCTCGTCTTAGAATCTGGCCGACAAATCGGTTTTGAAAACGTAGCAGGAAACAGAGCCTGAACAGGATAACTACCATTACCGAGTCGTAGCTCTATTTTAAGCAATGAGTCGAAATGATTCACCTGTTAGAGCACATCGTCGCAGCATGCTGGCCTTCATAGCTCTTCAAAGATAGCCAGGCCGAGAAAGGTTCGGAATACACCGAAAATAGGTACGCAATTCAGTGTTGAGGCATTGTTCCACGAATTAACAAACTCTTCATCAGAGCCACTCTTGGTAAAATCAGGATCAAGGTCCTCGAATTATCGCTTCGACAACCGAATTAACACCAATACAAAAAGTGTCTGTGACGTCGTAATAGTAGCGACAGATAATACTACATCTCATCGATAGCGTTAAATCTGTCAAAACGAGTACAATTAGAGTATTCTCGAGAGTACCGTCGATCAGATAACCGCAGTCATTGACATTATCATAATTTACCTACTTATCAAATAAATTCCTGCATCTGATGCGTGAAGTACTCTTCAATCGCACATGTAAGCAGGAGAGGTAAGATAAAAAAAGAATACAAATATTATGATATCTTATCTACCGACTTATCTATGTTATCTTCGACTTTGTTGTTGTTGTTGTATTTTGTGGATTATTACCACCACCTATCAGGCGAAGGAGATGTTTTGGCGCCTTTCCCGGTTAGTGTCCTCCATCTGCCACCCTTGTGTCAGTCAGTCTGCCACCCTTGTTTACAAAACTACTTGTCTTGCGTTGTTTGGATTCAATTGTCGGTAAGTACCCTTTTTTCAAATCAATTTTGATTTCCTACAGCGTTGAATTATTTTTTTTAATTCTATCCTGACATCAGATAAGTATGCAAACGTTTGTTTGATCCTGCTCGTGTAATGTAAGTACTTAGATGTAATAGACTGGCCATAAGGGCCAGAAGCCCCAAATACCAAGGCTTTAACAGAATATAAATTATAATACAATCCAAATTTTTCATGCCACCTATGGGAATCGAACGCATAACTCCTGGGAATAAGCACCAGCTAGTCTGCAGCGCCAGCCTCTCCGGCACCTGTGAGACAGCAGGATCATACCGTCGAATTGTGAATTTTCAGGCCACCGGACGCACTATGGAAACTATCATTAAAGTACATACCATGAACCAACAAAGATGAATAAGGGATTGGGAGCATTCAGGGCGTACCTTCACTAGATGGGTAGGGCACGGAGCCCCATGTGCCTGAACTGCAGCGAAGCGCGAGATGACGCCTGCCACACCTATTTGTTTGCGAAAGGTGGGCAGGATGGCGACGTGCAGTCGAGGAAGAGCTAGGCCGACTTCAGCTGGAGACGCTCGTCCTCGAAATGATCGCGTCGCCAGTTTTGAGCGGGCGGTGTTGAGCGAGAAGAGGATGAGCTTGCGAGCCAAGGCCCAGCATCCCATGAGGGTACCAGCAGCAGCGAAGAAGAGTGAACTGCGGAAGAAGCTGAACCAGGTCGCTCCTAAATTGGACCTGGGCGTGCAATATGGGAGGATTATGGAAATGGCAACCACTTAGAACGAGATGTCTCTGGAAGGCGAAGAGACAGGCCAGGAGGTCTGCTGATGGCAGAGAGCCGCTCTGGAGAATCGGCCCAAGGCAATGTGCGCAACAGCCCCAGGTCGTCTCTCTATGCGGCACAGTCGGTGGGGCCACTAGAAGCGGTGCCCTGCCTCCTACGTCCCAAAAAAACCACTTGTAGGGCATATCCGCAGAATCACCCTGGCAAGTTTGTGATTCCCTCCTCCCTACGTCATTGAGTCTCAGTGTCGGAGGTATGAGAATAGGAGAATGATGTTTTCTGATTATTTTCAGATATAAGGCTGCCATGGATCTAGACTGGGAAATTGAGTGTGCCTCTGAGAGCCTTCCGAAAATCTCGGACTTGATTGATCCGTCCGTAGAGAACGGTTTGCTCGAAACCGTCGAATTGGTTGCTCTCTGCGAGCGAGACGAGAGTAAGATTTCTAACCAAGTTTTTAGTCGAGCTATTCCTGCTGACTTCGCTGATGTTTGCTCTAGGCAATGGTCACCTAAAAACAGTTCGAAATGGTGGGGGTGGAAAGGATAATCACAATTTTGATCAAGTAATTCAATACAACTTATTTATATACTCAACTAGACACTTAAATTGACTTTAAAATTTCAGAAGCAACTTCTTCCCTACGTCTCAAGATTGACGAATTGAAACGAATGCGATCGAAAGTCGATTCTGAGAAAAATCGGGCACAAACCGAAACTTTGAAACTATCTACCAGGTAATAATGATTCGAGAATCATCTCAGTAGATAGCAGCAGCGATCAATACTTTGTCGGCTACTGCCCAATCCTTCACAGAGATAGATTGGTCTGAGAAATTGGGAATTGAGCGGAATTTTATGCTGTAATAACTATTATTATCCAAACGGTAATATGCTGTTTGATGTATGTAAATGTTCAATTTTAGTTAATGTGGGGTGTGATTTTACAATACCGGCAGTACAGGCAAGAGGCTACCGATTGATAACTAATCTAACCTCAAACTGATAAACTCTGTTTCAGATTCAATTCCATCAATGCTGAGCGAGAGTCTCTTGAAATTCAAAAAGGAAATTTGGAATCATTGTTGAAAAATCTAATCATTCATGTTGACGAACTGGAACAAGGTGCATTAATCAGACGTTCATAATGTAAAACAAATACTCAAAAAAAATTCAAACTTCGCCGTAATATGAAATGTGAGGTGTGAAATGCAAAATAATACAAATTCAAACTCAAGTTGAAACTCACAGTCAAACTAAAATCGAACCCTAAACTGAAATTGAAACTCCAAGTCAAACACAAATTGAAATTGAAACTCAAAGTCAAACTAAAAATGAAACCGAAACTCAAACTGAAGTTGAAACTCAAAGTCAAACTAAAAATGAAACTGAAACGCAAACTGAAGTTGAAACTCAAAGTCAAACTAAAATCGAAACCGAAACTCAAACTGAAGTTGAAACCCAAAGTCAAACACAAATTGAAACTGAAACGCAAACTGAAGTTGAAACCCAAAGTCAAACACAAATTGAAACTGAAACGCAAACTGAAGTTGAAACTCAAAGTCAAACTAAAATTGAAACCTTAACTCAAACTGAAGTTGAAACTCAAAGTCAAACACAAATTAAAACTGAAACTCAAACTGAAGTTAAAACCCAAAGTCAAACACAAATTGAAACTGAAACGCAAACTGAAGTTGAAACCCAAAGTCAAACACAAATTGAAACTGAAACGCAAACTGAAGTTGAAACTCAAAGTCAAACTAAAATTGAAACCTTAACTCAAACTGAAGTTGAAACTCAAAGTCAAACACAAATTCAAACTGAAACATAAGCTTAAGTTGAAACTCAAAGTCAAACACAAATTGAAACCAAAACTCAAACTGAAGTTGAAACTCGAAGTCAAACACGAATTGAAACTGCAACCCGATCTGAAACTGATAATGAACATCAAACTGAAACTGAAATTCGTGTAATAACTCAAGTTGAAACTGAAAGTGATAAATGAAATCGAACTCAAATTGAAGTTGAAACACAAACAGAAAGTCGAACTCAAATTGAAATTCACTTTCTGTGATACCACTTTCAGTACTAATTTCATTTTCGGATTGAAATTCAGTTTCAGTTTAAATTTTTGTTTCAGCTTGAGATTCACTTCGAGTTCGATGTTAACTTTTAGGTTTACGCTTTCAGTTTCAAGTCGAGTTTCACTTTCAGTGTTACTACTACTTTCAGTTTTCATTTTTCAATCTCACTTCGAGTTTTCAATTGACTTTGAATTGGAGTTTCAGCTTGAGTTTCACTTGCGGTTTTACTTTCTCTTTGAGTTTCAGATTGACTTTTTGCGTTTGATGTTAACACTTTTAGTGTTACTAAATTCTGTTCCAGTTCGAGTTTGAATTTCAAGCAGGAGTTTCACTTGCAGTTCTACTTGAGTTTCACTTTGAGTTTGAGCATCGCTTTTAGTTTCAGTTTGAGTTACAGTCCAAGTCTAAGTTCCACTTTCAGTGTGCGTTTCACTTTCGGTCGTACGCTACTTAGGACCCATTTTGAAATTCCGTGTTCTGGAATGTTGGCATCTACTCAGCGTTGAGAGGTCATTTTCAAATTTCAGACAAAGAGAACAAAACGGGAAAACTGAAAAGTAGCTTCGAACGCTATGCGAATGCGGTTAACATTTACCAGAAGTTGTTGGATATCAACGTCGAGGCTTCCGAGGGCGACATCTACACGGTGCAGTTTTCAAGGAAGGGCGCGCCAGCTGTCAAGCTGACTTTGAGGAGCGCCAATTTCAAGGATTGGGAAGGTAAATGAAATGCATTTCTTGGGTTTCATGTGGCAAAAATGTCCTCTCTGTAAAGAGTAGAAAGAAACTAGTATTTTGGATTTCCTGAATAGTATAAAAAAATCGAGTTAACCACTGTGTTTGACGATATTTTCATCGGAATTATTTCAATTTCAGTCGTCGATGTCTGTCCGAGAAACTCCAACACCTTCGACCGAATAACGTCATATCTAACCAACACCAATGACGTGGTTGGTCTGATGTGCCAAGCCCGGAACAGCGCTGAATCATGAAAAAAATAGTTTATCGCGTTATCGGCTACACCCTATCATCCTAATTCTGTCAATTTTAATGTATTATTAATTATTTTGTATGAAAATGAGTAAAAATTGGTGTCTTACGGCCCGGTTTATTGACGAAATTTATCAAACCGATATCCAAGGAAGCTTTTGATAGACAATGCCAATGAGATTGGTTACTGGGATAGTTACCCCATACACGTCATTTTCGATAAAGGGAGAGACTGCAGTTTCGATGATGAACAAAGCTCAGGCAATTTTATAATTGAGTATGTACAGAAAAGTCCCTCAAAATAGTGTTTACATTGAATTCACCGTCCGACACAGTAAAAACACAGTTAAGAAAATTTGAAACTTGGAAAAAATCATGAACAGTTTCAGGCAAAAATAAATTAAGCGAGTAAAAACGTGTTAAAACAAACAATTACAGGTTAAGTGGAGTTCTTATTTGAAAATTATCACCGAGGAAGTACTGAGAGGTCCTTGAGCACTGAGCACATGAGCTCCTTGTCTTTGAGAGCTTTAGAAACTTCATTTTCATCCCATTGCATGATTACCTGAAATGAGGGAGTAACAGTCAGTCATAGGATGATGTTAGGAATGTTTTTGCTTTACAAAGGTAAATGCGGTAACCGTCTAAAAACAAGTTAGAGTCTGTCTGCAATGAAAACAATACGTAGGAGTCGGCGGAGTGGAACGAAAAGCGGGGAAAATTTCCCGTTTTGACTATTTTTCTAGAGTTTGTTTTCGAGAGTCTTCTCTGCGGACGTCAGTACCCAATCACATGACACACAAGGACCACTGTGGTCGCCAAAAGATAAACAAAACAACTAGAATTTCTTATTTTTATAAGCACAGCACGCCGCCAGGCACCGATTCTTTTCATTGCAGACAGACTACGAAGAATGTTATTGCTTCACAAAGGTAGGATAGTGGACTTATTTGCGGCACTTTCCACCAACACCATAGACATTCAATATGTTCATCGAATTCACCTTCGATAGTCTGTTTCGAGCTTTCCCTTGAATCTTAATCGCTCCTCTCGATTCGATCAGTTCTGCCGAAGAAATGAACTCGGACAGATCGAGATGGCCGATGTTGCGCTTTTCACATATTTTCCTGTAGATGTCGTGGAGCTGAAAAGCCGGATGATAGCAGATTTCAGGGAGATGGGAAAAATTTGGAAATTTCGAGGATCGATTGGAAATTGTTCTACTTGATAGGAGATTGAAGATAATGTACCAAAAGTTGACTCATTATTTTGATTCTTTGCTTTGATTTTTCAAATTAATTTTTTGGGAATTTGAAGTTCGAGAAAATGAAAATTTGTAAATCCCATAGATAAGGGGGGAAATATTTTAGCGAATTCTCAGGTTGGAAAAATGCGCGAGAATTCTTTAGTGAAAAATATTTCATTTTTTTTGGAAACGCATAGGGAACTAACCTTTCCAATCGTCAGCTCTTTGCATTTTGAGTTCTGTCGGATGAGAAGAGCTGAGCAAATCAATAGTTTCTGCTGCATAGGGAAACTAGAAGCTTGATCATTGCCCGAGTCCTGCAGGTTGGCCGATGTGCTGTAAACGTTGCTGACGACCGACATCACACTCTGTATGGATACGCTCTCTGGCTCTGCAGAAAAACGCGTCATGTTCAGAAAGAAGGCAAGTATGTACAGGATATTTTGATAACCTTTTGCTCGAGAGACATCGAGAGGAGTCTACAAACCTCAATGCCAATCAGAATCTTCACCTAACCTTCATCCTTCAAGTTTCTCTTTCGCATGAGGTTAGTTCCGGATTTTTTTGAATCCTTCCTTAGATTCATGGCTTTACTCATCACATCATGTTCAGATACGATAAAACCGAAATAAGATACTTTGCCCTCACCTTGGTTGCCGTCCTGTTGTGCCAGTTCCAACACTCGCCTGGCAACGTCCAGCGCTTTCCTAATGTCTCCTGAAATCGCAGCAACTTTACTGGCCAAAAGGTGGAGAGCTGGCCCGCTCAATACTTTGTTGACACCAGCCTGAAAAACAAAATTTTGCAGTGAATTCCACAATGTTCGCTTTTCTCGAAAACTGCGTCACGAAAAGCAGACACGACAAGCCTTACTGCAGTTGAGATGAAAATCTGAATGTTAATCAACAAAAACATCGTGTCAGCCAAACGCTCGCACGTATCTTATTTACTGTTGTCAGCAGATCAGGGCAGATCACCCTAAGGTCGAGCTTTTGATATATCATAATATCGTCCCAGTCCAGGCAGAAGGGCGTATGTGGAAAATGCAGGTTTTGGGACATCGCATTTTTTCTAGCGAGATGAAACATTTTCAAGTGTAGTTTTCGTTGTTACGACTTTCCTAGTTTTCAAAAACATTCAAAAAACACAAACCTGTGGCTTCTGGGTTAGGCGGAACCTCAAAAACGGCCACATTCGCCCTTCTGGCAGTACGAGATCTACATTCGCCCCATACTCTCTCCTCTTTCTCCCCAAATAACTCCTTTCTGGTTGGTCAAATTCGAATTCCCAGCGAAAAACCCTTCAAGATTCAAACATAACCTGAAAATCTATTTTTCCACATTCGCCCTTCTGCATGGAGTGGGACGATATTCTGTGTTTGTTTATATCCTGTGTTTATATATCTGTATATATCTGTATATTGTATATATCTGTGTTTATATCCTTGCCCTGATTTGTTTGCATTGCTTTTATAGGCCCGATGAAGATATTATGATAATATCATAATATATTATATCAAAAGCTTGACGAAGGAGGCAGTTTTAACAGTAGACCCTATCTCTGATCTGCTGACAACAGTAAGCGCTCACGGGTCGATCATCCATCCACAGTATATTATTTATTATTTACGTCAAAATGCGTATAAACAATCATGCGATGTAGTACTACCTCAGACAGCCTCTGGGTGAGGATGTCGTTGATTTCCGAGCGCGTATACGGAGCGAACTGAATCAACGTCGGCTTCACTTTGATTCGCGTCTGAAGTCTGGGAAGGACCCGATCGGTCAGATCTAGGGCGTTGGCGATTCCGACGAGAACAATTTTCGCGGAGGGCAGCGACGGCCATTCGAAGATTGTGTACAGGATAGACTGCCGTTTACTTTCTAGTTGATCGATTTCGTCCAGTACCATCAAGCTGAAGAGAAAATGATGCGTCGGTGATTTCAATGCTTTGTAGAGTTTTTGAGTTGGAGACGGTATTTTGAGACAAGGTTAAGTTGGCTGTACTCGATGGCAGCCTGCTGCAGCAAATGAGGAATTTCACCATTGATGGAAAAAGACAGCTTTCAATCTTACATCATTTTATGAGGCCCCTTCAGATAGTTGAGCAGCGCTTCCTGACAGGCTTTCTCCGTTCTGGACTTCAGCTTCAATCCCAATTCCAATCCGATTTTCGAGTAAACCGAACTGGCCGATTTTATAGCAGTGCAGTTGACGTTGACCACTTTAAATTTTGAAGAAAACTGAAATAATAATTTTGTATTAGTAAATTTTGTAATTTGGTTTCGTTGAAAAATTACCAGCGATTTCGCCCAAATCATCATTTGGATTTTGGATCCATCCATCATGATTCCAAATCAGAAAAACTGGCCGTTATTTTGCCCAAATCATCACATTTGGATTTTCGAGCCATCCATCACCATTTTGGAATAATCACATCACGATTCCAAATCATCGCAACAAGATGTAACTTACTTCAGTTGAAGAAATTATGTAGTTGAGGCACGCAGTTTTCCCAGTTCCCGGGGGGCCGGATATGTACAAGGTTGAGGACGTCTGCGATTCGAGGCAGGATCGCATGATGCTGGATATCTTCTCCACCATATCATTGCGGCAGGGCAGGGACGCGGGTGCAGAAGTATGCAGGGCTCTGATGGCATCTGACAAATCTGCGGCAGAGATCGAGCAAACATGATTTTGGGCTTTTTGTTGTGCATGAAGGGTACTGAGTATTTGAAGTTTTTCTAATGATCTTCAGATGCTTCAGCTTGATTTCTTCAATAGCTCCAGCGCTTTCGACCGTGCTTCCCTCCTCAGAAGTTATGACGACCTCTTTCCCAGGCTACAAAGCTCAGCCTGGCCAGGAATCGGCAGCAGGCCGGCGGCACGCTAAACTAGCCCCTTTTTCCTCTCCTGGGAAGGCCGCACGGACGAAAGCGCTGGTGGTAAAACTGAAGATGACAAGAGGAAGTCGTCTGTTTCAGCTAACTATACGCACCGGCCAATCTTTCCTGGCTCTTAGAACTGTCAATCGCTTTAGATGCACTGTTGTCCGACAGCTTGATCTTCCTGAGGAGAGTACTTGGACTCTTCGACGGACTCTGTTTGGACAATTTCGGCGGACTGCCGGTATTGTCATCTGTAAATTAGAACAAAAAAAGTACATTAAATGGCCCAACCGCAAGTTTTGGGATTTTTATAGTCTTAGATTAGCATAGAATTTTTATAAATTACCAACAGATCACCAGAAGCATGCTAACTTACCTAGGTTCTACCACTTTTTTTCTTAATTATAATGTAGGTAATTAGTAATAAAACAGACTGATAAGTTGCAAGCAATTCGACTATGAGTAGGACACGAGAATGGTAATCAACGAATAGAAAGACTGGTGAGCAATATTGGTCTTACCTTTTTCATTATTCGTGCGTTTCTTTATATTCGGCTGTTTTTCACCTTTGAAGAAGATATTTTCTTTTATGGAAAAAATTATGTTCTCTTTCGAATCTGTTGATTTCATAGGCGACCGCTCAAGTTCTCTATTCGAGTTCGGCAACGTAGACATTTTTTGAAACGACGACGGTCAAGTGACGGAGAAACCGAATCAACAGGCGGTTGTAAAAACCGTGTGATTGTAAAAATCGAGCGACTAGATCTGTTCAAGTGTACGAGACTTTAATTAAACGTTTATTTAAACAAACTGGTGCCGAACGCCGGAAAAAGAGATTTTACAGCAGATTTTAATATCAACAAAACGAAGGAATGAAGGTGGATAAAAATAGCCCACCTAACGTGAAGGCGCGAAAGCGAAACAATGTTACCTACTAAGGTCGGTCATCACTTGCATCCATACAGAGGAAAATACGATTCCTCAGAAAGAAAAAATCCTTTTTTTCACAGCCAACTCGACTTTTTTTATTTTCTAATCCAAAGATTCATTTAGTATCAATTGGCTCTGGGGTTTTCCACTTGTTGCGTCCATTCATGCGGTTCTGGGCCTTGGACCTGTTGGACTGGACCGTGGAAGTACCTCCTACTCCTAGCTGTCATCTTTCCGTCATGCCGCTGCTTTAAAGTGCCATCTTCCTAGTAGATACATACTAACTTTTATCAGTCGACCTAAGGACACTCATCATGACCGCATGAACGATCGCAGGGATCAGGGAATTTGCCAAAGTAAGTTACCTACCGGTTGTATAAAGCTACCCTTATGTAAACCTGCATAGTTAGGCAGTATGTGAGTAAGCACCTTTATTCAATTCGAGAGAATGTCATGGTCTGCCTATCAACCTCAAAATCGAATAATTTATATTCCATTCAATATATTCTCAGTACCTACTCATCCAATTGGGTGTATTGAATTCTATATTCTCTCGTATGCGCTATATTAGCTTTTATGTATTCTCTTTTATAGCCTATCTTATTTAATTTTTCCATAAATTCAATAGGTATTGGAAAGGTACAGCTGCTAGTGTATTTTCCGAGAAAAATTTTCTCCCTGATTTTTTATTGTTCTTGGTAGTTGTAGGATGGTGATTTGGATTGAGTTATCATGCCCAAGCTACCTAGAACTAGGAGGCAGGTACCTGAATACAAAAATTATTCAAGCAATCAAATAAGATGGTAGAAGTGCCGTCAACTCTGTGGTGTAGGGCGATTAGGTGCGTGGCTCGATTCCCGCTAGAGCGATTCCCGCTGGAAGTTCTTCCATGTCTCTTGTCCTCGTCGCATGGAGAAACTTCAGCTTCCTGTAGAACTACGACTCTGGGCCACGTCGGCCTCGCTCCTTAAAAATTCTCAGGCATTCCGCCTTCGCAGGGTTGACGAATGCTTCGTAAGATCAAAAGAACCCTGCTGTAGGTACTTTAACTCCTTCCTTTTGATTGAGTATTGGCCCCCTAATGCTATTGCCCCTTACCCTTGGTAAATGTGATAAAATAGGAAATGGCGAAAATTCCGTCTCCGGCAGGATCCAAATCTGGCACCTCCTGGCGACAGCCAGCTGGCAAATGTTTGCTATTATTTTTTCTCGCTTGTGCATTTATTTCATTATTTAATACCCTTCAGTACCTACTTAGACACCTACTGCCCTACTTGCCTTTATTTTTATCGGTTTACGGTAAAGGAAGGTTCGGATTTGTCGACAAGCTTTATCTTCATAAGTTCGAATTATGAATACTTTTTGCAGAAGACAACTCGGACGTTCAAAGATGAACTTGGATCCAGGGATACTTTGCTTCGATCATTGTTCATCTCGCATATTCTGCATTTCGCTTCCTGATGTATGCCCGCTTTGCCGTGCAGAACTGACATCGAATACAATTCCATTTAGGTTGGTATACGTCGATTTAAAAAATCCAAGCTCGTGCATTGGATATGAAGTTGAAGGTCAGCATGCTGATTGTGAAAATGTCGCTAACTTCCTAGCTCGTGCAGTGACCGATCATGAAGTAAATTCTATGGATCCATGGATTTCGCAATCGAGTTGCAGTCATCATGGCGGGAATCCCTATTATTTCTCTTTCTATTTCTCATTTCAGGATACCATGCCCGTTTAAACGAGCTGTACAAAATCCTTGCTCTATTCTTGTCAGACCCACTGAAGGTAGTTTTTTGAGGTAAATATACCAAATCGTGACCGCTTATGTTCTGTAACCAATCGACATTTTTCCTTCAATTTATCCTTCACTATCTTCCTGCAGAGAGTATGAGCCGAATGACGATCTGCACGTTGGAGTAACGTCTTCAGCTGGGATTCTATTTGAGTTTGACCAACGCGGCTTGACAAGAGGAACTCCGTCTGACGAGTGGAACCAATCGTTGGTAGTTTTCGGTACGGGCCGTGCAGAAAACGTTGAATTTTGGGATCGAGCGTTGCACCTGACGGCTGGAAGCGATCAGTGGACGAGTGAGATGTGAGCGACTCCTAGATTGCAAATCGAGTTTCAAAATGCGCTAGTCTGCAAATAATTTCAACAATTCATTCAAGCTTTTTTTCAATTTCTCAGACTGGAATGGTCGTCTCGCTGAGACCCAAAATATGGAAGAATTGCGTTTGATCTACTGGTATTGCATAGTATTCTTAAGTTTTTAATCAAATTTTGTTTTTCGTTAGGTATGACGAAGTGCAACACAACTGCTTCAACTTCGTCATTGAATTTTTGAAATGCACTCGGATGAACATCGGCATTGACTTAACGGCGAAACGAACTTTCATTGAAAATTATGTGTCTCAACCGATCCTAAGAACCCTCAAGTACGTAAACCTTTATAGAGCGATTGTTAGAGATGGGATTTTCGTCCATCCGAAAGATCCAAGCAAAAATTCCCTCTATGAGTACGCCAGGTAGGACGTAACATATTTTATATAATCTTTTACGGCCCTTGGCCCCACCCCAGATGTTATCCACCTGGACCATGTGAACAAAAGTAGGACCAAACACTTCGAGTTTATGGTCAATAAGGGTCAATTATATTTTATAGGCGTAATTGTCGATATTGAGAATCAATAGGTGGCGTAAATACTTGTGTAATCGTTGTGGCCAGTACGAAGGGCACACAGGTACCATCCATTATTCGATAATTAACCAATACTGTGATCTTCTAGTGTGATTTAAAGATGGAAGAAATGGATAAATCCTATCACCTTATCAGTTCATATCCTGCCTCTAGCCTACTGAAATGTTGTTTTTCTTGCTTGCTTTAAATTGTTTTCGTTATATAGTGGGTTTTGCTAACTTAAACTCCGATCCATGGGCAGCGTTTTTGGCAGTTATTTTTTGCTAATTAGTGGTTCATTTGTGATTTTTTTATTGTTGCATTGAATGTCAGTTTTGTTATTGAAAGAACAACCTCTTAAAAATTCCGGTAGTAAAAATTGTCGTTTTCCTTGCCAGAAAATTCCCGTTCATTCTACCACAAAATTATCCTTTTCCCTACCATAGTGCAAAAAGCCAGCAATCGGATCGTGCGTCGCCAACTGAGGTAATTTGGTACCACCTTTGCTCTCCAACCATGGGCACTGGCATAGGAGGTTACACTTTCGCAGGTTACACTACGGGTCGAGGGGCCAAGTTGATGGGAGTAGTTTGATTTCGCCTCTTTCAGTGACGTCACATTCTAAAAAAAAAGAATCAATTGCTCAAGAATAAAAAAAATCGGTTCTGTACTTTCTACGCTAGCTAGAATGATGATTTCTACAAATTCCTCTAAACGTGTTGAGCCCGTTTTTGACGAAGACCATCCCGCCACCATTGAACATAGAAATTAGTGAGGAAAGAATGCAAAAATTAAAATCACAAAGATTTATTTCACTGTTGCAAAAAAGAACCAATAATTGATGCACTTAGACGATTATTTGGCAACGAATAGCATGACGATGTACGGTATCCATTTTGGTTACTATTCACTAATATCGAAGATAGGTACACGCGTAGGTAGGTACATAGTGTAAGGTATCCCTTCAAGACTAAAGTGACTGACGAGAGTTTTTTGAAATTTTTCTGCAGAGTTCACAGGAAGCAAGCCCTACTTTACTTCGTCTGTAAAAACTCCCAAGCTATCTGGTTTGGAACGATTCAAGAAACTTGAGGGGAACACCATGGACGATGGTTCAATGGCATTTTTTCGTTCCGGAAAAATATCCGTACCAAGTGTGAAATTATCTAGTGTACCTACGCACGACACTCGTAGCAAATGGCAAGGGTTGCTAGGAAGGAGAGCACTACAGTGCAAGTCCACCAGTCCGCCCACGTTGAAAAGAATCGACTATAACTTCTAGTATCTCATGTTAAAGCGGCGCCATTGCACCGGGGTTCGATACCCTCGATCTCGCACTTTACATTCTATCGGTTAATAGCTAACCTTATCGTAGATTAAATAAATGCCTAAAAAATCACCGCGGAAATAATTTACAAAACCAAGAATCAAGCTATACAAGACTTGCTTCAGAGTGACCCTACGGCGAGTGGCGCTTGCGGGGGTAACTCGGCGTTTTCAAACCTGGAGATGAATGGGACATTGAGAAAAGCGAACGAAATGATAACGAGTGAAATAATCGATGAGTGGCTAATGAAAAACCTGCATGAAACAAGACAAACTTAAGCAGGGGAGAGTACAGTCTGACCGGATGACGTCATACTGTAGTGCTGTCAATAGTTTTTCGAGTTGGACAAAAACCATTTTCATTAATTTAAAGAAACAGTTTATCAAAGTCGAATTCCGGCACCGCAAGGTCCGGAAAACATGATTTTGCAGGGATTTCACACGAATCACTCAGGAAACCGATGAAAAACCAAAACGTACGGTGCCAACCGGCCGGACCGAAAATGGAATGATGCCCAAAACAAACAGGAACTTTTTGCTAAAAATGGGACCGTGATGGCACACAATATTATGAGTATACATAAAAAACTGAATATTGTGAAGTTTAGATTATTCTCCTTACGTTGAATGTAGGGAGAGGTCAAAAAGTTAAAACGGAAAAAAATCACTTAGGTACGTTGCAGTAGCCCAGATTCTAGTCGTATAGCTTTTCAAACGATATAATTCGTTCAGCACTCCAAAAACAATAATGATCGGGACGCGGTACAACATTGATTCAAGTTGAGATAAAGAAAGAAAAAAAGCGAGCTAGTTTCTAAATTGGAAGCATCAGCAATGGACTAGAAACAGCTGGTTTACAGGCGTTTAGCGACCCCGACGAAGAGGGATAAACTCACAAGAACAGAGAGGGGGAAGGGGAGGAATTTTTTCAGCCGAGACGGACGGACAGTTTTGTGCAGGGGTTCAGAAGTTGCCGTCGGCAACACCATTCTCGTCGCCGTCTTCCGGCGGATCGCGGTACTTCTGAACCGAATTGTAATGTTCACCAAGGCTGTACATGTTGCGGTGGTAGGTCAGGACGAGGGGCCGACATCCGCCCGAAATGTACTCCTCGCCGACGATGATCGACGGGCCGTCCGATTGGATGACTTCGATTCCGCACTTCAACGCTTCGCTCAAAGCGCGCAACTGGAAGATGTTCAGACACGGGGAAGGTTAATAATTCAGTCGTGCCAACAAATCAAGGAAGACAGTAAGGTACAAAAGTAAAATCCCCGGAGGGACATCCTTCCCAGCATCTCCTTTTCCAAGCCATAGTGCAAAGTCTGAATCAGCACTCCGCGTAGCTCAAAGTCAACGAAATCATTTTCTGAAAATATCGTCGGCAAAAATGCACGCGCTAACCTCAACTTGTCCACCCCAGGCGGTCGTGTCCATAACTTGATTGCAATAGTCGTAATACTGCGGTTCCGTGAACATTTCCCCGGTGTCTGGATGGGACAGAAACGGCAAGTACTCGTTTGGATTTTCCTTCAAAACCGTGCCAGTCTTTTGCCGGAGTTCTTGAACGCCAGGCCCTGAGCCGCGGATCTCTTCAAGTTGATGATCGACGGCGCAGTATAAGCTGGGGGAAAAAATTGACGTGAGATTTTGAGAATAATACATTAGGCGTATATTGGTGTTGGCGGACGAATTTTCTTTTCTTGGTTTTAGCCGAACGATAGTCTTAGGCAATGATTTTGCAAGGACGTTTTTCACTCACCAGTTGCCGTCGGACGGAATCTCGTGAATCATGAGATCGCGCTCCTTCAGGATCTTCTTGATTGTTTCCAGTTCGACGTTGCGGACGCCGTAGACGTTTTCCGCCTCCTGTTCGATTATCCGCAGCTCTCGCTCTTTCGTCTGAAGAGCCTTCCGTTCCCGTCTCCTTTGAGCTTTCGTGATCCTGTGCTGCTTGAGGCCGGGCACCTCTTCGTCGCCGCTGTCCTTATCGCCCACGGAGAGGCCGCCAACGTTATCAGCCAAGTCGGCCACCTACGACAGAAAAGAAGGCAGAAATACAATAAAGGAAAAATCCGAGTTTGCAGGAAAAAAATCGGAAGAACGGTCCTTCTGGACCGCTAAATTGAGTCTTACCGCTTCATCCTCACTGTTCGCGTCGCCCGATTTGGTTCCGTTCAGGCATTTGATTTCAGCTGCATGTCTCTTCTCCATTTCTGCTTCCAGCCTGGATATCTCTTCTTGAACTTCTTTCTTCTTCTTCTTGTCGCCTTTGGTGGCCGTCTTCTTCAATGCCTGTATTCTAGCTGGAAGCAAGGGAAACGGAGGAATCCCAACATTGAGCAGCTCGCAAGCGTATGTATTCTTCAAGACATGAGGCTCTCATTTTGAGTAAATTAGATACGATAAGCTGAACTCAGCAGCCAAACTCACCTAGTAACTCTTTCTTTTCGCGCTTGTGACGCTGCTGTATGTCATCTCCAACGTGTTCATCTTCCATCATGAAGCAGTGATTGAGAGAAAAAAGGATTTTAAACCTTGAAAAAATTATAGCAAATTACAAGACACGTTGACGGTTCTCGACGTACTCCCTGGAGCCAAAACGACATATACATAATTTAATTTTTGGTCCTCGTAGAATACTTCATGCGATGGCAGGCTCTCTGAGCAGACATGGGCTTGCGGGATAACGAATGCGTGCACCCCACCCCCTGAATCGAAAAACGGCTCCTTTTTCCAGTTAACTTCTGAATTTGACTATTGTACCAATTGCATCCATCAAAACGGAAAATCGGAACGGAGCTTCAGAAACATGTTTCCTTATACACTTTTGCTGAGAACCGCCCCCTGAAGTGAGAATTCACAAACAAATGGTCATGTCCTTTTCAATTCTCAGCCTTTTTTTTAAATTTTTTAAAATTGAGTGTTTGTCTTGTTGAGAACTACCATCCTATTTAATCAGGATTCGTATTGCACACATTACTTCCGATATATTGCACGTTTATGATGGATTTAGCCAACCTCCGATCAGAGTTAATCCGGACATGGCAGCTCTAGGTAACTTTGTTTAACATAATATGAATAGTTTCAGCAAGTCATTATTTGCGCATTGGGAACGACGTAGGTTTGCGCCTGCAAGCCCGATGCGCATATTTTGTCACCTTATGCGTCACATATTTCGACCTGACATAGAAGTGACCGACAGCAATTTCCTAATCAAGTAGTCTTTTCTCGAAGCTGCCCATTGTTTGCCCATTGTATTCGCGCATGGTATTTCCAGCGAAGGCTGGGGCTACGTTCTGGGAAGTTAGCTATGGACAGGCTGGAGTTACCTACCTAAGATTTTTTCTGACATATTTCAAAAATTTTCCAAAAATGCATTTTGAGTAATGGGAAGTTGCAATCTGAAAATGCGTGCCTACTTAGTTTCAACTTTGAAGACTCCTAGGAACTGTAGTTCATCAAACGTTAATTAAATTCCTACAATTTGAATATACTTACTAATTATTAAACCAATAATCCATATTCTATGGACCAATATTGTGCGCTATCAACTTCTCTCGAAATTTTTTCTGTTTTGAAGGATCCGGATTTTTGTGTGCAAAGAAACATGGATGGAGATGGACGGTAGAGCAGGTGGCCCAGGGTAGAAGCGAGAACTTTGCTAGGATTCTCAGAAATTATATTATACTTACCGCAATAAGAAATTTCAGTGAATCGGCAACGTTTCGGCTAAACGCCAGCCAATGCTACAGAAACGCTACAGAAACCGTAATCTTTGAACGCTTCGACCAAGCTCCGAACACGGTTCGTTCCAGTATTTCCCGTGAAAAATCAATCGAAACCACCACCATCATTTCTTCTCTACCCTTTCTCCAGCTGTGTTGATAACCTATCACCAACGGCGAACGAGAGCAAAGCAACAACAACAAAATTCTCCACGGTCCGCGTCCGCGAAAGATGAACCGTCAATTCATGGGCTTGAAGCTTACCGTAACCACGTAAGTAAGTGCCGTAACAAAGTGCCTACCGTCGCTGTTGTACTTCAAAAAAATGGAAACAAGAAAAAAATTAGGTATTTTATATCTTTACTTACTAATTTGAAGGCCTTACAGGGCTCATATTATGTGAAAAAACGTAATGTAAATTTTGAAACCCGTTTGAATAAAATTCAAGTTTGATCTCGAAGTTCAGTTTGAACTCGAAGTTGAGTTTGATCTCGAAGTTGACTATGAACTCGAAGTTGACTTTGACGTCAAAGTTGAGTTTGATCTCGAAGTTGACTTTGATCTCAATGTTGACCTTGATCTCGAAGTTGACTTTGATCTCGAAGTTGACTTTGATCTCGAAGTTGACTTTGATCTCAATGTTGACCTTGATCTCGAAGTTGACTTTGATCTCGAAGTTGACTTTGATCTCAATGTTGACCTTGATCTCGAAGTTGACTTTGATCTCGAAGTTGACTTTGATCTCGAAGTTGACTTTGATCTCAATGTTGACCTTGATCTCGAAGTTGACTTTGATCTCGAAGTTGACTTTGAACTCGAAGTTGACTTTGATCTCGAAGTTGACTTTGATCTTGAAGTTGAGTTTGATCTCGAAGTTGACTATGAACTCGAAGTTGACTTTGATCTCGAAGTTGACTTTGAACTCGAAGTTGACTTTGATCTCGAAGTTGACTTTGATCTCGAAGTTGACTTTGATCTCGAAGTTGAGTTTGATCTCGAAGTTGACTTTGAACTCGAAGTTGACTTTGATCTCGAAGTTGAAATCAATCTTCACATAACTGGTGCAAAAATTCAAGTTTATTTTATACAAACAATAAGACCTGTGGCTTGAAACTAATATTTACATAAATGGTAGCAAAGGTTAAAGATCTTCTATACCAAAACATGAACACTTTCGTGTTCGAGCTGCACAATTCTTTCTCTGTGATTTTAAAGCAGCAAAAACACTTGCTGGCTATTAAAAAAAACCCTCTGAAATCCTTCTGAAAGTCTCATTAAAACCTCTAGAACAGAGGGATCCCTCAATTATCCTTATTTTTCCTCTGTTAGGCACCTCGAAACCTTTAGGAACGGAGGGAAAACCTCTGATATGGCAACACTGTAAGTACGTCTATGATCAAATTGGTTCATGTTAGTGGCACAAGGGGGAAACTTAATTGCCAATATTTTAGAAGAATCGAAATTTTGGCTGAACAGGGTGAAGTTTCTTGCCTACGAACCCTCCAGTTCAAGAAAATTGGAAAAAGTTTCAGAGTTGTGGGAAGTACTGTCATTCATGTAGATGCGGACAGCGGACACGCATGTTGAGCAAATAAATTAATCCAAATCGAACCGAAAATCCTATTTTCGAGCTCTGTTAGAAAAGCTGTGATTCCTTCATTGACTCTTAGGGTTAAAAATGCAACGCGATTAAAACATGGGATAGATTATAATAAAATACAACTATTCGTTTTTTCTGAAGCATCTTAGTAACATTCGCACTATCCACTGGGCCGAATACAGGACGGAGATTCCAAAATACATTCCTCCAAAGATGTAGAACTGGAAATCAAAAAGGTGGATTGATAAAATTGAGATTATCAAACAAATTTGTACTTGCTTGGTAGGTTACTTGCTTTGCCTAAGAAAAAAATTTCAAAAATGAAGATTTACAAAAGAATCATGGGCTGGTGTGTGAGCCTGGTGAGGGGGCGGAGTTTCTCCTGGTGGGGGTTGGCTAGTGGAATCCGGGCAGAGTGAGGGAGCAAGTATACTGTCCGGGCTCCAAAAAAAAAATCCAAAAAAAATATTTTCGAGTAGGTTTTGGGTAGGTACATGACACAAAAAATTGACAATTTTCTAAGCCTCTTCAGGACTGAGAAAAATGCAAAAAACCGATTTCTCATAAAAAATCCAAGGTCTAGGAAAAATTAAAAAAAAGATGGATTTGACTTCGAGGTTTTTTTTGGCGCAAATCTTTAGTTATTGACTAAAAAACATGAAATTTGTCGTTTTTTCGAGATTTTGGCCACCAGGGTCAATTTCGAGGGCAGTGATAAGGCCAAAATCGCGGTTTTCTTGGTTGTACGGCCAAATTACCTATGTGTTTAAGGCAAAAACGTGATGCAGAAGAAAATGTCAAGTGTTCAGTTCCCTATAAGGTGCATTCCCACCCTACGAATTAGTAGAGTTTTTTTTAGCATTTTACATACCTGGGAAGAGATATCCAATTCGAAGCACTGGGTCATCACGCTCGTGATCAAACTTTGATAAAGCAAGGCGAATAGCATCGTTGCGCCAAATGTCAATCCCGCATTGTCCGGTTTTATGTGCGATGCGATCTGAGACCTGGGATAAATTTCATAAAAAAACTACGATTACGGTTGGTGCGTGCTTATTCAAATATTGCCATTCTCAAATCGGTAAAATTGGAAGGGTTCGTTTGTGGTTGAAAATATCAAAATTCTATATACTTGACTTCATATCGGGATGCGCTTCCATCAAAATTCCAGCTCATGGGTGACTCAACTGAAGTAAGTCGAGAAAAATTTAAAAACTCTTAGGCTAAACAACTCGCGTGATATGTTTTCATTACCTAAGGTACCTAAATTACCTACTTGCCTTGCTATTGTAACGGAAGAGTTGTAGAAAACGAAGAAGAAAACATAGAGGACGTATGCAGCTGGGAGCGTTTTATGCAAAAAAGAGAGAATCATGAGGAAGGTGCCGAGGAATGCTGAGAATATGGACACGGCCAGTTCACCATAAGTGCTCCAATCCACTCGCCACAAGCCGAACAAGTAGGCGCATAAAGCAGCTGAAATCATGGTCCCCGAAATTGTTTATATATTTTCCACAGTGAAAGTTCACAAATTGAAATTCTGATCAAGAACTAAGCAAATCTACGCATTGAGTAATTTTTTTAGCGAAGGATTTACCTTCTGCACAAATATCTACATTCCAGCGAGCTATTCTCGAAAACGTTTCATTGCTCTAGAATTAATTTTCTGTCAAAAACGTTTACTGCTAAGGACAGAATCTGACGAACCTGCTAACGTCGAACCAGCATCTACGATGCCATTCCACAAATTATTTTTTTCCGGATTATTGTTGTAGATGTCGTCCCAATAGAGTTGAATCAATTGAATAACCTGTTGAACCATCGGTAGTTATTAGCCAAGTAGGTAGGTATCTATTTTTTCGTCAATTTCCTACTTGGGATTTTTATCAAGTGCACTCAATTTCGAAGTTGGTCGGTGTACATAATGTGTACCTGTTCTGTTACCCTCCTCGATCCTGTCTGATCCCATAAGTCAACAAAGACGATTTACATCGAAATTTAGGAAACACCCTTGATAATTGAGGAGGATCATCCTTTATTTTGAAGAAAAAGATACAACTTCGTCCAATGCGATTGAATTTTGGCTTTCGTTTCAAAGGCTAAATTCAAAACCCTGAATTTGTTTGTTTTACCTTTAGCTCTCATTTTTTTTATGAAATCAGTTATAGGTTAGGTAGCTTTTTGAACCTAACTCCTCAATTTATTGCCTTTTCGAAGTACCTATTTCAACCTCACCTGTAAATAGATACCATCGGATACCGTCCACCAGAATATCCACTTCCACACATTAGGATGCCTGAACGCAGATATGAAATCATCCCAGATGATCTTAAATCCCAGTTGCAGTTTGGCGATGCGCTGCGACAATTGAAAAAGAAAATCATGGAGGCATTGTCGCATTTCTTCTCATACCTCACCTATTCAAATCAAAATTTGATCAGGACATTCTACGTAAACGTGATTTGGAACAACTTGTTATTGCCCAATGAATTAAACTGCGCCCATATTTGGAGTCCTGAAAATGTAAATAATGCCGAATTTGATTACCCACTGCTGCATCAATTCCAATTTGCTCGGACTGTCTCCTGTTGAAATAAATTGACCTCTCAGCTGCTGGAAGTGCTAAGGACCATAGTGTTGCTCCAGCCATCACTAGAACGAATTTGAGTATTCTTATTTGTGTAGCTGTATCATCGTACCCACAAATAAGTGCCTTTTTTTTTTATTTTTTTTTTTTGAAAAATTAGTTAACTTTACCGACTTACTTGCCAAGGAGATGTAAGCAATTGTGAACATCGGAACCTTTCCCAAGTATACAGCTTGTGCCACAATTCCTGAGATGGCCTTACCAACAAGACCGGCAGCCTGCGTGTACCCCGTCACCTCTTGGTAATGTGACCTAAAAAAAATTCGTGCCCAATTTTCACGAAATGCTATAACGACCAGACCAAAACAGCCAAAAGGTTGAACATTTGAGGGGTTCAACATTTTTTAAATTAAATCAAAAATTTTCTTTGACTTCATCCTAGGTACTGAAAAAATCATGAATCAACGTCTTATTTTATGATTTTTTTGTTGTCCGATAAAGAAGTGAATACACAATAAATTACTTGTCAACTTTGGCGTAAATATACGTATAGTACGCCAGCTCGCAGGCGTAGAATAGTCCGGTCAAAGAAGAAGCAACCTAAAACAAACAGGAACATCATGCCGTCGAACAGAAACTATAATAGGCTTTCTCTCTATCCCGATGCAGTTTTATATTCTGTATAATTCTGTATAAAACTGTCAAAGTAATGTGTTTCGTCTACGCTCTCAAAGATACAGCTCAAAATGCCTCGTGAAACATTTTTTCCTCAACACCTGAATTAAAGTACAACCCTGTTCTAAACAAGCCTCAAAATTTCTGGGCTCAAAATTCCTCACATTGGTGGCCTCAAATTGCCTCACGGGGAATTTTTTTCCCCTCTCAGCTTAGTGGAAATTCGTAGCCTGGTAAAAATGTATACCTGTGAGGCAATCTAAGAGAATGATGAGGCAATTTGATAAAAATTGTGCCATTATGAGCCCAAAACATTCCTCTAAAGTCCAGGGCCGTCCAGAGGGGGGGGCAGGGGGGGCAAAATCCCCGGGGCCCGGGGCCCAAGGGGGCCCGGGCCCGCCCGTGGGCCTTTTACGTACTAATATGCAAATTAGAAAAAAATGCTTTTATTGACCGGGGGGGGGGGGGCCCGGTCGAGTCTTTATCCCCGGGGCCCGGCTTGGCTCTGGACGGCCCTGCTAAAGTCCTAAAGAACCTTATATGAGGCAAAATTATGCCGAATATACCTATTATATTCAGGATTTATACATTTTTTTGAGTTTATTCATTTTTTTTACAAAACATGATACATTCTTCATTACAAAATTGACACAGAAAAGAAAAATTCAATTTACAACATGTAACAGAAATCATTTCCCTACGCTTATCATCCCCAAAGAGCACTATGCTCCCGCAGGGGTTGATTAATATAGATTGTGATAATATAATATATTACCCTTGTATATAATATATTACCCTTGTATATAATGTATTACCTGCATCGCAAAAAGGCTTTGACAGAACGAATACAACGCGTAAATTACGATGCCCGTTATGCTGTTGAGGACGATAACTGGTTTGTAGCGAAGCATATCCGTCAGGAGGAACAGCACTACCAGCCAAATCCAATGCGAGTACACAGTCAGTGGCAAAACTTTCTCAAACACCTGAGAAAAGGCGAGTTATTCAAATTAAATAATTTTCCACCATTTTACAATCGTTATGGACTTACCTGAATAGCCCACTTGAAAAGGGTAAAATGAAAAAATATTCTCGGTATGTTTAAGGGTGATTATTCTTGGCGTATTTGGTGACGCCAAACCGTTCCAAGCCTTGTGATTGGATGGGTTGGTTTGTATTTGTAAGTAATTTATCTAGGGCTGCCTGTCCAAACACTGTCACCATTAAAATACCCCCAAAAACATTTTTCACTTTTTCCCTGAAATGAAGAACGGAAAAAAGTTGAATCACTTCATGATAATAATTGAAGAATACAGGGAAAATCCATGCAATTTCAAAACATTTTTGCTTCATGTTTTTCAAGTTGCGATCTCTTTTAAATAAAATAACTGTTTCAATTTTTCCATTGTCACTCGGTTTTTCAAAAAGTCTCATTTTGAACGTTCTAAAAAATTAATTCAGCATTGTTTTTCCTAGTTTCTTTCTCATCTTTTGTATGGAGAATTTAGTACGGTTGACATTATCCGGCTTCTGGTATTATTGCGCCATCTTGATGGTTTACTCTGTGGTCGGTACCATACCTACCTACTTCTTAACGGAAGTAGGGTACCTATTAGCTATCTATTTATTTTGAAAAGAAAATTGAGCAAAACATAATAAAATTTATTAATATTATAATAATTATAAAAATGTATTAATTAATACGGAGTTTTCCAAAAAAGGATGGCGCAAGCCCTAGCTACGAAATGGAAAAAGCCGTATTCCGCGATATTAGGATGGGTGCGCGTTAGAACCCAGCTCTCCATCATACGCGGCACCTCCATGCGGCTGAGGAACGGGAGGAGTCAAGTCAAAGCCCTAGGGCTCGAAGATGGAGCCGGATTGCCATCAGTGGAGGATTAAGCCGCCATCCGCTTGGAGCGCTTAGAAGAGAAGAAGTACTCCCTCCCTTCTTACCAAGCTTTAGTTAAATTAAAAATAAATGTTTGTTTAAAAAAAATAAAAAAAAAATAAATTTATTAATATTATAATAATTATAAAAATGTATTAATTAATTTAATAGTAATTATTAATTAATTTAATTTAATTAAAATAATTTATTAATTATTTAATCTTGCGTTTATCCTATTTGAGCCTTGTATTTACTATACAGGCTACAGACGGAGACTTGTAGATACGATTATGAAGGATTATCAATTTATCGCCATCTGACCTGGTCATGGGTGAAGTTCAGCGGAGTATCTGACAAAAACTTGACGATAAACGGGTCGAGAGGCCGAAGTTCTCTAAAAACACCGTAACTACAAAGTACAAGAGTGAGCAGTCTCCACGATTCCATGCTTCTTCACTACAACTCAATAATGCAGCAATAATTATATTCTCGCCATCCAATCACGGAAACTCCTTCGGCAATCAACCAGCTACGAAAAAGTGTCTATTTCGCGATATTTGATACGCTATTTGATAATCCGAAGCAGGATACTAACACCTGCCCGTACTGGAATATATTGCCCAATATCGAGATTAGACACTACCTATCTTACTATTCATATCTAATCTTGGTTAAAGGTAGCTGAACAGGTATACTTGAATTGAAAACGCTCAATATTGATCATGTCAACATCGCGTCGATGTTGATTGCTTTGCTTTGATCGTCAATAGTGTTCTTTTTCAGTTTGGACCGTGCGCTAGATTTTCAAAATGTTTGTACTGGGTAGAATTCGGTAAACCGTCGAATGGGCACCCTAACCATCCTTTTTGCGAATAAATTCACTGCGATGTACGTTTTTGTACAATCACTGTTCATAGTACTCCGCCTGAGTAATGGCGATTCGTGATACTAAACTGTCAAGACTGCTGAGTATTGCGGGTCATTGCATACCCGTTGCAAAGTATTGGGACGCGTCAGCCTCTAGCTGCAGGCTGCCGAAACTTGATTCTCATTATCATGAATATCATGTTGGTGACATGAAATGGTGATAGGTGACAGAAAATTTGGCACATAGGATTCATGTTAACCGGTGTTTCTAGAAATTATCTGAATTTGAAAAGTAAACCTTGTGATACCATAACACGATTGAGCCATATTTTATTTTTCATCGTTTTAATAAGTTATTGGTATAAGTAGGTACTTTCTTCAAAATTATTCCGAACACGAATGTTGGCTAAAGATCTCAGTTTATTCGACGGCTATTAAACCACTTTTCTAATCCTTCAGATTTCTTACACGTTTCTCTACCGAGCCCGATACGGGCGATGGATGTATTTTCGGATTACCGATGGTACATTTTGAAATCTGCAATAATCCAGACAATTCGTTAGAGCCGATTCCGAACCTTTCGAATTAAATAACTTTTTATCGATGAGTCCATTACCGCGTGAAGTAATCACCCTATTTCAATATCAATTAATAAGAAAAAACTGTGAAGCCCTAAACAAATGTTTAGGTACATGTTTTTACAACCTTTTCATTACGAAGCGTGTTTTCTTTGTATTCGTTTTTTTTATCGCAGATCGTATAACATAACGACGACAAAGGAACACTGGCTCCTCAACGAATTCGGTCGCCCTCTGCTGAGTGGCTTGATTCTCGGCTAGCCACAATCTACCATATTCGTTGGACATGAGCAGAAACATGTTCACATCCTAGGTAAGAAAAACAGATCGAAATCCGGTAAATTTTTTAAACGGACCGGAATTAAATTGAATAATACTAAATTAATTGTACGCTAGAAATGTTTTTCCTGGAGTTCTAGTTTTTATTGCACCCTCCAAAATAATGGTTATTACCTGTTTGTCATACTCTGGACAATATCGGCATACCTACCTCACAGTAACATTTACCAATAACCAGAACCAGTTACGGTGTTATTTTACTCTAATGCCTATTGGAATTTTGCTCGTATTTCTTACTCACTTGATTGGCGTTCTTTGGTGCATTCGGAAGTGGCATGTTTGCGTAATCCGAGGACACTATGTGGTTTTTTGGCTTTACAAGAACAGCAGGTTCCCATTGGCTCAGTTTCATAATTCCAATTAGATATATCCTTTATGGCTGCTGACCTAGCTGCTTGCCTTGCTATGTGGTCGAGAGAACTTATGGTTATTTTTGTAAACCGCATCAAGAAATTCGATTTGCCGAATAAGTAATGGCTTTTCAAATTTTCGTGGCCTACGCAATTTTATAAGGATAAGTGTGGTAAAATTTTCTCCTAGATCATTCTACTCACTGCTCATCTACTATTCTATCAAAAATTGCATTGTTTTCAGCATTATTTGATTTGTACTCAAGTCGGCACCATTGCCACAGGGACCTACCTTGGTGCAATGGATCCACACCCAACCAATTGGACAAGTACCTAATGATGCCAATATGTAGCCTATTTAAAAAAAAGGCTACATGATTTGGCATAATATGCCAAGATCATATTATGATCTTTCTTTCTATCTATAGGTACGTCGGTACAGTCAGCTACGTGAACCACGGTTGTGACGTCATCGTACACTGAAAAGAGATTTCATTGGTCCTTGCTCCATGGCCGCTTTCCTTTTGTGCTTTTCGTTCGTGTTTCTATCCGCACATTTTAGTTATTAAAATACTTCTCAAGTCGACAATCTCGAAACTTGAATTGCCAACATGAATTTTTGATTATTAATCGTTTCTTGTGACAAGTTTTTTAGGTGTAGGCTGCTAATTTATTTACGAAGCAAGCCCTTGAAGATGTAACCTCTTCCAGGTACGCCAGGCATTGAGCTTTTGGCTTGTAAACAGTTCTAAATGTTTATTGTTATTGTTTGCTAAAAAGGGTTGGCCAACTATTTGGAAGTGCTGATTTGTTTAATGGCCGAACTATAGCGTACATAAAAATTTAGTTATCCTTCAAGTGCCATGGGATTTATCAGGTAAAGGGAGCTCATGTTAACGAATTTCTTCCAAACATCTTGGTAAGACTACCAAAAAATCCCTACGATCAGCCTTCCCAAGTTTTTGTCGTGATGGTGACAACTTTGGTTGACTATTTCCTATATTATTCACCTGTTGTACCTATTATTAAATAATAGACCAAATTTTGGTCCATGATCCAAAGCAATGGTGAACTGATGGTTAGAAAATTAGCAAAAAATGCCATTTTTGGGGGCTAGTGAACGTGTTTACGTAAGGTAGCGTAGATTGCATTGGGGTGAATTGATTTTAAATTGGAATAGTTTCATAGAGCATTGTAGGCACTTCAGTCTGACCTAGCACGTCAGTGTAGGCCCTCGTAGGTGCTTTGCGCGTGCGCAGTGCAAGGTTTTGTAATGTGAGTGTTGTAACTGACTGAAGCATTGCATTACCACACCTTGCACTGCGCATGTGTTGGCCACCTAAAATTGCCAACTGTCCCGCTCCTGGAACGAAGGATTAGGGTTCGTAAGCGTATGGTTGGGCCGGTTGCGGTACGGCTTCCCATTGGTTACCCAGCTTCACAAATGACGAGGGGAACCGATTGAGAATCTATGCTGTATGGAACGTATCCGGTCCGACATTTGCTCTTGTGAACCCTGCTGTACCAATTTCCTGTATCAATTTCGTCGATATGACAGGAATGACGTTGAGCACTGCATCTGCGCTACCATAACAAGTCTTGTTCGATCTGCATTTCTTTCGCAGTGATGGACGTCAAAAATGAGCGCCACGATGATGTATCCAAAGGTGGCGGTGAAACGAAACGGGAGGATGGCGAGTTCACGCCCACTGTGGAGATGATGGTTCATGAATACGACGACGAACGAACACTCGAAGAAGAAGAAGCGCTCGGTCCTTTAGAAGATCCAGCCGTAGAGTTGAGCAGTCTCGAAAAGGAAGGGAATATGCCCATCGAAGACCTCATGGCCATGTACGGTTACAATAATAGTGGCAATATTGAAAACGACCCAGAGCCGACCAGCGAGCAATCTCCAGTCGCTGAGATGAACGGCGAAAAATCGAACGAAACCTCCGACACCGCCGACAAGAAGAGTCCTTCGGCCCTTGAGCAGATTTACCACGAAATTGAGCCCGACGTCGACGCCGAACCAAATACGAGGCCTACCAGGTATCTAACTCAATTATTTCACATGCTCCAGATTTCTGAACGAAATTTTTAATTCGCGTACCACAAGAGTGCGATCTTGATATTTTGAAATCCTTTTTCCTTTTCTAGGCATAGCGGCTCCAGAGCTCAAAGTGAAGAGGAGGAAGATTACGACTATGCTCCCGACGAAGAAGAGGAGAGAAAGAAAACCATAATGGTTGGCAGCGATTACCAAGCGTCCATACCGGAAATGAGCAAATACGACGACGCCCTGCCTCCCTATGAAAACGCAGACAAGCTTGTCTGGGATCCTCTGAACATGTCCTACAAGGAGATCGAAGAGTACCTGTTCAAGGTTCAGGAACCCGCCTCGAACAACAACTCGGGCGTCACTGCCATTCCAACGGGGAAGCATACGCGAGACGACGAGGAAGCGTTGTACCTTTTGCTCCAATGCGGCCACAACATCGAAGAAGCCCTCCGTCGGCGGAAGATCAATCCGGGACAGCAACAGCAGCCGAGCGAGTCGATGAGCCTCTGGTCCGAGGAGGAATGTCGCCATTTTGAAACCGGCCTTCGAACTTTCGGCAAGGATTTCCGTCAGATACAAATGAACAAAGTGCGCACAAGATCTGTCGGTGAACTCGTTCAGTTTTACTATCTGTGGAAGAAGACGGAGCGGCACGACATTTTCGCGAATAAGGCGAGGCTGGAGAAGAAGAAGTACTCTTTGCACCCTGGCATCACCGATCACATGGACCGATTTTTGGAAGAACAAGAAGGTAATGCTCACCTTTTCGGTGCCCATGTTTCAATATTTCTGTTCGTATGATACCTAGCAATAAAAAAATCATCCTTCCAAAGCTCTCAATCTTCAGGTTCGTTCATCCTATACATGCAATCAATTATTCACAGCTGAACAAATATGACCACTAATAAACCATAATTTTTTTATGCTCACTTCCAGTTCTGGGAGGCCCCAGCGCATGCGGCCGGGACCGGAGCATATCGCCGAATATTCACTCGCTGCTCTACGGGGACTCGAAATGGTCGAAACGGGACGCGGAAAAAACAGAAGAGGCAACTTCCGACCTCGTCGACGTGAAGAAGGAGGTCAAAGAAGAGCCCTCATCCGACGAACTCTCCCAGGAACTGTCGCAAGGAGGCCAAGGGGACAATTTGAGAATCAAAGAGGAATGGTGAGCGAAAATTGATCGAATTTGCTTCACTCGTAGAAATTTATGACTTCGGAATGGCCTGACAAGACCAATTGGGTGAAAAGAACGATAAAAGTGATACTGAAAATAATGTCTTTCAAGGGTCTCAAAATCCAGGGCTTCGAGGCATTCAAGGCAGTCAGTGACGCATAACCTCTTTCAGTCATACTGGCTCTCCAATCATTTGCATCCCTCAGTTAACCGAGAATGCTCAAACTCAGTTTTTTTAAACCTATTCAATTTCCCGCGATTGTCTGACTCATGCTCACTGCCTTATTGCCTCTTATCAACGCCTTATTGACCTGACCAACCAGTAATTTACGTTTGTTCCATCGAACTTGATCACCAACTATCTTTTCGTTTGTTACAGAACCCCTCGATTGCTGCGGGTGACGCTTTCTGTGAGTGACTATCAACTGTTGTTGTTACGTTTATTATTCATACGTTTATTTTTGTAAGGTCGTCGACTAACAAGTTCTTTCAGCCTTGTTGTCAAATTTAGTGCAAATTGATGTTTATTCATTGTAATTGTTCGTCCCAAGTGAAGCATGGCGGTTATCGCGTGCAGTGTTGAGTGAAAGGAATCTTCAAGGGGCGGGGAGCCGGGGGTGAAAATTTTAATCACGTATTAGATAGGGAAGGTCCCCCTATCCATTGCGTAAATGCCAATAAATTGGCCTAAAGTGGGACCGAGATTTGCCCGAGCATCGTATTTCCTCTGGACTATCAGATATTCTCAAATCACAAATCTCCATCGACCCAAAGTTGTGGAAAAAATTGTCTAGCATCTTTATATCGAGCACGTTTCGAGGGTTTCGGCCAGTAGAGTTCGTCAGTTGGAATCGAATTTCAAATCTACGGCCTCAGTACACTTTTTAATGAGTTGACTCGCAGATCGCAAAAATTTGGCTGCGATGGATCCCAACTTTTGAACCATATTGAAGTGTCTATGAAATTACCTACTTCAATTTTTTATCGTTTAACTCTCTCCATCTTGAAATCGCACAAAAAATGTAATGGGTTTGTTCCAGGAGCGTGAGTTTAGGCAATTGTAGGTGCCGTGCGCTTGCGCAATACAACGTTTGGTCATCAACGTCTTGGCAAGCATTCACACTGCGCATGCGCAAGGTACCTGCTAGAAAACCAACGCTCACTCTCCTGGAACAAGCCCAGTATGAATTTGAAACATGATTGGGAATAACGAACGCTCATTGCCAAAATCTCACGGGTTTTGACGATTAACAATGGTCAATCTGCTTATGAGTAAGCTGCTTATCTCAGGACAATAGAAACTTGTGTGAAGCCTGGATCTCAAGAGTGTGGTTAGATGGGGATTGGGTTCCTTGAGAATCAAGTGAAATCACCTCCGCGATTGGAATGGGTACATATTATTTATGAATTTCAATGGTCCGTACAAGTGATTGTGATTGTATTTATTCGTTAAATTCGTATCAATATTTAAATGTGTAATTTGTTCAATGATTCTAATATTATAGAAATGATTTCAGCTTTAAATTTTTTCACTAACGCGTTAAGAATTGTGTAAAAATGTCATTCGTGTAAATAGTTAGCTGTTAGCACTTTTAGCGTAACTCTTGATTCCTATATTCTATCTCACCGGGTAGGCTTCGGTTTGGAGTCGGTAAGGGAAAAGCACCAATAGCGGACATGACAACAGTAGTGGACACTTGGGTTAAAAATCGATAAAATAAGGGTTTGAGACAACTTGGGGGGTTCTTTTTTTTGTGCCACAACTATTCAAGATTAGGCACAACAAAGAAGAACCCCCCAAGTTGTCTCAAACCCTTATTTTATCGATTTTTAACCCAAGTGTCCACTACTGTTGTCATGTCCGCTATTGGTGCTTTTCCCTTACGTCTACTATTTGAATACTGCGCTTCGTGTGGTTTACTCCGGAACTGTAGGTACCTACGAAAAATACAGTTATCTCCCTTCAGCAGTGTCGTAAACCGGACACCACAAAATATGAAAACAAGTCCTAAAATATCCTGAATGGTCTCAGCGTGAAAAATCGCCTCCAAGCTATCGTGCAGGCGGCCATTATTTTTTTAACGCGGGCGCAGAACATTGCATTTGTCGATTTATGCATTTTTATACGCAAGGGGAAATGACTCAAGTGAGTACTCGGCTTAGGAAAAAGGAATTTCTCCACTGCGCATGCGCGACTTTGAACCAGTAGTCTACATGTGTGACAACATGGAAATTTGAGTCGGCTGAAAAACCAACACTGAGCCTCCAATTCAAACCCTTGAGAAAATAAAATAACAATAGAATAATAATTTGACAGACGGTCGCCTGGTAGTCGATTGGTTACGACATCCGCTTGTGGAGCAAGGTGTCCTCGGGATCACACCTTGTATTAGGCTATTAACATTTTTGCGTAATCATCAATTTCGGCCGAAAATCTTTCTTTCAGTACGCATAATATGCAACATATTATTGCGAACATATTGTGTTCTTGAAAAAAGGAGAAAAATTAAAAATCGCCGTAAATTTCCCATTATACCAAGGCCTTGTTGCGTGAATAACAGTTATATGGCGGATTTCACCATCTCAGAGTAAATTTGAGCTGGACTTAGTTGGTTTTTATTCAGTGATATGTAAAATGATGCAGTGATGGTGAAATCCACCAGTAATCTTGTAGTCCAATATGTTGTTCAAGTATTGTATCGTCCATGCCAATTCCCTTGTTCCCCTTGGAGGCCTTCTCTATTCCACCTGGCAGCAAAACCAATAATAAATTGATAACCTCACTTTCCTCTCCTTGAGATTGTTCCTCAAATCTCTCCCAGTAAGAACTCTTGTTAACAGAAAGCCTCAAAACGAAAAATGTTAGATGAATTTCCACGGCTGTCTGAGCCACCGCTTAGCTAAATGAGCTCGTTCTCCGTTGCAATATAATTAATAGTCGTCACTCACCACTAAATCAGGTACATAACCTGTGCTGAATTAATGTATAATATCAGATATTCCTTGTAGTGCCTATATTTGTAAGCTAGTAAGAAAATGTACAGTATACTTATCTATTGCTATTGCATTAAGCTTGAGATCAATTAATATAGATTAATGAAAAATAACTATGTATATGAGCTACCGAATGTTGGGTAGCCGAATTTGGCGTATCGTTTCCAGTTGGTATTCAAAACTGGGATCATGTACCTCCTCAAATTTCAATTCGTACGAGCTCACGTCGTGAGAAAATATATTTTGTTCTATAGACCTTGACGTTTTGTTCTTTCCTGGATACCACTGTTCTGTGGATACCTCTAGCCTGGATCTGTTATCAATAATTTCGATTAGGTGGTAGATTAGCTTGTGAATAAAATAATAGTTAACCCCCATGTATGGGTAGCTATTATTTAGAGCCGTAAGTAAATACTTTCGATCTGACGTCAATGGATCCAAGAGATGAGCCGTCCATCGCTCAAGATCAAAAACCTTGCCCTTGCCCTGCAAATAGCAATTCGGGAGCTCTTCATGCCGTCTTCAATGTGTTTTTTGCAGTAAGTACCTAGGTAGTTACCAAAAGAAGCTGCGTTCTCATGCCAGCATCCACTACTCTTGTGTACCAATTTATAAACGGTTTCTCCATTCTACAGGTATCAGGAGGCCTATTTATTCTTATGGGACTGGTGCTATTCGCCAGTTTTTCAAAAACTGGCGCTTCCGTGGCTGGTTTATCTTTGCGTATCCCATGGGTCCTAGTTATCCTTGGTATATCCATAGTGGTTACTTCTCTGCTTGCTTCGCTTCCATCGGATGAACTTCTCTACAAGTTTTTTGTAGGTTATAATTACCGATTTAAGTCAAATCCATCTCAGTAATGGATCAATGGTTCGATAATGGATCTCAAATTTTACCGTACTTACGGTATATAAATGGGTAGTTGAATTCAAATTCAGCTGATTTTTTTATAGGAACTTACGTTGCTCACATTTTCTCGTACCTAATTTTGTTGCAAATTGAACACCTAGGATTGGTATTCAATTTCTACCTACGATTTCTACGTTATTCCAAGAAAGTGTAGAGAAGTGATGAGGCCCATAATATGGCCTCATTATGGATCATATTATGATGTATGTATTTAGGTTAGTTGGTGCATCACGTACTATGAAATCGAGTGATTTTCTCCAAATTTCAGTACTCATCGGTCCTATTCGTATACGCCGTATTAGAGCTGTTCACTGGAGGCTACCTATCCCAGTACTACGAAACGATCAGGTTGACGTACAAAAAAAGCTTGCTGTCGCTAATTGACAATTATGGTCACGATTGCGAAAAGCTGATGGATAGCATTCAATATCAGGTGCTACAACTGTTCAGTTCTTTCAGTCTAATGTAAAATGCCTGTAGGTATGTACCCATCTATTCTAAAATTTGGAACCCAGATATGACAAAAATAATGAAAGGCGTACCACAAGGAACAATATCATCCCCTTTATTTCAACCACTTTTACTGAAGAGACTTTCGTTAGGATTCATTTTATCTCAATTATATTATATAGTTGAAGGGTAAGGGGAAAGAACGAGGAATGTCACAAAAAGTACTTTTAGAGAAAAAGCAGGTTTTGTATTTTAAATTCTATGTTTTTTCCCCTTACACCGAATCTTTCGTTGCTTCTCAGTGCGACATTTATGCTTTTTTCCCCTTGGAGTTTCACTATACGGTTAGTACCTTTGAATTCCTACAAAATGCGCTGTTCTTTCCCCTTACCCTTCAGTTATTGTTGCAGACTTTCCTTACTCTTGTACTCTGCTAGGCACCCTAGTTTTTGGAAATGCTCATCGAGGGTTGATTTCTTTTTCCAAGTTCCAATGTTGCGGTGTTGATGGCCCTGAAGATTGGCTGAAGAGCCCATCCAAGCAAATACCCTCTTCGTGTTGCAAAATGCATTTCTGCAATACCCACGATCTCACAGAGGTTCATGACATGGTAATACCATGAAGCAATTGGCATTTATCGTACCTTGGCAATGCAGCTCGTTCAAATAGAAGTAACCCCCAAACCCATTCCTTTCACTCTGGCTTGAACCATTTATCAATTCCAGGGCTGTGAGTTTGTCATCATGTACTCGCTGAATCTACAACTCTCGGTTATGGCGATTGTGACGATAGTGCTGGCCTTGCTGCCCTTGATTGGCGGATTCTATAAACTTTTCGACGCCTACCGAAAAGCAACAACGCACTACAAGAAGATCCCATCAGCTGACCTGTGATGTGAATCAAAATGTTCAGTACCTAGTGATTGGATGGTCGCTGATAAATGCCATTGATTGAGAGAAAAAACGTCTTACAAGAGCAAAAAAAGGTCCAGAAAAAGTGGTGATTGGTGGGGACCGAATTAGCGCTCAAATAAACCGTACAAACTTGACGTGTTAGCTTTATTGATACAGGTACAAGGGCCCATCTTACCATTGTTGCCGCTCCTGAAGAAATTCATATAAAATAAACCCGAGGCAAACAAATATTTAGGTGGGAGTTTATAGATAGTGGTCCGTTGACTATCGGACTGCTGGTAAGAAAAGCTGCTGGTAAGGATTCGGCATTGAATCCTATAAATTTCGTTGGCGTTCACTAGCCTCGTCCCCATGGCCATCCCCACTCTATTAGCCAGCAGTTAGACGGGCATCTGAATGTCCCAAAAGTTGGCCACAGACTATCCGATTGCCGGCCGTTTGAGGAACAATAATCATGGGAACGTGGCTTGGCAACGCCAATAAAAATAAACTTGGAAATCATTGGAGTCAACGCCGACGCCACCTCGGCCAATCACGGCAAAGCATTTACTTACCCCCTCCAACAGCAATCGGATAGTGTATGGTTGCCTTAAGCCCGTATCACACGTCAGACCGATCTCCTCCCCATCCCACGGACAGACACACAGACCCTATTCTCTGATTGGCTGATCCTATGGATACGTTCACTTTGGCGCACCTACATCAATATTTGTTATTATTCATCTATGGAACCTTATTTCTAAGAAAAATTTTCAATGAATTTGCACGTAAAAATCACCAAAGAATCGGTCTGTCCAGACGGTCTGTGGGACGGGGAGGAGAACGGTCTGACGTGTGATACGGGCTTTAATGGTTCTTTCTGATGACAACCTACTGAGGAGAAATGTATTATCTTGAGGAGCAAGTCCAACCAGGAAGCTGCCTCTCTTCCAGGATACTGCATTCTGCACTTGCATCAGCTGCCTCAATTTTCGATGGCTGCCTCTGAGTCTTGCTCTTATTATTTGAATTTCGATTCTATTCCACTCTAAAATGTGGCTGTGGTTTTTTCCATTTCTCGCTGAGACGATCCGCCGCTAGGCGTTTTAAAAAGCCGTTGTACTCTGCATGCATTGCGCCATCGCGTGAAATTACTAATGGCCATCCGCTGCCGCAACGATTTCACGTGTTTTTGATGAGCGTGTGTTCAAGACATTGTTGCCAGTCTTGCGATAGGTAAGAGGAGGCATCAGCATTAACAATGCGTTTATCTAAAAATGCCTTCCTCTCACCTTCCCATAATCCTCGAACAACGATATCAGCTATCAGCCCTTCTCTCCATCAATTTGAGGCTTTCTTCATCACTGGCTCCAAAGCGACTCCTCCCCATGCTAGGCTTTGGGTGCAATCGTCTCGATGGTTGTCACGTACATGCCTGATAAGCCCTCCCTTTTTGCAGTCGAGTGCATGGGTCAGATCCATTTTATCATCACAGCCATCACATCTGTGACTGATGATATGAGAGAGGAATACGCAGCAATTTATTTCTGGCAGGCTTGCTGGCCCATAATGGGCAGCCTAAATGTGAAGAACTCCCGTGGCTTCGTCCAAAAGCAACTGGTACGCCTGTTCGTCGTCCATTCTGGAGCTATGGCCGTTACCGTAGCCGTTGTCCCAGGACATATCTGGCTGCTGGTATCCGTTGTCGAACGTGAGCAGGCCTGTCGACTCATCCAAGCGTGGCACTGCGAGTGGCACGTCGTTTTGCACCATTCCGTTGGCTGTTTTGTTGTAGTCCATCGTTGACTCGCCCTCGTTGATAACGTCGAAAAGGAGTTCGTCGAAATCGTCAAAACCATCGAGGGAGTCATCGTTGACCAGGTCCATGTCGCAAGGATCGTTCTCTTGCTCGGTCGAATTATTTTCGTCAACTGGCGGTGAGGCGACTCGTACGATTTCACCGGTGAACTCGTCGAGTTTGGTGAACTCGAACGTCACATCGTTGGAGTTGCCTTCGTTTTGAGGCACGGCGGCCTTGCTGGAGCTTTCGGTTTCTTTCTGAGGTTCCAAATTGATGTAAGTCAATTCTCCCGTGGTTTCGTTGAGAAAAACCGAGCCGCTGTTGATGTTGTTCATCGTCAAAATGCCCGTCTTTTCGTCCAATGTAATGCTCCCTGTCAGATTGCCAATATTTCTCAGAGTGACCGAATTGTTCTTGTCCGAGTTCACTATACTGATATCGCCTTTCGAGTCCATCAGTAAAGTGTTGCGGTTTGAAGGTGTTTTGAAATTGTCCATCCCAGCCACTTTCGGTTCGTCTTCCGGAGATTTTTCAGAATCCCCTCTAACTGGTGTTCCGTTCTGACCGAGGATGATTTCTTGCTGCACAGGTTCAGAGATATCAACAGCCTCAGCCGAACGCTTCAGCTTGATCTTCGCATCATCGAGTTCAGAATCATGCTTGACCATGCAATGTTCTCTCAGCTTATCCTTCCTCAAAGTTTCATAGCTGCACAAGGAGCATTTAACTTTTTTCGACTCTCCTAAATGAATTTTCATATGGCGGGTCAAGTTTTTTTGGAGAGTAAACTTCATTTTACAGTCAGGACATTCAGTATCTTTTATCGGTTTCGTTTTGAACTTATGAACTGCTTTATGTCGGACTAGCATAGCTTCAGAAGATGTATAAAATCCGCAATCATTTTGATCGCATTCGTACTTGGGTTTTCTATGTTTTAATTTGTGTTTTTCCAAGACGTGATTGTACGGTGCTATGAACCCGCACTCGAGGCATACGTGTTTTACACTCCGGTGTTGTGATTCGGGGCCGCAATGTTTTTCCCTTTGTCTATCAGTCATGAAACTGAGGGAGCATTTCTTGCAAGAAAATGTATGCTTCGGGTAATGAGATAGGACATGCTTCAGCCATAAGTTTCTTTTTCCAAACCGCCGTTGGCAGACTGCACATTGAAACGGCTCACTTCCTCGATGGATTTGAACATGGCACAACATCTCAGAGGGACTAACGCTCTTGACGAGACATATGCTGCATATTAGAAACGAATGACACGACTCAACTATGTGCTCAACCAGCTTATTCAGATTTCTATTGTGGAATTTACAGTTCAAGCACTTGTAATAGTTGCTATTATGGAAAATCTTCGAATGAACGTCGACCAATTGCGGATCGTGGCTCAAATAATTGCACTTATCGCAGACCACGGTTTGGGATTCGTTCTTAGAGTTTGTGTCACCTGAGGATGTTTGCTCGTCTGTGATGGTAACAGTTTCCGAAGAGCTAGTCTTTGTGGATTTTATCTCAACCGTAGCCATGCCTTCCTTACTTTCCTCATTTTCCCTCGAAAGAGGTTCACAATCTTTTCCTGATGAGTTTAGATCAATACCATTAACGTTTTTGTCTTCAGGATGCGTATCGCCCACTTCAATACATTTCGACAGCTTCTTGTAGCGTTCGAACACTGCAAGCAGCTCACAATTTTGAAAATGCTCGCTCAACGCATGAACGTGTTCCTTGTGGCAGTTGTCGATGTCTATTGTCCCTGTATATATGTAACTGATAACTTGCGATAAACATAAAAGACAATCACTCTCACTTTCCGGTTCGGACATGGTCAGTTGGTGGATGCTTATTTGCATAGGTTGCCTGATCGACCAATGATCACCATTGTTCAGCCTGAGAGATATCATTTGAGAGAGGATGGGGCTGAAGGCAGCAAGAACGCACGAGTGGGCCCAGACTGAACCGGTCTTGTTGTAGAAAAGGACGTCGCACAGGTCTCCGGTGCTGATCTGCTGTTTCAGAGATGCGATGATGTCTCCGGCTCTCTGGGCTGATTGCATTTTTCACTCTGGAAACGAAATGAACCGTCAAAATAGCTAATTGGATGATTTATTGTGGAAAATTGGCTAAAGCCATGTGATGTAGCGAAGAGTCTCAATGGGGTTTGCCCGAGTCCTACTGGCAGTTTGAATGGAGGGGTGTCGACATTTTTTCGGCCGCATAGTACCGAGCTCCAGAATGGAGTTAGTAATCTGGCGCTGCCCACTTGGACTTGATAGCTGAGTCAACAGGCAATCAAGTTGAGCTGACCAGAGAGTATGTGGTCCAAGTACCTGTCAACCGCAAGGGACTGGACTTGGTTCCAAGAACTTGGTCGCCATGAGATGGTACTTAAGTTAGACAAGTCTGACTGGCTCCAGTTCACTGGTATGTGCTGGGGAGTTTGATTCTATACTATTGTATCATACTTGAGCAAATCAGGGCACCTACCAAGGCTCAATGTACAATAAGGTACGTAGGTACCATGAAGACGAGCACGTAGTTGCAGGTACCTATCTAACTAATTCAATAGAGAATTATAACGATCGGAATTATTCATACCTTGTCGAATCAGGAATGAGATCTTCATTATTATGGCCGTTGTGGATATCTGTACCCCTAAGTGCAATCTTTGGGAAATTGAAGTTTCCTGCTGAAGTCTCTGGGTACTTTGGTGGAGAGGTAAAAATAGTAAACACACTGATATCTTTGGTGATAACGAAGAACCGGAGTCACTTGCCGGGTCCCAAGGTGAGTCTGAGCTGTCAGCTCTCAGCAGTGGATCGATGAAACTGCTGAAGGATAAAAGCAACAAACTGGTGTTGAGAACCTCGCTGGAAACAATTCCAAATACCAGAAGTACCCTTTTTCCAATGACAAATTAGCCTACTCATGGATCCTGTTAGGTAGCAAGTTTCTATTTTGTGTATTTGACAGCCTGGTAGATTATTGGAGAGGTTATGGGCCCGGCGATGGTTCCTCATCTCCCGCCTTTCCTTTGATACAGATAACAAGGAAGTTCCTTGAAGAAACTCATTTGTTTGAAACATGCGGGATTGTTTTCGAGTCACTTATTCTGTTCTGCCCCTTGCATGTTGTATTCTACTTTTGTGAGTTCAAACAAGGTAAGTGATATCTAAAATCTAAGAAGTAATATCGGTTAGTGGTAGGTATCGACGAAATTGCCCACTTTTTACTGTCAAGTGGATTAATTGTATAATCAAATTCATCTTCCAGCGGGATGCCGTCTCATATAAAGCTTTGGAAATCCGCCGAGGAAGTTGACGTGCATAGCGTCCCTTGCAGAATTCATGCTGACGATCATGCCAATGTCAGTACTTATTTTCTTCCCAAACGAAACGAATCTTTAGAAGGTCAGTAAAATTGAAAATGATAGAAATTAGCTATGTATGAATTTCGCAGATTTGGACCCAAAAGGTCAATCTGTCGACAAGTTTTGTGGTAGAATATCCCGTATGTTTTTATCTATCTACAGGAGTCGAGTCGGCATCTTTCCGAGGATATCCACTCGACGGTGCAAAAATGTGCCTACCCAAAGGCTACAAGGGTCTAGTTCTGAATTCAGACAGCACATCCGGCACCGTGAAGAACCTCAAGTGTTCTGGAACCTTTGGTTCGATGACCTATTGGAATTGGAACAAAATCCCATCGAAAAACGACCCTCTGCTGGCTGCTATGGATTGGATCGACATTTCAGCTGTTGTAAGTCGAGTCATCAGAATTATGTTTCAGATTCTCAATCGTGTTGAATTCATGTTAGCGAACGAAACACGATAGCGAAATCCTATAGTTACTTCTATTATTTCTGCTGAGTGAATGGAAGTTTTGGGTTTTTTCCCAGACAATAATCGGAAATCGGATGGGTTCAGAAAAAAATGTTACTTTTGCTCAAAAACAGTTCTTGGTCTCATGTTCGTGAGTCTGCTGAGCCCATTTACAAAATTGCCCCCATCTCTCACGATTCTCAACTATTTCCAAATTTCTTTGGGTTTGTTCAAGGAGTGTGGCCATGAGATAAACACGTTTTGTTGGCACCTCCCCAGCTGCAACGCATACTCCACACTCACGTAAGTGTCGTTGCTGGGGCGTCCCCTACCAATACTGTTTACCTCATGCCTACACTCACGCTCCTGGAACAAACTTTTTAAGACTGGCAACATTGTTTCACCGAATTTTCTTTTTGTATTGCAGATCCACGAGCCTTCGAGTTAGTTACACTACTGTTAACAAAACTTGAAGGCTTACCACAAGTCACTGGGTGCCTGCACACAAAAGTACGTCCTTTCAACGTGCATTGGCCCTTTTTTTTTATGTTTCTTGTCGTGATATCTTCAACATGTTTTAATATCCGTGTAAATATTCAACTATTTCAGCCACGTAACATTGAAAATATAGTGTTTTTACCAACACCCCCATCTTTGCAGTTGCGGTTACTGTTCTTCTTATCGTTTTAGGGGTAATATGAAGCTAAGGGTGGTTTTGTCAATTATTTCAATAATTAATCATCAATCATCCATTGCCCATAATGCTTTAGGTACAGAAGTTAAAATTAATTAATTGGTGCGTGTGTTTTTTAATGGGTGATCAAAGAGACCAATCATGACCAATTCCTGACGCAATTTCTCCTTTTTCGCGTTTTTGCCAATTTGAGGGAGTTCTACTGAACCGATTTTGAATTTTTTTGGGCTTGTTGGATTCCTTGAAGGTTTTCACACCTTTTTCACTCCCTATAAGTCAAAATTAGTTGGGCTTTAGTGATCAAAAACTGGTTTAAAGACTAATTTTTGACCTAAAAAAAAATATTTTTTTGAACCTTTAAAAAAAATTTTAAAATTCCAACAAAAAAAATTTGAGTAGGTTTTGGGTTGGTAGGTACATGACCCAAAAAATTTGCAATTTTCTACGGTTCTCCAGGACTGAGAAAAATGCAAAAAAACCAACTCCAGCTGGAAAATCCAAGGTATGAGCCTAGGAAAAATGTCAAAAAAAATGAATTTGACTTCGGGGTTTTTTGGCAGGAATCTTTAGATATTGACTGAATAATACATTGGTGCGGGCCTGACGTTAGCTGCTGAACCATGATCCGATGTTACTCGACAAAAATAAAGTCAGTTATTTTCTGTCCGTTTATTGTGTAAAAGACAAGGTAGTTAAAGATCGTTTATTTTTCACAAAGTAGCCGTACATTGGAATGTATCGCATTTAAGCCTTAACCATTGCGAGTTGATAGGTAAGATAATTTGGACAACTGATTCCTCAACCCCCGGCAACATACTTTTTCTTATTCGTTAATAAATAATGATTTTGGCGATTCATCTTGGAATTTACTTACAAACATTTTTCAAAAAAGAATTGGCACAGCTTTTGAGCTGATTGTTGTTTCACTAGAAAATTACGATCCCTTCAACACTAAGTTGGCTTCATTTTTGCAACACAATTTTCAACTCATATTTGAGTCAGTTGAGCATTGATAATATGGCCTACGATGGAACAAGAACGACCATGGACAAACTAGTTCCCTACGGTTACAATTGGTGCGCCTATTGCACCATACATTTTTCTGGACAACCTCTTTTCATATTTGCGAAACAGAAAAATACTTTCTACATTACCGAAAAAATCAAGCTGTGATGGTTTTCTAGGGAGAGAATTAGCGTGTTTAAGGGAAACGCGTGTTCTGTATTCTTCGTACGATTTTCGAAATGCAGAGACGATTGATATTTCGAGGCTTATTTTCTTCAAATCAACCCCTTAAACCTTAACCTAAACTCCCCGATTTAATGATTTCCATGAAATGTCTCAAAAACCGACTTTTTATGCTTAAATAAAAACCGGCTTTGAATAAAAACTCAAAAAATGAGATAAAAGAAATAATCAATTCCATTATTATACAGGGCTATTTCTCTTCTCTCATTTTTTGAGTTTTTATTCAAAGCCGGTCAAGGTATTTAATCATAAAAAGTCTATGTATAAGTTATATTAATAGTGGAATAAACTATTTATTTTCTTTCATTTTTTGAGTTTTTATTCAAATTATGGGATTCCGCAATTTCTCCGCGAATGAGTGTCTCTCAACCGGCTTTCGGAATAGAGGATTTTTCGAGATCCTTCCAAAATAAACGCCGTTAGATGTCGTTCAGGAGCGCACCTGGACTAAACTAACCTTAGAATACCACCACGGCTCATTTCCTTACTCGACAACCATTAATTTTCACTCACCTTTCAAATAACACTGCTGCAAGGGTTAAGAACTGGGTGTATAAAATTCGTGATTATAAAAAATATACGCATTATCTACAGCTAGAGGACAACGACGGGTGCTTGCTCGATTTTGGGGTGTACGAATTTCGTCCTTAGTCATTTGGCGTTGTAAACCCAGTTTTTCTGGTATTACTCTTTTGGTACATTGTTTCCAGAAATAATGTACCTATGTAATCTTTTAAGTTACGTCCCTATCACTCGAATCGGTGTTCAAAACCTCAAGCAAATGTAAGTTCTATTTGGCCGAGTTTTTACTTTCGTCCTGGATGATACATGTGCATAGATTTTCCCCCAGAACATGTGCAAGACGAGCCCATCTACCACGACCAAGGCTCTCGACAGAGAAAAACTTTTGTCGTAATTGTTTAAATTTTGACACATGTCACTGAGCGTCGTTAAAAAACGATTAATTCGCTATGGCTCGAAAAATTCGTCCACCCTAAATTTATAATTTTATAGCGTTAGGTTCTTATGAAAACTAACCACACTCCCCATTTACAACCATGAAAGACATAGAAAAGAAACATTTTGTTATAACACGACAAATTCATGTACACGTATTTACAGCTAATGTACAGCGTTCGAATGTACAATTGTGCAAGCTTCAAGCGCAGGTTGAAGCGTAACAGCACCTCCTCCCCCAGCATGAATCACTTGTGATTTGGAAGCTTCAGCTTCTGAAATTATCCTCTTCACTTGATTGGTCTTGCGTAGATTAGTTTTTCCATTGGCGAAATCGGTGGACAATGGACAGCTTGGTCTATTGACCTTCCATTTCCCAAAAATCTACGATCAACAGAAGTATTCGGTTGTGATGGAGTAATATGATCATGACTGAGCTGATCGTTGGCATCGTAAAGCCATGAGAACTGCTTATTCTGGGGGACCACGACCATGGGAATTCATTTACTGATGGCTCGACTAGAAGCCGATCAACTGATTCCACTGGACAGTTCTTTACTGCGATTCCCCCCAAATGTGTAGGTACAAGTTTTTGTTTGTTCTTATGGAAACAATCTCAAAAAATGCGCATTTGAACGAGGTTTTTGGAGCTTAAATCAACGCCTTAAACTATTTTTAAACTGACAATCCTAGCATACCTTGCATAAGTCTGTTCTCTGAGACCGACACTGTTCTGCCTTTTTACACGATAAAGTCTCTTCTTCAAGTTCATCTTGAAGTTTGAGTCCAACAATCAAGCTAAAACTGTCGAGCCTAACCTGGGCATTACGCACTATTAGCAATCGGCGGATCAATAGAGCGAGCGGGTTTATGCCGTTCTTGGTGTTGCTTTATGAATGCGCTGAGTCGATTCAGAAGAAATTGCTTGTCGTGGCCCTCGAGCACCAATTGTTTCTTCAGCACGATGACCATCTGCCTATTCTCTCGAGTGAGGATGTAATAGTAGTAGAAAAGTAGCCAAAGGAAGACGAGAGTGGGAAACGCTACGGTGGACGATGTTATTATCGTAGCGCCGTTCTGTATCCAAGTGGGGAAGCTTCTGTACGTGGATTCCACCAAGGATGCGTAGGTTCGCTGGCCTCTTAGCGGCCCGCATGACCTCGAGGGCTCGAGCGTAACAGCGGCGAAAATAACCGGTCCCATAGCAGCGAAGAATGTTCCCAGAAGAACCAGCAAGTACAGCGAAGTCGATTTTCTTACTCGGTAAAGCGTCGTAGACGACGGCATCGAGTTGACCATGCAAGCGAATTTCTTCACGTAGAAAAGAACGAACAGCAGAAGGGCGCCAAGTGCAGGCATGAGAGGCATGATGAAGCTGCTCAGCCATACTAAGAACTGAATGTAAACTACATCCACGAGGTGCTTGAAAATGTCGAACTCCTGCAAACACATAACTTTGGTCAGCTTACACCTGACATGCCGCGCTAGCAGCATTCTTGGAAAGTTTATGAAAAAAGTGATGCCGATCTGCGCGAGGAAGTCCACGACGACGATTTTCAGTATTTGCTGAGCGGCGAACGTCTCCCAGCAGAGCGGCGTTCGACAGGAATGGCTGACGCAGGCGTCGTTCGGCCCGATGCTGCAACCGACGAGGGAGTGTATCGAAACGAGAAGTACGCAGATGGTGGAAAAGCGGAGCAGAAGATTGCGCAGCAGGACCATCCGTTGGGTGTTCAAGGGGGAGTAACCTTCGAGTGTCACGAGATAGTGCAGAATGTTGGGGACGACCAGGTTTACGCCGACGATGCTCAGTGCCGGCATATATTCGAGAAGTAGACGATACTCGTCTGTATAGTCGTCCGTCTGCAGTTCGGTATACGCGAATTGTATCGTGAAGTATATGAGTGAGCTCGCTGCTGCGAATATCAGCTTTACGAGTATTTTCATCGACAAGCGAGTCAGTAAAGTGCGACAGCATTCGTCTCTGCTTCGATTTTTCTTGTCATCTTCGCGTCTCTCCTGTTCAATGTGTTCTTTCATTTCTAAAAATAAAGCTTTGTGCTTGGCAGAAGTCCCTTTGTCGCTGTGCAGGCAAAAGTCCCATCCCGAAAAGACGAGACTGCAGAATTTGTAATACTGGCCCTCGCTCTCGATCAGTCTCTCTTTGAAGCCGACGCTCCCCGATTTCAGTATAGTGAAGAAACATAGGAGAAAAACGGACATGAAAGTAAAAACGTACGCCACAGGAAGGTCGTAGTAGATGCTGCCGTTGATCAGCGGAGTGTACGTGTAGTAGCCGTAGAAAAGTAACGTCCTGTCGAGCCAGCCCGATCCTTGGAGAACTTCGAACACGGCCGATGGCGCGGCCAGAGATGAGTTGTGTTCCATGTACAACTGCGAGCAGCAAGGAATCGACGTGGACGTTTGATTGGTTGGCAGGCATTCTTCTTCGCGTTCTTCCATAACAGCCGTCGGCAGAATTATAAAGCTGCTGATGATCAGAGCGACGACAATGTTGAGCAGCATCAGCCACTTGATGAATGTGAAAAAGCTCGTTATGGCCGGCCCGAATCGGCCGTCCATCTTTTGGAAGCTGGAGCGCCAGAGTTCTATTCGCGTGTGGAACTCTTTCCAGCGAACTTTCAAGTACTCCCACAATTTCCGTCTTCGCCACTTCAAACGGCGCATGCCTTGCATCCGGAAAGTGTCTGCACTCTGAAAACGCCAGAGCAAAGTTCGAAATTAACGTCGGTTGAGGTAGGTTCATAAAAATCAACGTAGGAAACCATTAACGGATTCCCTCAACGTGATAGCAACCTACCGAATGAGACCAGAAACTACCTGCTACAGTGGTAAACCGGTACCGGAATCCCAGAGCAGCTTGACCACCCAAGCTTCAAGAATTTCATGAAAAAAGTTCTACTTACAAGAAGTTTGGCTTTAATCTCCTTCTTTTGAGCCATCGTTACGGGCATAGCTTTTATGAGCATCATTTCTTCCCACGTTGTCTCCTCGTTGGCCAGATTTTCTAAAATATAAACATTCCCCGGTTAAATGCATACAGGCAGGTTAGAACGGAGCCCTACGGCATGCCATTCAGCCTTACAACAAACTGTTTCCACTAATACCGGCTTTATAACACTGAGCTGTGTTTTGCACTTACCAGATAAATCTGGCATCATTGCTACTTGAATATCGTTCGGTATCGTGTTCTGGCCCATCGTGTTTGTGTTTCGTTGCCTTGTCGAAGTCCTACGCCTGTATGTCGCTTTGTTGTCGACTTTGGAAGGTTTTCGAGTTGTAGCTGGAACAGAAATTCAAAATGGATTTATGAACCAGCACCTTGTCAAGATGCGGATAAGATGCATGAAGATACGCACGAGAAGGAAATGAGAAACCGAATTCACCGTTTTGCTGTTGCGGACCAAAAAGCGTACCCTAGTGGGAAGAGTCCGTAACTAGGGTTAAGCAGGGAATGCATCTGATAGGAAATAAATCGCCCGACGTTTTCTTTTCTATCAAGTTCTTGCCTAAAACCCATACTTGGGCCATAAAACCAATAAAACTATGAAAAAGGTGGTTTTCGGGCGCAACGGCAGCCCTCAAATTTATCATGTTGATCGAAATCCAGAAAAAATTTCAACCCGCGGTATCACCTTTAGAAATTGAGTTTTCTCAAAAATGGACCGTACAAATGTTTATTTGGACCCCTCAACCTTCCTCGATCGGATTGCCCTTACAATATGCATCAAGTTGGAGCAAACCTTCTGGAAATAATGCACCAATATTTCACGGAGATGAGGTACCAAAAGTCACTCCTGTACATGAAGTCGGATTATTGGATTGCGAAGCCTGAAGTTCCTCAGGTGCTTAGAAATTTACCTACTTATTGCAAGATTATTAGGTTACTCTTCCCATGACACCACTCATGCACCTATGCGGTTCGTACACTTTCGTAAAGCGTACATCACGACCTGCTGATGTTTGAAACCATAAAAAATGTACTCAAGGAATCCATTGCTGCAATGAATGATATAGAATTAGTCCTCATCATAAGATGATGAGGTTCAATAATGATTCTACGGATTCAAGACCCTTGAATCCGTAGAATCATGATTGAACTGAGATCCAGCGGTATATGAATGCGCTTGAAAAGTCGTGTTTGAGCTAACCGATTCGATGTAAGTACTACCAACTTGGTAAAAAGATACGACACACGCAATGTCAGCATCGACCTTCGCTATAAAGTTATCCAGAATTGAACGCAATCTAATGATAGGTAGGTACCACTTCTACAACAGTAACTGTTTCTTGCTTCACTATAGGTATATCCCAGAGGAAGGCGATAAATTTAATGTATAGCTCTTCCACGTCAAATGCTGAATTTTCCACGTCAAATTCAGAATTTTCCACATCAATTTCAGAAATTTCCAAACCAATGTCGAAAATTTGGTGTGGACAATTCTGAATTTGACTTGGAAATGCTATAATTTGCCGAAAGCTTGGCACAGGAGACTGCGTTTTACTGGTGACCCTATCCCTGATATTTATATGGAGGTTATATTTATAAGAGATGGAGGTTTGCGTCCGGGCCCTTCCGAGAAAGTGGGTTCTGCTTCTTGGAATTCCCCTGGACCACTGATTTTCAATCATGTCTGTAAACCCCCTCTGGGTGATGAAACTACACTGCTGGTATATCAATGCTGGTATATCAACTGTATCAATGGTAAGACGGACTTTGCTGACCCCAATTTCGCCACTTTTAGCGGAATCACCCATAACGGCTACAACAGGTACTTACAGTTCCTACTTACACCTTCCTTTCCTTCGCTCACCTGCTCGATTCTGCTTGCTCGGCAAGAGTGTGGCAAAATAGTGAGGATCCCTCGGCAGAGCTTCCAGATCAAGTTCAGCCCCCGGATAGCTCTCCTGGTAGAATTCACCACCCGCCTCTTCCCAGCCGGTTCCACGCGGAGTTCTCTTTTTCCGCTCACCCCCGGACATTTCAGTACCGGGGCTCCACGCCGCCCTGAAACCACGCGGAAATACAGAAGAACGATGCGAATACATTCCATCTCGCATTATTGGATAGATTGTCGTGAAAAAAGAGCGCCGACTGTAAAATATTTCTTGGGGATTTTTCCGATTGAGAGATTTTCGTTTTACACCTGTCTCGGCGGGTATCTGATGCATGCGATCGTAAACACCCGATACCGATACGATCGCATGCAGTTGCAAACTTTCGGTTTACGCGGTCACGCTCTGGTAATCGATGAACAGATTGACGTGATAGCCGATTAAACGGCGTTCGTGGACATTTGGCAATCGGCCATAGGATTCTGCATATTACGTAGTCGAATTGAGAATTTTCCAAACCGGTTTGGCAATTTCCCAAATCGAATTGAGAATTTTCGAAGGTAATTCGGGCTGAAAAATTCTCGATTTGATTTGGAAAATTCTCAGTCTGACTTGGCAATGCTTTAGCTCATTATGCTGTCAGTTAAAAGAATGGGTGTTGTCATTAGTTCACACTGGTTGCATCCAAGTTGAAGGCAAATTTGAGTTACAAGCTTTGAATTAAAATAGATCTCATTGAATTAAAAATCTCATTAAATTCTCTGAAAATCGTTTATTAAATAAATAGGTAATACATAAATAAATATCACTACTATAAATTTATTTATACTACTAAACTACTACTACTAAATTTATTACTATAAATTTATCATATAAATAAATAACCTACTAAAAATAGTCATTAGGTTTTTTACCTAATCTCCATGTCTCTGGTGTTTGATGGAATCCGTCAAACGGAAAAACGGCGGATACATATAATTATAATATTTTACAAGACCGATAGTGACTGGCTGACTTATGGATTGAATTACGAGGCCATATGGGACTTGATAGTTGCTCACCTATTTTGCACTTGACATCCTTTTGTCACAATTGACGCTGACCATGTCATGTCAAGTCCGTGACAAATATCATAGGCTATCCCCCAGTTTTACAATAAAAGCGCCTCACCATGCATGAGTGAAGGTAAGCCGAAATAAACTGAGACTGAACCGGATGACATTATATCACCTGATCAGAACTACATGATGATCTCATTTTATCAACGATCATCACCTCAGCCGAAACTAGCATGAGTCAATTGCAAAATAGAATCCTTCCACCACGGGTTTTTAAATATTCTTTCAGAAATTTATACCGATTGTAATCACCCAACAGAACATTTCACGCCTGATGATTGCGCGTGAAATCATGTTGCTTCTTCCCCCAATTATTTTGAGGCTCCTAAAATCCTGTTGTGGCAATAGTTCCAAAAGAATAGCAAGGTAGTGCCAGAGAATTAAAATTTTTTAAAAATGTATGTATAAAAAAATTAGTTAGTTATATTAGTGCGAAAATTGGGTTGATAAAGTAAATTACGGATTCTTAACATTTGCGCTTCTATTTCCCTTGATCCGCCGAATTGTATTTTCCAATATCAACCCTCCTTTGCCTCGGAGGAATATTTTGATAGTTACCCACCTATATAGGTATCAGAGAGGATAGGAACTCTAAACGATATAAATTTCCCATCAATTGATTTCAAATGGAAGTATTGGAATCGTCCTAAAATCGAGAATCGGAACGGAGCTTCAGAAAAGACTTTTATTTATGCACATTTAGGTACTCAGAATCACTCCCTCAACAAGTGTCTATGGTCATGTACAAAAATGGCCATAGCTCCCTCAATTCTCAACCTTTTTTCAAATTTCTTGAACTGAAATGTTTGTCTCGGCAAGACCTAACACCCTGTTTAATCGGAATTCGAATAACTCACAGTACTTAAGATATATTTGCATTTTTAGTGTGTTCTAGTTCATTTTTTTCCGGCCGCAAAAATGAACCGATTTGGGCGTTCTTGGCCTTGAAATCTTTGTATTACCTTGCAGAATGTGTGTACATTTTTTGTAATGGGATAAATTGGGGTATTTTTATCTTAGGAGAGTTTTAATAATTGCATGGTAAGTTTTTTGATATTTTTGACCTAAACACCCTCAAAAGCAGTCAAAATACGATCCAATTGTGTCACAATTTTACGTTTCAAAAAATGGAAGCATTGTGTGTTATTTCACTGGGTTTTCACATCGGCAAGCGTAAATTTCTGACTCAGAGGCGTCTGGAACGAAAGTTCTGTGGGTAAGAGACAATGATTGCGTCGTCTCAGGCAGACATTGGGGGCGGTAAGAGAGGATCCCTCGTCATATCCCCTTCCATTTCACTCCGACCCCAAACGAGACACTTGCGTGTCGTTAATATTAATGGATTTATGGACTATGTAAAATCTTGAGCAACGGGGTATTGAGAAATTTGAAAATGGATATTTGCTAAAGTTCAGGGGAAGACATATTTAAAACGGTGGTTTAAAAAGGGGTCGTTGGTTGTTACCCTTATTAAATCAGTTGCGTATGTTTAGCCTGTGACGAGTGTAGTCGGTGGCCGTCAATCGTCGACCTGTTGAGATCATTTGTATTTCATTGTTGAGTTGATGGGACATATTTGAGACAAAACCCGTCACAAGCGATCCGTCACGGATTATGCGTAAAACACTGGCACTGGTTGAAGAATACGCGACGGGCGGTGGCGACATGGCGAGACTCCATTTGGGCGTGTGAGGGTGTACGTCAGCTCCTGCCCCCGGCCCTTCGACCACCCTCGAACTCGAACCCTTCAGAAGGGGTTGTTTGAGTCGGATGCCGCCTCTCTAGGGGCAGCACTTCAGATAGCTAATGCGGCATTTTTATTACTTCCGAACACTTTTAATACTAATATTTTTACATATAAATTTTGGTACGTTTTTTCCAGAAATATGTACCCATGTAATTGGTCGAGCAAACTTTTTTTACAACTCCCCCTGAAATTTTTTTCTTTCACGTGTCAGAGGTTCTAGAACACAAATCTGAGATAAACATTTTTTGTCCTTACGCCGTCAGCAGCAAAACGCATAAAAGGAGTGGTCTGATAAAAAAAAAATTCAGCAAATTTTCCTGTGACTTGCACCTCCTATAAGGGAATCCTCTGAATTAACTCTAGAGTACTCAAAAACGTTCAAATTTCAAAAAAGTCATGATGAACATTTTTTTTGGGTTTTCGACCCCAGTTTCCAAGTTTTTTTGGGGTTCAATACAAAGTGGCTGGACGAAATTTTGGCCAAAAATTTCGTCCGGCCACTTCGTATTGAACCACTGATCCGATTTTGACGAAACTAGTCTTGAAAGTTGTGGTTTGCTCCAACTTGATGCATATTGTCCGGGCAATCCGATCGGAAAAGGTGAAGGGGTCCAATTAGGCATAAGTAGGGTATATTTTTGAAAAAACACAAAAACTCAATTTTGAAGGTGATAAAGTGGGTTTAGAATTTTTTGATTATTTTTCCCGGTTTCCTCGCTTGAATTACCATAGGAAAGGAGCTTTTTTCCGAAAAAGTTTGATAATTTTGTTTTTAAATTCGTATTTTTTCATTTTTATTGACTACCAACAAAGCAAGAGTATTAATATTTTTGGATAGATTTTGTTTTATATTTTTCTACAGCTTTGTTTTATTTGATATTGTTAAATTTTCTGGTTTATGTATTGGACTATCAGACCAATAGACGTGTTGGCAGTTGCGAACCACAGTACCTGACAAATCATATGGCTATAATTTTATTATGTATATTTCTGAAGATGAAAGAGGTTCCTACAAAACCGCCTCTAAATGATCGCTTTGGTAATACCAATCTCTCTCCCAAAAACTTGTAGGAAAAGGTAGGTGTCACACTTACCGTTCGGCGAAAGGATTCAGGGAGAAACTGCTGTTTTCTGCCTTGTCTTTCAAATTTCTTATCATCTGTACCAAAGGCAGATTCGTACCGGTACCCTGACGATGAACCATGATGATTCGCTGGTAAATAATACGTAATCGTAGGTGAGGTCTAATCGTTGACGTCCGCTCGTATCCCGTTCAACGTTGCATTTTTGAAGATGACTGTTCAAAATTGATCACATATGATGTTGATAGTTTTTAAATTATTTCATTTTTCCTGTTACTTTGGAAAGTACACGTTTGGTTCATCTCGGTGTGCTACCTAATAAAATAAAGATAGGACATTAAAAATTTTTCGAAAGCGTATAGTAGGTGGGTGTGGGCACAGCTTTTCTGAGTTTCGAACTGCAAGCTCGTACCTATCAGCTGCCATGTAACACCGGAGGTAAATCCTTGAATACTAGTCAAGGTTTCGCATTGAATTGCATTAGCCCGAGGGGAATATATCGAGGAATGATTTGATTCTCGTAGCTTTTACGTGCCATGTAAATTAGCAGAGCGTAATTCGCCTAAAAAAATATTTTTTTAAAAAGTTCATTAAAATGAACTCGATGAGATGGGACGACAGAATAATATCAGTAGTTTGCGTGGTCGCCTTGTGCAAGCATCAAAATTTGATCAATTTAATTGAGTGGAGCTATATTTCAAATCATTGTACTATTCATAAGGCCATTAACGTATTACGCCGATTGATGGGAAATTGAAAGTTTTCGAAAATTCAGAGGGGATTTTCACAAAGTTATCTGTCCAACTCGAAACAGAAAACAATAATGAAAAGTCGGCAAAAAGTTGGTATGGTTTGATAGGACTCGAATCTCGCTTTCTCCTATGTCCGACCAAACGCCACTGGACCGCAAATCGGGCATGGGCGTGCCATCACTGGAAGGTCTGGTCCATATCCTCTTGATGTGATCTATTTTGATGTCTACAGGGGCCTCACAGGTTGAAATGGGATAATTTTTCTTCACGTGCCGAGGTCTTTAGAAGTAGGCAGATTAGAGGATTATCTCGTGGGAGGTGGTGATATTCCTAACGAGTTTTTGGTTTCCAAGAATTGGAGCACTTGATAAATTTTGTCGCCGACGGTGTTAAATTCAAAATTGTTGTCAATACGAGACCTATGACCAAAAAAGATGTGAAAAAATTGTTAACGTCTGTTTATATCGCCTTGTTTTCTTGACCGAGAGCAAACATTCGTTTTATAAAATTGTTGTACCGAAAAAGGAGAGAAAAAATATTTTTCTAGATAGGAGGACCCGTCACGAACTGGCATTCGACAAATTACCGCCGTTGCCGCGTTGAAGCAAGTACTGACTAGTCCACTGACAAACCAGTCAGTAGGTAGCAGTCAGTGTATGTTGCCTGCGCCAATGAACGTCCTTCGATGAGATCCCCCCAGTCAAATGGGTCGTACTTGTTAACAGAGTTACCGTGTGACACGGTCCAACTCCCACAAAGATGGCTAGCTGCCCATCTATCGCTGTCATGACAATCTACCACTGCCATCTCTTCCTGGACAACGCGTCGTAATTCGTCGGCATTTTGTACACCAGTCAACCTGCATGATGGTCTGACCTACGCGAATGGACGTTTTTCGATTATAAAGAGAATAGACGAATAAATCGAACTCATAATTATTCGTTTCCCATCACTTCAAACCATCCCATCAAACCTCGTGCATGAAACTGATTTCGCAAAAATCCTTTTTCAAAAAAATTTCGACCTGTTTTATTCTCACACTCATAATGGAAGGGAAACGTTGCTATAAACCCGCTAAGGAGCCGTCGTAGAGGCAAAGTTATGATAATCTTTTCGACTTGTCAAGTCAAACTCAAGAAACTTCCAAAAATAAAATTTTCTATTTAGGTTGTCTAACTTGCAGGGGAAAATTTTAATTAACTTGTCTTCGGTAATGGGCAGACCCAAAATATCTTAAAATCGAGATAAAACCGGGTCACAAGGCTCGTTCAACTACCTTTACACCGCTCTTACCGAAGTGAAACTCAAACTCGAACTGAAACTCAATGTCAAACTGAAACTCATACTCGAACTTCAAGTCCAAATCGAACTGAAACACAAACTTGATTTGAAACTCAATGTCGTACTGACACTCGAACTCAAACTTGAAGACAAACTCGAACTGAAACTCAATGTCAAACTGAAACTCAAACTCGAACTTGAAGTCAAACTCGAACTGAAACTCAAACTCAAACTTAAAATCAAACTCGAACTGAAACTCAAAGTCAAACTCAAACTTGAAATCAAGCTCGAACTAAAACTCTAACTCAACGCCAAACTCGAACTGAAAGTGACTGAAGTTCGAGTTGAGTTTCAGTTCAAGTTTGTGTTTCAGATTGAGTTTGAGTTTCAGTTTGACATTGAGTTTCAGTTCAAGGTTGAGTTTGACTTCAAGTTCAAGTTTGACTTTGACTTTAAGTTTGAGTTCGAGTTTCAGTTCGACATTGAATTACAATTCAAGCTTGTGTTTCAGTTCGAGTTTGAGTTTCAGTTTGACTTCAAGTTCGAGTTTGACGTTGAGTTTGAGTTCGAGTGTCAGTACGACATTGAGTTTCAAGTCAAGTTTGCGTTTCAGTTCGAGTTGGACTTGAAGTTTGAGTTTGACTTCAAGTTCGAGTATTTTTCCAATGTCCTTATGTACATCAGAACCAAGATCCGAGTACTCCCACTAGCTACCATACACATGCGGAATTTTTGATCACCCTATCCAACGTAGGAATACCGTTTATAGGGCGATTTATATCGCAATGTACACCGCGCATCTCTCCGCTGGATCACAGGCACTTGAAGCCATTGAATGAATTCAAAGAACGTCCTTACTTTCTTAAGAGGTCAGCATATCAGGAGAATGGGTTTTGTTCTAGCGATTTCACTGCATTTCTAATGCTTTTTGGTCTAATGAATTTCATAGTTACCACTTGGGTATTGTATAATTTTTGCTAGCATCATTCGTGAGTGTTTACGACGAGGCAATATACGAAAAAGTAGATATTGGTAAAAAAATAACAGTCGTAAATTGGGCTACCCACATTTCAAGATACTCTTGGATAAAACATGAAACCATAATTTGAATGAAATTCTAATCACGGTCACATTGGAATGAACTCTCGCACCTGTGCCCAGCCGGATTCCAGTCAATCGTGTCGTTCGATGTGGAAATCGCCCATTTTGGTGACGAGGTTCATGGCGTCTGCATACGGTGGCCGTATGGGAGGTTGGACCGGCTCTCTTCGCTCGTATTGGCCTTGGAAACTGAGCGGATAACAGCGATCCGAGTCAAAGGCGCTCAAGTCACCACAGGCCAGAAATGGAGTCACGAACCGGTTCACTTCACCTTCCAGCTGAGACCAATCGACAGATGAGTTTTCCAGTAAGGGGTTCATCATGTTGGGCGTGTAGCCTTCCGGTGGATCGTAGCCCTCGCAAAGTGCGAACGCTTCGATACTCGAATTCCTCGAGCTTCGAGGCTTCACGATTGTCACTCGGTTGAAGAAAATCCTCAGCTGGGAATAGAGCAGTGAAACTTCTCTTCCTCTGAATATCTTGGCTACGAATTTACCACCCCGTTTGAGTATATGGGTGGTAATGTTGAGGGCGGCTAGTAGCAATTGTGACTGAATGAACTCGTCGATGTCATGCAGCCCGGTCACGTCAGGAGCCCCGTCGCAAACGACCAGATCTGCTTGCTCGCCTTCAAAGTGGCTGATGATCGCCTCTGCTGTGCTCTTCTTCGTGATGTCGCCCTGTATTTGGATAACGCCGGGCAGAGGTGCCATCGCTTGCAGATCTACAGCGACGATCTTCGTTTCTGTCGCATTGCTCGAGTCCAACTTCTTCGCCAGCACTTGGCTCCAACTTCCAGGAGCTGCGCACAGATCGACCGCCTTTGTCACGTCTTTCAGGATATTGAACGTCTCGTCAATCTGAAGTAGTTTGAAGGCGCTGCGGGCTCTCCAGCCCTCCTCTTTGGCGAGCCGGTAGTATATGTCTCGCTTGTCCTTGGACGACTTGCCCATTTTCTCGAGTTTGGAAAGCAGGTGTCAGAAACCGACCGTATACTCGCTGAAACAGAATACCAGCACGATTTCAACGTATACAGCACGATATAGTTACCCGAAACTCAAATGCTGCGCGGAGCAGGGTTTTAGTTAATTTTCGATTTGATTATTTTCAAGAAGTTTATCGCCAAAAAAACAATCTGGTTGGACCTTATAATCGTCGAATTCCGACTTGTCTCGAAAAATTTCTACCTAGGTACGCTGAGTTCTAGGTTTAGGTAGGTATACCTGATTGAAATATTCGAGGCATTTGTTTGCTACATTAGGCAGGCACAGGAGGATTAGGTTATTTTGATCGATTTTCGGAAGTTCTGCTTCACCGTTCTAACGTTGAAAAATAACTTATTAACACTGCATTTATTAATATTGCAGTTTTAAGTGGGTCCTTTGTACCTACTATAGTAGTAGGTATATACGCTTACTAGTGTATTTTACTGCTTATGTGTATGATAAGTGCATTTTACTGCTCACCCCAGTCCTCGAGAATAACCTCTCTTTAGTAGGATTAGTTCATGTCTTTGGATAATTATTATTACAACAGGGGTGAGAAACGACCGATGGTAAACATGTCAATATTGAAAACCAAGAGCACAGATTCTAGATGCACATTACATGTATGATGTATGAGGTATGGAAAGAACCACATAAGATACAGATTACAGAAAGATATTCCAAGAAGAAGACGAAGAAATTCGTCAGCCCTTGGATCACCGTTAGCTGAATAACTGGATCGAGTAGCAGTACAATTGTATCAGTTCCTATTTGGGCCTTCCTGGATGTTTCTATTGTTAATTCCCTTACAAAAACCATCAATCCCATACAGTAGCTACACCATAATAATTTACACTAGTAGTAGTAATGCCTTATGCCTAAAACAATTAACAATATCAGATGTGAGCTCATCACAACTTCTCTAAGTACATCTCTCAATGCACTTGTAACTTTACAATCTCTCAGTATGAAGGTAGGAAGTAGTTAGCAAGCAAATATTTAACCTGAGGAGTTTAATAAAAATTAAAATAAGTTGAAAAAAACGTTAAAATAAATTTAATCTGAACCGAAGTGCGAGCAAACGGACATGGATATTGCCAACAGCAATCTAGAAGCTATACCTACACCTATGCCCTGAATTAATGAACCGATTTTGTCGTTTCAAAATAATATTTTATATTATAGCCTATTACATTATAGCCTATTATGGCTATATTATAGCCGCGCTATAGGTATAAGTTAATATAACTCACCTACCTAATTTGTTTCAAAAAGCTCAAAATTTTGTAATTCGTTCACCGCAATCGTGTTCTGGGCATCAATTTCAACTCCGGCTGTAACATGATGGACGTTTTCTGATCTAAAATTATATTATAGATGTTATAATAACATCGTTATGAAAAACCATTATTGTATTGCATCCAGATTAAGAATAAAAATGGTCTTTGTTGTATGAGTTACACTCGTAATCGCCCTTTTTTCGAACATGTTTTGAACAGTTCCAACGGTTACGTTCCAAGGGAACATCAACGATTACCTGACTGATCACTATGAACGGTGATCGACCAACGAATGGTGAACGACTCAACGGTTGTGTTCAACAGCAGTTCGGATTCTATCAAGTTCAGTCAATGTTCAGAGCAAAAGCAAACTGCTAAAAAATTCAATGCGGTGCGGGCAATAAAAATTTAAGTTTTGGTGATCCAAGTACTCGCATTCTGCTGAAATCCATAATCCTTCGTTTACTGGTATATATCTGGAATTCTGTCAAATACTATCCTGCTTTCTACTGTACAACATCCGAATGGTCTTGACTATTTGTAAATTACGAGTCCCAGGCGGACTGTTTTATACCTTACTTTTAAACAGATTATGCTAATTGAATTTTGCTGGGTTTTTTTGAGTAGTTAACTACCTGTGCTCTACAAATCTTTATGGTTTCGCGTGAGTGAAGAAACTTGAGTTGATAAGTATTCGAAGTACCTAGGGAACATTCGTCTTTACGACGGGAATTTCGTTACATTATAGGAACAGATTGCTTGACGTTTCCATTACGAGGTATGGGTCGAAATAGAAAAAGGTAAAAAAATGTTACCCAATTTAGAAAAGAGCGTTCCTTCTGCATTGGCAAACCCCATTCCTCATTTCTTAAGATTCCCTGCAGCCGGCACTCACCTTACGGTATCGTTGCATTAACGAAATAATGTAGGATACTCTTTTGCACTAGGGTATGCGTCATGTTTGGGACAATAGATCCACAGGGTCGGGGATCCTGTGGCCCTACCCCAAAAAAAAGCGTCATGTTTCACGTATTTTCCCGGTATTTTTCAACTTTTTCTTATTTTGACCCATATCTAATGTTTTAGTTACATTTACTATCCTATTGGAGTAGGAACCTCCGCATTGACCCAATTGGACAATTGAAATAATCCCGTGAGTTAATTTGATGGATTTTTGTTTACTAGAAATTGCGCACTGTGAATGAGATCTCCCATCCGGTTGCTTTCGACTATGGACAAGTTGAAGAACCTTCTGGTCGTCTGTGGGCCATCAGGCTCAGGTATTTCACTAATGACGTTTCGATACATCGTAGTGTGAGTTTTCTCTGAAGGTACCTTGTCTGTGAATCGTAATATCGTAAAAATGATCTCTTACAGGCAAATCGTCTCTCATAAAGCGTTTGTTCGATGAAATTCCAAATACGTTTGGCTTTTCCGTGAGCCACACCACGCGTCAGCCCCGTCCCGGCGAGAAGCACGGTGTAGACTACTATTTCTCTTCCAAAGAGGAAATTTTGAATGGTGTCGCTGAAGGCAAGTTCCTCGAAACCGCCACGTTTTCGGGCAACATGTACGGCACCAGTTTCCAGTCAATCAGGAACGTCTGCGACTCAGGAAGAATCTGCATTCTGGACATTGAGATGCAAGGAGTCATCCAGGTGAGTTCTAAAACTTTTTCATCCCAAGTAGAATGAATCGATGCTTCATGATTTGAAAGTATCCATTCTTGAATCCTGCAGCCGATCTGAGAGTTTTCAGAGTTAATCATGATGTTAACAGTGCTTCAGTCCAGATGTCTCCATATCAAGAACAGAGGTCCTGGATCCAATATCACTTTTCACTGATATTTCTGCATCGCTCATTGCAGGTCAAAGCGCATAAGGATTTCGATCCCGTGACTATCTTCGTGAAGCCTCCAAGCCTGGAAGTACTGGAAGAGCGACTGCGCGGCCGCGGCACTGAAACGGAAGAAAGCCTTCAGCGGCGATTAGATACGGCAAAACGTGAAATGGTGTACGGTGAAACACCAGGAAACTTCCAAGCCATTGTAGTAAACGATGATCTTGAAAAGTGCTACCAGCAATTTAAAAATGTGATTATTGAAAAATTCAAAGAGAAGGACATTGATGTAATGCAAATTTGCAATACAGCGACGGGAAAGTAAATTAGTTTCCCAGTGACTTTTTTTTATTATTCGTATTCAGATATAATATTTATTTTCTATTGTTTAAACGTCGGCGATGGTTTTACTTAAATTAGGACGCCTAGTATGGATCAAGTATAACAACTCGGGCTATTCAGTGCTTGTAGTTCTTGACAAGTATGTCTTGCAGAAATCTGTAACCTCTTGTTCTCAGGTGGAAACAGGGCCAGCAGTACCTGAGGAAATGTGTAACTTAAGAACCATAGACAAAAGTTATAGTATGCTAGTTCCTGAGTAACGATTGTCAAGGTACTGCTTGCCCTACAAGACCTCGTCACTGCAGGCAATGAGTAGAAGCGTATCGAATTACACAAGCGCTGTGAGGCTAGAGCGGCGAGTCACTAGTGCCGACCATCTCCTTGAGGGCGGCAGGGCACGCCTGGGACTACCAGGCGAAAAGCCAGCGCCTGGAATGGCGGTTTACTTACCCATCGACCCTCAATGCCTGTTGGTTGTTCTTGATATTACTTAGGGCCGTATCACTCGGACGGTGTTTGCTGGCAACTTTCAATCAATTTATGTTGGCATCACAGCCGTCGTTGTTACTTTTGCTAAGAAATTTCCGTCATGCCAGTAAATTTTCCTGCAAACGCCACCAATTTAAAGCCTGCATCACACGACAGACCGACACGACGAACAGACCAAAGACCGTCTGGACAGACCGAGAAGGGTCTGGGAACAGAAGTTGTATCTAGGGTTGAGTTAGTAGCTGCATGTATAATCTCACTAGAACTAAGTAATTATCGGTGTGATCCTGTAGTTATATGTAGAGCGAGGTTATCGAGCTAGGTTACGGGGGGTATTAGCGGTTTTTTAACCTCCCATGATCATAATTTGGCTTTGTTGCAGATCACGTATTGGTATAACGTATTTCCTTGGTTACTAAGCTCGAATGTTAGATGCAGCTATTAGAAAGCGCTCACTTTCTTTAGTAGAACGCATGCTCTATTACCATTCATACGTACTAGGTACTTAGCCTTTAGGTACGTTTAGTCGATAAATTTCAATGTTTTCGTTTTCCAACTGCTTATTGGTAGGTATTTAGAAAGCTGCAGATGAACTAAACATTTAAACTCGTTAGTGTTCGTAATTAATGTTAATTTATTTCGTCATTTTATTAGTTAAGTAGATGTACATTTGCGTAGGTACTTACTTTTCAACCTGGAACCACCAATAGAAGAAGTATCATTGTTAAATTCATCTAATGGATAATCCTAAATGAATATCCTAAAATAAATTATCCATATTATGTTTATATCAAGAATACTTGAAAAAGTATGTACTACAGATCCCATGAGTTTGCTATGAAACGTAGGTACTATTTTGTGCCAAATACTCGCATTTGAGAATGTCCTCGAAATTCTTTGGATGTACATTATTTCGTTTCGATCGTAGACACCAAGTATTGATTTATGTTATCTATTTTAGGGACTATGCTGAAATTATATTTTGTTATTGAGCCGAATAATACAGCATTGAGTTTTCGCTACCTCCATTATCTCAATTCAACTCTCTCAAACTGATTCAGCTAATTGAGGAGCTAACTTTACAGGAGAGCAAAAAAAAGTGTCTGCATCAATAAACATATTCCGATTTTCATTTGCGATTTTCTCCTATTTCAAGGCTACCAACGTAAAAAATACGTACACCAATCGATTCGGCATGAAATTTTATATCGATATAGCTCCTTAACTCAATATGCCCAAACATGGTCATAGGACATGTTGCCAAATCACCGTTGTAATGTTACTGAACTCAACCTCTATACAATCAACCCAACCAGTAAGGGATTTTCCGACCCCCCCACCCTTTATCTTGATTGTTTTGCCTCCAGTATTACTAAGCGACACTTTCCCTCCGACTCATGTTTGATTATACGCTGTGGAAGTGTGACGTCATCCCATGGTGATTACTGGCTAATAACAAACGCTGTACCTTAGGTAGGACGAATTTCATTGTTTTGGACTTAGATTCGGCATTAAAGGGGGCATAACAAATTTTGTTATAGTCGCCCATACACTATCCAATTGCTGGTGGAGGGGGTAAGAAAATGTTGTGATCGGTCGAGGTGGTGTCGGCGTTGAATCCAATAATTTATTGGCAATAAATTCGATTGGTTTCCAAGCCACGTTCCCATGTTCATCCCCCTCCAACAAACCAGCAATTGGATAGTGTGAGGCAGACTTGAGGGTAACCGCTTTTTACTGCAACCTACTTCCGCTTGCTACCATTCGACAAGAACTTCGACTAACGAGCCTGAATTTGATCGAAAACCCGTATTTCTGGACTATTTTCGAATGCTGAGCCAGGAATTCGAACGGCAGACCCTTGTGAACTTCTTGCGGCAACTCTCAGGCCTCGAGCAGAAAATTTCAGGCAACTACGTCATCGGTTTACTGCCCGTGTGGGTCCTTCAGAGAGAACAGCCGAACCATGTAAACCAAAGAGTCCAGCCCAGAGCAACGCGTCAGTCGGTTTCCCCTTGGGATGGAGGATCCCATTGGGAACGACCGAGGTCCTTGGACGAGATGGCCGAGGAGTTCGCACTGAGCCCTCGATGTGGTTCGCTCATTTACGAGATACATTCAGCGAAGTGAGTCGAGGAAGAATTATTGGCGTAAGACGCGTGTAAACGACTTTTTACGGCACTCCGCAATTAGCTTTAAATACGCTGCAGAAGTGAGACGTCATGGTGATTACTGGCTCATAAGTTGGCCACACTATCCAATTGCTGGCTGTACGAGGTGGCATGAACAGAGAAACTTGGGTAGGAAACCCCAATAAAGTTTATTGGGTTCAACGCCACCTCGACCAATCACAGCAATGCATTTCCTTACTCACACCTCCATCAATCGGATAGTGCATAGCTGACTTGGCTGAGGGTAACCGCGATTTGTCGCAAGTTACTTCCGCAGTGTATGCACGCTACCGTTCTCCTCCCCGGCCCACGGACAGACCAACGTAACGGCACCGGTGGAGCGGAGGGGAGAACGCATCAGCCAATCAGCGACGCTTCCGAACCCCTGCTATCTACGACAGCAAACATTCGATCGAGAGATCTTTGCCGTGCCGTTGTAGATAGTGGGGGTTCGGAAACGTCGCTGATTGGCTGATGCGTTCTCCCCTCCCCTCCACCGGTGCCGTTACGTTGGTCTGGGGAGGAGAACGGCCTGACGTGTGATACGGCCTTGACCGTGGCCTTATTCGGGAAGTGATTCTGAGCAAATGTGTATAAGAAAAAGTTTTTTCTGAAGCTCAGTTCCGATTCTTGATTTTAGGACGATTACAATACTTCCATTTACTCTGTAAATGTGGATGTTAAAAAATGATATTATTTCAAATATCATAACTTCCCAGGCCCAGAATGGCTTACACCGGAGGTCTCTCGGATCGTCAACGTAGTTCTGAGAATCTAACATCCGACGAATCGACCACGATAGACGAATTGGAGAATTGGCTTTACACTTTTATGGACCCTTATGAGGGAATAGCGAAATGCGAATAACGTGATACCTAAAGCCGTTTCCGGATAATCCATAAATGGAGTAGCCAATAAATAGTACGACAGTTCCTTGATGAAATTCACCATTAGGTTGTACCTCCAAATAGATACATTGAGGGGGAGGGGGCATTGAATGGCTATTTGACAATTCAGTAGGATCGCTATGAAGAATTCAACATGTCCATACTTTCCAAAAATTTACTCAACTTTCATAATGCTATTGGCAGTATACAGAATATCGTAAACTCCATGAAATTGGTAACACTTTTACCTTAATTTTTCTCAAGACAAGAAAAACCCGCTATATTATACGCTAGCGACCGAGCGAATTTGTCAATTTTTAACTTAGATTTTCCCCATTCTACTAAATATGTTCAATTTAGGGCACCTCTTCACCAACAATTCAATCAGTTATCATTCGGTACCTACTGATTTATACACGTGAACGCAGTCGAAATAAATATATGAATAACGCGATTATTTATTAAACAGCTCGTATAGTTTTTAAATTATGATTGGAATAAACGAAAATACTCTGCAATTAACTGCAGCTTGAGGGTGTGCGAGTAGAATTTTATTCATGCGAGAGGTAGGGAAAGGCGTCCTGCAAAAATGGCTATTTTCGAAAAAATGCAAATAGATCATTTAGGTGATTTTTACGTACACGGACATTCCCTATTTCTGAGTACAGCGTCATTTCGAAATTCATCCGTTCTCTAGAACCATTCAAAACTCAACGAAAACTCAATTTCCACATTGGAGCAATTAATTTCCATAATATTTTGACAAATAATGGTTAACGGAAAAAATTGTGAACCCAATCCGCTTCAACCTTGCCAAAGTGGCTGTGAAATATAATCCAGATCCGATTTATTCGACTAGCAGGTCTCGACCTATTGGGTATCACAAACTGAAAAAAAATAGAAGAAATCTCGTCAGAATTAGGCATCCAGATTTAATTTTGGACACCCCAAAATCTTTCGACTTCGAAAAGTTGAACCTCACCGAAATGCTCAAAATCGACAATCAAAGATCGTGATGCGTCGTCGAACAAAAGATAACCGTAATTTTTTCGCCAAAACTTGTCAGAGCTGTATGTCACTGTTGAACTGTAAAAATAAACTATAAACCATAACACAATTTTTTCGCTCATCGCGCTACGTACACAAACAAGGCATAACCGGACGTTTTCATAATTTCATCAACAACTTTTCCTCAACGCCACGGACTAATAAAAACGATACTATCGAGGGGAGTGCACAATTGGCAGTCTTCTAACAATAAATAAGGAGTGAAAACTTAATCTAGGGATTACCAATGACGATCAATGACGTAGTATTTTATACAAAGAAGGAATGCTTACGAGAAATGATAAAATATATTAAATCGTAGATCTAGGCTAACATTATCAGGTATATTTTGTGGCGCCCACCCGTCGCTTATTGTAACTCCGAGTAGGTCTGAAGGGAAAATGTACAAAATTTTAAAAGAAATAAATTAAAACCGATATCGGACGACAGATGTTCAAAAATCGGATCGCCCTATTTACACGAGAAAATCCATAAAACTAAGTGCGGCGGGAATTCAGTCCGGATTAAAATTACCAACGTTTTTGGCCAAGAATGAGGAGTTACAACGAGGTGTGCACAATACTATGGGGACAATTACGAAACGAAATAACGGAGCTACTTTTCCCCGTCTCCTTCCTCTTCCTCTTCGATAGTTTTGCACATTTTCAAACACAGATTGTCTACTCGGTCTTTGGTATGTTTCACTATGTCCTCAGCCAGCTCTTCGACTGTCGTGTAGTGGGATTTCTGGAAGCTGAAGATGTCAATCAAATAGCCCATTACTTGGTCCTACGAACAAAAAACAAAACAAAAAAATTTCGTCGTCTGAGGCGCAGCATGGCACATCTAACATTTGGCAAATTTTCAGGAAAAAGGAAAAATCAATTATTTTCGAATGCATTAACATAGGTATCCAAGCGTATCTAAGGGATATTTCAGTGGGTTCGACGACGAATTTAGCGAATCTGAAACCGAGCAGTGATGTGGCACAGAGAGTAAACATGATTTTCTGTTTTACCTAAAAACTGCCAAATTGTTAGATGTGCCATGCTGCGCCTCAGACGACGATTTATAACAATAAAGTAAAATACACATTTCAGTTGAAGGCGGTAGTGAGAAAAAAACAAAAAAAAATCAATGAGCTAGTGACACCATCAATGCCTGAATGTTCGTTGGCTGTGTTTCAAAATTTGTGTTTTTGAGCGTGATTTCAGCCCACGTACCTTAAAATACTGGCAAATTTCCCTCAATCTGTCGTCAGGGCCGAGAAAGCCCCAGGCCATAAGGGGGGACATTTGTTCGGAAATGTCGTAAAAATGGGCCATGAATCCGTTAGGAAACGTTAACATTCTTCGCTTGGCTTTTAAGACGGACCAGACAGCAGTAGCTAACGCCTAAAACAAAAAGAGGAAAATTCGAATTCGTACGATGAGGAAAAAGAAGAACAAGAAGAAGAAATCATCGCAGGGATAAAACTGACTTACCGATTCCTTAAATCCATTGGACAGCCACCGGTTCTGCACGACAGCTGTGACTGAAGAAGGAGGAGATTCCAAATCCTCGAAAGCATCCATCAAAATGTAATCTAATACTACGTCATAAAACGTCAAAGCTTTGACTCCTTTTGAGCTGAGTTCAATTTCGACGTCTTTCCACACGGCACCTTCTTGAGTAAACACCAACATTTCTTCGTAGGCAACAAGAAAATCTTTGGGATCCTGAAAAAAAACCAAAATAGTTAAAACAGCTATTATAATATCGGGGAAAACCAGTTGGTGCCAGTAACCCTACCAATCACAAGCTTTCCGTTCTGAGGGGCATTTTTGAGCATCTGTCCTGTTTTCTCAAAAACCCTTGGAAGACTCACAAATGCCCTGTTATTCTGAATTCCCGAGCTGAAACTGAAAAATGCTTGCACTGGGGATTCACTTGGCTCAGACGTCAGCTCAAACTCAAACTGCAACTCAAATTCAATCTGAAACTGTTACTCAATCTAAACTCAAACTGAAAATTGAAATAGAGCGCTGGAACTCAAACTTAAACTCGAACTCAAGATGGAACTGTTAATCTAACTCAAGGATCAAAAGAAAGGTAAACTCAAACCGAAATTGAAACTGATTCACAGGCTCGAACGGATACTCAAACTTATAGGTCGAAAGAACAATAAACTCAAACAGAAACTGATGCACAAAAGAACTCAAACTCGCACTGAAATTGAGAATGAAACGTAAACTCAAACGTAAACTCAAGCTCAAATTGAATTGAAAACTAAAACTGGAATTGAAGCTGGAGCTAAAACTGAAAGTTAAGCTTATTCCAACGTAAAATTAACTCAAACCCAAAAATAAACTTAAACTAAAACTCAATCTGTAACTCATTCAAACGTTAACTTATTCAAACTTACGTCAAACTCAAACTGAAAATGGATTCCAAACTGAAACTCATTCAAACGTAAACCTATTCGAACTTAAAATTGAACTCAAACTTGAAATGAAACTCATTTCAAACGTAAACTTATTCAGACTTGAACTCAAACTTGAATTGAAACCCAAACTGAAAATGAAACTCGACCTCGAACTGAAACTCATTCAAACGTAAACTTATTCAAACTTGAACCAAAAAAAATCAAACTCAAACTTGAAATCGAACTCCAACTGAAACTCAAATGTATACTCAAACTGGAATTCAAACCCAAAAGTAAACTTGAACTGAAACTCATTCAAACGTAAAATTATTCAAGTTTGAAATGAAATTCGAACTCAAACTGAAACTTATTGAAACAGAAACTCAAACTGAGTTTCAAGTTTAAGTTCAGGTTTGAGTTCGAATTTCAGTATCAGTTCGAGTTTACTTTTGGGTTTGAATTCCAGTTTGAGTATACATTTGAGTTTCAGTTTGAATTTCATCTTCAGTTGGAGTTCGATTTCAAGTTTGAGTTAGATTTTTTTTGGTTCAAGTTCGAATGAGTTTCAGTTTAAGTTCGAGTTTCATTTTCAGTTTGAGTTTCAATTCAAGTTTGAATAAGTTTAGGTTTGAATGAGTTTCATTTCAAGTTTGAGTTCAATTTTAAGTTCGAATAGTTTCCATATTTCGAATTCCTGTTCCAGTTTGAGTTTCAGTTTGAATTCCATTTTCAGTTTGAGTTGAATCAAGTTTGAATAAGTTTACGTTTGATTGAGTTCCAGTTAGAGTTTACTTTTGGATTTGAGTTTCATTTGAAGATTGAGTTTCAGTTTTAGCTAAAGTTTGAATAAGTTAACGTTCGAATGAGTTTCAGTTTGATTTGCATTCCCATTTTGAGTTCAAGTTTGAATAAGCTTCGGTTCATATGCGTTTCAGTTTTAGCTCCAATTCCAGTTAGTTAGTTGAAGTTGAGCTTGAGTTTATGTTTGGCTTTCAAGTTTGAGAGTACGTTTGGGTTTGAGTTACCGTTTCATTCTCAATTTCAGTTTGAGTCTTATCTTTAGTGCGAGTTTGAGTTTGTGCATCAGTATCAGTTTCTGTTTGAGTTTACCTTTCTTTCGACCTCTAAGTTCGAGTACCCGTTTGATTTCCAGTTTGAGCCTGTGAATCAGTGTCAATTTCGGTTTGAGTTTACCTTTCTATCGACCTTTAAGTATCAGTCCTATTTTCAGTAATTGTGTTTCATCTTCGGTTAGAGTTTAAGTTTGAGTTCCAATGCCAGCTATATTACAATTTTCAATTTGAGTTTAGGTCGAGTGACAGTTTCAGATTGAATTCCATTTCAAGTTCGAGTTTGATTCTGAGCTACAGTTTGAGTTTGAGCTGACCAATAACCCCGGTGCAAGCATTTTTCAGTTTCAGCTTGGCAATTCAGAATAACAGGACATTTGAGGAGTTTTCCTCCAAAACTGCATTCATCCACTTTCGAGTTTTTTCGATTTCGTTTCATAGCAGCTTTGATACCTATAGCATGATAAGCAGTCAAAAATCAAAATCGAAAAAACTTGAAAGTGGATGAATGCAGTTTTAGAGGAAAACTCTTCATTTGTGCGTCCTCCAAGGGTTTCTGAGAAAACAGGACAGATACCCCAAAAAAACTGGACTGTCCAGCCAAATCAGGACGGTTGGCAACCCTAGGAGAAGATCCACGGATTCAGTATCTTGGGGAATGTCTCCAACAGCGGAAAACATACAAAATAGCCCCCGATTTATCAGCATCAAAGATCGACTAACCGATTATCCGATGGACCCCACAAGTTGAGGCTATCTCCATCTCTTTTTGGGCAGTAGATCGTAGGGTGAAAGTTTGCAAACGTCAGTAGAGGTGTTTGTCGGTCGATTCGGAGCAGGCGATTGGCTGGCGGACTGCGAGTTACTTTCCCGGTAGTTTACTTCTGACAGAAGACTCAGTCTTTTTTTCGGTTGAATAGCCTGGGACGAGAAAGACGTTGATGGGGCAGTGGATTCGTTGTGGGACGGAGTATTTTTTTCCAGTTCGGCGACCTCTTTCTTCAGCATGACGTGCACTTGTTGCAGCTCGAATTGCCTCTGGATAAGGTCTCCAGCGCATCTGTCGACGCTCTCAGCGTCGTTGGGGTCCAGGCCGAGTTCGACCATTTGCCGTCTCAGGTGTTGCACGCCTGACTCTCTCAGTTCGGCAATGTGTTTGGAAAACCTCTCAACCTGGGCTCGCAGCTGGGCATTCCTCGCTTTTTCGGCCTCGATTTCTCGCAAACATTTTTCTCGGAAATCAGCACCTGTCATGGCTTCGAGCATATTGAAGTACCCGACTCGCAGCGATGCAAGGAGCTCATCAACCGTCTTGGGCGGACCTGAAGGCACTACTTTCCTCCAAGGAGCATCAGCGTATGGATCTACGTGACTAGTTGAGTTGCCGTTGACCAAGGGCTGATGACTAGGAACCACACTACTGAGATCATGGCGGGTCTGCTTGCAGGAGCTCGAGGGTGTAGAGTAGTTCTTCCTCGCATTTTTCGTAACGCCCTTATTTGATACATGCCTAGAGTTGGCTGACTTGTGCGATCCCTTGGGAGGGCAATGGCCATTGGTGATTCTCGATTTTGATGGCTGAGCTTCACAATCACTTGCAGGTTCATTCTTTACGGTCCAATCGCATGACCGTTTCAAAGGCACAGGCGTATCATCCCGCCGCTTTCGCTTCCTCAACGTGTTCGTCCGGAACGCCAAGGGGACGTCTTCGTCGCTCACTGGTTCTTCTTTGACTGACCACTGATCTGAAGAATCTGAACGTTTCGAAGGCACACAGTTGGAAAACTCTTGCAAGTTTCTACCCGGACGCCTATGTTTTGCTGTCGGCAGGATTTCACCATCGCTGTCTATTTCTTGCTTGATATCCAGTCCACCATTGAGTTCTGACCAAGAACCGGTGGAATTTGAAGGCACTTTCTGAACATTGGCACATTTACGATTTCGAGGAGCGCCACCACCACGTTGCCCGTTGACTTGCAAGTTGAAATCTTTGTAACACTCTCGTCCGTTCTGTTCACCGTAGTCAGTCCATTTGTCTTCACTGCTGTTTCCATTGACCTCCCCGTTGAACATTTCACGACTATTTGCATTCTTGGTAGGCGGAGGCCTCCGGGGCCGCCGTTTGCCAGCAGTTTGTCGCTCTTCCGAATTGTTTTTCGGTTTCGACTCGAAGTAGCGATGCAATTTCTGTTGGTCGATAGTATGCAAGAAAAATGCGACTTTGCTATTCGTCCAACTGACCGCGTCCTTGAAAGGTTGCATGACGCTAACGTTCATGATAGAGCCGATATCTGACAGATTTCTGTCGTTAATGCGAAAATTGATGGCGGAAAATTCTTTGGACGAAATTATCCGAACACCGTTGGGCAGATCGGCGAAGATGTTTTTGAGCTGGTGATCAACTTCGGGGCCGAAGGCGAAGTTATTGGCGAAGATCACCGTCGACTGCTGTATGATCGGGCGGTAATACTTCTTGAGGAAGTCGCCTTGGTGGAGTTGGAATTCGGAGAAACGTTTCCCGTACCAGGCCATGGTCTTGCGGAACTCTCGCTCCAACGCTACGGCGAACTGGCAAGGAACCGGCGACGTCTCGATGCCGATACATTGCTTGAAATCGGCTGCAGCGGCCATCTGCAGTACAACCTGTCCGACACCGGATCCCAGGTCGAGGAAAACATCTTCCGGGGTAATTCTAAGCTGAGAAATCATGTGACTCACCATTTTCGGCGACGTTTCGCCGTAGACGTTCGGCGAAAATGCCGAATACTGGTTCAGCTGTTCGGGACATACTACTGCCTGATTATAAACCTGCGTGATTATGTGTTGAGCCTGTGAAGAAGTCGCCTTGGTTTTGCCGAATTTCCGACCAGCCACGTAGCTGGTGACCGCGTCGTTCCACTGCCAACAAGCTGCCTGGACCTGTCCGAATATCGTGCTGTCGTCGGAGTCAGATGTAGGCAGAGGCGGTGGTCTGAACTCCAGCTCGGGATGATCCAGGAGAGCAGCGGCAAAAGTATCCCAGATCTCCTGGGCGAGCTCGTCTTCGGTAAATCTGTCCTCGCTTTCCCCTTGAGGCCACTCGTACATTAGATCGTCGGCAGCCCCGACAGGGCTTCTCAGACTTAGAACATCCATCGTGGACACAGACAACACCATCAGGTCGGAAAAATACACCGACCAAGGCAAGTAACAAAACGCCGCGAAACGCCAACGGGCGCGCGACGCTTATCGCCCGCGGCTAGGCAACCTCATCACCAATTGAGAGAAGAAAAGAGTTCGCGAATACCAAGTAGAAGCCGACCGCGGACGAGACCATAACCGACTCCATGGATTAAAACTCAATTACCTAAATTAAAAACGTTCAAATGAAAATATACTGAAAATCGATGAAAATACCAACGCGCTGGCACATCCTCGTAAAAATAGGAAAAAGGAAGCGGACAGCGGAGCGGACAAAGCAGAAGCAGCAACTGGGTGGGGTGGGAGAGGGACAGAGAGTAGCTATACTCCATGAGAGAACCATAGAGGAAACCAAGTATTCAACAGCGTGACCTCGGAGTAGCGCTACCTACCGAATCTACCTCGATGTTCAGCATTTTTTCAAAATATAATTTCGCTTTTTTGCTAATTAGCAAAATATATAATATATATAATGATTAATCAATCATACTTACTTACCTCCTATTCTGCTAAAATTCGGAATTTTCCTAAAACCAGTAGGTAAGTACTTCCATTTCGTTTAACTCATCGCAATTCCATTTCATAGGGTCTGTACGAATTTCAACGATTTTAATGCACCTAAATTTATTCTGAAGTTTTGACTAGGTACCGAATAAGGAAAAATGTAGCGAATTAGGTAGGCGAGTAAGTAAGATCCTGTTTCAGAGAAGATCCATACGTTTCTGTCCATACTCCTAGGTAAAAAGGTCAGAGTGAAAATAATGAACGATACTCTGAGGTGAAAATGCTCTAAGCGCTCAGCTGATTCGGAGGAGCAACAACCTCCGCCCGCCGTTGGAGCCGGGTCGTGCAGGGGTCGGAGGGATGACGTCAAGAGGAGGATGGGTGTCAGGGGAAGGGAGGGGTGGGGGAGCAGCTGCCTGATGCCCATCATGTCACAGCGCACACCCAGTCAGATCAGTCTGCATTGTAAAATAATTATTTTTTCATGAAATTCATTAATGAAAAATCAATTCTTGTAAAATGAGCTAGGCATTTGAACAAAATTCGCTCGACATTTTTTGACTTGCGTTTGGATCCTTCATTCCGCCAAAGGGCCTATTCACAACACTTCCTAGGCATAAGGAGCCGCTCGATGCGCAAGCACTTCGTTTGCACATTTCATTGGTCAATTTCAAAAAAACAAACATTCCGTTTCCATAAAACTTGCAAGGTATGGAGACGATCACAGCAACTTAGGTACTGTCAATCGCAACCTCGATTTTCGAGGTCCCAATTTCAAGGCTGCTCAATTGCTACCTTAAAATTGGTGGTTGCGATTGACAGTACCTAGATTTCTGTGCTCGTCTCCATACCATGCGAGTTTTACGGTAACGGAATGTTAGTTTTTTCGAAATTGACCAATAAAATGTGCAAAGGAAGTGCTGGCGCATTGAGCGGCTCTTAAGCATAGGAAGTGTTGTGAATACGGGCCTAGTCAACATGCAAAAATTTGTTCAAAAAAGTGCCTATCAAGGTACTAAAATATGGAAGTATTACCACCCTCAGCACTGGTTTCAATTTAAATTAACCTGATTCGCCTGAAGAAAGTCAACAGAAAACGAGGCTGATGAGGAGAGTGGGGGTTTTGGGGATCAAGTCGACTTATCCAATTAGGGCAAATGTAGAGCGAAAGATGCGGGGGTCACATTACTTCGGATTTTGCAAACGAAAAGGTACTAATTACCTAAGTACTCACTTTATCAGCATATAGCAGAAGGTCAGAGAGGACTTGGCGGCCAGAGTCAGCGAACCACTGCCATGTTGTTCTGTCTTGAAACATCCACTGGAATGCTAAACGAACGCAGTGCAGTTTACCTAGATATTCTAAATCCGAGCTGCATCTAACCATTTCCGTCCTCAAGCATCTAAAATCAAAATGTTAATTTTGATGTATTAATACAAAAAATCGGAAGGTGACTGGATAGGTATCACAATTCCCTCATGAGGTCAAGACTTTACAGTCCCCCCCCCCAACGGCGTTTTCAAGGGATTGCAGATAATTTTGAATTACCTAAAGGACAGACATTGTCAAAATTCCAGATCAAAATCAAAATGGTGGGTACCATTCTGTTACGTATAAATTCTTTCTGCATTATTTTAAAAACGTAGGCCTGCCAAAATGACTCATATCTGTTCGTTCCCATTCAAAATTAACTAAGCACCTGCAATGACATTGATAATTATGCAAAAATGTATTACTGCTGTCGCTCACCGGTAAGGGATCCCGAATTCGTCTAGCTGCTTCATTGCTGACTGATACAAAGGTAACTTCTCAACATCCGTGGTCAGATCTGCATACTCCTCAAACTCTCTAAGGTCAGCAATCTAGGGAAAATCAATTGATACAGAAAAAAACAGAATTTAATTGAAGTTGTAACCCATTCTTAGGTATCTACTGAAGGAGAAAGTACAAAAGGACAACTACCAGACTCACCTCATCTTGAGCAGAAACGAAAGACTCCGCAGAAGAAAAAGCATCGTTTCTAAACGATTCGCCTCTGATGGAACTTTCAGCACGAAACAAGACCGACCTCTGAAAAAATGCAAATATTTGATTACAAATATATCAGGTTTTTATCAAAACATCACAATTTTTTCAAGCATGTACCTATTTTTCAAAGTCAGATATATAGCCCGCTATCCTTGACATCACATTCACATTGTAAAGGGAGGGGATGTTTGACATCATTTAGAATTGGACATAACACCCAAGGATTTATACGCAAACATGTAAAAAGCGCTCTCTAAACCAGAGCTGTCAAAACACACAATATCTCTATGCTTCGGTACGTAAATTTTTCAAACTTATTTATTGTATTTCATACTTTATTTCATACATATTTATTGCATTTTGATCCCTCTAGAGGGTATCAGGATAAATAATGTAAGAGCACTATGAACATTTTAAAACCCGCCTAAAATACCTCCAGTTACCGGTTTATAAAAAAAAAATATCCACGTATTCCGCAATGTTAACCGACGATTTTGAGACCAAGAACCCTTGAATCGCAATTTTTGTGGGCCGGAAAAAATTTAGTGCTGATATATCGGAAGTATTGTGAGTAATTCGATTTCCGGTTCAACAGGGACCCTGTTACAGGGTGATGGGCCAAGACCAATATTTCAGTTAGTGAAACATGAAAAAAGTTTGAGAATCGAGGGAGTTCTGAAATTGATTCTGAGACTAAAGTAAAAGTTTTTTCTGAAACTCTGTTCCGATCTTCATCTATCAATTTTAGTACGATGGCAATACTCGAATTCACCATTTATCACAAGTACCTGGTCTAGAAACAGAAGTTCGCATTTTCTCTGAACTTTATAGGCCATTTCGAGAAGAAGTTGTATTTCTCGAGCGAATTCGGCTTCCTCTTGATCCGTGAGTGTCAGCGGCGCGCCGACATTGGAACTGGCGGTTCCGTAGGCTGCCAAAGCGTCTTCCCAATAGTTGATGCCATTTTCTAATGCTTCCATACCTGGAAACAAACATGCGAATAAATGGCTGAATTGAGGAATCAATTCGGGTCCCCATTTCTAGGGTAGAGTATGTCCTCGAAGCTGTTCTGTTGTGCGGGTCATTGCATACATGGAAGGCAGGGCAACTATACACTTTATCGGTCTTGTTAGTTTCATGATGTTTACGGATTGGTGGTATACATTATCAATTTAAACCCACATTAATTATAAACATTACAATCAAAGTCTACCAGCTGACATTTGATACGCGAAATTTTTAGAAAAACTGAAAACGACCCTTCTGTACGCCTACCATCTGGAAAATTCAAAATTGGACCTACATGAGGTTCGTTTCCACAATGACGTAGCTGGCGATACGACCACCAGTATCTGCAATTCCTTTTTTCACCAATACCTTTGCAGATTATTCCGACTGCGGTATGGTTGATTCCCAAATAACTGTCAATTTCTTGTCCCTGCGCAGTAACACCCTACTCAGACATGTTTGAATTTTTTCCCAATTTTTTCCAGTAAATAATAGGTGTGTTCTGTTAGGTTACCATGAAATAAGAACGCTACCTGTTGGTTCAGAGGTGAAACCCAACGCAAACATACTAATTGGGTAACGCTCCATGGCTGTCCCAGCCCACGATTTTCTAACTTAAAAATTCCTGGAAATGTCCTATGACATGCTAGAAACAAAAAAGTGACTGTTTTATAATTAAGGAGCAAAATTGAAATGTAAACCTCCATGCTGTAAACCTCCACATTTTAGTTTATACCCATGGAGGGTTACAATTGACCACGGAGGGTTACAGTTGACCATAAACCGACCATGGAACGTTACCAGCTTTCCATGGAGGGTTACAAAGAGATTCATTTTGAGTAATTTTGATCCCTTTGACCTGAAATTTTGAGGGTAGACTCTTTTGAAGTTTAGGATTGTTACATTTACTGCTTATTTCTTGGTAGCAATGCCAATAATTCTGTACACGTCAATGGTGTAACCCTCCATGGATTGCACATTTTCAAATTCAATTGAAAACTCGAAGATTGTGATTCCGATCTTTTTCTTGATTTTTTTTTCAATCTTAGGAAGGTCCTGGGAGCATGCAGGAATTTTTCCAAGATTTTTCAAAGAGGTGAAATTTCAATTTTTTTCCAAATTGAAAATTGACAGTTATTTTGGAATAATCCGTATAAACTTTTTTTGTTTTTGGTGCGAGTTGCAAGTTCTGAACTTGGGCTGTAATTCGCTGGTTTTGTATCCTGGTGGCATTGTGTTGGTATGGGCTGATACCCAGTTGCAGATCCATGCTAATCCATTAGGCATGGTCTCATGCGTAGCCTCGAATGTGACCTCAAAAACGAAAAACCCACAATACCAAAATTCTCATCATCTATGCTGCGCTTATTCGCTTACGTTTGCGTCCTGTTTTATTGCAGAGAAAAATACAGAACTAATACCTAAGTGGGTCAGTTGGGTAGAGGATCGGGCGGCTTTCCAAGGACCCGCTTTCCCAGGAGTAACTGACCTAAAAAGGCACAGCTGGTGCGGGGGTGGGGTCTCTGCGGGGGTGGTTCGGCTCCGCCAAGTCGCGTCTGCTCCCTTATACGCGTCAACTTTGGTTGCTACGCCTTCGAGCAAAACCCCCTTCCCGAAATCCATGCGATGAAAACAACCTCAAGCTGACAAATGACGCCGATCATCTCCCAGGTGAACTCGAACGCGTAAATACTCGCACACAAGTCACAAACAGCGTTTTGGGCGAATAAATTCTTGAGAAAAACATTAAGGCATAAGGACTTTTTGATCGACTTAAAAAAGAAGGAGGTTACTCGAAATGACTAGTCGTAGGGGAATATTATTTCCTTTTTTCTTCACATTTTCATCCGATTTGAAAAATTCTTTCACTGAAATTTCGGGGACGTACCATGGTACCATCATTTTTTCAGTTTTTTTAGGTTAATATTCTCCTTCGTTCTCCTCCTCCGCCATTCGCTCCTGCATGCTCGTTATCCTCACTATTGTAAGGCGCCGGAAAAGTTGGTAACGCAGCTTGTATCAACTTCAGAGTTGTTGAATAAGGAATTTCCATTGGGGCTCCCATCCCACACGTGGCTCGCTTGAGCAAACTTCTTGAAGGTTTGATCGGAAGGGAGACATACGGCTCGAGAGAGGGATGGAAACTAACGGAGGGTTGAGAGTAGACAGAGAGAGGTATAATGTAGGGACAGACTGAGGAGATTTGGTGATGGAGGATCGCGAAGGAGTCAGACTCGTACGGGGGCTATCCGGTTGCAAGGATCAGTAACAGCTGGCTGTCCTTGCCTATGGCTAGGGGATGGATGTGATAGGGATGTATTGGAAGTCACCCTACACAAATCCAGGGTGATTCCGCTTTTTTCTTAGCCTTGAAGTTTCATCTAAGGTCCTATGGCAAAAGCTCAATTTTCCTTCCTACTCTTTGCGATAGGTAATATTAAACCTGGTAGATTAGCTATGGTTGACTGTTCAAACACTTTTTAATCTTTTATAATAAGTAGGTAGGTACGTACTTAGTAATCGCATATTATAATCATTCTGTATAATCGTCGTATTTTCAAATGTTGAATGAAATTGAGGAAAAACCCCGGACCAATTTCAACGGTTTACTGCTCATTTAGAATCCGCAAGGTATAAGATCGCCAGGAGGTAACAAATTGTTCCAGCTATACTGAAAATACTGTGCAAACAGCAATCAGAACCCTCCAATGTTTGCTTTCAATCAAGCGAGTTAGTTAAACGCATGGAACCTACAGCTGCATCTGCAGAAGCTCACAGATTTGAGTTCGGTCCGATGTGCCTGTGCATTTTTCAAAAATTTTTCAATTTTTCAATGAGATTTCCAAAAACACTTATTACCTGATTGAACCAGTGGTGCGTAGATAACACACAATACTTCCATATTTTGACACGTAAAATTGTGACAGATTTTGATCATATTTTGACTGCTTTTAAGGGTGTTTAGGTCAAAAATATCAAATAACTAACTATCCAAATTTTAAAATTTGCCCAAAATAAAAGTACGCCACACTATCGGAACATAAAAAATATCCGCACATTCTGCAAGGATAAACTCAAATCGGTTCATTTTTGTGGCCGGAAAAAAATAAAATAGAAAACACTAAAAATGCAAATATATCAGAAGTACCGTGAGTTATCCAAATTTCGACTAATCAGGGTGTTCGGCCTTGCCGAGACAAACATTTCAGTTCAAGAAATTTGAAAAAAGGTTGAGAATTGAGGGAGCTATGGTAATTTTTGAAAAAGCTCCGTCCCAAATCTCGATTTTAGGACGATTCCAATTACTCTGTAAAATTTACTCTGTAATATTTAATATGGAAGTAAAAATTTCCAGATTTCCAAACAAGTAAATCATTATACTATGGAAATAAATTTTAAAATTATTTCCATAGTATAGTAGGTACATCGTTTCTTCGACTGTATTTCTGGTTTTTTTCAGAGGGTCGCTATACAATAGATTGACTGTAACCAATTGTACTGTATCAGCTGTTAGCATATTGTCAACGAGGCGGCACTCGCGTGTATATTTATGTAAATTTGCCTCGTTCAGTTGATTCTCTCGATCTCATTTATCGACCTCGCGCGAATCAAGGACGAGTTTTCGGTAATGTGGAATCCGAAGAACCGGAGAAATCCTAATCGCAGGGCGCCCGACTAACGATTTTTGAACGGCCACCTTCCATTTGGCTAAACGGTCCGTTTCTGGCGCTTTCGTGTAACTCCACCCACCAATTAGGCGATCAAACTTCAAGCTGTGAAGAGCGATCGAAGCGCCTATCACAAGAACGTTAACGATCTGTGACGAAAAGTCGCTTCAGTGAAAATCGTGTGGCCGGGTAGCATCCTCGTAGATGTAGATTAAAAAGAAGAGCTTGCACGATAGCGGCATTAACTAATTTAATAGGTAAATAATAATGTAACAATCAAAAATTAGGCTCAACTGAGTCAATCTAGTGGATTCGAGAGAATGAAGCTCTTTTATGAGTCTGGCCCACCTAAGCGCTTTCTCTTTAGGGGGCATCATATTTACAGCTGTAAATTTGGAACTCGTTATCAGATATGAATTAAAAAACTAGAAAAGGATTCTGTTGCCGCCAATTTATCAGAGGTAGGGTGGTCACACTGATAACACCCTCTCTTTTGCCAAGCGTTCGAAAACAATTATATTTTCTTCGTCAGGACTATAAGAGGTTTTTGAGCCGTGGTTTTTAGGTCGCACGACAAAAAACAGCACATGGAAGAGGATTCGTCTCATAATTTGTGGCCAAAAGAGTCGCTATATCAATGTTGTTGAAAACTTCAACTTTTTTTCAAGAACCACCTTTTGCATTTGCAAAACGCATAAACGGAGTTGTCCGATTTGAAAAAAAAAAATTTAGCAATTTTATTCTGGTTGTGCACCTCGGGTAAGAGAACCCGCTAAATTCACTTTAAAGTGTTCAAAAACGTTCGAATCTCAAAAAGTCATAATTTCAAAAACAGTTTTTTTGGATTTTTGACCCCTTGAATATTTTTCGCCGGATTCCCCGGACAGTATGCATTACTGTTGGAGCAAGCCACAACTTTTAGGACCAACCGCGCCAAAATCGGATTGGCCAAATTTTGCCAAAATTTTGTGGACAGGATTTCGTACCAAACCGCTGATCCGATTTTGGCGCGGTTGGTCCTAAAAGTTGTGGTTTGCTCGAACTTGATGGATATTGTCTTGGGAATCCGATCGGAAAAGGCTAAGTGGTCCAAATCGGCATTAGTCTGGTCCATTTTCGAAAAATCACAAAAACCCAATTTTGAAGGTGATGTTGAAGGTTCAGATTTTTTTTGAGTATTTTCCCCGGCTTTCTTATGGTGTTTACCTTAAAATAAGGGGTTTTCCGGAAAATGTTGAAAAATTTGTTTTTAAATCGGTTTGGATTGAATTTTTTTACGCTATTTCTTTTTTTTCACGTTTTTACCAATTTGAGGGATTTTGAATGTTTTGAGCTTGTTGGATTCCTTGAAGGTTTCCGTTTTCACTCCCTGTAAGTCAAAATTGGTTTGATTTTAGTGTTTGAAAACTGGTTTGAAGACTAATTTTTGACATTTAAAACAAATATTTTTTTAACCCTTTATAAAATTTTTTAAATTAAAAAAAAAAACTTTTTCAGGTAGGTGCATGACCCACAAAAAATTGGCAATTTTCCACGCCTCTCCAGGACTGAGAAAAATACGTTCTTTTATACGAATCTACGAAAAATACGAATCATTTTCTGTTTGTATACAGATTTTGACACCTGATGATGAATCTACCAACTCCTACTTTTTGAACTTTATTTTCTGTGGTAACCAGACAAATAATGTTCCCATGTCACTAATCTACTCAGCAGCGTTTTTATAAGGTAAAGGATTGACGCTCGTGTGAACGCCAACCGTCACGGGATAGTTTGATCTCTGAACTACATCGACTGGCAGGTAACTGTTCCAGGAGAACCGAACTTTGAAGGCCAAGGTTTTCACTCGAATGATCAGATAGCTGATTGAGGATCGGGCTTGAATCGTACCAATCTCAAAAGATCGTAGATGAAAGCGCAAACCATGCAATAGTTTTCACCATGGTCGAAAGTTATCGCGTTCGAGGAAAAGTTTCTCGCAATCCCGTTCAGTCAAAGTTGTCGATAAATCAATTGATGTGGATTCAAACAGTAGTTCCCTTCTGAATTCTAATCAAGCTTTAAAAAAATCGAAGATCGGCATGCAATGGAATGTAGGATTTGCAAAATTAAACGTCGACGATGGCTCGGGGTCAGTTCCTGAGGCACGATCCGAGGTACGAACGTCGTTTTTCGACAGACCCATACTATATAGAGGTAAAAATGTAAAAAGGTCAAACAACTAAGAGTAGAGTTTCAACAAACGTGGAACACAAATCATAACGATGATGATGATGAAGAACGTTATGATTCCGCTTTTGTTGAAAATCTAGCTGTGCAGATAAGTGAATAGCGCAGGAATCTCTCTCTTCCCCCTCCCCGTGTCCCCGTGTGCACGTGTTGTCACTTAATTCACTTTTTTCACGTTTAAAACTCACTTTTTTAAAACTTATAAACTCACTTTTTTAAAATTCACTTTTTTCACTTTTTTAAAATTAAAAAAAATTTTTTTTTTCAAAAATCGAAAATCGGGCTTCGAGGACTTGTTGCCAGCCTCTTTGTGCTTCCGTTTAAAAAATTCCAGGTCCCTGCGTGCGATAGATTTGGCTGGAGAGCTCGGTCAAACAAACAAACAAACACTTGCTTTTATTATTATAGATATATTTTTCTACTGTACTAGACAACTGACGATCCCCCTCAGGATGATACTTGTAAGAAAAAGGTAGCCCCCTGTGAGGGAAAACCCCTGTATGTAAAATGTCGCTCCCTGAAGAGGCCCAGCGGGGCGAAAGCGCTCGGAGAATTGAAGAAAATGAGAGTACGATGGGCTACCAACCCCTCCCTCACCTCAACAATAACCCTTCATCATCAATCAATGACAGAAGCACAAGGCAGAATCTGAAGAATTATATCATCCTAAAAACTAGTTAATTTCAAATGAACATGAAAAAAGAGCAAAAAAATTCATATTAATTTTAACTGATCATATTTAACAAATAAAAAAAAAAAATAAAAATAAAATAAGATTAAAAAAATATAAAAAAATTTCCTAAATTTTAGGAAAGCTAATCCACTCAACAATTGGTTTGATAATGCACGAAGCCGGTTCAAAACTGGTAGCAAGTAGGTTCGCTATAAACATGCGAATAACAACATTAGCTTTTTAGATGAGGGTATACTGAGTGGCCGAGGTGGCGGATGATTATTAGCAATGGAGAATAAAAAGAGCCGGCGAAAATTGTGGATGATGAGGGTAATTAGAGGAGATGAGGCCGGGCCACACAGCATTTTAATAGTGATGTATAACAGTGAATTACGCTAAATACTTGCCAACTGAACGAACACCAGTACCGCCGAACAAGTCAGCCACCCGTCATTAAGTTCTCGTCCCCGCCTCAACGTGGGGTTATTAATTTGGTACCTACCAGTCCTTTTTTTTCGCAAAATTAAGGCACCGTTTGATATACCGTTATAGTTGGGAGTTTCTTCCCCACTGGGATGCCCCAGCTATCTGGTTTGGACGAGAACCCATTAAATGGTTAATGGAACAAATTTTGTTCAAGTGATTCTGGATCAAATCCATTTGAAACATTAACCAGTGGTGCGTAGATAACACACAATACTTCCATATTTTGAAACGTAAAATTGTGACACAATTTGATCATATTTTTACTGCTTTTGAAAGTGTTTAGGTCAAAAATATCAAAAAATTCACAATTAAAATTTTAAAATTCGCCCAAAATAAAAATAAGCCATATTTTCTGAATTATAAAAATATCTACATATTCTGCAAGGTAAAACAAAGATTTTGAGACCAAGAACGCTCTAATCGGTTCATTTTTGTGACCGGAAAAAAATAAAATAGAAAAAACTAAAAATGCGAATATATTGAGCGTACTGTGATTTATTCAAATTCCGATAAAACAGGGTGTTAGGCCTTACCGAGACAAACATTTCAGTTCAAGAAATTTGAAGGTAATGGACATTAAATGCGTTTTTTAGGTTAAGGACGTTATCCTCAAACTTTTTCGCGTTCGGCGCCCATCAGTGGTGGTTTGGGTTGCTTCATAGTTTTGTGAAGAGAATAATCACACCCCCTCAAAGTCTAAATTCCATGTCCGTTGAAAGGTGAAACGACGTGCAAAATGAGTAAAAATAATCTTTTTGCGACGAGGGTCTCGGAAAAGTACCTACTGACGCCAAACAAAATCAAGTCAGGTGATTGGATACACACGTGAAACCGTTCCCCTCCCGTCATCCCACAGACCGTCTGTACAGACCGATTCTCAGGCGATTCAGCACGGGAATTCATTGGTAATTTTTCCGAGGAACAGAGCAAACAGTCTAAAGAGGCTCAGGCAGTGATACCTAGGGTGGCGATTGTCATGCAAATGAATATGTTCTAAATTTAAAACGCCGAAGAAGAGCCATTTCGTGACAATATTTACCAAAAAAAATTGGTATAAATCTGATCGAGTTGAGAGGAACTCTACAGTTTGCTTCAATCATACAAGATGTACCGCATGTGAGTACGACATCAAGTTAGTCGGTAAAACAGTTATAGTCAACAATAATAATAACACCATTAAATTTTGTAAATGTTTTTGATTTTAGGACGATTGGAATACGTAAATACGGAAGCGAAAAACTGAAAAATAGATTTAGAAAATGCCCCCCTAAAAATGCATAATTGAGGACCTTTTGCCCAAAACCATTACTTTGAATTTAAAGTTATGTATTGACCCAGGCACATAATTTTTGAAGAACCAAACAAAGGAAAAATGAAGGCACCATAGGTCATTTGAAAACACTCAACACTTATTAATTTGGTTCATGGTGTAGGTGTACATGCTAGTGATACATTTTACCAAAAGGCCGACTCAAATATGAAATTATTGAATAGCATAGTAAATAAATAATTTATAAGTAATAATAAGTAATTATTAATTTTGATTATTATTGGATTTGAACAGCGTTCTACTCTTGGCTGTGGCTGCTTTGGCAACAGTCGAAGGTCAAGAATGGATAAGAGGAACGTGCGCGAAATCGAAGAACGTACCAGTTCGTTTGGTACCCAGCCCCAACGTAAGTATCAATAAACCGATGGAGTGACTGAATTTTATGCATACCTGATGAAATCTGAGAGGCATTTTAACTGAAAGTGACACTTCAAAATCCGATTGCTGGTGGAGGGGGTAAGAACATACATTGCTGTGATCGGTCGAGGTGGCGTCGGCGTTAAACCCAATAAATTTGATTCCCAAGCCCGGGAGTTGCCGAACATACCTGTTTACCTACTGCCTACGCTCCCGCTCCTGGAACAAACCCTTTATCAATCAATAAAACTACCATTATTAATTACGAACAACATTAACTTAAAATAACAGGCCATTAATGGTTTGGTGGGATTGGCTCATAGAACTTTTATTGGTAAAACTAATAACCAGGAGAATTATTAATTCATGTAATTTGGTGCGTTGTTTTGCAGCTGATCAAAAAGACGCTGTTTTTGCGAAATAGTTTCAACAACTACCTGTTCGATCGTGATGATGCAAAGTGTTCCATGCTTTACGGAGTCACCGACCGTGGAACTGATCTGTACGGATATTATATCCAAGCATAGTAAGTCAAGATAACTCACAATACTTCCATACTTCGGTCCCTTCGTAAGTTTTTGAAACCAATAATTGGTTTACCAATTATTAATGCGGTTATATTACCAATTATTGGCAAACAAGGACAAAGAGATGAATACACTTCACTAATTATCAAGCTTGAATAAAACAAACGCGTAAAATATGAGCAGTTGTACGAAGAGATACTGCTGAAACATCTGTAACATCAAAGCAATAAGAGGAACCCAAATTTAACTAATTAAATTGATTAATTGTAAAATTTCACTATAAAAGAATGACAAGAAATTTCCGCTTCCAGCAATGAGACCTCGGTCGACGTCCGACTTGGCATCACGGACTTGAGTGATAGCGTGTTCACCTCGTCGTCCGTCATGAATACGAAATTCGATCAGATCAAAGGTGAGAGTTTGGGACTGTTCGGACAAGCAGTCCCGGACTGTACAGGACTAGTTGCTAACGACGCCAAACGAATTCAAGACGAATGAATATTGTTTGGCGAAAGAATATCATATTAGAGAATTTTATTATATTAAAATAGATTAAATACATTAATTAAATTATTGAGTATTATTAAAATCTATTATTATATTAACGAATACTAGTTCGCCAGTTCGATTTACCAGGCCATTAGGATCTCAATCTATCCAAAAAAAAAAAACCAATGACAAAAAAAATATAATAAAATAATACAGATAAATAATAATACAAAACTACACAAAATACTATACCAACGAATATTATTTTACACGAACTAACATAGTAATTTATTATAACTATTTTGTGTTCCACGCACAGGAGGTCTTCGGGACGTTATCATTCCCCTTCAGTTGATCGCCTCAGATGGAGAAAACTTCGGAGTGTTGTATTCGTGCAGACAAGCCATCGGTCCGATAAAACTGGGTAAATACTGCATTTTCTCATGATATACGCTTATCAATTCAGCGCCTGACGCAGGATTAAAGTTTTAATTAAATTTTGAGAAATTCACGCCACAAATTGTCATGATTTGTGATTTTTAACGTGTAGTATTTTAGATACCTGTCTTCCAATTTATAGGTCAATTATGAGCTTACTTTAAAAACAGAAAAAAATTACATCATTTTTCCCGACTGCGGAACTGCTGTGAGAAATCTACTGAACGTCCGACCTCACAGCTAACATGTCTGTGAAGCATGAAAATTCATGCTAAAATAACATGATTCATTCTTCAAACAATCTGCATTCTACGTTTTCAGAGATGGCGCTTGCATACACCGCTAAGGCTGGCGACGATTCCTACGATGAGATAATCAAGACTGCGGTAAGCAAAAATTATGATTATTTTTTTAATGAATCTACCTAGTAACTCGGGAAGAAAATTATTGAATTTCGAACTCACTCATATTTGGTGAAAATATTTCTCTATCAAATGAGTTAGAAATTGGTAATCGTTATGCCGCTTCCCGATTTCCAGGTCGAAAACGTCGGAGTGGATTACAGCCAGGTCAAAGTTGCCCAACAAGCCTGCTAGTACCGCACTACACCAAATCAATCAACACCCTTTACACGAGAATGTTCGAGCCGATCATTTTGTGAACTCACAATAAACTGATTGAAGCAGTATTGAAATTAATGTCGACATGATTGTAGCCCCTGTCCATTGTTCTTTTGGGAATATAAGTAAACAAACTCTGACTGAGAAAAGATTTTAATATTAATATCGACAGTGCAGAATCAACACTGCCCTATCATTTTGCTATGGATGCAAAGTTGCCGCCAATCCAAATTTAGAGAAAGAGGCAAACCAGACGCCTCCAAAAGACACGATGCTTCGAATTGGGTAGCGTTGCAGTTTCACCGTCGATAAACTGCATTTGAAATAAACACAGAGAGCGAAATAAATACCCCCTATCCTGTGTTAAATCAAGCGGGAAAGCCGGGGAAAATACTCAAAAAATTCTGAACCCACGGCATCACCGTCAAAATTGAGGTTTTGTGTTTTTTCAAAAATATACCCTATTTATTCCAAATCCCTTAACCTTTTCTTATCGGATTGCCCGAACAATGTGCACCAAGTTGGAGCAAACCACAAAATCAGGACTAGTTTGATCAAAATCGGATCAGTGGTTCAATACGATTTTGACGCGGTTGGTCCTAAAAGTGGTTTGATCGAACTTGGTGCATATTGTCTGGGGAATCCGATCAAAAAATGTTAAGGGGTCCAAAACCCAAAAAAACTGTTTTTGAAATTATGACTTTTTTGACATTTGAGCGTTTTTGAGTACTTTTGAGTGTGTTTAGCGGATTCCCTTACCCGAGGTGTTCAACTAGAATAAATTTGCTAATTTTTTTTTTGTTAAATCGGACAACTCCTTCTATGAGTTTTGCTGCAGACGGCGTACGGCGGACGGACAAAACATTTTATTGCAGATTTGTGTTCTAGAACCTCTGAATAGTGAAAGAAAAAATTTCCAGGGGGCGTGGTAGAAAAATTTTGCTCGACCGATTACATAGGTACATTATTTTTGGAAATAATGTACCAAAAGGAGGCCGGATTCGGTACATCGAAAAAGGATTGATTGCAGCACTGAAAACCCGAGATTGATGTTTTTTCGCTGTTCATTATCAACCTTCGTTTGGAATGGGAACGAATTCATAAATACTTGAGGGGGCATAGCAAGCCGCAATTAACCAATTGCTAATAATGGTTATGGGCGATTGAAAAAAGATAATGTACGTCAATGACGATTTCATTGACCGGGCAAGCAGACGGGAGGACGACGGAAGGGCAGATCCTTCCGTTTTCCGATCCGCCGGTCTCAAAGCGAAGGGAAAGTTCTTCAAAGGATAAGGAATCCCTTCCAGCTTGCACGTCCTCCTCGACAGTCAACGAAGCCTTTTCTTTGAGTCCTTGTCAAGACATATGGGAAGGGAGACTTCGCCTAAATTACTTCTTCCGTGTATCACAAGATCTACCAGCAACGAATCCTTTCTAGTCTCCACAAATCGGGAAAACGAAATTTCATCAGCAAGAGTCTCACCCTGCTGCTGATCGATTGAGCTGCTTTGATCAGCAGAACGGCAACTGGCGCAGGATTATAGCAGAGGGATCTGAGAGGATTATTATTATCTGAAAGGATTATTAGAAAATTAATGGAAAAAGGTGATGGAAACAAACTTTAAACAAGATAGAACTGGCTGACCGCTAATGTGAGCTGGTTACTTCCGGATTCACAGAGTAAATGGAAATATCGTAATCGTCATAAAATCAAAATCGGAAAGGAGGTTCAAAAAATTGTTTGCTTGCACACTTACTCAAAATCACTTCCTGAACAAAATTTTTGCCTGTGTGTCTATTTAATGTCTGAACCAGTCATTAAATTTTAATGACTCTGCGTCCGTCTGTCTCTCGGTGGTCATTTACAAAAATGGTCAAAGCTCCCTCAATTCTTAACTTTTTTTAGTTCCTAAACTGAGAGGTTTGTCTCATTTAGAACTATCACCCTGTTTAACCGGAATTTGAATTACTCACACTACTTCTGATATATTAGCGCTTTTATTGTTTAGTATTCCATTTCATCCTGGCCACAAAAATGAATTGGCGCGTTCTTGGTATTAAAATCTTTATTTTACCATGCAGAATATATTGTATATTTGTTATATCTTGACGTATTTCGATTTTGGGCGTATTTTGTAATTGGCATAGTGAGTTTTTTGATATTTCTGACCTCAACAGCCTCAAAAGTTTTCAAAAATAATCGAATTTTGTCGAAGATTTACGTATCAACATAATATGTTGATATATGTTGTCAACGTAATATGTCCATACTATGGAAGTATTACGAGTTACCTACGTACCACTAAGTGTTTAATCCAAACCAGTTTAATCCAAACCAGTTTAATCCAAAAACTAGCATAGGGAAAATGCATAGGGAAAAACATCAAGGTTATTTTGTTTAAAAACAAGCTACTAAATGACATCATCATTAGTCGGTGCTATTGTTGTAATTATTGTTTGTTATGCAAATGCGGACTGATTTACTCCACCCATAACGCAGAGGTAAATCGTACTGACGTAAAAATAAATACCATCGGGGAAAATATATAATGGAGACGAACGATCGTGTCTGGGACATTGTGTACGAACTTCGAATACATCAGTGACATCAAAATGTTCCGATTGTAAGTATACTTGACGTGTTTTTTTTTTTTTTTTTTTTTAACTCTATTGCATTAGAAATACATCACAGTTTTGCAGATTATAATAATTATAGCAGCATGGTACATGTGGGGGAGTGGAGGTCCACTGACCTTCTCCCATCTCTGACGTGTTATAAGGTTACTTGAATACGCTAACAAAAATGAAAATTTGAAAATTTTTTAACAAGTTCTTTATATTTGATTTTAAATATTGCGAGTCAAAATATTGTACGATTTCTGATGCTTTAAATTCTTCACATAGATATATAGAGATAGATAGACATATAGATATATTCTTCACTTAAATTCTTCACTGTAGAGCTAGAACTAGATTGGTATAGTTTAATGGTCAGATTTTTGTAAATTTTTCAAAAATTGATAAATCTTTAGTATTTAATACTGAAGAAATATCAATTCAATTCCTTCGAATAATATCTTTGCCGAATTTCATCAGCGCACTCCTGATTGCTGTGGCTCTTTGGGCAACAGTCGAGGCACAAAAATATGTGAAGGGCCAATGTCCGGCCTCGCAAACCAAACCTCTGGCTCTCAATCCCAGCGTAAGTGCCATCAGTATTTTTCCCGGCTTTCCCGCTTGAATTACCATAGTTTTTCCAGAAAATGTTTGAAAATTTTGTTTTTACTTCCATATTTACAGAGTAAATGGAAATATTGTGATCGTCCTAAAATCGAGAATCGGAACGGAGCTTCAGAAAAAACTTTTTCTAATACACATTTACTCAGAATCACTTCCTGAACAAGTGTCTGTGTGCCCGTCTGTCTGTCTGTCCGTGTGTCCGTCTGTCCGTCTGTGGTCATTTACAAAAATGGCCATAACTCCCTCATTTCTCAACCTTTTTTCAAATTTCTTGAACTGAAATGTTTGTCTCGGCAAGACCTAACACCCTGTTTAATCGGAATTCGGATTACGCACAGTACTTCCGATATATTTGCATTTTTAGTGTTTTCTATTTTATTTTTTCCGGCCTCAAAAATGAACCGATTTGAGCGTTCTTGGTCTTAAAATCTTTGTTTTACCTTGCAGAATATGTGGATATTTTTTATATTCAAATAATGTATTGTATTTTTATTTTGGGCGAATTTTAAAATTTTAATAGTAAATTTTTTGATTATATCAACATATTATGTTTGGCCTAACACCCTTAAAAGCAGTCAAAATATGATCAAATTGTGTCAATGTGTCTCAATTTTACGTTTCAAAATATGGAAGTATTGTGTGTTATCTACGCACCACTGGTTTTATCGGTTTGGCTTGAGATTTCTTACAGCGATTTCTCCTTTTTCTCGTTTTTGCCGATTTGAGGGAGTTCTACTGAACCGATTTTGAATTTTTTGAGCTTGTTAGATTCCTTGAAGGTTTTCATACCTTTTTGACTACCTATAAGTCAAAATTAGTTGGGTTTTGGTGATCAAAAACTGGTTTGACGACTAATTTTTGACCTAAAAAAAATATATTTTTTTGAACCTTTAAATTTTTTTGGTTCATTTTTCTAAAGAAATGAACCTTTGTAATCGGTCAGGAAAAAAAAAATTTTAACACCCCCTGAAAATTTGTTGGTTTACGTTTCAAGGGGTGTAGAATCCGAATCTGCAATAAAAATTTTTTGTCCGTCCGCCGTACGCCGTACGCCGTACGCCGTACGCCGTACGCCGTACGCCGTCCGCCGTCCGGGGTTTTTAAGGGGGAAGGAGTTATCGAAAAATTTTGAAATTTTTACCAAAAATCAAGTTCCGTATCTAGTTGGTCCTAACGTCTCGGCAGAACCCTACCTTAATTTTAAGGCCAGTAAAACAGCTGTTGAAGTGGTAAAAAATTCGTCTTTTTAAGGAAATTTGCAACATAGGCATGTGAGGTATCATTTTCTATAGATTTTTCTATGCTGAATCGAATGAGACCATCGCCACGCCGATAGCTTCAACCGTTTAGGAGTTATTGCAGTTTTAGTGAAGCAGTTTTGAGTTTTTTAAAATTTCCCCAATTCCTAATAACTCGAAAACTACTCGAGCCACAAAATTCGTTTTCCACTCGTTGGAATCCCCACAAAAACTTCTGTCCTCCCGATATCTTCAATTTAAAGAATTTGGTCGCATTACACAAATCAGCAAAACAAAAATTGGAAAAACTTGAAAATTTGGCCTCGGCTCTTAGATACGGTTGATTGATCTACTTACGACTACCAGCCTATTACACCAACAAGGTGACGCACTCACACTTCGACCAGTTGCGCTTGGCAACGTGAGAGCGAGTCAGGCTTTAACAACGGTTCTGAGGCATGAGGCATTTTCAATTTCATTATTCAGAGAATTTAATAATTATTATTATTCAGTTAATTATGAAGGTGATTAAGAATAGATTAAATGGTAAATTTAACGGAATTTAACGATCAGCTGCGTTGAAAAAATGGATAGGTAAGTAAGTATTTATCAAGCGAAGAGGATGATTATTTTTTGCCTGGTTGAATAAACGTTTTTCTAAATAACCCATCTAAAATTCAAATTGATACTGAAATTATAGAATAATAACAGCTAAATTCTGTGTTTAAGGAGTACCGATATATCGTAAGGTTTGTCTTTGCAATCGAAAAATGAACCCCTGTGCAAAATTTGCAGAGTTCTTCGGACATAGCAAAAACTAATCTGCACATGCCACTGATCTACTTAGCAGCGTTTTTTAATTCCAAAAAAATTGCAGGAAAATCCAAGGGTTTTAGGCCCGGAACGGGGAACTGCTATTCGGTTCTTAGAAAGAGAACGTTTCGTCTAGCCGCCAACTTAATCGCGTAGACAGAAATTAAGAAGGGGGGCGTGAAGTAGGTGAGGTGCAGGGGGGTCCTGGGCGGTGAATGGGAGGGGCGGATGTTGTAAGGGAGGTTGGGAGGGGTAGGGCGCTGGTGAGGGTTGAATCCCGAGAGGGGTTGGGGCACGCGTATTTTCTTTTTGTACCTATTTATTCATCATTGTGGAAACGTACCATTTAAGCATCATTGAGCTCACCATGGACCATTACTCCACAAATGATATGATGATAAACCGAACTACTCCAACTTTATTTTCTGAGATACCCAGACAAATAATGTACCCATGTCACTAATCTACTTAGCAGCGTTTTTTTTTTGCTGATTGGTAAAATAATTGTTTAAATTGAAGATATTGGGTGGACCAGAAGTTTTTGTAGGATTCTTAAAAAAAAACCAAAATTATCACCCTAAAAGGAACTGAAATCCTAAAAAAATGAAAATAAGCCGCAGCATTGTCTAATCCCTCTTTTATCTTCTTTCTTGCAGCTTCTCCGAAAGAAGTTCTTCCTTCGCGGTTCTTTCAACAACTACTTGTTTGAACGTGATGATCCCAAATGCGAAAGACTTTATATGTTCAAGGGTTCAGGAGACAGCATTTACGAATACTACTTCCAGGTCTAGTGAGTAAAGACAATTTACTATCCTTATTATCCGATTGGATAGAATTGAAAAATCCCTATAAATTTTACCAATTATTACAACTTTTATTCTTACACCCCCTAAGCCTGGACATTTCATGTCTATTCAGGACCTATTATATTTCGTTTATTTATATTATATTATATAAATATTATTATTATTATTATTATATATTATTTCGTTATTTATATTTCAGGACCTAATATATTATAATAGGTATAGGTGTTATATAATAGGTATGAATTGTAGATGGTGTAGATCAACCCTTAACTTCGTAAACTGGGCAGTGTTATCGGGATTAGGGTGAAACTGTACGCCTGATACTAACTAAATAGGAATGGTACCACACGCGAAGTATGGTGATCGCCAAGAGTGAAAAAACGGTAAATAGGTGGTTTTGAAAATCATAAAATAAATGTCTCACAAGGCAAAATATTTCACTTCTAGCAACAACGAAACCGTTATCCGCCAAGCCACCACGGACTTGGGTAAATCTCCGTACACCTTCAACACCGTCATGAATACGAAGTTCGATGAAATCAGAGGTGAGAAATAGGAATTGAATTTTAGGAACGATAAACACGTACATACATGTTTGCTATATTTTTTCTTTAAGGATTTCAATTATACTATATTTTTAAAACACAAACGAGCTATGTGGGCACGTTTTGTACATCTATGTGTGGTGATTGAGGGTACACCGCTAAATTAAATCTACAAGGTGCAGGTTTCATTAATAGTCGGTTTTTATGTTTCCAGGCGGTCTCAGGGATGTGATTTTACCTCTTGAATTGATAGCCACCGACGGAGAAAACTATGCAGTTTTGTACTCGTGCAAAGGAATGATGGGACCCCAAAAACTTGGTAATTGACTAATCTCAGAAATGTGACGAGTTATATTTAGTTAGTATCTTTTTCTGAATAAGAGCAGGAACTTTATGGACTTCTTATGGACGGAGAGGTCCAAAAATAATTCTTCACAGAATTGGTAACAATAAATTGCATAAAAATTGCAGAAAAAACTAATGTTTCTGATAGTGACTTGACGGGAGGCTTTTCTTATTTACTTTTACTCTCATCTTCCCAAATTTTATTAGGTTCTTCAGAACAATAGTTACATACTCAAGCATGATGAATTTTATCCGATAAGAAATATCTAACAGTGCTAAAGTTAAAGAGAGTTCAGGACTTACTCAGTGGTGCGAGTTAGAATATTATTTTTTTTCATCATCAATCTCATACTGGCTATGTTTTTGCAGAAATTGCGCTCGCTTACACCACCAAGATCAACGACGCGTCCTACGATGACATCATCAAGACCGCGGTAGAATAAAATGTTTATTACGATATTAAAATATCAATTTCTTCCTTTCAAATGAACTAATGAAAACGATAAAATTATTATGTTTAGGATTTTGGTACACAGGTTTTTCTAAAATGAACAGTCTCTCATTGGACCACTTTCTGATTTTCAGATCCAAAATCGCGGACTGGATTCCAGCAAGCTCAAGTTTACCAAGCAAGTTTGCTGAAGATCGAGCGAGGACAGAACACGAAACATCAATATGGTTTAACCCAGTAATAAAATGATACATCCTATGAAATCATGAATTGTAATAGTGCCCCTTTGGTATGAGCATACTTTGGTGTTGTAAAATGTTAGGCTTCCAATGATGAATGAATACCGGCAGATGTTTTAAATTAAATTATATTAATCATTCGGCGTTTCAAATGTGAAGTTCCAGTGATGAGTTAAAATTATGTTGGAATGGCACATAAACGCCGCCCAAGACGGGAATCGAACCCGGCACATTCCGATTTCGAGTCCGACGCCTTACCACTCAATCGTAGGCGGCAGTCGGGAAGATACTCTTCGGTATATTTGTAGGAACATTAATGAGCAGGATTATTGATTGAAAAGTCCAGTCTCAAGGGGGGTCCATAATGAATAATTAACAACCATAATGAGAAGAATCTACCTACGTGGGCAGATGTAGGACAATGAACGGCTTCTCACGGACGATTGAATTCGAATACGCCCTTCTCGGCTGCAGTCAAATAACTAAACCCACAGCGAAGGATCAATGGAGGTTTTAATGAAGGACCCGGGCTTGGAAGAACTTTTTGATGACTTAGGGAGCTGTTAAATTGGCGAAAACGTCTAGGGGACATCCGACAACGTAAGCGAATAAATGCGACAACCCCTAAATACATTACGCCCCGACGAATACAGTCATGCGAACTCGTAAATTAATTTCTGACAGGAGTATGCGTGTTCGTTTTCAATTTTGTGCGCACCAACAGAAAATCCGATATTGGTCCTAACAATGATATTCATCACGGAGAAGAAACATTATTTTCCCGAGACACCTGTTTCCGTAAAAGGTAACAGGTAAAAGGTAAAAGGATAGCATTGTTTCCATAATATAGTATTAGATGCAAATTAACAAAAAAATTTTTTTGAGAATTTCCCAAATTGAATGGGTAATTTCAAAATCAAATTGAACTTGCCCGAGACAATTTGGTATGGAAATTTCTCAATATGGTTGGAGGGAAATTCTCAATCTTGTCAGAAAAAGTTTCAATTTTTTTTAGACAATTGTAAATTTGACTTGGAAATGCTATGCATTATATTTTTGTAATCAGATATCAGGGTTAGGGTATTCAGAAAAACTCTGTCTCTTTCGCCGAGCTTTCGAAAAATTATATTTTCTTCATCACAGCTTGGAGACAGGTCTATTCAGTCTGTCTCCAAGCCTTAAAGAAGAAAATATAATTTTTCGAAAGCTCGGCGAAAGAGACAGAGTTTTTCTGAATACCCTAACCCTGATATCTGACTACAAAAATTGAATAACGGGTCGATACTCAACAATTCACATTAGTTTGCAATTTTAAAGAGAAGTATTGTGGGTCTCTATTCAATTTTGCGTTCCTGAGAACTAAAAAAAAAAACATTAAAAAAGCAAGGTCGCGAAATGAAGAAAAATCGTAAAGAGGCTCATACTGCATCCATATTTCACTTTTTTTTATCTAATAGGAAAACGAATCTCAAGAGAAGTTTAGCTGAAAACTATTTAGGTAGGTACCTTTCAAAACCTCGTCGAGTACGAGCCAAACACGCGATCATGGGGCACGAAGCATCACTACTGTGAGAGGTTCTTAGGCATCATCGACTCCGTCAGCCCAACTCAAATATTTCTGTTCTTGGAGCGGCAAAAAGCGTGATAAACGTGAGTCTGAGAAATTGCTTTTGTGGTAAATAATGAAGCAATGCCGTGATAGGAGGAGGGTATCTAATCTGATTACTAACGTGCCAAAGGGAATTTTTATGATATAATATGCCGTGCCTTAAAAATCGGGAATCAAAAATTATAAATCTAGACGAAGTTTAAACATTTTCGAAAAGTTTTAGTCCCACAGTAAGCATAGGCTGGTTCAGCCCTAACATTCTCAAAAACTCACGCAAAAAACCTTTGCAGGTAGCTTTATGGATGTGAAAATTTCATCATCAGCAGAAATTGAAATTAAACAGCCAAGGGTCGGGAACGGAACGTTGTTTGTTGGTCGTTAGGCGCTTCAAAAGAAGAGCAGAACTCGGCCATCTCGCCGAACAAACAAATCCCGAGGCCCCGAGGGCTCTCGACCTGGGAACCCTGAATCGATTGGATGAACCCCCACAAACAAGAGGATTCCCGAAATGGAAGGACGTCCTGGTTATCTTTAGATGAACATTCAAATTTTCACTAGCTCAATAGCTTATTTATCATTGCTTTCATGCCCACACATGAATCTGACCAGAACATACTCACACGATACGTCAAGTTTTCATACGTTTCGTAGGCCAGTACAAATGAAATAAAGAAACCCCGTGAAACCCGAAGTCCGACGTAGATCTTCTTCCTTATGAATGAACATTGGTTTTTTGCGTTTTCCTCAGTCCGGGAAAGTAGTAGAAAATTGCAACTTTTTTTGTCATGTATACATTTTGTTATGTATACAAAAAATATTTTTTTTGACCCTTTAACATTTTTTTCGAAATTCCAAAAAAAATATTGAATATATTGGGTATACCCACCCAAAACCTACTCAAAAATATTTTTTTTGGAATTTCAAAAAAAAATGTTAAAGGGTCAAAAAAATATTTTTTTTAGGTCAAAAATTAGTCTTTAAACCAGTTTTTGATTACTAAACCCCAATCAATTTTGACTTATAGGGAGTGAAAAATGTGTAAAAACCTTCAAGGAATCCAACAAGCTTAAAAAATTCAAAATCGGTTCAGTAGGACTCCCTCAAATTGCCAAAAACGCGAAAACGCAGAAATCGCATTAAGAAATTCAAGCCAAACCGATTTCAAAACAAAATTTTTGAATTTTTTCGGAAAAACCCCCTGTCCTATGGTAAATCAAGCGAGAAACCCGGGAAAAATACTCAAAAAATACTAAACCCACGGCATCACCGTCAAAATTGAGGTTTTGTGTTTTTTCAAAAATATGCCCTAATCATTCCAAATTGGACCCCTTAACCTTTTCCTATCGGATTGCCCGAACAATGTGCACCAAGTTGGAGCGAACCGCTATTTTCAGGACTAGTTTAATCAAACTCGGATCAGTGGTTACGATTTTGACGCGGTTGGTCCTAAAAGTGGTTTGCTCTCACTTGGTGCATATTGTCTGGGGAATTTGATCAAAAAATGTTAAGGGGTCCAAAACCCCCCAAAAAACCTGTTTTTGAAATGATGTCTTTTTTGACATTCGAGCGTTTTTGAGTACTTTTGAGTGTGTTTAGAGGATTCCCTTACCCGAGGCGTTCAACTAGAATAAATTGGCTAAATTTTTTTTCAAATCGGACAACTCCTTCCATGCGTTTTGCTGCAGACGGCGGACGGACAAAACAATATATTGCAGATTTGTGTTCAAGAACCTCTGAAACGTGGAAAAAAAATTTTTCAGGGGGTGTTGTAAAAAAATTTTGCTCGACCGATTACATAGGTGGTACATTATTTTTGGAAAATTGGAAAATTTGGAAAATTGGAAAATTTGGAAATAATTTACCAAAAGGAGGCCGGATTCAGTACCCCGAAAAAGCATTGATTGCAGCACTGAAAACCCGAGATTGATGTTTTTTTCGCCGTTCATTATCAACCTTCGTTTGGAATGGGAACGAATTCAAAAATATCTGTGGGGAGGGGGCATGGCCAGCCGCAATGAACCAATTGCTAATAATGATTATGGGCGATTGAAAAAAGATGATTTACGTCAATGACGATTTGAGTGGCCTAGCGAGCAGACGGGAGGACGACGGAAGGGCAGATCCTTCCGTTTTCCGATCCGCCGGTCTCAAAGCGAAGGGAATGTTCTTCAAAGGATAAGGAATCCCTTCCAGCTTGCACGTCCTCCTCGACTGTCAACGAAGCCTTTTCTTTGAGTCCTTGTCAAGACATATGGGAAGGGAGACTTCGCCTAAATTACTTCTTCCGTGTAGCAACGAATCCTTTCTAGTCTCCACAAATCGGGAAAACGAAATTTCATCAGCAAGAGAATCGACTCTCACCCGGCTGCTGATCGGTTGAGCTGCTTTGATCAGCAGAACGGCAACTGGTGCAGGATTATAGCAGAGGGTATATCTGAAAGGATTATTAGAAAATTAATGGAAAAAGGAAATAGAAACACACTTCAAACAAGATTGAACTTGCTGACCGCTAAAGCGAGCTGGTTACTTCCGGATTCACAGAGTAAATGGAAGTATTGTAATCGTCGTAAAATCGAAAATCGGAAAGGAGGTTCAAAAAATTGTTTGCTTGCACACTTTTACTCAGAATCACTTCCTGAACAAAATTTTTGCCTTTGTGTCCATTTAATGTCTGAAACAGTCATTAAATTTTAATGACTCTGCGTCCGTCTGTCTCTCTGTGGTCATTTACAAAAATGGCCATAGCTCCCTCAATTCTTAACTTTTTTTTAAAGTTCTTAAACTGAGAGGTTTGTCTCATTTAGAACTATCACCCTGTTTAACCGGAATTTGAATTACTCACACTACTTCTGATATATTAGCGCTTTTATTGTTTTCTATTCCATTTCATCCTGGCCACAAAAATGAATCGATTTGCGCGTTCTTGGTATGAAAATCTCTATTTTACCTAGCAGAATAATATATTATGTTGGATATTTGTTATACCTTGACGTATTTCGATTTTGGGCGTATTTTGAAATTGGCATAGTGAGTTTTTTTATATTTTTGACGTCAACAGCCTCAAAAGTATTCAACAATAATCGAATTTTGTCGAAGATTTACGTATCAACATAATATGTTGATATATGTTGTCAACGTAATAAGTCCATACTATGGAAGTATTACGAGTTACCTACGCAACACTAAGTGTTTAATCTAAATCAGTTTCATCCAAACCAGTTTAATCCAAACCAGTTTAATCCAAAAACTAGCATAGGGAAAAAGCATAGGGAAAAAGCATAGGGAAAAATATCAAGGTTATTTTGTTTAAAAACAACCTACTAAATGACATCATTAGTCGGTGCTATTGTTGTAATTATTGTTTGTTATGCAAATGCGGACTGATTTACTCCACCCATAACGCAGAGGTAAATCGTACTGACGTAAAAATAAATACCATCGGGGAAAATATATAATGGAGACGAACGATCGTGTCTGGGACATTGTGTACGAACTTCGAATACATCAGTGACATCAAAATGTTCCGATTGTAAGTATACTTGACGTGTTATAAGGTTAGGTGAATACGCTAACAAAAATGAAAATTTGAAAATTTTTAACAAGTTCTTTATACCTATTTGATTTTGAATATTGCGAGTCAAAATATTGTCCGATTTCTGATCTTTTGAAATCTTCACATTAGAGCTAGATGTTCCACTGCAGAGCTAGATTGGTGTAGCACAATGAACAGTTTTTTGAAAATACTGAAGATTTATCAATTTAATTCCTTCGAGTAATATCTTTGTCGAATTTCATCAGCGCACTCCTGATTGCTGTGGCTCTTTGGGCAACAGTCGAGGCTCAAAAATATGTGAAGGGCCAATGTCCGGCCTCGCAAACCAAAGCTCTGGCTCTCAATCCCAGCGTAAGTGCCATCAGTATTTTTCCCGGCTTTCCCGCTTGAATTACCATAGTTTTTCCAGAAAATTTTTGAAAATTTTGTTTTTTTATCGGTTTGGCTTGAGATTTCTTACAGCGATTTCTCCTTTTTCTCGTTTTTGCCGATTTGAGGGAGTTCAAATGAACCAATTTTGAATTTTTTGAGCTCGTTGGTTTCCTTGAAGGTTTTCATACCTTTTTCACTACCTATACGTCAAAATTAGTTGGGTTTTGGTGATCAAAAACTGGGTTGACGACTAATTTTTGACCCTTTAAAATTTTTTTTTAAATTCCAAAAAAATTGCAGGAAAATCCAAGGTCTTTAGGCCCGGAACGGGGATTCCGGATTAGAAAGAGAATGTTTCGTCTAGCCGCCAACATTATCGCGTAGACAGAAATTAAGAAGGGGGGCGTGAAGTAGGTGAGGTGCAGGGGGGTCCTGGGCGGGGAATGGGAGGGGCGGATGTTGTAAGGGTGGTTGGGAGGGGTAGGGCGCTGGTGAGGGTTGAATCCCGGGAGGGGTTGGGGCACGCGTATTTTCTTTTTGTACCTATTTATTCATCATTGTGGAAACGTACCATTTAAGCATCATTGAGCTCACCATGGACCATTACTCCACAAATGATTGATGATAAACCGACCAACTCCAACTATTTGAACTTTATTTTCTGAGATACCCATGTCACTAATCTACTTAGCAGCGTTTTTTTTTTTGCTGATTGGTAAAATAATTCTTTAAATTGAAGATATTGGGTGGACCAGAAGTTTTTGTAGGATTCTTAAAAAAAAAAACCAAAATTATCACCCTAAAAGGAACTGAAATCCTAAAAAAATGAAAATAAGCCGCAGCATTGTCTAATCCCTCTTTTATCTTCTTTCTTGCAGCTTCTCCGAAAGAAGTTTTTCCTTCGCGGTTCTTTCAACAACTACTTGTTTGAACGTGATGATCCCAAATGCGAAAGACTTTATATGTTCAAGGGTTCAGGAGACAGCATTTACGAATACTACTTCCAGGTCTAGTGAGTAAAGACAATTTACTATCCTTATTATCCAATTGGATAAAATTGGAAAATTCCTACCTATAAATTTTACCAATTATTACAACTTTTATTCTTACACCCCCTAAGCCTGGACATTTCATGTCTATTCAGGACCTATTATATTTCGTTTATTTATATTATATTATATAAATGTTATTATTATTATTATTATTATTATTATTATTATTATTAATATTATTATATATTACTTCGTTATTTATATTTCAGGACATATTATATTATAATAGGTATGGGTGTTATATAATAGGTATGAATTGTAGATGGTGTAGATCAACCCTTAACTTCGTAAACTGGGCAGTGTTATCGGGATTAGAGTGAAACTGTACGTTTAACACTAACTAGATTATAGGTATGGTACCACACGCGAAGTATGGTGATCGCCAATATACAGTATATAATAGGTGGTTTTGAAAATCATAAAATAAATGTCTCACAAGGGAAAATATTTCACTTCTAGCAACAACGAAACCGTTATCCGCCAAGCCACCACGGACTTGGGTAAATCTCCGTACACCTTCAACACCGTCATGAATACGAAGTTCGATGAAATCAGAGGTGAGAAATAGGAATTGAATTTTAGGAACGATAAACACGTACATACATGTTTGCTATACTTCTTCTTTAAGGATTTCAATTATATTATATTTTTAAAACTTTTTTAGCTCAAATTTTTTTTATATTAATATTTTTAAAGATATTTTTAAGCACGTTTTGTACATCTATGTGTGGTGATTGAGGGTATACTGCTAAATTAAATCTACCATTACAAGGTACAGGTGTCATCAATACTCTGTTTTTATGCTTTCAGGCGGTCTCAGGGATGTGATTTTACCTCTTGAATTGATAGCCACCGACGGAGAAAACTATGCAGTTTTGTACTCGTGCAAAGGAATGATGGGACCCCAAAAACTTGGTAATCGACTAATCTCAGAAATGTGACGAGTTATTTCTTTATCTTTTTCTGAATTAGAGCAGGAAAAATATACGGCAAAACATGAAACTTTAAGGACTTGTTATGGACGGAGAGGTCCAAAAATAATTCTTCACAGAATTGGTAGCAATAAATTTCATAAAAATTGCATAAAAATTGCAGGAAAGAATAATGATAGTGACTTGACGGGAGGCTTTTCTTATTTACTTTTACTCTCATCTTCCCAAATTTTAATAGGTTCTTGAGAAAAATAGTTACATACTCAAGCATGATGAATTTTATCCGATAAGAAATATCTAACAGTGCTAAAGTTAAAGAGAGTTCAGGACTTACTCAGTGGTGCGAGTTAGAACATGATTTTTTTTCATCATCAATCTCATCCTGCGAATGTTTTTGCAGAAATTGCGCTCGCTTACACCACCAAGGTCAACGACGCGTCCTACGATGACATCATCAAGACCGCGGTAGAATAAAATGTTTATTATGATATCAAAATATCAATTTCTTCCTTTCAAATGAACAAATGAAAACGATAAAATTATTATGCTTAGGATTTAGGTACATAGGTTTTTCTAAAATGAACAGTCTCTCATTGATCTAAAATGAACTTTCTGATTTTCAGATCCAAAATCGCGGACTGGATTCCAGCAAGCTCAAAATTACCAAGCAAGTTTGCTGAAGATCGAGCGAGGACAGAACACGAAACATCAATATGGTTCAGTCTTAACCCAGTAATAAAATGATACATCCTATGAAATCATGAATTGTAATAGTGCCCCTTTGGTATGAGCAATACTTTGGTGTTGTATACATCAACTGTTGTGTACATGTACACAACAATTATTATAATAAAATGTTAGGCTTCCAATGATGAATGAATACCGGCAGATGTTTTAAATCAAATTATATAAATCATTCGGCGTTTCAAATGTGAAGTTCCAGTGATGAGTTAAAATTATGTTGGAATGACACATAAATGCCGCCCAAGACGGGAATCGAACCCGGCACATTCCGATTTTTCGTCCGACGCCTTACCGCTCAATCGTAGGCGGCAGTCGGGAAGATACTCTTCGGTATATTTGTAGGAACATTAATGAGCAGGATTATTGATTGAAAAGTCCAGTCTCATGGGGGGTCCATAATGAATAATTAACAACCATAATGAGAAGAATCTACCTACGTGGGCAGATCTAGGACAATGAACGGCTTCTCACGGACGAATGGTTTCGAATACGCCCTTTTCGGCTGCAGTCAAATAACTACGCCCACAGCGAAGGATCAATGGAGGTTTTAATGAAGGACCCGGGCTTGGAAGAACTTTTTGATGACTTAGGGAGCTGTTAAATTGGCGAAAACGTCTAGGGGACATCCGACAACGTAAGCGAATAAATGCGACAACCCCTAAATACATTATGCCCCGACGAATACAGTCATGCAAACTCGTAAATTAATTTCTGACAGGAGTATGCGTGTTCGTTTTTAATTTTGTGCGCACCAACAGAAAATCCGATATTGGTCCGAAAAATGATATTCATCACGGAGAAGAAACATTATTTTCCCGAGACACCTGTTTCCGTAAAAGGTATAGCATTGTTTCCATAATACCTATAGTATTAGATGCAAATTAACAAAAATTTTTTTTGAGAATTTCCCAAATTGAATGGGTAATTTCAAAATCAAATTGAAATTGCCCGAGCCAATTTGGTATGGAAATTTCTCAATATGGTTGGGTGGAAATTCTCAATCTTGTCAGAAAAAGTTTCAATTTTTTTAGAAAATTCTAAATTCGACTTGGAAATGCTATGCATTATGATATTTTTGTAGTCAGATATCAGGGTTAGGGTATTCAGAAGAACAGACTGAATAAACCTGTCTCCAAGCCCTGATGAAGAAAATATAATTTTTCGAAAGCTCGGCGAAAAAGACAGAGTTTTTCTGAAGACCCTAACCCTGATATCTGACTACAAAAATTGAATAAGGGGTCGATCCTCAACAATTCACATTCGTTTTATAGTTTGCAATTTTAAAAAGACGTATTGTGGGTCTCTATAGTCATGAAGAGAAGTATTCGATTTTGCGTTCCTAAAAACAAAAAAAACAAAAATTAAAAAAACAAGGTCGCGAAATGAAGATAAATCGTAAAGAAGTTCCATACTGCATCCATATTTCAATTTTTTTTCATCTAATAGGAAAACGAATCTCAAGAGAAGTTTAGCTGCCAACTATTTAGGTAGGTAGCTTTCGAAACCTCGTCAAGTACGAGCCAAACACGCGATCCTGGGGCACGAAGCATCACTACTGTGAGAGGTCTTAGGGCATCATCGACTCCGTCAGCCCATCTCAAATATTTCCGTTCTTGGAGCGGCAAAAAGCGTGATAAACGTGAGTCTGAGAAATTGCTTTTGTCGTAAATAATGAAGCAATGCCGTGATAGGAGGAGGGTATCTTATTCGATTACTAACGTGCCATAGGGAATTTTTATTATATAAAAAATAGTATGCCGTGAATATGCCTTAAAAATCGGGAATCAAGAATTACAAATCGACGAAGCTTAAACATTTTCGAAAATTTTTATTCCCACAGTAAGCATAGGCTGGTTCAGCCCTAACATTCTCAAAAACTCACACAAAAACCTTTGGTTCATGGATGTAGAAATTTCATCATCAGCAAAAATTGAAATTGAACACGTCAACAGCCAAGGGTCGGGAACGGAACGTTGTTTGTTGGTCGTTAGGCGCTTCAAAAGAAGAGCAGAACTCGGCCATCTCGCCGAACAAACAAATCCCGAGGCCCCGAGGGCTCTCGACCTGGGAACCCTGAATCGATTGGATGAACCCCCACAAACAAGAGGATTCCCGAAATGGAAGGACGTCCTGGTTATCTTTAGCTGAACTTTCAAATTTTCACTAGCTTAATAGATTTTTTATCATTGCTTTCATGACCACACATGAATCTGAATACAACGTACACACAAAATACGTCAAGTTTTCATACGTTTCGTAGGCCAGTACGAATGAAATAAAGAAACCCCGTGAAACCCGAAGTCCGACGTAGATCTACTTCCTTATGAATGAACAAAATTATAAACTTGGGATGAATCGACAGTAGTGACGTTTCGATACTTCCGATATTTACTGATATCGATACTTAGATTTTGATACTTCCGATATTCGTATCGAATACCGTGGGATCAAACTCAACTTCGAGATCAAAGTCAACTTCGAGATCAAAGTCAACTTCGAAATCAAACTCAACTTCAAGATCAAACTCAACTTCGAGATCAGAGTCAACTCTGAGATCAAACTCAACTTCGAGATCAAAGTCAACTTCGAGATCAAAGTCAACTTCGAGATCAAAGTCAACTTCGAGATCAAACTCAACTTCGAGATCAAAGTCAACTTCGAGATCAAACTAAACTTCGAGATCAAACTCAACTTCGAGATCAAAGTCAACTTCGAGATCAAACTCAACTTCGAGATCAAAGTCAACTTCGAGATCGAATTCAACTTCCAGATCAAAGTCAACTTCGAGATCAAACTCAACTTCGAGATCAAACTCAACTTCCAGATCTAAGTCAACTTCGAGATCAAAGTCAACTTCGAGATACTACTTCGTATCGAATTCAACTTCGAGATCAAAGTCAACTTCGAGATCAAAGTCAATTTCGAGATCAAACTCAACTTCGAGATCAAAGTCAACTTCGTGATCAAACTCAACTTCCAGATCTAAGTCAACTTCGAGATCAAAGTCAACTTCGAGATCAAAGTCAACTTCGAGATCAAACTCAACTTCGAGATCAAAGTCAACTTCGAGATCAAACTCAACTTCGAGATCAAACTTAACTTCGAGATCAAAGTCAACTTCGAGATCAAAGTCAATTTCGAGATCAAACTCAACTTCGAGATCAAAGTCAACTTCGAGATCAAACTCAACTTCGAGATCAAAGTCAACTTCGAGATCAAACTCAACTTCCAGATCAAAGTCAACTTCGTGATCAAACTCAACTTCGAGATCAAACTCAACTTCCAGATCTAAGTCAACTTCGAGATCAAAGTCAACTTCGAGATCAAAGTCAACTTCGAGATCAAACTCAACTTCGAGATCAAAGTCAACTTCGAGATCAAAGTCAACTTCGAGATCGAATTCAACTTCCAGATCAAAGTCAACTTCGTGATCAAACTCAACTTCGAGATCAAACTCAACTTCCAGATCTAAGTCAACTTCGAGATCAAAGTCAACTTCGAGATCAAAGTCAACTTCGAGATCAAACTCAACTTCGAGATCAAAGTCAACTTCGAGATCAAACTCAACTTCGAGATCAAAGTCAACTTCGAGATCAAACTCAACTTCGAGATCAAACTTAACTTCGAGATCAAAGTCAACTTCGAGATCAAAGTCAACTTCGAGATCAAACTCAACTTCGAGATCAAAGTCAACTTCGAGATCAAAGTCAACTTCGAGATCAAACTCAACTTCCAGATCTAAGTCAACTTCGAGATCAAAGTCAACTTCGAGATACTACTTCGTATCGAATTCAACTTCGAGATCAAAGTTAACTTCGAGATCAAAGTCAACTTCGAGATCAAAAGTCAACTTCGACTTCAAACTCAACTTAAAAAAAACCATAAATGGGTTAAAACCCATAAGGCATCGCAAGCAGTGGGTTTAGTTCTCCTATTTCGATTATTTTCAGAAACCCCGAATACCAGGGATGTCATAAATCATGAGGCTATGGGCCAAATTTTCTGCCTATGGGAATCGAACTTATAACTCCCGGGTATAGCCTCAGCTGGACAGACGCTCTAGCCACTAGACCAACCCGTGAGCCCTGATTGCAAAGCACATCAGTAAAATTTCAGTTCTTTGTGCTTATTAAGAAATTTAAGAGCAGACCCGATTTTAACAGCTTTCCAATTCAACTTAATGGATGCGGATCCGCTGCTGATGAATAATAGATAGCAGGGCTTAAAAGCGTTTTAAGGGATCGGAATAAATGCGTCTGTGTCTCCATCCCCACCGGGCGCTGAAGGGTCGAATGATGGATAGCGCCACGAGAGACTACCTCTGCTGCCAATCGCACGTAGATACGTCCCCACGTGGCTGTGATATCTTCTTCGAATGCCAAGTTTTGAATTTCCACCTCTAACCGCTCATCCAATAAGCCAGAAGTGAGCGAAATGTTTCGAAATCGATCAAAACCAAATCAAAAGAGCAAAAAGCATTTTCATTTTTGTCTTACGAGTAAAATTCAATCACAACAAACTACATGCGAGTCAATCGAAAGGCCAACAAAAGGTCTGTTCGATGAGGCCAACCCTGGGCAAGTAACAAATTCGAGTCCACCCAATCACATGGCTTGCAGTTACTCGCCCAGGGCTGTCTAGGACTGGCCTCATCGAACAGGCCCAAATAGTGTTGAAAATGTTTTGGAATGACGTTTTGGAAAGGCACCAGGAGCCTCCCCATACCACTCATCCGGATTTTGGGCCGGGCGATTCGCAATACTTCATTTTACTCCGTAAATATGGAAGTAAAAACTCATTCGAAGCAACGAGATTTGCATTTGACTCAGTCACGAGTTAAATTAACGTACCGTCTGCAGTTGCATCGCTCCCCGTTTATGACATGAGAGGGTGCAGGTTCGTATGCATTGTGCATCTTCTCCAACTGAGGGTGAATATGGCACACATCAGTTATCAAACGAGATAATTTTCCCTCCGACCAGAGCCATGAGGGCGAAAACGCATTTGAAAACGTGTAGAACAAAAATGCCACACAGAAAATAACTACCTATCATTGATGAATCGTGTTTGAGGAACAAAATTAGTTTGAATACATTTTAATGTCATTTATGTGAAATCGTGTCATTATAATGCAATAAATAGCATTATAGACACAATAATGTGTTAATGCTATAAATAGCAACGGAAGACATTTTTTGTGGTCACAAAACATGATCAATGCTGAAGGAAATAGCCTCTCGCAGAATTTGAAATTCGCCAAAGCTTTTAATACTCAATAATACTATGTTCAAGCTGTACGGGAGAAAGCCGAGTACGAATACAGGCAGCTGCATCACCGATAATGACATAGTATCCAATTATCAGTACAAAAGGGGAGTGAGAAATGGGGCGCATATTATACACAGCAACTGAGACCCCTTATGTTCAAAAGCCAGATTCATACTCAACCGGAATTCATAACTGCGATTTATATAATGAAATAATGAACCGATTTGAGCGTTCTTGGTTTAAAAATTTTATTTTACCCAAGAAAATACGGGTATATTTTGCATGGCCTGGTAACTTGACGAATTTTGATTTGGACCGAATTTTAGAGTTTGCATAATGAGTTTTTGGAAATTTTTGATCTTGACAGCCTCCAAAGTAGTCAAAATGTCGATAAACAGCACAAAGGGCATATAGATAATATGTATTGACTATTATGGGATATTCCATATGTATCCCATATTATGGCACATGTCCTAAAATATCAATTTTGAGATTTCGGTACCGAAAGAATCTACTCATCAGGACCTATCGATCGCTCCGAGAATCATGATCCTTTTATCTATTTTAGGGGCCAAAAAACTATATACCTTATAGAAAAACGACAAATATTTAAAGAGCGTTTATCTTGGATGTGTTAACTGCTACCAAAGTTCTGGTTAAACGAGGTTGTGATCTTGGCCAGACAAACATTAAATAAAAAATAAAAATTTTTTATTTAGCGAATTTTTTTTATGGAATTGAAAAAACTATGGGAGAAATCTTTATTTTTGTGAATTGATCAAAAACTTATTTTGTACTTTTCTAATAATTATTATGCCATTTTTGGACAAATGGCCTTTGTGCTTTAAGGTATCGATATGTCCGTGGTTGTCAGTATATCAAGGTTAGGGTCACTATCTCCTTTGCCGAGCTTTCGATGTTCTTTATAAATGCCTTCATCAGGGCCTAAAATACATCGCAATAATCGCCATTTGAAGTTATTCCCAGAGTTTTGAGTTATCAGCAATTTAATTTTTGAAAAAGATGGACAAAAGGCGGTCATCATTTATTAAACCGCAAATCCGGACTCCTGAGTGCATGTGAATTGACGTATAGTCGCCACGTGTGGGGGATGCTCGTTACCCCTTCATAAATTACGCGTTAGGAAAATCGCGACGCACCTCTGAAGGTGAATCTGAGAGGGAGAACGTTTCGGGATCGAATCCTGAGGGATACACCGGGAGCACGTACGGGTGGATTTTGCACGTGGGACGCCCACGATCGCAAACATGCGAGCAGTTTTTGCTCCACGCACCTGCGACAGTACACGAAAATAGCAAGTGCACGTGTTGAGGGTTTGAACAGTAAATAAACAGCTGTTGAAACTTGGTAACTTCAGCGTGAATCACTCAGTGTCAGCTGAATGCGAACTGTTTTCCAACATTTTTCGAAGAAAAAATGCCAAAATAAAGTTTTTTTTACATTTTTACTGCCGTTTGTGTTGCTAACCCTGTAGTATATCGTCGGTTACACGGCATCATGACATAAGTCCATTTTTGCAACTTTTCCAGGAGAGACAAAAAACTAGGAACGGAATAATCTTGGCATAACTCCAAAAATGTGGCCATTATCATAGCATAACTCCTATTATACCTATCTTCCTATTACAATAGAAATGGTTGACTTATGTCATGATCCGCAATAGCTGAGTTCTGCCATGATAACAAACGCGGCGATAGCACCGTTCCTGTTGACTTCTCGGTGAAACTAATCATTCCAATGGATCCGGCACAAAAAAATACTTCAGGAACCACCTCTAACTCAAATCGTCAAAAAATGGACTTAGGTATGTCATGATGCCGTGTAACTGACGATATGAGTGTGTGCCCGGAAGAAGGGCCTATGTCATGATTTTCTGAATCTGGTTTTTCATGGAATAAGGGCCTTTGTTACCTATGTCTAGTTACTGTTGGCTTGCTCATCAGTAGCCAAAGAATCCGATAGATGCCAGGTAAATCACAGAAACAAACTGAAAACGATGAATAAGAAGTGGAAGAAGGGCCTATGTTATCAAATACATCATCAATTAATACCTATCATTTTTGGTTCTCGCAATGGAAGAAGGGCCTATGCCATCCAGCTTATGTTAATTTCTTAAATTTATTCGCACCTTAGTTTCCTTGCTCTCCTTCACAATTTAGAAATCATGACATAGGCCCTTCTTCCGGACACCTATTCAAATAGTCTAATCATCTGTTTATCACGAGTTAAATCGACAACGGGCCACTGCACTGAAGGCCTTATCAAAAAGGCGAATGCCTACTCCTTCGGAAGGAGTCCTTCCTACTCGAAGGAGTCCGAATGGGAGAAAGCGCAGGAGTTAAAGTGAGAAAGGAGTCAGGAGTGAGTCAACTACTATCTCTGTTTCTGTATATCTAGTCAGAGCAGGCAGTTTTCTTGGTTCAGGGCCTTGGTTAGGCCATAACTTTAAATTGAAGAAAAAATTTCTTCAGCAAGTTTGCCGAATGGGTCCCATGATGTTCCCATGTGCATTGTTTAAATTGGTATTCAAGTCAACTCGATAATAATCCTATGTTGCCCAATTGTACATTGCAGAAAGCAGGTATCGTAATCTAGCACATATTGCACAATACTACATCCGACAAAAGAAATAGCATAAAAAGGTGCAGCACCTCCACCTTTTGGCCCGGGGGATTCTTCGGGCTACGGTCAACAATCGAGAAGTGGTAACTGATGCCCTCAGGCGGTCGGTTCGTTCTTTACATAAATCAGAGGCCTTGCTGACTATTTAATCGAGGGAACAATAAATTAAAGCTGAGGAGCACTTTGGTGGGGCCGAAGAGTCCCAACATAGGCAGGCAGGCAGGCATTTCCATCAATTTTTAGGGTTCGTGGGGGGTTTTGGTGCCTATACGTTTTTCAGATTGACGAACTAAAAAACGTAGTGTCTGGGTATTACAAAGTGATAACGACAAATTCCTGCAAGATTGTAAAGGGGTTCAATTCCCGCAGAAATGGAAATTTTTGAGCTATTTTTCAACCTATTTCTTCTTCATTCCGAAAACTGGTCATCAAACAAAATTTGTCAACAAAATCATTTAATGATACACCTACTAACGCAAATTAAACCCTATTATTTACGCATGTTTTATATTGCATGGAAATCCTAGCCTGTAACTGCACGATTCAATATCACCAGAAATCACCCTCCCCAAGCTCGTTTTGGAATTTCGTCACGGAAAATCACCAACTTGGAACCATCGAGCACTTCGTAACTCAGTTTTATACGACAACAAAACAGCCATTTGTAGATGATTCCCCGGAGCCTAAACTCGCAAAAGCGGACGAGTGTGATGGCCAAAGGGCGGAAGTGTTGCGGAGGACTCTTATACGAGATTTACTGGTCCCTCTTCCAACCCTTACGCCAGGGAACTCTGACTGAAGTATTAGTGGAGTTTCGTACTCCGAGCTTCGTATATTACACGGAAGTTTGTGCTGTAGTACCTATCTCGTTTTCCGTTGAATTCACAGGGCAGAGCCAGAGAGCGATACAGCGCATTATGGCCGTCCGTACGCTTATCTTAATGCATTTCCCAATACTCAGCAACACATCCAACGAAAGCGATTTCAAAACACTCGGAAAATCCCCAATTCTCGAGGGAGAAAAATTCCGGAATTCTGGTAGCGAGGTTGGAGCGAGGAGGAATTCCAGGATAACGAAGTACTGGTACTGAAGTGCACGTACTGATACACCAACGGTACTGGTGCACGTATCGGCCATAAGAACTCAACTTGTTCAAATCGTTCCTGCTGTTGTACTGGCAGTTGTACTGGTAGATTCATCAGTACTGGTAGTATGCTTCAGAGGACTTGAAGGATACCGTTGCATTCAAGGTATCAAGTAAGAGTATCAAGGTATTTTTTGAACGGAACAACTTTTCATCCATTTGTTCTTTCGCTCTTCCATTCCTTCGTTCTTAGGTTATTCCGTAAGATCGTTCTTTCGTTCGATGCTTCTTTCGTCCTGTTGTTCTTATGTTTTTACGTCCTTTCGTTCTTCCGTTCGTACCTTCTTTCGTCCTTCCGACATTCGTCCTTACGTTGTTTTGTTGGTTCGTTCCTCGTTTCGTCCTTACGTTCTTTCGTTCATTCTCCTTTTGTCCTTATGTCTTTTCGTCCTTTTGTCCTTCCGTTCTTTTGTTCGTTCGTTCCTTCTTTCGTCCTCTCGTCCATTTGTCCTTTTGCCCTTTCGTTTATAAGCATACCAACTAACATTTGAGCTTCCTCACACCTCTCACAGAGCTGATTATCCGATAATTTGGAACGACGCAAAACCCCGAAAAACATGTCGTTGAAACAATCGCATAGAATATAAAACTCTCTTTTGAATGCGAAGTCAATTAAAAATGTTACTCTCAAAGATTAGATTTGCACTAATTGCCAATAAAATATAATCAGAAGGCCCTTCTGAAGAGATTAATTCTCCAACTATTGACGGTCGGAAGAAATCCTCAACACTTGATGTGATGCAATGGCAGAACACATTCTAACAATGAGTCACTCAGTCTCGACATGGAAACCTACTTAAACAGCGTTTGGTCACGTTCTGCTTCGATGTCAGAGCTTCGAGTTTTGAGACGGAAAGTCTTGCAGTATGGTGGATAAGAAAATTTCTTCGCACGGATTTTGTGTCGAAATTGTGGTATCGAAAGGGACTACAAAATAAAATCATCTCATTGCCATTGGCATTTTTCCTCGTCATTGTTCTTATGATTTTCATGCCGAATATTTTTATTTTCTTGATTTATATCCATACGAGTGGACTTTTTTTTGTTGAAAAAATAAGTTAATTCGTGATCATGAATTCGTGAACGATTTCAGAGGAAGTGAATTTCGAAAAAATTAACAAAGTCTGAAAGGCACTAGACCTTGATAAAGACGGTTATTAAGCTCTAGGTACGAAGTTCATTCTGAATTATCTCTTGCTTCAGGCATTCGAACTAACACAAAACTCGTTCATTTTTTACAGCATCATTCACTTCGTAAACTTGGAAAATAACAAGCTTCCTTTCCAAGAAAGAATGTCAAGGCAGAATTATTTTTACAGGACCTACAGACTATGTGAAAGAGGTTGTTAACAGGTTCACTTTGCTCTTCTCCATCTCTCCTTGTTCACTTATAAACTTTTTCCAAGAGGAAGCCAATGGAGCGAAGCGTGGGCAAGTTGGAGCTCCAAGTGTTCACGAGTTTAACATTATAGCACCCCGAACCTTAGCACTGGATGTTGAGTACCTTAGCTGTTGTGTACGGTACTTCCAGGCCGTGATGTACGACTGACTCCTCCAAGGACAGTTAGACAGGATTGTAGTGTAGGAGGAGAGAGAAGAATGATGAGCAGTGAAGGCAATTGCGGCTGAAGAGGCGATGGAATAACCGAAAAAAGGTGAGTATAATAGCTCCAACGGTACGCCGGATGCTGGAGCTGACATTAAGGGCAGCTGGTTCTATTCGATGATTTGAAACTTTTCGCTTCCTTGTTCTCTCTGACGGGTGAATAGCGAGTTTGACATTACCTCTGATTTTCTAAACTACGAAATGATTTGCAAAAATCCCCGAAAAATATAGGTATACCCGTACGCATACCTATACCCATTTCAGGCGAGTTTTGAAATTTACATAGTGAGTTTCTGACATTTTTTATACAAACAGCTTCCCGAGTAGTCAAAATATAATCGAATCGGGCCAAAAATTTACAAATCAAAATATGGAAGTGTTGTGCGTTATCTACGCACCACTGGTTGAATTTTAGGTGTGTTCCATTCTAGATAGGAGAAGGCGCAAGGTGTTGGCTAAGCTCACACGTTCCAAGAGTGCGGATACGTGTTCTCAAGAAGTTCCAGTTCGTTAAATTCCGTGGAACCGAAGGAGCAAAGGTCACAAAGTGTTACCGGTTGGCCACGGTTAGTTAGGTTCATCAGAGTTCCACGTATATAGAGTTTCACAGTCAAACCGCACCAACGTGAGTTAGCGATGGGTTTTGTCACCCTGACCTCGCGAGATAGCAGGAAACGAGAGAACGTCAGAAGTTATGTCGAAATTTGAAAACTAGAGAGCAATCGTGGCCCAATTTGATTTTTGAAACCAGAAATCGAATTTTTCAAATTATCAGTTAAAATCTGAAAAAAGTAGTTCTTTTCTGCTGGAAAATATTAGAAATCATTCTAGTTTTGAATCACAATATCAATAATTGAATAACAAACAAAATTGATGCAGAAGCGAAAACAGATCACATGATCAAAACGGCCATCTCTGTTCCTTAACTATAAAAGGTGTTCGCACTTGAAATTGTTTCTTTTATCTCTTTCATTGTAGATTGAAGACACACTAGCAAATGAATGATGAAAATTTTTTAGGTACACAATATTCGTATGTACCTATTTGAAATCAAAATGTTATTCTAGTCCTAAACGAACGTTGAGAGAATATTAAGTTGTTCAAATTCACAATTTTTCGACTTTGGCCTGCTCTTTTGCTTCCTTAACTTATATTAAGAAAGATGCGGATACCGGACCCTTATGGAAATTCAACGCCCGTTACAACGGTATCTTCATTTTTGCGGTCAGTCCGATTTTTGAGTGGTTTATGGCCGTTTTACTGAGACAGCCGAAAGCGCGAAGGAAAAACTTCAAAGCGAAATAAGTGTACTTTTTTGGGGCCCACAAAAAAAGTTTAAAGGAAAATGAGCAGAAGAACCGACCACTTGAAAGGAGATTATTTCAAGTGTGTAGTCCCACGAACATTTTTTCATGGGCAAAACATGGGAAATAAGATTTATTTTATTAGTTTTCATCAAGATTTGTACCATAGTACAAAATAGTGAGCGTGAAACTTTTGCTACCCACGGGAGATGTTTAACTTACCATATCTTTTTTGACCCAGAAGATTAATGTAGAACAAAGTATGAATTCATGAATTCAATGTGCATACCTCATTAAAATTTCAGAAAGAATTTTTATGAACATTGAAATTTACATACAGCTAAGAAGGGCAGAGGATAAATTCCGAAATCTTCTCTCCTACATAATTTCAGCGGATTTAATGACGTAGGCGAGCTTCACTAACGATCTGGACTATGAAAGAGATTTGCATTCAATGCCCCAGTAAAGCATCAGGTGGAAGCATCCGAGGCCATCGGGTTAGCACTTGATTGGCGATAGTACTATCGGAGTCTATCGAATGTTTGAGTCATTCAGATCGATAATGATCCGCTTTAGGTATCGACAGGATCAGCGTGAAAAGGGTTAGGGGCCTCGTGACTTGCATATTCATCAGCTGAAAACAGCAGATGCAATCCGTAGCACTGCATTTCAATAAGGGACCTGAACATAGATAAACACTATGGAAAATACAGAAATGTCGATGTAGAGGAAATATTGGTCACAGCGTTACACCATTAATTTATATCATATTATGCAAGTCGAATAGAGAATTTTCCAGGTCAAATTGAGAATTTTCCGAACTAAATTGAGAATTTCCAAACCAAACTAAGAATTTCTCAAACCGAATCGCCTTCAAAAAGTCTCAATATTGTTATTTTTTATTTATTTCCATAAATGATTTGTATTATGGGAGGAGGAGGAGGAGGAGGAGGAGGAGGAGAAGAAGGAGGAGGAGAAGGAGAAGAAGAAGAAGCAGGAGGAGGAGGAGGAGGAGAAGAAGAAGGAGAAGAATAAAAAGCAGAAGAAGAAGGAGAAAGAGAAGGAGAAGGAAAAGGAGGAGGAGAAGAAGAAGGAGGAGGAGGAAGAGGAAGAGGAGAAGACAAAGAAGAAAATGAAGATGAAGAAGAAGAAGAAGAAGAAGAAGACGAAGAAGAAGAAGAAGATGATGAAGAAGCAGAAGACGAAGAAGAAGACGAAGAAGAAGATGAAGATGATGAAGAAGAAGAAGAAGAAGAAGAAGAAGAAGAAGAAGAAGAAGAAGAAGAAGAAGAAGAAGAAGAAGAAGAAGAAGAAGAAGAAGAAGAAGAAGAAGAAGAAGAAGAAGAAGAAGAAGAAGAAGAAGAAGAAGAAGAAGAAGAAGAAGAAGAAGAAGAGTGATTTTTAGCTTTTGCTGATTCGTATCCAGTAGCTCTGGTATATTGGAGATTCTGAGCGAGAATTTGTGTTTTGACTTCTCCGTGTGCTACATCAATTCACATACTTAATTCTAGGGGTTAACAGCTCAAACCGGCTGTAAACACTTTTCGCCGACGCCCTATTTTGTGACGTAATTTACGCGCATGACAGAATTTACAGCTCTAATTATTCCACTGAAAGTGGTGGCACATTGTTTGGAAACTTCTCAATTTGGTTTGGAAACTTCTAAAAATTGATTCGGAGGATTCTCCATTCGGTTTGGGAAATTCTCAATTCGACTTGGAAATGCTGTATAACGACATGCTTCAAGTAGGACAGCGCTCTAACTCAATTTGGTAACTCCGAAATGGCGGCGCAATTCCTTGTCTACGTTCCCATCTCGCATGTGTGAGCAATATGGTTGCCTTTGGATGTCGTTATTTATTACGATTGTGCTGGCCCTGTTTCGAAAGCGATTTCTTATTGGTATCTCTGATCGAGGTCTACCTATTATCAACAGATGACTGCACAGGTTATATGGACCATAAGCCCCGAGGTCTACAACCGTACTTGGAAAGAGCCGGATTGTTGGAGGTCAATTGCCCATGCGTCCATGGCAGTAGCAGTCTAGAAAATTTGATTGACGAAAATCCAGCTATTCCAGTCATTGATAGGTAACCCTACCTATAGTTGATTGACTTCTCATTCTCCGAAAAAGCAAACATATTTTTGTCCATTTAGGCCCAGAGATTTCAGCATTGATTGGGAAACCAATATTTGAACGAGAGTAATTTTTAATTTTTTTTTTTAATATTGTTTGTTATTGTGTGTTTTATTGTTTGTTATTGTGTGCTATTGTTTTGTTATTGTTTTATTGGTTGTTATGTATACCGAGGTATCGGTTTTTTGAGGTTTTAATTCAAGCTTTGTTTGGAGCCGAAACCCCCTATTTGCAAAGGTAGTTTCGGTTTTCGAGGCCGCTTTTAACCCCACAATTGGAACAGCTGCCAGGTTAAAATGAATTCCCAGAATAAGGGGGCCTTCAAACTGATAAAACTCCCTCTTTATCTGAAATCTGGAAATAGAAATCTGCTCTTTCGACGAACGGATATTTAAGGGGGAAGATGTGGATTTGTGGCTTTCATTTAGGTAATCCACATGAGGTCATTCAGAGGATACGGGACGCCATTAAGGGGCTACAGTTCAACCCATGCTCTCCTAACAATTGAATCCTACGCCAATGGATCTTGTTAATGATTTTCTTTTGGTCGACACGAGAAGTCGGAGTTTGCAATTAATCATTTTCTTCCTTTGTTGTAATTCGGAGGAATGCAATACAGCGAGGGATGAGAAATCTGCAAGGAGAACTTAGACTCAAATTGATCCCGAAACAGAAACTCATACTCATAATCAAACCCAAAATCTTGCTCACTATCCCATTCGAACTGAATCTCAAACTCATGTACAGTCTCAGGTTCGGTTTCAATTTGAGTTTAACTTGAAGTTTGATTGTGGGCATGAGTTTAAGTTTCAGTTGGAGTTTGAGTTAAAAGGTAAGCTCAAACTAAAATTCAAACTCAAAATGATACAAAGACTCAGTTAAAGTTCGAGTTTGAGTTTTAATTTTGAGTTTCAGTTTACGGTCCAGCTTCAGATTGAATGTCAGTTTGAGTGTCAGCTTCAGTTTAAGTTTCAGCTTAAGTTTGAGTTTGACTTTGAGTTTCAGTTTGACTTAAAGGTTGAGTTTCAGATTGAGAGTCAGTTTCAATTTGATTTCCAGTTTGTGTTTCAGTTTGACTTTGAGTTTCAGTTTCAGTTGAGTTTAGTTCAGATTTGAGAGTCAGTCATATAATATATGACAGATTTCCAGTTTGTGTATTCAGTTTGAAATTTGAGTTTCAGTATTATTGATTGAAATATTATTTCAATTGAGTTAACATAATAATTGACTTTGAAATAATTATATCAAAAGGATACTTCGGAAATCTATCATAACATGATCATATATTATATGAGTTGTTATTGAGTTAACAATCATGTTATCTTCTTCTTCTTCTTCTTTTGGTGCCCTGGCACTTCAGCCACGTCGGGCTATATCATGTTATCGCAACAATCTCAAATTCACCCAATTTCCGTGGCGGTAGCGTGAGGGAGGGGTTAGTCATACAAAAAGAATCAACGGCGACCAAGAGGGGCAATTTTTTCCCCCTGCTGATTGCACTGATGATGAAGGGCAGGGAAATCTGGGAGGGGGTCGAAGTAACGAGATGAATAATTTATTTATCCCTGGGAGCAAAAAGGAAAGAAAGCTGCTTTAATAAATCCAGTTGTCTTCAAATTATCTCGGCATTATCAGGAGACGTTCTCGTATTTTTACTCCGAGTTGGATAAATAAATGCGGGAATCGTTGCACAGAAAAACCCCTGAATATCCCGCCTTTTCGCTTTTCTCTTCTCAAAAATGGCCGTCTGTGGAACCAAATATCCGGTCCCATAGAATTTCAGCTAGGTACCAAATAAGACCAGAGGAGAGGGGATTTAGGGGTTGGTAATACTATTTGAATGATAGGGTGTTTTTTTTTTCAGATCGATTTCCCAAATCCAGGAGTGTTCTTTTGGGCGATAGCATTTCATCTTTGAAATATTGACAACAGTTCATCATTTAATGATCATCTACCTGAGAAACAACGCGTTGGTCAAATGGCACCAACCACATCCCTTATAGCACCAAATAGCTACTCACCTGCGAATCAAACAAAGCATGTCGGCTTATTAATAATAATTATTATTGAAATACAATAGCGCAAAAATGGGTACCTCAGTGATCATCATAACTCACCCGGATGCGGGGATTACATAGATGATGATGAGGAGAATGACAACATTGATTGAGAAAACGGAAAATAAAGAAAATTCCTACGTGGGGATTTTTCTAGGGGGGTTATTGTGTTTCAGGCTTAAAATGACAAGTTGGGTCCTATTTTTTTTTGGATTTTTGCGTAAAAGTTTCGTTTTTTGGGGAAAATGAAGCTAAAAATGACGTTTTTGAAGAAGGTGCTCTTGGTTTTTGAGGTTTTCCGGCATAATGCGTTGGTTTCAAGTGTATGGGCAAGAAGGGTTTTTGTTTGCAGTTAAATTATAGATGTAGATCTACATTTTGATTTGCTAGTGTGAGGGTTTTGGGGTGTTAGTTGCTGAAATATGGTTTTTTTTACAGGATTTGAACGTTTTTTGTTGTGTCTGTCGTTGGTTGATGGTGAGCAGTTATTTTTGTTGAGGTGAGGGAGAGAGTTATAGCCCATCGTACTCTCATAGTGATATATTTTCCTCCGAGCGCTTTCGCCCCGTTGGGCCTCTTCAGGGAGTGACATTTTTCTTAAAAAATAAAGGGTATTCCCACACGGGGCACCTTGTCTTATTGCGTATCACCCTCAGGGTGATACGCAATAAGACAAGGTGCCCCGTGTGGGAATACCCTTTATTTTTTAAGAAAAATGTCACTCCCTGAAGAGGCCCAACGGGGCGAAAGCGCTCGGAGGAAAATATATCACTATGAGAGTACGATGGGCTATAACTCTCTCCCTCACCTCAACAAAAAAAAAAAAAAAAAAAAAGTTTTTTGTTGTTTTTCGCTTGTATTTCGACAATGGTTAAAAATCGAAAGTTGGGAGACGACGGATTCTGAATCCTCATAAAATTTCTAACATTTTCCCAGAGTACCTACCTATACCTAAAGTCACTCCTTCGTCGTCAAAATCGAGGTCAAAGTTGACCAAGTCCAAATTTCTCGAAAAACGGGGCTGCCCTCGCGTTCTATTCCTAAACGGCTGGTTACCATCATAAAATAGGCACCCATTTTCGGACAATTCTATTTTAATAACTATGCGGGGTGGGAGAGACATGCGTCATTTGTGAGGGATAAATACCAAATTTCTGATGTAACCGCATTCTTTTATAATGAACAGTCAACGCAATTAGGCTAAAAACGGCCAAATAGTTTCCTACAGTTCGAATATCGACATCACGACTGTAGTTATGATGTACCTAATATTCAACACACGATCATCTCCTTATCGGCCGAGTCAACCTTCCCCTCCCTTCCCTGTTCTGCGGTGTTCGTATGTCTTCTCTCCAATATTCCACCTCTCACCTCCGAACAGCCGGCATTTTCCACCAAAATGAAATGCCTCGTATCTCCGACACCCCAGGATCCGAGATCTTCCCTTCAATCCAATCGAATCCCTTTTCAAGAGCGATTTTATCCCAATACGTCCCTGAGGCGTGTTAGAGGGAGGGTCCTACGCCAGCTTGAACTTCCCTTCCAAGTTAAGGAGGCCCCGATCCCCTAACCCAAGGTTAAAAGTTATGGATACACATGCTCACACTCAATATCATTCTCAGAGACGGATTTTGCGGCTGTTTAGAATACCACGTCATATTTTCCGCTCGATACCACTAACTTTCTCGGGTTTGGGGTCGAGAAAATAAATTTAGCTAAAAATATAAAATAAAAAGCTTTTTTTAGTCTAGCTCGTGTTTAAATTCATTGAAAACCTGGCAAGTTATATTTTTATATTTTGTTATATTTGGTGTTGCCGCGCTCTGATACTAAATCATAATCTTCAAAATTTTGCAATAGAAACCAGAATTATGGGCATCTCCCCAGGCAGTTTCTCTGAAGACCCTAACCCTGATAATTGACGTCAAAAAATTTAAATTTTCATTTTCATTTTATATTTTGAGTATTTTGAGTATTGAAACTTGTTTCTTCCATAATTTTATTAGATGGACTAAAGTGGCTTTCAAACTTCCTAGTATCGAGTATAGAAGGTATACTTTGTGCCCTAAAAGGACCACTGATTTTCGCTGAGGAATATCTATACCTTTTTTTAAAGAAGGTGATTAGAAACGCATTTTCAGTGCCCTTCGAACAAAACCCTCCACCCTGCCTATACCCTTACATACTACCCTTAGCATTCTCCCCTTGGGAGGAACGAATTGCCCAGAACATACCCCAGTTCTACCCTCCGGGTACCAATGACCAGATACACCCACTGGCCATGAAGTCGTTAAAATCAGCGAAGGGGAGCCGAAGAATTGCCAGACTGGCAGACTCGCATATAATTGTGCGTGCCGATGTGCAGGAATTTATAGGTTCGAAACGTGCGACAAGAGGTAATTTACGTCCGGCAACGTATCCAACTATTATCCAGTTAACTGAAGGACTCGGTGAGTCAGATCGCACTTGCACGGCTCGGCAGCTGACCTAGTGACGTCATTGTGCTATCGGTTCGTGCGAAATTGTCTCGCAGACGCAGGCGCGCAGTGCACGAAACCGACAAGTTTTACGAGCTGCTCGTGTCCCTCAGCGATTGCCACTGCTGCCTCGAAAAGAACATTTCGTAGGCTCATTGGTTATGGAAGCAGTAAAAGTTAGAAGTAAGTAGGGCTAGTAGTAACTAGGGATGAGCATCGATTGGGAACTATCGATAGTCACCATCGAATAATCTATCGAAGGAAACCATAGATTGTTAAAAACTATTGGTTCAAAACTATCGATAGTATCGATACTTCTTGGTTCAAGTGAAGTAGTTTTAAAATCGAATAGAAGCCAAGGATAATTCAAGTATCTATCTTTGCAATTTGCATGATACAAATTTCAGTGAAACCATTGGTCAGTTTAGTCAATCAAAATCAACCAAAAATGCAATGACGAATTTTCCATTTAAAAACAGGCTCAAAAGTTGGATTCAGATTCATAAAGAGAAGATTCGATACTATCACATTATAATAATATAATATATTATTATATATTAAATATACCTATATTAATGCATTAGAAAAAAATTGATTTTTCCTTTCTCCTGAAAAGTTGTCAAATGTTAGATGTGTGATGAGGGTTCTTACACGACGACATGTTAGAAATTAAGCGACGATTTACTCTGTAAATATGGAAATAAAAACATTTCAGTATAACAATGCGATCATACTTTTTCTAGTATTTTCTCTACCCCACCTTCTCTAGTATTCTATTTCTATATTTTTCTAGTATTTTCTAGTGGTAGGTCACCGAGGGAAACTCAGCGGGTCGAGTATATAAACTAGGTAATCCGAATCGCCAAGACCAATGAACTGAAGAGCCGGCGGAGCTGACAATTGAGGTGGGCGAGCGGGGCTGCTAGACACACGGACGCCGATCTAGTGCCCGCCCGCCTAGGGCCCAATCAATACTAGAAGGCCCTTCGCAGCCCGCGCCCGCCGCTCGACGGATGCCGGCACGGCGGTGCTCTCGGCCGCCACCGGCTCCTAGCCGCTGATTCCACCTTCGAGACCTCGTAACTCACTCCTTGCCAAGGTGACATGCGCATAAGTCCTTATGTCACAAAATTATGGTTACAGGAGGCACAAACGTTACGAGTACAATATTTAGTAGTTGGACGCAAACTCAAACTGAAACTGAAATCCAAACTCAAATTGATCCACAAACTCAAACTTATACTTACTCTAAGGTCAAAAGAAAGGCCTCAAACTGAAACTATAACTCTCAAACTTATAACTCAACTCTTAACTGAAGAGTTTTCCTCCAAAACTGCATTCATCCACTTTCGAGTTTTGTCGATATCGATTTAGTTTTTTGATTTTCGATTTAGATTCATAGCAGTTTTGGTAACAAAATCGATTGGCATAAGCAATCGAAAAAACGCTGCTAAGTAGATCAGTGGCATGTGCAGATTAGTTTTCGGTATGTCCGAAGAACTCTGCAAATTTTGCACAGGGGTTCATTTTTCGATTGCAAAGACAAACCTTACGATATATCGGTACTCCTTAAACACAGAATTTAGCTGTTATTATTCTATAATTTCAGTATCAATTTGTATTTTAGATGTGTTATTTAGAAAAACATTTTTTCAACCAGACAAAAAATAATCATCCTCCTCGCTTGATAAATAGGTACCTATCCATCTTTTCAAAGCAGCAGATCAATTAATTCCGTTAAATTGACCATTTAATCTATTATTAATCACCTTCATAATTAACAGAATAATAATAATGACTAAATTTTCTGAATAATGAAATTAAAAATGCCTCAAGAATGCTTCAGAACCTTTGTTGAATCCTGACTCGCTCTCATGTTGCCAAGCGCAACTGGTCGTAGTGTGAGTGCGTCACCTTGTTGGTGTGATAGGCTAGTGGTCGTAAGTAGATCAATCAACCGTATCTAAGAGCCGAGGCCAAATTCTCAAGTTTTTCCAATTTTTGTTTTGCTGATTTATGTAATGCGACCAAATTCTTTAAATTGAAGATACCGGGAGGACAGAAGTTTTTGTGGGGATTCCAACGAGTGGAAAACGATTTTTGTGGCTCTAGTCGTTTTCGAGTTATTCAGAATTGTAGAAATTTTGAAAAACTCAAAAATGTCTCACTAAAACTGCAATAACTCCTAAACGGTTAGAGCTACCGGCGTGGCGATGGTCTCATTCGATTCAGCATAGAAAAATCTATAGAAAATGATGCGTCACATGCCTATGTTTCAAATTTCCAGAAAAACACGAATTTTTTCCCACTTCAACAGCTGTTTTACTGGCCTTAAAATTAAGGTAGGGTTCTGCCGAGACGTTAGGACCAACTAGATACGGAACTTGATTTTTGGTAAAAATTTCAAAATTTTCCGATAACTCCTTCCCCCTGAAAAACCCCGGACGGCGGACGGCGGACGGCGTACGGCGTACGGCGTACGGCGTACGGCGCACGGCGTACGGCGGACGGACAAAAAATTTTTATTGCAGATTCGGATTCTACACCCCTTGAAACGTAAACCAACAAATTTTCAGGGGGTGTTAAAAAAAAATTTTTCCCGACCGATTACAAAGGTTCATTTCTTAAGAAAAATGAACCAAAACGAAATCGATATCGACAAAACTCGAAAGTGGATGAATGCAGTTTTGGAGGAAAACTCTTCAACTATTAACTACCAACACTCTAACTCAAACCGAAACTTGGCACTGACATACAAGCTCAAACTCTAACTGTAACTCAAACTAAAAATTAAACTAGAACTCAAACTGAAACTAAAACTCTAGCTCAAGCCGTTACTGAAGCACACGATCAAACTCAAACTGAGACTCAAACTCAGAATGGAAACTTATACTGATACACAGGCTCAAACTTGAACTCAAACTAATGTTGATACAAAAACTCAAACTGATACTAATGCTCGAACAAAAACTAAAACTGAGATTACACCTAACACTGAAACCTCAAACTGATACTGATACACAAGCTCAAACTCAAACTGATACTCGAACCCAGAGGTCGCAAGAAAGGTAAACTCTAACTGATGTCCATACTCAGTTTCAGTTGGAGTTCAAATTCCAATTTTAAGTTTCAGTTTCAGATTGAATGTCAAACAAAGTTCAAAAAAGTTCAGATTCAAGAACAGTTTGAGTTTGAGTTTTAGATTGAGTGTCTGTTTAACTTGAAGTTTCAGTTTCAGCTCAAGTTTGAGTTTGAGTTTGAATTTCAGCTCAAGTAAGAGTTTCAGATTGACTTGGAGTTTCAGTTTGAGTTCCACTTTGACTTTGGGTTCGAGTTTGAGATTCAGTTTAACTTCGAGTTTAGTGTGACTTGGAGTCTCAGTTTCATTTTGAGTTTGGGTTCGAGTTTGAGTTGTGCTTAGAGATCGAGTTTCGGTTTGAGTTTCAGCTCAAGTCTGAGTTTCAGGTTGACTTCGAGTTTAAGTTTCAGTTTGAGTTCGACTTTCAGTTTAACTTTGAGTTTAGTTTGACTTCAAGTTTATGATTGAAATTTAATTTGATTTTCAGTTTCAGTTTCATCTCAATTTTGAGTTTGACTTTGAGTTTCAGTTTGACTTTGGGTTTCAGTTTGAGTTTCACATTGAGTTAGACTTTGAGTTTTAGCTTCAGATTGAGTGCCAGTTTCAAATTGATTTTTAGTTCTACTCCGCCTGGTTTAAAACAAGTCAGGGTTTTCTTAGAGTAGATTGAGAGAGAGAGAGTAATTTTTCAAACCACTGCGAGATTGGAAGAGCGAAATTGAAGGCGCGTTTGCTCAATGAGGCCCTTTGGCCATTGAAGGCGGATGCTTGGAAAACGCATTGTTTACCGAGGGTTGAGTGAAGTGCTCGTGGTGTTCTGAAGTGTTTATACGAGGCTAAGTCCCGGCTTTGCCTCCCGACATCAGCTGCATCAGTGCACATTTGCATTGTTACCTACGATTACCGAGCCTCACTTCGATCTACACTTTATAATGAGACTTCCCACTTCTGAACTGTACAGTATTCAGACTGTAAAGTAAAAAGGTAAAGTAATCCGCCGTTCATGGCGTTGGCTTTTCGCCCCATAAACGAAGTTGTCCCGGGCGTGCCCTGCCGCCCTCAAGGAGAGAGTCGTAACTGGTATTCAGACTGTACGCCATGTTTAGGAATAGACCCCAGTTTAAGAATTTACAGTAGTTAAATTAAAATTTACATCAATTTACATTCAAAATTATTCTAATTGCCAAAAATGAAGTGATTAGAAATTTAAAAATGCTCAAAATAGATTTTTGGGATTTCAAAACTCGATTCAGCTGATCCTGTGGTGTGGTCCAATTTGGCATAGTTCGGGTATATTTTTGAAAAACCGCAAAAACTCAATTTTGAAGGTGATGCCGTGGGTTTAGAATTTTTCGAGTATTTTTCCCGGCTTTCCTGCTTGATTTTCCAAAGGATAGGGGTTTTTTCCGAGAAATTTTGAAAATTTTGTTTTTTAATCGGTTTGGCTCAAGATTTCTCCTTTTTCGGGTTTTTGGCAATTTGAGGGAGTTCTACTGAACCGATTTTGAATTTTTTGAGTTTGATGGATTCCTTGAAGGTTTTTACACATTTTTCACTGCCTATAAGTCAAAATTAGTTGGGTTTGGGTGATCAGAAACTGGTTTGACGACTAATTTTTGACCTAAAAAAAACCTTTTTTTTGACCTTTTGACAATTTTTTTTAATTCCAAAAAAATATTTTTGAGTAGGTTTTGGGTAGGTCATGACACGAGAAATTTGCAATTTTCTACGGTTTTCCCGGACTGAGGAAAACGCAAATAACCGATTTCTCATGGAAAATCCAAGGTGTTTGAGCCCGGAACGGGGATTCCAGATTCCCAGAAACTGCGATTCGGTTCTTAGAAAGAGAACGTTTCGTCTAGCCGCGTACTGTTGAGGTGCAGGTGGGAGTCCTGGGCGGGGAATGGGAGAGGCGGATGTTGTAAGGGGTGGTTGGGAGGGGTAGGAGTGCCGGGCGCTGGTGAGGGTTGAATCCCGGGAGGGGTTGGGGCACGCGTATTTTCTTTTTGTACCTATTTATTCATCATTGTGAAAACGTACCATTTAAGCACCATTGAGCTCACCATGGACCATTACTCTACAGAAGATATGATGATAAACTGACCTACTCCAACTATTTGAACTTTATTTTCTGTGATACCCAGACAAATAATTTTCCCACCTTGAGGGCCGGTTCATCAATTCATTTAAAGCTAGATTTCTCCAAAGACGCTTGCACTACATTCCACCTGGGAAAAATTTTCATTGACGGTCATACTTGGAATTTTATTTATAAGGTCCTTTGATAAATCCAGCCTTTTAATAAAGTGAAAAGCCGGCCCTCATCAGAACTGGAATAACAACTCCGTGGAATAGCAAAAGGGTTTATCATCTACAATTCTCAAAATACCAGGTTCAAAATAATTCTCTCCCAAACTGGAATGGAATGAGGTGCGAGGGATCAGGGCGGAAGGGAGCCATCAGGCCAATCATATGCCCGACTCGCGGTCCTTTGTGACAGTCAGACGGTCAGCGAGCTGGAGCCCTGACAATAGCACGGAGTAATATCCAGGTCGCCGGGGCAGCGAGGACTCTCAATAGTCAGTTAGATTATCAGATATGTGGAGCAAGGGCGAAGATGAGTGCCGACTATGCTGTCAACTCTGCCACCTCCACTCGTGGGAACTGAACCGCCGACACAGCGAGTTATTTTCAAAGGCTGAATATTTTACGGATGTTTACAATGGGTGAATGAGAATTCACAAGAGGAAGTGCGGAGCGCTTTTTTATTTTCATGTCTACAGACTAAATGGAAGTATTGTAATCTTCCTAAAATCCACAATTGGAATGGAGCATCAGAAAAAACGTTTACTTAATCACTTACTCAGAATCACTTCCTCAACACGTGTCTGTGTGCCCGTGTGTCCGTTCGTCCGTCTGTGGTCATTTACAAAAATGACCATAGCTCCCTCAATTCTCAACCTGTTTTCAAATTTCTTAAACTGTAATGTTAGTCTCGGCAAGGCCTAACACTCTGTTTCATCGGAATTTGAATAACTCACAGTACTTCCGATATATTTGCATTTTTAGTGTTTTCTATTTCATTTTTTTCCGGCCACAAAAATGAACCGATTTGGGCGTTCTTGGCCTTAAAATCCTTGTTTTACCTTGCAGAAAATGGGGATATTTTTTATACTCCGATACCATGGCGTATTTGAATTTTTGGCGTATTTTAAAATTGGCATGGTGAGTTTTTTTATATTTTTGACCTGAACACCCTCAAAAGCAGTCAAAATATGATCAAATTGTGTCAAACTTTTACGTTTCAAAATATGAAAATCCATCACCCTGCCAATGTACCTAATCGTTTTATCAGATTGCTTTCTGTATCGATGGAGAAAAATGTGCGCAGAAAGAACGAATCGCATTAAAAGGTAATACGATCCACGTCGTCGATATTTTCCCTTTCCTTTAGATGGGGTCCCCTTGTGTTTACTTTATTCATTACACTTCAGGTGAGCGCGCAAAGGAAAAGCAGAAAGAGTGGAAAAGTTGAATTGAATGGAAAGGGTGGGAAAGAGAGAGGGGTAGATCTCCATGGGAACACCTCAGCCTCTTTTACCCCTGATGAAGAGGGGAAAGCGTTTGTCACCCTCGTCTTCAGGCCGCGTCTAAAGATCGCACGAATATCTGCGGTAAATTAGTTTGGAAAAAAATTATGAAAAAATCAGTTCACAATTATCGGCCAGCTCCATGTTCAGGGGTGACGGTCGTGATGAGGTGTTTGGTATAATATACCATACTGTGCGCGTCAAAAATGCAAAGAATTGTCGGGAAAATGTCTACGAAAATGGCCATCTCTCCCTCAATTCTGAACCTTTTTTTCAAATTTCTTGGACTGGAATGTTCGCCTCGGCAAGACCCACGTAAACTTCATAACCCCTGTAAGACCCTGTATAACCGGTATTCGAATTACTAAATTTACTTCCAATATATTAGTACTATTAGTGTTTTTCATTTTATTTTTTTCCTGGCCACAAAAATGAACCGATATGAGCGTTCTTGGTCTCAGGGACGCTTTATCAATTGTCGATTATCCGAAAATCATTGACTAATAACTAGATCACTTATTTCAAGGTGATTTTTGGCCAGATGCGCACATGCTGTGTTTCTAAGAAATCAGTGACCAAGAGATTGGCCATGGCCAATTAATTGCAATTAATTTAGAATAATCGACTATAGATAAAACGGCCCTTAAAATCTTTGTTTTACCTTGCAGAGAGATTAGCATAGCGAATTTTTTATATTTCTGACCTAAACAGCCTCACAAGTAATCAAAACAGAATCAAATTGCGTCAACAATTTCCATATCCATATCGAGCACAAACGGGATATATCCATATAAGTCCAAAAATGGCATACTGAGAAAAATGCAAAATAAGTTTTTGATCAATTTACAAAAAGAACGATTTCTCCCATAGTCTCCCAATTTCATTAAAAAAATTCGCTAAATAAAAAATGTTTGTCTGGCCAAGATCTACAACCTCGTTTAACCAGAACTTTGGTAGCACTTAACACTTCCAAGATGAACGCTCTTTAAATATTTGTTGTTTTTCTATTTTATCGTTTTTTTGGCCCCAAAAATAGATAAAAGGATCATGATTCTTGGAGCGACCGATAGGTCCTGATGAGTAGATTCTTTCGGTACCGAAATCTCAAAATCGATATTTTGGGACATATATTGGATATTTTGATAATTCCTCGTTCACCGCTAGGAGCGCTGCTAGGGATCATAGCAGCTTCCCTTAGTCTTGTGTTGTGTATTTTTGCTGGTGTACAACTTTTGAACTTGGTCGTTTGCTCTCGTGTCCTTGCCTGTGGTTGATTAAAAATTGTTTCAGCTCAAAAAATGGTTTTTGGTAATTTTTCCTTATAAAATTCCAATAGGTTATGGGCCCAGCACGCTTCTACTGCGCTCAGAACTGTGCCCTCAGAATTAAGGGGGAGTATTGGGTATTTTGATAATTCCTCGTTCACCGCTAGGAGCGCTGCTAGGGATCATAGCAGCTTCCCTTAGTCTAATTAAAAATTGTTTCTGCTCAAAAATGGTTTTTGGTAATTTTTCCTTATAAAATTCCAATAACATATCCCCTTTGTGCTTTAAGGTATCGATATCAAAAAATATGGAAGTATTGCGCGTTATCTACGGTTGTGGGGAGCATTAGGAGCGCGATCTAGGCAAAAAACGCACCAAGTCCGAGGGGAAGCGTTGGCTGGAGCTGGGGAGCACGTGGAACCCCTGCAGGGCGCAGACCAGTTCCCCGCTCAGTTCGTCCTGAGCTTCGTTCCGTCGCGTTTCGTTATCACGAACGCGAATTTCCCTCCAGTTATCTCGCGAGCGAGGCGGTCAAAGTCGAAAATTTCCGAACGATTCAAGTTTCACCATAATTTGCTGTGTGAAGTTCATCCGATAATTTCGAAAATCTCGCGAATGGTGTCTGAGTGAGTGCGCAACGGATTATCACGACTGGGATTAAATAAAAACAACTCACCGACCAAGCGAATAGTATGGCTGGTCAAGAAATGAATTTACCTAAAAAGGTAAGTTGAGGTGGAGGCTACGGAAATAAAGGAAATCCCTCTCCTCGAAATGAATTTTTTCAGGCCGAGCTTCGCTCTGGATCGCCGGCAGAGATGGCTGAATTTGAGGCAGGAATTTGAAATTATCAGCAATACAAAAATGAAAAAGTATTAGGCGATTTTTAAGACGAATTGAGCATCTTTTGCTATTACCTATCTGCTGTTTTTTCTAGGCATAAAGCCGTTCTGATCGACGATTTCTGGTATTCGACGGAATGGTTTTGATGTTTTTCACACATTGGAGCTTTTTTGCTCCAACTTTATCTACTTTATCAGCTTTTATCAACTTTATTTTTTGGTTCAGGTGCTACGATGTTGAAATACGCGATTAGTCATCATGGCACTATCAATGCCCTGTCCTCTGTTTGATTATTCAATACCTATTGGAGAAATGAATTTTGTTCGAATTGCTAAGGAGTCAAAACTTGATCAGTAATCCCGTTTTGTGCGGCCGAAAGATTGATGAAATTTGATCAATACCTATTAGAGCTGACTAAATGCGAAAAAAGGTTATAAGATTTTGCCTGGAAAATTCAATGCTACACCAAAAAGCAGTTTTTTTACTTTTGAAAATTTCCACCCAAAAAATGTCCCGAGTTGAATTCGGGCCTGTCTGGGAGAGATGCTTATTTTCTAAAAAATCTCAAAATTGTCTGCCTCTGAGAAAAAGTGCAGGGGGCCTATTCTGTAACCTGAAATGTCTTTGGAAATCAATATTGATTTGCCATGGCAAAACTAATGACAACGTATGACAATTTGTGTAATGAATCGATAGCGACTGCCAAGACATACCTATTGCTTCAATTTTACAGAATAGGCCCCCAGATGTACCTATAGATTTTGGTTCATTTTTCTATTGAAATGAACCTTTGTAATCGGTCAGGAAAAAAAATTTCAACACCCCCTGAAAATTTGTTGGTTTACGTTTCAAGGGGTGTAGAATCCGAATCTGCAATAAAAATTTTTTGTCCGTCCGCCGTCCGCCGTACGCCGTCCGGGGTTTTTCAGGGGGAAGGAGTTATCGAAAAATTTTGAAATTTTTACCAAAAATCAAGTTCCGTATCTAGTTGGTCCTAACGTCTTGGCAGAACCCTACCTTAATTTTAAGGCCAGTAAAACAGCTGTTGAAGTGGGAAAAAATTCGTGTTTTTCTGGAAATTTGAAACATAGGCATGTGACGCATCATTTTCTATAGATTTTTCTATGCTGAATCGAATGAGACCATCGCCACGCCGGTAGCTTCAACCGTTTAGGAGTTATTGCAGTTTTAGTGAGACATTTTTGAGTTTTTTAAAAATTCCTACAATTCTTAATAACTCGAAAACGACTAGAGCCACAAAAATCGTTTTCCACTCGTTGGAATCCCCACAAAAACTTCTGTCCTCCCGATATCTTCAATTTAAAGAATTTGGTCGCATTATACAAATCAGCAAAACAAAAATTGGAAAAAGTTGAGAATTAGGCCTCGGCTCTTAGATACGGTTGATTGATCTACTTACGACCACTAGCCTATTACACCAACAAGGTGACGCACTCACACTACGACCAGTTGCGCTTGGCAACATAAGAACGAGACAGGCTTTAACAAAGGTTCTGAAGCATTCTTGACGCATTTTTAATTTCATTATTCAGAGAATTTAATAATTATTATATATTATTCTGTTAGTTATGTAGGTAAATAAGAATAGATTAAGTGATGGTTTCAACAAAAATTAACGACGCGCCGCGTTGAAAAGATAGATAGGTAAATCAAGCCAGGAGGACCAAGCAAAGAGGATGATTATTTTTTGCCGGGTTGAAAAAACGTTTTTCTAAATCCCCATCTAAAATATCTACCAATTTATACTGAAATTCTAGAATAATAACAACTAAGTTCCGTGTTTAAGGAGAACCTATATATCGTAAGATTTGTCTTTGCAATCGAAAAATGAACCCCTGTGCAAAATTTGCAGAGTTCTTCGGATATACCGAAAACTGATGTGCACATGCCACTGATCTACTTATTTTGAATTGATTTTTGGATTCTACGTAGTTACCTAATTTGAAACGTAAACCATCCGATTTTCAGGAGGGTCAAAAATTGTACTAGACGGTTGAATAGGTAATCAGTTGTATACGACTGACATTTGCGTGGAAAGATAATATCAAACAGGTTATCAGTGCTGATCCTTCACGAGACAATCGATCGAAAAGTAATTTCCGTCTGACCTTAGGAGACAATAAAAGGAAATCGATAAACGTATTAAACGTCTCGTGTCTGGGAAAAAAGCGGAGATCCATTGGACGAAGCGGAATTCCCATTAGAGAAAAAAAGAAAATTGTTACCTATTCAGAAAACTTGATACACCGTTTACATAGGTTGTTGATCAGCTAACTGATTTGAAAATCTGAAAAAAGTGGAATTTGATTTTCCATCAAGGCAACGACAAGCTTGCAAAAATTCGGGACAAACCCCAATTTCCAGGCGTTGTTTGTGGGTGCCTAGTGAACGTATTTCCATAGTTACCTGTTAAATTGTCCATGTCAAAATTTTTAGTGCCTTAAAAAGCACGATTTCTAGGCACTTTTTTCGGTTTTTAGCTTATAACTGGTGAACAACGCATCCTACAGAAAATAGCCGCTCATACACTATTAAACTACATAAACTTCTGCGTCGAATGGTCGCCTTGAAGGTTGAAATCGGTTCAGCAGTTTGGCCGTAATCAATCGTCAATTATTGGCCATTTTTCTCAAATTGGAAGAAAGGTTCGAGGACGTTTCAAAGACTCGGGAACGACCCGATCAAAAAATATCAAAGTCTTTTCTTTCTGTAAGGAACCCGTTTAGTATGGCTTATTTATGGAGGCATCGATTTCTCTTTCTTCAGCATATCAACCCTAAACTGTTAGCCACAAAATTAGTCCGAATATACCAACATGAACTTGGTCCGAAATCGTCCGTACCTACCTACAAAAATATGACAATCGTGATCATAAATCGTGCTCTTATCAGGCGCATCGTTCAGTTAAAAATAAATGGACGTCTGCTGTCAGATATATCCAATTGAAGGGAGAAAAACACTGAATATTAACGAGCTCTCTTCATGATCGAATAATCAATAATGAAGATTACGAATGACTCTGACAAACAGATCGCCAATATAGGGCCGTTGAACCTCCAGTTCAGGCCAATGGGCTTTCGGCTACGTCATTGGTCCAGATCTATTCGAATGATCATCAATCTCTACCAAGGTTCATCCAAGAAGGTCATTCACTTTTACAATCGTTCAATTACAGTGACGATGCTTATATCCACACGCTTGGGGATGTTTTTGATATTCGAATAATTGAGTTTTCCGAGGAATGAAGAAATACCTATCGGTTATGGATTACACCGGATATTTGGATAAGCTAGTCGACATTTTTAATTTTCGAGAGTTCCAAAAAAAATCATATTTTATACAAAAATCGTGTTTTTTTTTTCAAATTCTTTGGCATCGTATTATTGTCGGTAGATATTTCTCATCTACTGACCAGACCACGGTAATTCGATCGTTTGATGTACTCACCTACCATCATCAGCAGTAAATGTTAACCGTTTAACATGAGAAAGAGCCCTCAACCATCTTGGGATAAGGATCTAACCGCCACGCACGCCCTTGATCCCTCCAGGCTTGTATACCTATCGCACTACATGTACATGCCTGAGTGATACACCTGGTTCAGGAGAAACACCCTCGTCTACAAACCATGCCCACATTATCTCCAGACGTGTTTGTAGGTAAATAGAAAAAACCCGATAGACATCCCCGAGTCGTGGTGAAGATACGTCGATATGTCAGGTCATGAGGCATTCTAGAAACTCTTCCACACTCATTCAGAGTAAAATAGATAAGGCCCGGAGGGATTGTGGAAATCGTTCACGAAAACTGTACGAAAAAATAGCTGACTGATCTGGGCGAGGGAGTTCGGCCTGAAAGACCAAATTTTGAGTCGTGCGTAGAGGATCTATGACTTCCCTACCAAAAGTAACACATAACCCATGGCGCAATACCAAATTCCACGTCCAGATGAAAGAAAACTATAACTAAAACTTGAGTCGAACTTTCAAACGTTTTTATTTCTAGAACAAATAAAGTTAGAAGAAAAGTTTTACATTTTTCGAGCGATTCTTCCAAAGTGCAAGCGCTCGACATTGAAGCGGTTTCGCTTTTGTTGTATAGGGTTCGGATTTCTTCGAGGGCCGAGTCCCTTCGAAATTGACCAAAAAATACGAGACCTTCCGAGAAAAGGAACGACTTGAATAGGACCCTCTTTGAGGGAGACCCCTCATTCCCGAATCATCCGAACCGCGGCCACTCGCCAGTCAGCCGCTCCGCTGGTTTTCGCCAATTGAATAAAAGGAACTTCAAAGAAAGTCGACCTTGATGAGCTTCTATAGAAAAACATTCTCTTATTCATTCCAACCGTAGCTTTGGCTTTCCAGCCCCGCGAGAGTTATATTACCGAAATAATGAAGTGCCTCGCAGAGGAAAAATTTGACATTGATTAAAAATCAAAAGTGACGACAATATTCAGCATTGTTGTACCATCGTTTTTCAAGAGTAGGAGCGAGAGATCCCACTTTATCTCCACCTCACTCGTACAAATACCTAATTTCAAAATTCGCCCAAAATTAAAATACACCTGGGTATCGGAATATAAAAAATATCCACATATTCTGCAAGGTAAAACAATGATTTTAAGACAAGAACGCTTGAATCGGTTCATTTTTGTGGACGGAAAAAAATAAAATAGAAAACACTAACAATGCAAATATATCGGAAGTACTATGAGTTATTCGAATTCCGATTAAACTGGGTGTTATGTCTTGCCGAGACAAACATTTCAGTCCACGAATTCGAAAAAAGGTTGAGAATTGAGGGAGCTATGGCAATTTTTGTAAATGACCACAGACGGACCCACAGAAGAGAGTAAAATTTACTCTCAATGGGTCACCTCAAAAACGTTGTGACATTTTTTGAGAAACGTATTTTTTCAAGCAAAAACTTTGTGGTTGTGGCCGATCTAGGTAAATTTTTTTACCCCCCAGAGATCAGTTGGTACCACTGATTTACAAGCCTGAAGTGATAGTTGCACATTCGGTGTTGATGTTGATGTGGTGATAGGTGTCTAATGTTTTCGTTTTTCGGCTGAACTAGGGATGGGATATCGGAAGAAAAATATCGATATCGGTATCAAATGATATATCAATTAAAAATATCGATATCCGATATATATCGGAAGAAAAATATCGATATCCGATATTATCGGGCAAAAATATTGGAACATTATCTTCGGTTTTGATCATCGAACCATTCAGGTTAACTCTTTCACGTTAAATGGCTGAATAATCTTCAATACTTTTATGTGGGGCTGCTATGATCAGATTAAATATCAACTGTGAATATAGTATAAACTAAATGAACCTATAAAGTTTATGAGTGTGAACAAGTTAAATAGAGCAGCTTGCTGGTCAAAGAAGAAGAAGAAGTACAGACAGAAATCAGAATCTGATACAACAACTAGCCAACATCATAGCGGGAAAAAGAAGAAGAAGAAGAACTAGCCAACAACCACCACGTACGGCAACGGAAACGGATATACGAATACTGATACGATATTTACATACGGATTTATAATTACCTGTTTACATTAATAAAATCTGCAAAATCAAGCACGCATTCATTGATTTTTTTTTGCTCACTTGTTCATAATTTAATACTTGCGCTAGCTACCCAATCATTTCTCAGTTGAGTTTTTAAAAACCGAATAATATCGCAAGGAAAATATCGATATTCCGATATTATCGATATCGATATCCCATCCCTATCCTGAACAATTTGCAAATTATCACTTACAACGTTTTTGAGGTGACCCCTTGTACACATTAATGTGTGACCCCTTGTACACAAATTTTGTGTACAAGAAAAAGTTTTTCCTGAAGCTCCGTTCCGATTCTCGATTTTAGGAGGATTCCAATACTTCCATTTACTCTGTAAATATGGAAGTAAAAACATCTTAAGGAGGGTTCATCAAATCAGTTTATTTATCGAATATCCATTATTCTACGAACAAAATTTCCCATGGATACGTAGACGCAGTCTACATTCCCATGAAACTAGTTATTCGGACACTAATGGATATTCGACTAATAAACTGGCATTGATGAACCCACTCTGAGTGTAAAAAAACCACATAGATACCTGCCTAGTTTTGAAAATTTATAGCCCCACCACCCCCAAGATAGGACATTTTGCAGGCAATTCCGAATTTCCTCCCCACGTTCGACCCCACGAATTCGGCGAGTCAAAAATACGAGCAGCCCGGATCCCATGGGAGGGCATTACCCCATATTTCCCCATTAACTCCCGACTTAAATGAGCGGAAATTCCCCGGGATTCGATTCTGCCAAGTTTCCCTCGCGACCGGTCCCGTCGACCCTGCGGCGTTCGATCTCGCCCAACCGCTACACTCGGTTTGGGGAGAAAATTAAGAGTTACGCCCCCCACCCCGTATTCGTAGCTAAATGGATCAGAGGAGTCTCTCAGGAAATCAACTCATCGAATTGACTCGATAGCTAGGTTTATTAGCCCTTACAGTACGAAAAATTCGATCGAAGCTCGAGGAAGTTGACCTTTGATACCCGAGGAAGAAATATTAAATTTCGGGAAAAAAGTACCGACCTGTATTACGTATGAAGCAAGAATAAGGTCATGGGGAAAATGGCAAGAATCGCCATATTTCGAAACGTAAAATTGTGACACAATTTGATCATATTTTGACTGCTTTTAAGGGTGTTTAGGCCAAATATATCGAAAAATTCACTATGCAAATTTTAAAATTTGCCCCAAAATAAAAGTACGCCGCATTATCGGAATATAAAAAATATTTACATATTCTGCAAGGTAAAACAAAGATTTTAAGACCAAGAACGCTCAAATCGGTTCATTTTTGTGGCTGCAAAAAAATAAAATAGAAAACACTAAAAAGGCAAATATATCGGAAGTACTGTGAGTTATTCGAATTCCGATTAAACAGGGTATTAGGCCTTGCCGAGACAAACATTTCAGTTCAAGAAATTTGAAAAAAGGTTGAGAATTGAGGGAGTTACGGTCATTTTTGTAAATGACCACAGACGGGCACACGGACAGACGGACACACTTGTTCTGAAAGTGATTCTGAGTAAATGTGTATAAGAAAAAGTTTTTCCGTTCTGATTCTCGATTTTAGGACGATCCCAATACTTCCATTTACTCTGTAAATATGAAAATAAAAAAACAATCGCCCAAAGCAGTTTTTTGTTTTGAGCCAGAAACATGAATGTTTATAAACATTAAGTTATTTTTTGGATGAACTGTGAGCAAGCGTCCCCAACTTTTCAAATCATCAGGACATCCATCACATCCTCTCCACAGAACTCTGCAATGTGCAGTATTTCCATTTCTCAGCCAGACAATTCCTGGACAATTCCATCGTCCATTTGTCCATTCGCAGATCAGATACTTGCATGAAGAGAGCGTTTTTCGCGTTCATGAATAAAGTGAAAGATGAGGGTAGCCGACGCTTCTGCTCCCTCATCAGCCGTTTCCGCGCCCGACGCACCGGACGCCTTCGTGAATACGAAAGTGGCTCTCGTCTAGGGTGAAAAATGCCGAACCGACGACTGGATCGAGGAAAATGTTTTTCCGAATGCTCGCACAGCTAAATTGAGATTTTCTGTCTCGAACTGTGCGCAGACATAATGAAGATGTTCCCTAAGGGAAAACCCTTATCTTGGGGTTTCCGGAGCTTTTCGCCTCAGAATTTCTATCCATAAATGAGCAAAAGTTTACGGCTCTGAAATTACCTGCAGGGGATCGATATTTATTGGGAAATGGTTACCCTCCTTCCTTTCGATCGAGTATCAGCTATAACCTATACCTACTGCCGTCTTAAGGAAGGAAGTCCACAATCCTACGCCGAAACGGGGAATACTGAGCTTTGCAAGACCAAAATCGGTACAGCCGCTACCGCTGAAATAAGTTTTGCTCATTTTGAGACGCCACCTGGCGGCAGCTTATGGAACCCAAATCTGGACATTTTGCCTGAGTTTTTGTTCAACTTGCTATTATACGTATTGATCGAATAAATCTACATTTACTGCACTATACAGCTATTACATTGAGTTATTTAAACGTACAACTCCAGGTACATCCCTTTCTTCAACATGGCTACTCTATCGACCGCAAACGCTTTGCCGAAGTTCAACTTGACCTCAAGCGATTGCGGTCCAGAAGTTCCGACTGCACTGGTATTACGCGGCAATTGAGCGCAGTTGTAAACAGACCTAATCTACAGACCTAACAGACCTCCTCCCCACACTGCCTCATGTTGCAGGTGTATTCGCAAGTATTTGCCCCGTAGAACCACAACTTCGGACGGTCGGACTTCCCCCTTGGCAATACCAGACCTTTGACGCCAGTATGCAACACGACAGCTATCAATGTTTGTTGACAAATAAAACCAAATGAAATTTTGACGAATACAGCCAATATTAACAAACGGAGCTCAGACAACGTACAACATCCATTTCCCGTAATAAACAATTTTTCCTATACTTCTGAATATATTGGGCCATAAAAAACTCAAAGCTTCAGAGTCTTTAGTTTACGCAAAAAAATAATAATAATAAAATAATAAAATAAAAAAATAATAATAAAAAAATAAAAAATTGAAAATAAAAATAATTATTTATGCGTATCCATTTAATTTCAATCCAAATAATTTACGATAATCCGTATATCTATCTATCTATTTTTCAAAACAAGGATAATGTAGGATTACATACAACAATTAACGGTTTCGCATTGATAAAATCTCGATACCCCGAAATTGGCAGAGGTAACAGTTCGTATCGGGTCTGATTGGATTGTAATTGCGAGTGAGGACCTCCGATGTCAACTAATCTAAACCAATTCGTTCCAATTTGTCGAGCAACATCGTGCGGGCATCTGGGACCCCATACACTCGAGCGGCTACTCTTTTCTTCTGTAACAGCAAGTGCGGTATGAGATCCATGACAAAACCAGTGGTTCGTAAATAACACACAATACTTCCATATTTTGAAACGTGAAAGTGTGAAACAATTTGATCGGATTTTGACTGCTTTTAAGTGTGTTTAGGTAAAAAATATCAAAAAATTCAATATTCAAATTTTAAAATTCGCTCAAAATAAAAGTAGGTACGCCACATTATCGGAATACAAAAAATATCCACATATTCTGCAAGGTAAAACAAAGATTTTAAGACCAAGAACGCTCAAATCGGTTGATTTTTGTGTCCAGAAAAAAATAAAATAGAAAACACTAAAAATGCGAATATATCGGAAGTACTGTGAGTAATTCAAATTCCGATTACACAGGGTGTTAGGTCTTGCCGAGACAAACATTTCAGTTCAAGAAATTTGAAAAAAGGTTGAGAATCGAGGGAGTTATGGTCATTTTTGTAAATGACCCCAGACGGACACACAGACACTTGTTCAGGAAGTGATTCTGAGTACCACACAATGAGTAACACTGAGCAACACAATTAAACAATTATTTTTTCACGTTTTTATTCAATTACCTCATCAGTTTTTTTTTGTACTTTTTAGCAATTTTATCCTCTCATCTCTACTTCTCTATAACGTACGAGCTTTCAAAAATAAATCATAACGTCTTGTCCACGAGAGCCAATCGAATGCGAAGAAATTTTGTCTCATCGTTGGCCCTTTTATTAACACGACCTGAGTACCCATAGATCTCCATTAGATGAATGATGCAGTAATGATAGACTGATAATAATGATGAATCGCCTCTTGGGTGCTCCCATTGGAATTTTTTATTCGCCCGAGCGATACGAGCTGTAGAGGGAAAAGTTTGAAAATAATTTTTCAAACACATCGAAGCTCGAACGGATAAAGGTAAATATTTACGTATCGAGAAAATTATTTAGCCGTCGTAGTTTTTAAACTTTGCCTGGTCGGATATTGCGATGCTCGCGGAAGCTTTTAACACTCACCGACATCGAAAAATAGGTAACGCTATCGAACGAGAAGTTGCCCTAATGGCCTGTCACATCCTCTTTCTCTGCTTTTTCACCCTCCCTTTTTTACCTTCTCATTCACCCTATCTCACTGCTCCTCTTTATCAAACGATGTCAACTCGGCTGTTTTTCCAAAAAACAGCGACGGATTTCTGGAAACTCACGAGGTTTTTTTCTGCATATCAGCTTCTTTCATTTTCTAGTTGGTGGAAAAGCGTTGGAAATGCCAACGACAAATTACTTTCCGGTTTACGGAATATTTCTTGAGATTTCCCACGATACGGAGAATTCTCGATAAGAATCATCATGATTGACGAACATTAATAAAGCACCATCATAGTTCCAAACATTAACGCAGCATCGCGCTACAAAGATATCAAAATTTACAGTACAAATCACGGCCAAAAAGCAGATCCGATATTTGCGATTCAATTTTTTTTTTTTTTTTTTTTTTTTTTTTTTTGAACCATGATCTAGAAAAAGAAGATGTGCATCCTCAAGAAAAGGGTTCCGCAAAGGAAATGTGAAAAAACAGTGTGAAAATTTGCAATTTCAATTTTTTTTTAGGTACAAAGAATTGACTATCTACTGTGTTTCAGAAAAACTGGAATAGGTATCCTTAACGTTGGGAAGTCCTGGAATGGCGATTGCAAGATTTTGCGCTAGCAAAAATCGGTTAAAGATTGCACCAAAGCCACATTTAGAAAAAAGTCTTCTCAAATTTAGCAGCGAAGAGCTCCAGCTGATTAGAGATGCCTACACCTATTCAAGGCAAGAATCAGCAGCCAGCCGATGAAGGATAGAGACGTTCTGCCAGGCCTGTCGTGCGCGTAGTGCGTGATTATGGGAAATAATCAAACGCCTGACAGGTCCGTTGACAGACAGGCTCAGACAGACTGCAGCTGTTGGTACAAGTCATCGCCAGACGCCCTTAGGCCAGCCGACGTCATTCCAATTGACTCGGGTCTCGGACCAATTAAAGGGCTCTTTTTATTGGTGACGTGCTCCCACTCGACTTGTTGGTGAACGCTTGGTCACGATTTCACGCAATTATCTCCCCCGGACTTGGAATGGATTCCTCCCGGAGAGGTGTACCACTTGTTTCTGGTCGACCGAGCAGAACCCCGTCGGTATTTTCGATTTCCCCGATTATATTTAACAATTTTAATTGAAATTAAAGTGAAAAATTCCTTCGAGAAAAGAATCGAAAGGTTAGTACGTATCACACACTACTTTCGCGATATACCATTTGATTTTATTCCTATATCCCATAGACAGGCAATCGCGTACTATGGGGTCACTCAATTAGTTTTTCACTCTCAACTAGGGTTTTGGGTTACACAAAAGTTTTATAGTTTTTACATTACCTAGGTACGTAAAACAAAAGAAAACCTATTTTTACAGTTAACGTGGCTTTTGAAGATGAAAATTGTTTCACAAATCCAAATTTTCATTTTTAAATTAATTTAAACTTGACTAGAAGTCGATATAGCCAAATTACGTGAGAAACTAATCTAAAATCAATAAATTCGGGTTAACGAAACAAAATAAAAAGCAATCCACCATCCATTTTTCCCCGGGTGGATTTAATTTTTCGGAAGCTGCGCACACAATTGGGACGCGGTGTCTCCGGTAATCGATTCAGGGCGAACAGCCGACATGAGTCGCACACAGGCCACCCGAGATAATCAATTTCGAGTTTGCGACCATTTGTTACGAAGCGAAACAAATAATGCCCCCGCGAGATAACAGCGTAGTACCTACGCCTTTGTGCTGTGCGACCTGCCACGGCCAGGTTTCTGAAAGCTGAACTCTTTGTGCGTAAATAATATATTTCGAAACAACAACAACAACAGCATGAACCAAGAATGGCGGGATTGGCAAAGTCTGAAGAAGAATTCATTTGGAAAATTGAAATGTCGATAATTTACCATCTGAATATTCAATAAACTGGCAATTGAACGGAAATATCGGGGCAACATGAAATTAACGCCTAGTCGGTCGTCATTTGCAGCATTAGTCAAGGTCCTCCAGGAATAACACATGGGCGAATGATGGGTATGGTTGAACGATACGTTTTGAAATTTTTGGACTATTTTACTTCCATATTTACAAACTGAATAGAAGTATTGGAATTGTCCTAAAATCGAGAATCGGAACGGAGCTTCAGAAAAAACTTTTTCATATACACATTTACTCAGAATCACTTCCCGAACAAGTGTCCGTGTGTCCGTCTGTGGTCTTTTACAAAAATGACCATAGCTCCCTCAATTTTCAACCTTTTTTCAAATTTCTTGAACTGGAATGTTTGTCTCGGCAATACCTAACACCCTGTTTAATCGGAATTCGAATAACTCACAGTACTTCCGGTATACATGCATTTTTAGTGTTATCTATTTTATTTTTTTCCGGCCACAAAAATGAACCGATTTGAGTGTTCTTGGTCTTAAAATCTTTGTTTTACCTTGCAGAATATGTAGATATTTTTAATATTCCGATAATAGGCCGTATTTTTATTTTGGGAGAATTTTGAAACTTCAATAGTGAATTTTTTGAGATTCTTGACCTAAACACCGTTGAAAGCAGTCAAAATATGATCAAATTGTCTCAAGATTTTACGTTTCAAAATATGGAAGTATTGTGTGTTACCTACGCACCACCGGTTTCCGTTTGTCTCGCTTCATTGACTATGGACTGGGGCTTTTCGATGAATTTCCATTTTGCTGACCTAGAATCCGAATTTTCGCAGGAATTTCATAAAAGCGATATTCATAAAGCATTTCATAAAAGCATGAAATATCTGAGTAGAATCGAATGAACTCTAAACTGAACAAAGATACGGAATTTCGGGCTTGTAAGGCGTTTTTCGAGGCAGTAATCAAGTACCTCCAGAAATAAGGCCAAGTCTCAAAAAGTCCATGGAGAATAATTATTTTCATTGTAAGGATTATTCCCCTACTTTCCTTTCAAACGGAGTGACACGTGGAGGGTCGGTAATTTACGAAACGCGACCGGCAAATGGAAAGTGCGTGCCGTTTGGAGGTAGCTCACCTTTCGGCTTTAACTGTAGGGCTTATCTTCTCTGCTGAAGGTTCCATTTTAAGCATTCCGTCCTCCAATCGAGATAAGGTTCACTTCCGGGCTCGCATTTTCGGGAACGTGAAAAATTGGGTTTCCACGTGAACTGCGACGCTTCTCCGCGCATTTCAAATGAAGGAGCGAAAATCACGAGGAAGAGAGAGATCAGTGAACTCGGGGTACATTTCCCGAAAAGAAGCTCAAAGATCCCCAATCCGCTTTCCTATCAAATTGAAAGATCTTCAACTTGAAAAAATGCCTCGAAGTTGAACAATTAATTTCCTCGAATTTTTCCTCTTCAAAGATACCTACTATTAGAAAGATTTAATGATTGCGCAATAATTGTTCAATAGAGCACGGATTACGTTCATTTCACTGAGGAGTGAAAACTAACCAACGCAGAGAACACAATGACGCGTAAAGAACAATAAACAGTACAAAAGGCATCAGTGCGATGATTGTCAACGCAAGCCGAGCGGAACGAGAAAATTTCCGATGACTATAGCGTTTTTCCCTTTGACCTAAAAATTAGGAACGAACCGCAGGAAACAAGTGGATGTACAAACATAAAGGCACAACGAAAAGAAAACTTTCGGGGAAAATAACAAATAAATGTCAAAGTGGTGTTCTCTCGTAGTGGTGGATTCTCGATCGTATTTATTTTCCCAGTAGAGTTGGGAAACCTTTCAACGAATTCAAGCTATTCTAATTATCATAAACAAGAAAAGTAGGTAGGAGAAAATTAATTGAATAATTCTTTTCCTCGAGCAGTTGGAAACATTAGCATGTTTTCAATGCAGAAACATTTGAAAGATTCCGGGGATGAAGTCCGGGGCTAAAGGTTAGTTACCATATTAGTTAGATTAGTCTTGTACTGTTAGGTAAATTTATACTAATCAGTTTCCAACACTGAAGACAATTGAAACCTCCAACAGGCTATCAAGGAAAGACCATCGTATTCATTCCTATTGCCGCGCCCAACAACAACAACAACAACTATTGCCGCCCCCGTCCTAGAGACTTCTGTAACTTCTGTCATTCAGTTATTCGTAAAAGAGTCTAGGGGCCGCTTTATCAATTCACCTAATCAACTGATTATCCAAGGACGCACCGACTAACTGATTGCGTGGAAACGTGACGTATGATTTTTCAGCATGAAGTCACCTGGAAAATAGTTAGCTGCCCTAAGCCACTTGATATAATTTTGTCTCTTCCATTTAATATTCTTCCTCCAACCTACGGAAAACATTACACGGTGCCAGGTCATTAAAAATAGACCCTTCGCTTTCATCGACAAGAAAATTCTTATCTTCAAGTGTCCGATCGCTTCGCTCATCTCCGATCGAAATGGCTACTACGGAAGGAGCCGCTTCAGCAACACGTAGGTTCGAATCATGCTAAGGTAGTAAGCCCACCAGATAAATTTTCGTTTCGAAACGAAGATTGGTGTGGCTGGAGAAGACGCTATGAAAGATTTCGCCGAGTCGACGGAATTGATGAATTGCCTCAAACAGAACAAGTCGATCATTTGGTTTATAGCCAAGGTGACGTCATCGCAGAGGACATTCTCGACTGGTTTCGGTTATCAGACGACCAGAGCAAAGATTACTCGATCGTCATCTCTAAGTTCGAACAGCATTTCGTGTCAAAACAACGTTGTTTACGAACGAGCAGTTTTCAATAAACGTAAACAGAAGGAAGTTGAGTCTGTATCAACTTTCATCACTGATTTATTTACACTATCCAAAAATTGTGAATACGGTCAGCAAAGAGACGATTTAATTCGAGACCGGATAGTACGAGTAGGCCATGAAGTTGCTGAAGAATTACAAATGGACTCTAAACTGACGCTAGAAAAAGCTAAGAACAAAGCTATTTTAGCTGAACAAGTTAAAAATCAGCAACCAACTGTAAGGGGTGGGCCTGAATCGCTCGGCGCGCATGCCGTCAAATCAAATTCAAGATTTAAAAATCATCAAACTTCAAGACAGAAATTCAATTTTTTGAAAAATTTTGAAAATAATCGTCAACTACATCATAAAGGAAATTCGAATCGAAGACAGATTCACAGATGCTTCCGGTGTGGAAATGCTCCTCATCCTAAAAATACCTGTCCTGCAATTTATGCTCAATGTTCATTCAAAGGTCACTATTCAAAAATGTGCCGGACAAGAACAATAAACCAATTGGCACAGGAATCGGATGATAACTCTGCGACAGATCCAGATGAATTTTATATAGGAGCAGTATCAAATCGTGAAGAAGAAATATCCGGACATTGGAAAATCGAAGGTCTGGTAAATTCTATTCCTATTACATTCAAAATCGAAAAACAGGAGCAGACTGTTTTGTAATCACATGGAGTTAACTTTTGGAAACTCAAAAATGTTAAATTTTTGAGCACAAAAGCTAAACTTTTTGGTCCAGGCAGAAAACGTTTGGATATTGCTGGAAAATGCACAGCCAAAATTGGATGGCGTGACCGAAATTGTCACACTGTACGTTACCTGCCCTAGTGCAGGCACTGAAATTAACATGGTCAAAATTTTGCAGAACAATTCTCCAGATATTGTCTCAAAATACCTAAAGCTTTTCACTGTTGTATCGGTCAGTTACAACAACCATACCACATTGAACTAGACAAAAGCGCCACACCATACGCAATTTCTGTAAATCAATGTAAAAAATGAGGTTTTTTCTACAATTTTTTAAACACCCGGCTAGGAACCTAATTCGATTTGGAAAATATGTAAATGATGGAGCTATACTTCAGTGATGATCGAATCAAGTGATCCTAGCGCAGAATAATCTCGATTCGACTTCGTAGGTGAAATTGGCCCGAATTTTAATTTTTGGCGGGGAACATGATCAAATCTGAGTAAGTAATCGTCGAGTATGAACCGGGGAAAGGAACGAGGAAATTGGAAAATGAGGAAAGAAGACTTGGGCCACAACAAAGGGACGTAAAACGAACGGGATTGCTTGGCCAGGCGCAAACTGCGTACCGTTGGCTCTCGGTCCACTTCTCTCCCCCGCAACTGTTGATGTGAATCTTCTTTGTTGTGCGGCTTATACTTCTGGTCCTAGACCGACGGATTGTCCTGCGGCGAACGCTTTCTTTCCCCTTTTTTGGGCCGTTTATTCCCATGTTTGCCGAGCGAATGGAAAAGTCCTGTTGAACTCTTGAGGGTTTGACTCGTTCAGGCCCGAACATGAAGCGTGTACCTATTTCAGCTTCGTCGCTTTTGAAGTCAGTTTCAGGATCCTCGAACAATTTTTCTGCCTCGAACAATCGCATACGTCGGTTAATTCGGAGCGTTCGCCGGCATTAGAAAACCAACTCGAGATTTTGAGGGATGCCATATTACCGAGAACAATTGAGGGGTTTGCAGCAAGAACGGGGGGAACTCGAACTTCTCAGCAAAATGAGTTAACCGACGATTCTTAAAAACAAAAATCGTTCTTTCGTCTGGTGCAACAAGGAGTTCCCTTCCATCGATAGTTATCAAGAAATCTGCGGAAATACTCTGTAACATACAGAGGCACATGTGCCTTCCAAACTAGTCTAATTAAGTCTGAAAATGTTTTTTACCCCAAATTTACTTCAATAAGAAAATTTTTTACTGTCACTTTTCTTTGATAAACCGACTTTTTTGTGAGATTCGTTTCTTCAATGCTTCCTACTTTAAAAAAAGGGCCAGTTTTGAAGATTTGGGCCGAAAAAGAGCCAACTCCAAAACAAAATTGGATCTAGGATTCGGCGAATTTTTCATTGGCATTCGGCTAAAACATGCATCGGTAGGAGACAAATAAAAGGCTTGAGTGAAAGCAGTTTAAATTTATTTCTAATTTTTTAAACGTCGATTTCCCAAAAGTTTGAAAAAGTGGATTTGTTGATGCAGACCCCTCAATCGTAATTCTTGAAATTTCTGGCTTTTATCCTCACATTATCAAGCAGCAATTGCTGTGGATCTATCAAAACGATGATGCATGAGAAATTATATCAGAGCTCAACCGTCAAAACCTCCCAATGAATGCATCGAAATCTCTCACTTAGCAAAAACAAACGTCCATCCGCCAATCATGAGTGGTTCAATAATTGAACTTCAATCTCTCTTTGAAGCAGCTGGAATCAAATCGGGATTCCAGGAAGAAAGTTGGAAAACCAGAGGTACAGTTTTCCGACCTTAATTAAAACGTCGAACGCAGATTCCTCCCCTTGGACCGAAATTTATTTAATAACGGAGATGAGGTTGCATTATCGAGTAAAACGATGAAGCCATTCTCCACCTTCAATGACCTCTTACTCAGCTCTGCAAACAAGCCAGCTCCCTTCTGCAATGTTTGCCCACTTCTGCGCTCAAGGTTAGAAGGATGCATGGCCGTGTAGTGGTGAATGATGTCGGGAATTCATCTCGAGGGCCTCCGTCCCCGTTCTCGGTAAAGAAGCCCAGGGACCAGAAGATGGATGCTGGAGATTGTAGATGCATGCAAGGGTTGCTATGCAAATGAAAGCCGCCAGCTGCCGTTCGGGATGTGACGGGGAAAACCCTTCGGTGGCGCCTCTTTTGTGCGCACGAGGTTAGTTTCCACATCAAGTTAGTGGAAATGACATACCGACGGAGCTCCGGTTTAATGAGATTGTCCCAAAATAGTGTGTCTACATCTTCGATGGCGAAAAATGAGGGAAAATATCCTACAATCATTCCAACAAGTCTCAGACATCAAATGGAAAAAATTATTCAAATTATTTATAATATGACTTGTCTGATCGGCGAGGAACAATTTCGGTAACAAAAATCGTTAGTGAAAAAAGTAATGTTTTACCAGTTTTTTTCTTCGGCCTCATTTTCCCTGCACTCCTCAGCAGATAAATCCGGATGTGGCGCTTATCTTGAAGGAAGATTTACGAACTTTCCAACGCTGTCCTCAGATTTGAATTTACATTAAAAATTGAGGGAGATGCAGCCATTTTAGTGAGTTCACGTCAAAAACACAAAAATGCCAAAACAAGATCTTCTAGAGGACTACAGTTTTCTAATAAGAAAAAAATTCTTTGAGTAAGATTGGTTGGAAATTACTAGTAGGAAATTTTTCCTCATTTTTGACCTTCAAAGGTGTATAATCCACTACAGAGCATTGATGCTGCTTTGATGTCCAATACCTTCGAACCTTGGAGCGCACCTGGACCTAAACATAGTGTGACAACATGGAAAGTTGAGTCGGCAGAAAAACACTGAGCCTCCAATTCAACCCCTCGGGAAATTCGACAAACGGTCGCCTGGTAGTCTGCTGGTTAAGACATCCACTTACGGAGCAAGGAGTCCCCCACATCACCTTGCATTAGGCGATTAAATTTTTTGCATAGTTATCACTTTCGGCCGAAAATCTCTCTTTCGGTGCAATGGTACTTTTTATTTCCGCCTGCATCCATTTGACTTATTGGATTGAATATTTGAAAAACACAATTTTCAGCATTCTCGGTCCTAGAACAAATCCGATCCAAATGCCACTAAGTGAAGATTCGAATTATGTGTCATCCCAGTCCTCAGACACCACGTGAGAACAATAATAATTATTGTTCTCACGTGGTGTCTGAGGACAGCAATTATTGCTGCTCCTCGGTTAGGGAGCGCGAACACCGATACTTTTCATGAGACAAAAAATGTCTATCATGCTATCTGCAGAGGACACTTCGGCCTCTGCTCATGCATCTGATAAGTTGATTATCTTCGCTGACATTTCGATCCATTCCGACCTCATCGGCAGTGAAAATAGCTGATTGAGAGCTCCAAGATCGAATGCCATCAGCCACAGAGTCAATGTCGGAGTTCGATGATCTGCTCGAGTCGAATTACGTCCGATGATTTATGTATCGTTCCCGGCGAATAAATCACCGATTACGCCCATTATCCGGCCGAGCTGTTGCAGATACGCGATTTTCATTAGTCCCGTCCGCTTCATATATCATCGGCCTTTGCGTGACGAGCTCCTATCTATGTGACCATAATAGAGAAAAGGAATGACGTCGAGGCGCAGAAGAATGGAGATAACATTTCATATAGCCAGGAAGTCTCCGGTTGCCAAGAGCTTCCTCTGGAAATCAATTTTGATTGCAATCCTTCGCTCGGAGTGTGACCTTTTCCAAATCCCGCTTTTGATCGCATACAACGAAGTTCATAATCTTTTGTGGGTTTCATCAAAATCAAAATTTCCAGACCATTGAACAGATTGTCCTGAACTTGGTTCAAACGAATTGGGTAAAACCAGACAGAAAATAGATTGTCAATTTTGAAATTCTACTGTTTACTCGCTGTTATTTCGCTGATTTGGATTTTAATGATTTTGAAATCAATGGTCTGGATCTTCTCAATATCCTTTGTTTAGGTAGGTAACCTACACATCATCATCAGTGCAAGATGATGAAATAAGAATAATGAATGCGTGGATCTCGACCAGCGATCGGATATTTCTTACATGGCTGGTTAATTTTGAATATAGATTAAAATCAGTTTCGAGTTTGGAGGTAGTCGAATCACGGGACCCAATCAACTATTTATAGGTATATCTACGTTGGGTCATTTCTTATGTTGATGTTGTTTTTCGTCCCACAGTCGATAGTTTTATCAGTTTTGATTTATTCCCGCTTGCTTCTCGAACTATAATTCGAATGTAGTTTAATTTGGAATTGTTCCGATTGAATTATTCATCGTCGATCAGTTGAATCGCCTCGCATGTCCGTAATTCGGTCTGGCCGTTCCTGAATCTCGAAGAGGCCACTTTTTTCCATTGGTCTGTAGCAGTAGAATACCCCTCGTATCCTTATCCCTCGTAAGAAAAGTCCAGGTGTGCCTGCTCACTTTAGCTCATCATATCAAAGGATCTCCTTTCATTCACCAGCCATAGAACCCTCGCTCACACATATCTCGCCCTCCTTCAGACATCGCGCCCCTTCTTTCTCTATTGTATTCGGCGACGTGACTCATGTGAAGCGACAAGACGTTATGGCTATCGCTTTGCGCGCCCCGGCGTCTCTCGGCAAGGTCAAGGTTAGCGGAACGCGAAATATGAGACCAAGTTTATACAGGCGAGGGTGAGCTTATTAGCCAGATGAGTCGATTAGGCTGCGTACCACAAGTTGTTGAGTGTTCGGGCTCAGGAATTTCAGGTTTGTCACAACAAAAATTGCCAAAAGAACCGAGAAATTTTCGTGAATTGTTGAAGATCGACCCGTTATTCAATTTTTGAAGTCAGATATCAGGGTTAGGGTCTTCAGAGAAACTGTCTTTCGCCGAGATTTCGAAAATTTATATTTCGTCACTTAAGTTCTAACACCACCTAACTCAATTTTTCCAAGTTTTCAGGAGATACAAAAAACTAATTATTTCAACATGGAAATACATGGGGCGGTGATGTCTCTTCTCCATCTCCTTCTTCACTGAGTTGGTTCAATCCACAAGTTGGCAGTTTTTCCATGATATCGGCTATTGACAACAAAAATCTATCGAGAAATTTTCGTGAATTGTCCAACTCGACCCGTTATTCGCCAATTTTTGAAGTCAGATTGAGTTAGGCGGTGTTGTAACTTAAGTGACGATTTTCTTCATCAGGGCTTGGAGACAGGTCTATTGTCACCACTGTCTGATTTTTGGGGGGTGATGTCCATGAATCTGGTTTCTATTGTATCAAAGGAATCTAGAAATTTTCGGATGTTTCCTTTTCAGTTGCTTTTAGGCTTCTTGAAAACGATTTTTATTTGAGGGAAACTCATCCGAAGTATTGTTAAAGATGAATAAATTTGTGACAATTCAAGCGTTGCAGCAGCTTTCTTGCTCAAATAGCTTCCGAGTTATAGCTTGTCAAAAAATGGTCGTTTTCGAGTTTGGCTGGTTTTACAAATTGAATATCAATATCAATGTCATAATGTGAAAAAACATGTACCTTCCCCCCGCCATGGAGGTTGTTGCAAATCTTATTAGCTTTTGAGTTCTATTTGTGACCAAAAAGAGGCACCCACTGTACCTCTCGTACACCCTGACTTCTCAAAAAAGGTGGGGAGCAAATTTTGGCATTTTTGGGAAAATGACCATATTTGACAAGCTCAGAAGCAATTTGAACTAAAAAGCTGGGGTTGTGCTTAAATTGTCAAACATAGTCATCTTTAACAATGCTGTCCCTTTGTTTTCCTTACAACGAAGCGTTTTAGAAAGAGAAAAAAGTTCAACGATTTCGAGGTTGTATAAAAACTATTATTGGTGAAAGCATATTATTGGTTAAGCATATTCTGAAATCCCAAAAACTCAAAATCAGTGAGAAATCCATAAAAATGTTCCATTTCCATGATATTTCTGTTTACTTTGAAGGCAATAAAAGCCGTACAGGTCCAATTCTACCAACTCTCCTACTGTCTATGCTCCTGTTTCTGAAGATCATGATCGTGAAAAATTAGTCGGAGTTGGTCAAAGGTTGGACATCTCTTTAATTAAACGACTCCGAGGCGCAGCCAGGGTTTTCAAATAGGTACAACACCTCGATTTTCAATGAAGACATTCAACACTCTACCTTCTAATTAGAGCAGTGGTCGCAGGAAACATAAAGCAAAGTGTCTGCAGTTACAACTCATGACGATCGTATCTCTTACTTCTTCAGCGCACGAACCTACTGAGTAACTAACTGAGTAACGTTTCTTGCTACAGAACAAGTTTCACTCTGAGGGCACGTTCAATTACGCGGTACTCCTATACGGATCAACTAGTAGCCCTCGTTTCCACCGATCGAATACTAAATCGAGGGTGGTAGTTGACAGAATCAGAATGCGGAATCAAAATCGTTGCAGTGCAGCTAATGAACCAGAAATCGAAGAAACCAGTTATCTTTTCATTGGAGAGGAAAAATGTTGGCTCTTGGCTGTTACGAGATAGTCGGCGACTAGAAGGAATGCCACAGTTGTCGGCCAACCTGAACACCACGGTAATTCAATTTACTCGGCCTCGAACGTATCTCTTCATCTGGACAATATTCATGGAACGAGGCCCAAGGCCGGTATTCAAAACGAGCAGTTTGATTGGCTGTAAAACTGCCACCGACAAGGTAGTTTGGTTAAACACCATGGTTTCCCTTCATTCCAAGATCGTTTTCTCACTGCTGGTTTTCAATTAAGAACGCTGCAAAGTCTTAAACTGGTGTTTTTATTCGTCCGGCTGGCGCCCCTGCACAACGGCTCATTTTCGCTCACTAATCGAAACAGGATCAATGCCTTATTTCCCAAAAGGGGGGGAGGGGGTACCATGTCTTTTTACCTTTTGATTTTGATATTCGACTCGCCAAACGAGCCAAACTCCAAAGTGCAACTTCTTTGAGAAAATTATAATTTTCTGACAAGCCATATCTCGGAAACTATTTGAGCTAGAAAGCTGCGGTTGCGCTTAAATTGTCACAAATTTAGTCATCAATAATAATGTTAATAATACGTTTTTCATAAATTCGAAGCGTCTCAAAGATACGAGCAATTGAGTGGAAAAAGTCCGAAAATTTCGAGGTTTTTCTCGCGATTTTCAACTTTAGGACGATTTGGTACATTTACTCTGTAAATGAGGAAGTAACAAGTCTCCAAAATTACAGAATCGCCCTTCCAACTTCATCGTTTGTGGACGCACTTTATCTGATCGCCCTCATCGCATAAACGAGTTCAAACGATTTTGGAATCAGTTCAGCGGCGTATTTAACCACTGTCAAATGCAGTGTGCAGGAATGAGAGAGGATGAGCGACTCGAATAGTCCTGATAAATGGCCCGATTCGTTAAACAATCGTGAAAAAGAATGGAGTCATCGCCAGAGATGTGTGGGCAGCACTCGACTGGAAAGCTTTGCTCACGATCCGCGCAGGACACTTGAACCTCCCAACACTGGCGCTCATCAGTCGCTTTCACGGAGCCCTGGCGCTCACGCGAACAATTCTGGTCGGAGGTCTGAACCGAGTGGCTATCTCGGTATATCCAGATGGGAAATTCGCCTCCGGAGCTGGAAACAATACGTTATGGTTGCCTACCCTATTATTGGAATCGCCCAACTCGATAATACCGCGACCAGAGCCACAATTTAACTTACTGTGTGATAAATGACCCGAATGATACGTTAAATGATACGTTCGATTACCAGAATGGAAGTGCGCTGAGTTCCCGGAATGAAAGTGTTGAGATAAATAACTGGGGAATAATAAGCAGTTCGACGGTTGCCGGTAGAATAGAAATCATATATTTCCGGTAACAGAAGGTAAGGTAGATGTACCCATAGTCGACACCTCTAGTGAATTATTGACTTCAAGTTTAAAAAACCCCTACTAGTTATTCGTTTTTCATGTAGTAAAGATGCTTCCCGTGTGCATTAGGTATTTCCCTGTTAGGAGAAATAGTAATCATCATTTAAACTCCGTTCTGGGATGAGGGAAATGGGTTTTCTCAAATATTGGAATTTCGCCAGTAGTCGACATGGCAAATGTTGAATTTCCCAGAAGTCGACATGCTCGATGTACCAATTGTCGACATGTAATCACCAATGGTCGACAGGGGGGATGAACCAAAAGTCGACATAGCACAAGCAGTTTTCACAGTTTTTATTATTCACCAGAGGTGCGTAGATAACACACAATGCTTCCATATTTTGATGCGTGCATTTGTAACACAATTTGACCATATTTTGACTACTTTTAAGGGGGATTAGGTCAAAAATATTAAAAAACTCGCTATTCAAATTTTAAAATTCGCCCAAAATGAAAATTCGCCACGTCATCGGAATATAAAAAAGATATCCACATATTCTGCAAGGTAAAAAAAAGATTTTAAGACTAAGAACGCTCAAATCGGTTCATTTTTGGGGCCGGAAAAAAATAAAATAGAAAACACTAAAAATTCAAATATATCGAAAGTACTGTGAGTTATTCAAATTCCGATTAAACAGGGTCTTAGGTCTTGCCAAGACAAACATCTCAGTTCAAGAATTTTGAAAAAAGGTTGAGAATCAAGGGAGCTATGGCCATTTTTGTAAATGACCACAGACGGACACACTGACAGAAGCATACACGGACACACAGACACTACTTTCGGGAAGCGATTCTGAGTAAATGTCCGAGTTAGAAACTCAAATTGAGGGAATGGAAGTTGTCATTGTTGAGTAAATGTGTTTAAGTAAAAGTTTTTTCTGAAGCTCCGTTTCAATTCTCGATTTTAGGACGATTCCAATACTTCCATTTACTCTGTAATTATGGAAGTAAACATTGAGATCAATAAGTAAATACGAAAATATTTACCCACTAACTTAATTAGTTAATTTGGTCTTTTAATGGTGACTTTTATTCATTATCACAGAGTCGAAAATTTCAGTAAAGGCTCTTGAGGCTAACATTTTCCAACATCTCAAATTAAAAATAAGTACCTACTTAGTTCTCATTGAAGGATGCTCTAAAAATTATTTTTCTTTATTGGGGCCATTGAAGTCTGTAAACAACAGTACACAGGTAGTAAGTTGGAAGAGAAGGCACATTAAGCACGTTCGGCATTTGGGAAAATTGTAGTGTCGACTATGGGAGCAAGGTAAAATTACAGACGCTCGTAGAGTCGACACCCCCTGTCGACTTCTAGAACTTGGCTGAAATCTGCACCAGTATTCGACATACCTCTAACCCGGTTAATATGTGATAGAATACCCATCTACACTTAATAATTACTAACTTTATAATAGTAAGGAGTAGCTGAAAAAAAATTCAAACGAAAAATAAGGTTTTGATGGGTGGAATGCGGTTACTTTATGTGAAGGGTCCTTAGCCAAACAGCTAACTCGAGGCTCCCAACGTGATGAAAACTGAACTGACTACTATCAACACGACACTGTTTACCCGTTTCCCGCGTATTTCCAGGATACATTATCATTAAACATTCAGAAGAGATCAGGATATCAAGGGCAGCCGCTGAAAACCTTGAAACTTATCCTTATTCTTAGCTTTTCACGTTTTTTGAGGAGGGTGTCGACTACTGGTACGTGGTCAACTACTGGTACATTTACCTTAGGTTACCTTTTTGAACCAGTGTTGCCACACGTACAAGTAAATCTCCCACAGAAAGAAATGCCGGATTAATTCAGTTGGAGATTTCAAGACGTTCAAGTCATAATTATGACTTGATTATTTATTATTACCGGAAATGACACGCTAATGCGATCCTGCACAATGGTCACGTTCAAAATTCGAATGCTGCATTGCTTGGTTAACTAATTAAATATTGGATATTGTGAATTCCAGACCATTGATTTCAAAATCATTAAAATCCAACATTAATAACAGCGAGTAATAGTAGAATTTTAAAAATTAAATTATTCTTTACTTCAGAATTATTACTCCAGAAGGGCCATCCACGACGAAGGGACCGGACAAGGACATGTGATCCGCAGAAGAAACCGGCGAGTGTCCCAAATTCCATGGCATACTACTACTTAAGCCCGTATCGACAGACCGAAACGACGTACAGACCACAGACCGTCTGGACAGACCGATTCTTTGGTAATTTTTACATGCAGATTCATTGATAATTTTTCTCAGAAATAAGGTTTCATAAATGAATAATAACAAACATTGATGCAAGTGCGCAAAAGTGAACATATCCATAGCCAATCAGCCATTCAGAGAATAGGGCTTTAAATGACAGAAGTAACCAACATCATGAAACTTTCAACAACACACGGTGAAACTTCCTAATATTCAGCAATACAATTGAAGGAGTAATTCAACGTTGTCAGAAGTTCCTTACGTACGAAAGATTTGAGTGGAGCCTGGAATATTGAAGAAGTCCCGAGAGGCTACCCTAGGAGGAGTAAAAAATAATAGCAGAAACGAGGAAAGGCTTATTATGTAAATATTTTCCGTGACAAGAAAAGCTTTGAAGCTTCCGATGAGCTATGGACCGCTTGTCAAGCGGTATTGCCATAAATAACAGCCCAACTGGTTTTTTCGATGTAGCGAATAGAATAAAACCAAGAGCCGCAAGGACTTCTTCTCAATTCTCCCGTCGGGACCATTTAGAGAGAAACCCGAATCCTACCTGGACAGGTGTGTGAGTCAGAAGCCGGTAAAAATACGATTAGGATACCTAACTCATGTCCAGCTAACATGGCCGCCATCGATATAGCGCTGAAAATTGTATGATTTACTTTTTTTGAAGAATTTCCTGTTCTCCTCGCATTCAAAAATGGTGAATTCGCCAAGAATATTTTCAGAAAACCAATTCTGTGACCCCATGGAATTTTTCAGAGTTACAACTAAATTTTAATGCGCTCGGAAAAGTCGATAAATTCAGGTTCTACTCACCCAATTAACCTGTTCATGGCCTCATAATGTCCTGGGAGATGTCATCGTCAGAATCAGGTAATTAAAAAAACCTATACTATATCTGTTCTAAAATACATATTTTCTACTAGGTTCATGTGCATCCCATAAAACAAAAACTCAAAAAACTCCAAAATCTTATTTAGGTCATTTTCAGTAGTATATCACCTTGGCTTAAAATAAAAAGCTGTCATTTTATGGCGCTGCTTTCTGTATATAGTATGGATAGCATGTAGACGACGTAATTTATACAATATGGAGTTACCAATATATTTTACCAATATATGGAGTTCCCAATATGTTTTCGGAGCCATGCGAAGGTGCTAACATCCAGGGGAGTAAAGGCAACGCGGATAACTGCCATACCGTCACAATTGTGGGACCAATTTTATCAAATAACTTTGATAAAGAAGTATACTCGAAATAATGTTAGACTTGAAACTTCAATTTAATTCATATCCAAGGCAGAATTGACGGTGGAACCGAAAGCTCTCTCAAGACGAGTGTACTAATTGAAAAGAAGGGCAAGTTGGAGCATGTGCGCACAAGCAGCAGTTCACGGGGTCCCAAGTTCAGAGTGAGTTCAAGGTTCACATCAGGTGTGGAATATCAGCCCGGCCAATTTCTGCAGAAAGTTCCCTTGTCAACTCTTGTCACTCGAGGGAACTTCTTAAATAAATTCCGACGATTTGGAACAAAGTTTCGCGCGTTTATCAAAATAATTAACCGCCTGAAAGGTTCAAAACGAGGGATCGCCGAGGCTAACCGCAGAAGTTAGGAGTCGTAATTTATTAAAGTTTTGAGAACAATTTTTTTTTTTTTTTTTTTTTGATTTATTTGTGTTGATCCGAAGATTTCACAAAGGTTGATCGGTACAAGTAATAGAACTGTAGCAGAAAGACACTTCACAGGCATCACAAGTACATACTCGAGAAAAAGTTACACAGGTCTGAATAAGGGTAAACGCGAAAGATAGAGTACATAAGGTTGCTACTTGCACAAGTATAAGTAAAATAAGAATAGCAGCATAGAGTTGGAAAGAAAGCGCAGGCAGAAGAAGAGAGAAAGAAGGCCTTAACTAAAAAAATAGCCCTTCATTGAGGATAATTGAGCGTTGGCGGCAAGTTGTGAGAAGGTAGCGAAACAGTGTTCTACACTCAGCTTCAGACTGTGGGACGATTAGGGAAAGGAACTGATTTTTCGATAGGACATCGGAATTAAAATATCTTAGCCTATCCCTCGAAACACGGGGCATTGGCAAAAAAAGTGAAACACTTTGTCCCACTCCGCTATATTGCACACTGGGCAGGGGTCCACTGAGTTAAACTTTGCCTTGGCGCAAGCGGTGCTCAAACGCGACCACTCCTCACCAGCGAGCCTTAATTGGCAAATTATACGCTTGAAATGTAACGGAATTCCGAAGCCGAGGTAAGGAGCTGGACCATTATCGGAGCTGACCACCTTGTAGAAATCATTGAACGAAGAATTTTGGATTCTGGCTCTATCCTGCGCTCGGTACTCTGCTGCTGCCACTTGAATCAGCGTTGCCTTTGACACGGGCAACTGGGACAAGTCCTGGGCATGCCAAGCGTCTGCCATACCAAACCTCTCGAAGACAGCCCTCATTTGCGAGGACCAGTTATACGACACGTCTGCCCTTGCCCTACCGAGCTGAAGCAACCGCCCAAAGCAAAGTTTCGGGAGCCGGTTCGTCCTCCATTTTCAAAAGCTTTTCCCACCAGTTCATTGCCCTTCTCAGAATGTCAACTGCCAAGTGAGACAGACCCAATTCCCAGCGGACGTGGTGGCGTCCGGAGTATTTTTTGCGAGGTAAGAGTTACCAACTTAAAACATCTTACTTGGGCACGCTCCCAACTTCTCCAAGTGGTTTAGCCCCAAACACCTCAGAACCGTAAAGGGTCGTGGACGCAATGGCATGCAGCCTGCACCGAACAGCTTTTTCCAAGTCTCGTCAGGCTACCAGCACGGCCCTGGTTGACGACTCTGAGGTATTCGCGTGGCAAAGCCTGTTCCGCCCCGCCTTACTGCCTCGTCTGCATTCTGGTTGAACTTCCCAGAGGTAGCAAATGACACTCCCAAGTAGTTGAACCGATTGACGACCTCTCACCGCAGCCCCATCATAAAAGAATGAATATTTCGGCCGGGGTCCTCCCCTTTGGCAAGACCAAAACTTCGGCTCTTGGCTGAATTTACTTGTGAAGGCGTTTTGCATCGCAGTAATCCTTGAGCGCAGATAACAATTTATTCATAGTGATGCTCGAGTCTGAAAAAAGAACTAAATCATCTGCATAGAACAAGTGCGTTGATCTCGTGCCTACTATCAATCGTAACTCCAGGAAGGTTGCGGGCCTTGAGAAAATCCTCGAAGTCGCTGATGAAGAGGGAAAAAGCAGCGGCGAGGTCACATCGCCTTGCAGGACCCCGCTTGACAGGTCGAATTCCCTAGTCCTCTCTGAACCAACCGAAACAGTTTATGCTGCGTGAACTGCCAAGTTACTGATCAGGTTCACCGTCTTGGCGCTCAGGACCAAAGTTAGGATCTTCTTCCAGAGGAGGTCGTGGTTGAGCATATCGAATGCCCGCCGAAAGTCGACAAAGCCTAAGAATAACCGCCTCCGACTCAGCCGAGTATTAATGCATATCAAGCTGGAAACTATAAAAACGTTATCGGTGCAGCCCCTTCCCCTTCCTGAACCCATTTTGGGTTTCTGGGAGCAAACCGCGCTCGTCCACAAAAAGAAAGGAGTCGGTTTAAGCAAGAGCTGGTTAAAAATTTTCACAACCCTATTCAAAAGAGAGATCCCCCGATAGTTGGCCGGGTCAGTTCTGTCTCCTTTTTTGAATAGCATGAACGTTCTAATTTTAGCCCAGGAACTAGGAAAGGATTCGGCTTTTCAAGTAATTTTACAATTAAATAGATTCAGTAAAAATTTTAAACCCGACTCTAGGCAAGTACTTAAAAAATTCTGTAACTGATCAAGTTCCTCTCCGGCCGCCTTATTGGCTTTCAAACATTTCAAAACAACTTCCAGCTCTTGCATTTCGAACCTTCGATCCAACTCATGACTGAACGGGCCAACAAATGGGGTAAAATCACTCGCCGGTCTACCGGGGTACATTTCTTTGAGAGGAACTCCTCCAACCTTGTAATACTTAAACCCTCCTGACTCTCGACTAATTTACCCTTGAATTTTCTGAGCACTGGCCCAAAAATCGCGCGCATTGCGCACATTAGCCAAATTTGACCTAACCCTGTCCCAGTATGAGAGCTTTTTTCCTTTCACTAAAGCCTTGTAGTCACGCTTGGCCAGCAAGTATGGGGAGACTGAGCCATCTGAGAAGTGTTTTCTCTTTGCGGCCCGGTAAGCTCTTCTAACTAGATACCTCTGTGTTATGCAGTCAGAGTCAAACCAAAGGGGCACCCGACCTTCTTACGCTTTTTAACTTTGCTCCTTTGAAGAAACCAATTTTTCTGGCTACGTTTACGATGCAGTCGCGCAAGTGTACATACAGCTGACTCCGGGTCAGACACTTCAGACAGGGGCAAGCTTGACATTTCCCTCTGATATTCGTCTCTCTTTGTGATGTCCCAAATTAAATTTGGATTCCATAAACAGGGAGACAAAGTCCTCATCCATCTCTCTAGAGGAAGGCGGCGACCGACCCAGCACCAACGAGCAGGGGTAGTGATCTGAAACCCGCCGCCCCACTCCTCCACACCAAAGTCTGGAGACTTCCAGAATCAAAGACGAGCTAAGGCGTCCAAACCAAGTCAACCACACTCCGCCCCTGGTGCGACAAAAAAGTGAAATTCTCCCTGCTCATCACTAATAGACTTCTTCCCGTTCACCAGCACCATGTTTCTGACTTCCATGAAGGTAGCCAATCGCCTTCCAGCCCCATTGATCCTTTTGTCCATAGAGGATCTATAACAAAGATTCCTTCAATGATGATGCCCGAAACATTTCGCGCTCAGAAAATTGATTCAATTCGCCGAGCCTCGAATTCCAATCCCCCCCGATCACAAAAGGGACCCCTAAAAAACGCTCCTGAATTTCCTCTAGGCTAGCTCCGAGGCTAAATTCCGTGACAGACTGGAAGCCTTCATTGAGATACACTAAACCTAAAATAATTTTAGATCTTTCTTGCTCAACTAATAGAAATAACCATTGGCTAGATTCCTCAAGAATAGAAACTTCTAGCGATTTTTTGTAAATAACCATCAGGCCCCCCCCAAACCTGCCACTTGAGCCCCTTCTAGTGGCGTTAACACTAATAACATTATAACCATTAGCACACTTATAATTGTCGAAATTAACATTCGAACTATCAGAAAGCCATGTTTCTTGAAGAAAAATAAAGTCGTATTTTTTTTGTAGAATGTTGTCCTTTTCCAGAGCGAAGTTGCCATAGCCGGCGCAATTCCAGTAAATTATTCTCAGTGGTGCAGAAGTCGGCCGTTTTTTGGAAGCGTACTGTTCAGTCATATCATACTTACCATTATTGCGAAGGTCATGTTCCACATCTTCCTTGATGAGGTTCAGGCATCCATTGAAGTCCATTCCATTCCTGTGCTATGGGACCGTCTTGGAGTTGGGCGCTCTGGCTGGGGAACAGATAGCGAGCATTGGCTCGTCCTTGTTGAGCTGCTCAATGTGTTTGCGGTACGCAGGGCATATTTCATAAGTTAGAACGCTGTGCTTAGTCGCGTCCTTCTTCATTTTGAGCCTTATGCACTGGGCACAGCGAGGAGATGAGCTCCTGTTTGGGCAATTGACTATCTTGTGCCCTTCCAATCCACAGTGCTCGCAGGCTGCCACCAGAGAGTAACACTGACTTGTGTTATGTCCGTATTTAAGACAATGTCTGCAAAGCACCTTCCACAAGTTCGCTGGGGTTTCCATACTGCTGGCGGACGATGCTGGGGTTTCTACCCGGCCATTGAGGTCCGTTGGCTGGAGAGGTGACGCTGGTAGAGCCACCGCTGCATTCGTGCTCGAGTAGATGCGTTTTTCTGAGGGTCCTTGTGGGGAACCTTCTTCCCTATCCCTCTTCGAGCCCGGGGCTCTGTCCTGGGGGCCTGGCTGCATTGGCTGATGAGCATCCGTCTCTATTTGCTCGGCCTTATAGTTGGTCCTTCGGACCTTTCTACGAAGGGCCCATTTGTAAGCTGGGCAGTCTTCTGATGACACAGCATGCCTGTCGTCCTCTTTTGCTCTTCTGCAATTACTGCACTTGGGCGGATCAGCTTTGGATGCGCAAGCTTCTTCCCTGTGGCCCTCCTTTGAGCAATGCTTACAAACTTCGGGTCCCTTGCAGTACTTGGCCACGTGGTCAAATGCTTGGCACCTGAAGCACCTGGTGACTCTTACGAAATCGGCCACCCAGCAGTTGTCCCATTTAATGTAGAGCCGTTGCTTTTCCAAAACTATTCTCCTCATCTCAGGTGAGACCTCGATGACCCAAATCACGGTATCTAGGCCCCTCTTACCGGTCTTGAACGATGGCTTAAAGGACGCGGTGAAACATTCCTCTGTCATCTTCCCAAGGAAGTTTTGCGCGAAGACCGCTGTCTTAACCTCTTCTGGGGCGAGGTCGGCTTGCACCCCATGTACTCTCAACTTGGGGTTTTCCCCCATAGTCTCCTGAACTGAGAACCCTGCATTCCGGAGTTGGGCACAGCTTCGAATCTTCTTTGTGTCCTCTGGGCTGCCAGTGGTGATCATCACCCCCTCATTTCCCTTGTTTCGTATTCCCCTAATCTTCAGCCCTTGGGAGGCGGGGTCGATTGTCTTCATGACCTCCTTCCTCGTCGACTGGGGGCTCAAATTAGGGTTAGAAACGATGATCGAGCTAGTCCTGTCACTTGACGCGTTCCTCTTTATTTCTTTTCTGACCATTTGGGCAAATGATGGCTTCTTCTTTTGCCTTCTTGGTCGTACTTCGGCCCAGTCCTCACCTGATGTACCCCCGTCAGACGTCTCATCAGTGGTCGCCACTATCTTTTTTGGAGTCCTCGCCATATCCTTTCTCAAATCAGTTTTAGCCCTTTCGATGGACTTCTCCATCCTCCCGATTCCCTTCTTGATGATGTCCGTGTCCTGAAGTACACTAGTATGCACATTGGAGATCCCATTTGAAAGCTGCACAGTATCTGCCCTTCTACTCCTGGTCTCAGCATCCAATTTTTCAAAGACATATTCCAGTATGCTTTCCTTGGAGATCTGGTCGATTTTGCCATTCAATTTCTCCACATCGTCGGCAAGAGAGTCAAGCCTAGGGATTATCTCCCGTTTCATATCGGCGCCCCCAAGCACATCTCTGTACGCCTTAGCCGTATTCAGAGCAAATTCCGCCATGTCCTCGATTTCCCTCAGTATTGCGTTCATTTTCACCTCCCCTAGTGTCATCCTCTCGTTTTTTATCATAGTAATCAGCTCGGTCCGGGTCCTCTCCATTGCCTGCATATTTGCTTCCAGGAGCGGCGCTCTTAGGTGGCCGATTTCCTCCATATTATATTAGATACAAGCAGTAGTCGGGGGCCGGTCGTGCGGCAGGCGACGGGCCGGTCGTGCGGCAGGCGACGGGCCGGTCGTGCGGCAGGCGTCGGGCCGGTCGGGTGGGAGGCGATCTTGCCCTACCCACCCGCTCGCTGAGCCGTCTACTACTAAGCGACCAACTACTCTTACTCTATTGCGACATCACCTCCACGTAACAAGGAAAACGTCTGGAAATTCAACGGATATTCTGTCAACAATTTTACCTTCCAACTGCTGGCCCGTAGATGAATTTTCCAATATTTCGGTAATCCAAGGTTTCACGGCTGAGAAGCTTCCGCTGTTGCGTGGTCAAGCATAAGAGAGCCTCATTTGCAAATTTTTAGTGAGTTAGACCGTTTTTAACTAACTAAAACTCGGCTGGGAACTCAGAGCGCACGGGACGAGGTCCTCACCCTGGAACGTCACATCCCGAAATCTGACACGAAGTTTACTTTGGTCTCGGCTGTCATTTATTTCCAGGAAAAGCGCGATCTCGAAACATCTATCTTCGGAGATCGTCGAAAATGACATTTTGATCTCGAACGTTGCGCTTTGATTCTTTAGCGAAGTTTACTTTCAGGATCTCGAAGTTGAAAAAAGGAGAGCCATTAATCAGACTGACGGGGTTGACACCGATTTAGCAGACAAATTTTAAAGTTAGGTTAAAGAGCTGGAAATGGGAATTAATTTGATTTAGGAGACCGGAACAGTGTGACTTTGATCTCGTAGCAGAATGCGGACTCGAAGAATAGACTTTGATCTCGAAAAATTTGATCTCGAAGTTGAGTTGAACTCGAATCGCTTGTTTCAATAATGAGGTCTGATCTCGAAAAATAAACGACTTTAGACATGGAATTTTTCCAAATCTAAGTATTTGTACTTTGATCTCGAAAATGATTTGATCTCGATTTGTGTAGGTTGATCTCGAAAATGATATCTGGCCCCATCTCATCCTGAAGGGCAATTGACTCATGATCTCGAAGTTCAGTTACTGTCGAATACTGTTAAATAAACGAAAGGGTACTTATTTCTCGATGGTCTTTGATCTCGGGACTAACCCCGGGTGGGTCAGGGCGAGTATGTATGTCTTCGGAGCTAGGGGCCAGAAGTTTCTTTGAGGTTTCGAGGTGCCTCGAGAGTTTCAAGGACAGTTGAGGGATTCTAGCGGTTTTGATGAGACTTTCAGACGTTTTTTTTTAATGGCCAGAAAGTTTTTTGCTGCTTAAAAACCATAGAGAAAGAATTCAGTTTTCGAATTTTAATTTTTACGTATTTTAAGACTTTTCTCGAAGTACCATTTTGTAAATTTAGTTTCAAGCCGGAGTGCCGTCTTATTGATTTGAAACTGGCGAATTGTGCTACAGCACAGTGGGCAATAGGTAAACTTTGATTTCAAGCAGTGCCATCTCGAAGTTGAGTTTGATCTCCTAGAAAATAAAAATAGGTTGGTGATTTATCTAGAAGTTGACTTTGATCTCGAAGATTGAGTTTGAAAACGAAGACTGAATTTGATCTCGAAAAAGATGACTTTGATCTCGAAGTTGACTTTTGATCTCGAAAATGAGTTTGATCTCGAAAATTGACTTTGATCTCACAGTTGACTTTGATCTCAAGTTGAGTTTGAACCCGAAATGACTTTGATCTCGAAAATTGACTTTGATCTCGAAAATGACATTAATCTCGAAGTTGAGTTTGATCTCGATGTTGATTTGATCTCGAAGTTGAGTTTGATCTCGAAGTTGACTTTGATCTCGAAGTTGAGTTTAATCTCGAAAATGACTTTGATCTCAAGTTGACTTTGATCTCGAAGTTGAGTTTGATGTCGAAGTTGACTTTGATCTCGAAGTTGACTTTGATCTCGAACTTTAATTTGATCTCAAAGTTGACTTTGATCTCGAAGTTGATTTTGATTCAAAGTTGACTTTGATCTCGAAGTTGACTTTGATCTCGAAGTTGACTTTGATCTCGAAAATTGACTTGATCTCGAAAATGACTTTGATCTCGAAAATGACTTTGATCTCGGCGAGTTTGATTAACGAAGTTTACTTTGATCTCGAAGTTGAGTTTGATCTCGAAGTTGACTTTGACCAAGTTGACCGAAGTTGACTTTGATCTCGAAAATGACTTTGATCTCGATTGACTTTGATCTCAAGTTGAGTTGAACTCGGGATAGTTGACTTTGATCTCGAAAATGACTCGATTCGAAAGATGACGGTTGATCTCGAAAAATGACTTTGATCCAAGTTGATTTGACCAAGTTTACTTTGATCTTCAAGTTGACTTTGATCAGCGGCAAGAATTGACGAAGTCCTTCGATTGAAGCTAGATCTTCTATTGAAAATGACTTTGATAACCGAAAATGACTTTGGGAGTTGATTTTGACACCAAGTTTACTTGATCTCGAAGTTGACTTTGATCTCGAAGTTGACTTTGCTTTCCGAAGTTGACCGATCTCGAAGGATGACTTTGATCTGGCGAAAATGACTTTGATCATCGCCGACTTTGATCTCGAAAATGACTTTGATCTCGAAGTTGACTTTGATCTCGAAAATGACTTTGATCTCGAAAATGACTTTGATCTCGAAGTTGAGTTGAACTCGAAGTTGACTTTGATCTCGAAGTTGACTTTGATCTCGAAGTTGACTTTGATCTCGAAAATGACTTTGATCTCGAAGTTGATTTTGACACGAAGTTTACTTTGATCTCGAAGTTGACTTTGATCTCGAAAATGACTCGATCTCGAAAATGACTTTGATCTCGAAAATGACTTTGATCTCGAAGTTGATTTTGACACGAAGTTTACTTTGATCTCGAAGTTGACTTTGATCTCGAAGTTGACTTTGATCTCGAAGTTTACTTTGATCTCGAAGTTGACTTTGATCTCGAAGTTGACTTTGATCTCGAAAATGACTTTGATCTCGAAAATGACTTTGATCTCGAAGTTGAGTTGAACTCGAAGTTGACTTTGATCTCGAAAACGACTTTGATCTCGAAGTTGATTTTGACACGAAGTTTACTTTGATCTCGAAGTTGACTTTGATCTCGAAGTTGATTTTGACACGAAGTTTACTTTGATCTCGAAAATGACTTTGAGGTTGACTTTGATCTCGAGTGAGTTTGACCCGAAGTTGACTTTGACCGAAAATGACTTTGATCTCGAAGTTGACTTTGATCTCGAAAATGACTTTGATCTGAAGTTGACTTTGATCTCGAAAATGACTTTGATCTCGAAGTTGAAGGCTTTGATCTCGGTACAAATGACTTTGATCTCAGAAGTTGACTTTGATCTCGAAGTTGACTCATCTGATCTCGAAAATGACTTTGATCTCGAAGTTGACTTTGATCTCGAAAGCTAGATCTCAATGACTTTGCATCTCGAAGTTGGAGTTGAACTCGAAGTTGACTTTGATCTCGAAAATGACTTTGATCTCGAAGTTGACTTTGATCTCGAAGTTGACTTTGATCTCGAAGTTGAGTTTGATCTCGAAGTTGAGTTTGATCTCGAAGTTGACTTTGATCTCGAAAATGACTTTGATCTCGAAGTTGACTTTGATCTCGAAAATGACTTTGATCTCGAAGTTGACTTTGATCTCGAAAATGACTTTGATCTCGAAGTTGACTTTGATCTCGAAAATGACTAGATCTCGAAAATGACTTTGATCTCGAAAATGACTTTGATCTCAAGTATTTAAGACTTTGATCTCGAAGTTAACGTTTTACTTATTTCTTGATCTCGAAAATGACTTTGATCAAAGTCAACTTCGAGATCAAAGTCAACTTCGAGATCAACGTCAGCTTCGAGATCAAAGTCAACTTCGAGTACAGTCGGTCTGTCGTGCTATACGGGCTGAAGAAATATTATACCCGTTCGTGTGTTAGGTACCTCCTGGTTTGTTTTCGGCAATGAAAAAATAATCGCGTAGGTAGGTATAATATTTTTGATAGTAAAGGTAGATAGGTAGGTCTTTCGTTTCCGAGTCCAGGGATCATAGTCGAGGTCAGCCGGATTCCCCGGCCACCAAACCGTTCCGGCCCTTGAACCCCTCAGATTCTGTTTCACCAATAAAAGAAAAAGTTCTTTTCTCTCGTTTTTCATCTTTATCCGATTGCGTTTAATTCCTCACTGCCTGCTAAAAAATTCAAGGACCGCTCCTGAACGATGCAAAAAACCAGTCGGGAATAATTTGGAGTTGAGTTCCGGGCGGCAGAAAAATGTAACCTGCTACAGCCGGTAGTTCATTTCAAAATAAAGTTTGATTTGAAAACGATATTTTTTGCTTATAGAGATTAAAAATCTCTAATAACATACAGTGGTACTTCCATATTTTGTAACATAAATTTTTCAAACAAATTGATCGTAATTTGACCCTTTGGAGGGTATACGGATCAAAAATTTCGAAAACACCCAATGCAAATCTTTGTAGCCAGAATAAATTAAACAGAAATCAATAAAAGTGCTTCTATATCAGAAGTACTGTGAGTAATTCTTGACAAACATCCCAGTTCAAGAAATTTGAAAAAAGGTTAAAAATTGAGAGAGCTATGGACGAGAGTGAGTAAAAGTGGAAAAATTCACGTTTTTTATGAGGCTCTGATCCGATTTTAAATTTTAATACGGTTACAATTCCATTAACTCTGTAAATACGGAAGCAAAAACAACAATGCACCCAAAAAGCTAGGACGAATATTCCAAGATCTTATCCTGGAAAAGTCAACTCATTAATGAAAATCGTTCGATACTGAGATTTGCGCTGTGATTCATGATAGTGTTGATTCATCATTATGGCCGTCGCCTATTTCGAATTCATAATATTCCTCGACTCATATTCATATGCTAGGAACTTGTCATTCATTCGAATTTGCATCTTTCCTGGATGAGCATAATGCACTTGGATAATCATCGGTACCTTACGCCCACTGGCATGCAAATTACCCTTCAATTCAGATTAGAGTACGCGATCTGTTCAAATCGTCGAGCTGTTTGCGAACCTTGTTCTCTGGTACGATTGTTCGCGTACCTATTTATTCAAATTACTTCCACCAAAGGCCCGTCTGATAGGTTGGCAATAACCTTGAGCAACGTTCATACGATTTGGTGGAAAAATTAACCGCCATGTCTGTCCTGAAGTCACTTGAACAAATGTCAGCTGGCACCTGAGCACCAAAACTGCCATACCTTCCTCAATACTTAACCTTTTTCCAGAATTCTTAGACGTAAGTGTTATTTAGGCAAGATATACCATTTTTAGGTCTTTTTATCAATTTATTTGAAGCTGGATTTATCCAAGGACGCTGGCATTAACGAATACCCAAGAAATTTCCTGCACGACGGTAAATGAAAAATTTAATTTGATTTTAATTTAATTTTATTTTAATTTTAACTTTTATTTCATTCAATTTTTACTTTTTTTTTCAAATTTAGTTTACATATTTAATATGTTCTAGGTAAAATGTAGTGCAAACGTCCTTGGATAAAAAAACACAAAAAACTCGCAGTACTTCCGATACATTAGCATTTTTAGCGTTTTCTATTTGATTTTTTCCTGCCACAAAAATAAACCGATTTGAGCGTTCTTGGTCTTAAAATATTTGTTCTACCTTGCAGAATATGTGTATATTTTTTGTATACCTACTGATAAATTAGAATATTTTTATTTTCGGCAATTTTTAAAATTTGCATAGTTTTTTAAAATATTTTTGACCTTAACACCCTTAAAAGCAGTCAAAATATGATCAAATTGCGTCACGTTAGTGAGAAAATTTTCGTTGCTCGTTTTCTATGGATTTCTATGGACTCATGCACCTCTGAAGTGGGAATTAAACTTTTTCAGAAATTTTGTTTTTTTTTCTATAATATAGCAAAATACCAAATTATCTGAGAAAGATTTTCCAACCCTCATTGGGGCAAAATTATAATACCTTTAAAAATCAATGGGTCAAAAAGTCACTTTTGTCGAAAGTTACCATGTTACACGGCAGCTAATTAGCCTGATGACATGCATCTAGGTACACTGGGTATCAGTTAGGCCTTTGTGAATCTTCATCGTTGCAGTTCCCACGTCCGAGTCAATAGTTTCCCTTTGTCACTAACAACATACGTCCTTAACTATATTGCAACATTCTCTAAATAACGTAGCCTCGAGTTGCGCGGAGAATTTCTCGAACGATTCCTCAGGGTCGGTTTATTGAACAGTTGAGACTCATACAAGACTCCAAATGACTGCATAACAATGAAATCAGCCATTACCACACGCCCAAGTTCCGAAATCGGTCAATTAACTGAGAAACATTTCTTGAAACACAAATTTAATGACGATGCCCTCAATATTTTTACCTAGAACGGTTAAAAGAGATAAAAGTCTACGAAATATCCTATGTACCTACTTACCTAGAGTCTACAAACTGTTTTATTTTATTTATATTTTTTATTATTTTATTTTTTATTCATTTAATTTTTTATTTAAGTTATTTTTATTTAAGTTTTTATTTATTTATTTATTTTTTTATTTTTTTTTTTAAGTTAGCCCTCCGTCATCGGGAGCATAATGGTGAATTTTGAAGGTCGAAAACCCAAACCTATGTCGATCAATTTCCTACTACAAGAGGGGAGGAATTTTTTTTAATATTTCGTTAATTAACCGGCCGGTTAATCCGGATAATTCAAAAATCTTTCGACCCCATAGTAATTTGGCGCTTGCAAAAACGCTAGTAAAAAATATTGCGGATGATCTGAGATAATTGAGTTAATCACTATGAAACAGCGTTCTACATGTCCGGATTGAAAAAGCCTATCCCTGACAGGGAGAAGTGGCCAGGAATTTTAAAAAGTTTCTCGTTCCAGTTTTTTGCGCGAAAATAGTACATGCTGAACAACCGGTTCTTTCGGAGTTTTTTCCTAACGCGAACCGGTCCGGAAAATCAAGATCGAGTCGCGGAAAAAAATTAATTTATCATGGAAATTGAGTGTGTGCGACTCACGGGAGCATTTTTCTTGATTTACGATGAAAAAACCAGTTAACACAATGTAACATTTGAATTGCCAATGAGGAATCGCCGTAAAATACGCCGGCGTACTGCTGAGTACTGCGGCTTGCACATTAAAATTTAATTTAATTCCTCATTTAATGAGGAATGATTCTCAAATTTTGAAAATCAAGAAACTTCTTCCACTTTGAAAGGATTGTTTTTTTGGTATCTCGTGAAATTCCAAGAAAATTGGTAAAAGGTGTCCAAGAATCGAATCGTAACTTGTAACTAGTATAGTTACTGACTGTTATAATAGCAGTCTTGTTATAGCCATGAAATAGTCTGAAATCGCCCAATGGTCATAAAATCATGGAAAATTCGCAAGAAAATTCATACACTGGAGTATAATGAAGTTTTTTGACTCTCCTAAAATGTAGCCAAAACTGAGATAGCTGATAGTTGATAGCTGAGGTAGCCACTTAAGCGACGATTTTTCAAATTTTATTTTTTTTTTTTAATATTTGCTTTTAATGAAAGCCCTCTGGGATTAATGGACACATAACGACTTTTAATAACCAGCATAGCACATCTAAAATTTGACAACTTTTCAGGAAAAATGAAAATTCAATTTTTTCCGAATGCATTAACATAGATATCCAAGCGTATATATTTCAGTAGGTTCCACGACGAGTTGATCGAATCTGAAACCGAGAAGTGATGTGGCCAAGATAGTAAACATGATTTTCCGTTTCACCTAAAAACTGCCAAATTGTTAGAAGTGCTGTGATGGTTCTTAAACGACGATATATGCTCTCCCCATCATCATGGACCCTCCAAAGAGGCCGTAAGCGGCGAAAGCGCTGGGTAGAGTGGAGATGAAAAGTATCTTATTGAGAAATATGTTATTATGTTATGTGTTACGTTATTACTACACCATAAAAAAAATGTTTTACCCCCACTCTCAGCCGGTTCCTCGATATTTGTACTACTCGCATGCCGGCAACTCGAACAGATGCCGGCAGCAAACTGATCTCTGTTCCTCATTGCTCCCTCTCGGCTATCTCCTTTTTCATAAAGTTAAACTAGTATTATAGAGGCATAATGATACAGACGTGTGAGCGCTTTAAACGGTCTCGATTGTAGACGTAAACATCGAACAGGAGTATCGTTCAAGGCCAACTAGTTATAACTGCCTATTAATCGAGTGTGATTCAAAATTCGATTTTGATCTGCATAGCGAGTCTCACTGGTCATCAATTTACGTAACTTCGGTAGTAAGGGTTTGGCAATTTTTTCGACTTCGAAATAGAAGTTCGAGGGAATTTTGAATATCAAAAAACTAATTTTGGTTCATTTTTCTTAAGAAATGAACCTTTGTAATCGGTCGGGAAAAAAATTTTTTTTAACACCCCCTGAAAATTTGTTGGTTTACGTTTCAAGGGGTGTAGAATCCGAATCTGCAATAAAAATTTTTTGTCCGTCCGCCGTACGCCGTACGCCGTGCGCCGTACGCCGTACGCCGTCCGCCGTCCGGGGTTTTTCAGGGAGAAGGAGTTATCGAAAAATTTTGAAATTTTTACCAAAAATCAAGTTCCGTATCTAGTTGGTCCTAACGTCTCGGCAGAACCCTACCTTAATTTTAAGGACAGTAAAACAGCTGTTGAAGTGGTAAAAAATTCGCCGTTTTAAGGAAATTTGCAACATAGGCATGTGAGGTATCATTTTCTATAGATTTTTCTATGCTGAATCGAATGAGACCATCGCCACGCCGGTAGCTTCAACCGTTTAGGAGTTATTGCAGTTTTAGTGAAGCATTTTTTGAGTTTTTTAAAATTTCTCCAATTCTGAATAACTCGAAAACGACTAGAGCCACAAAAATCGTTTTCCACTCGTTGGAATCCCCACAAAAACTTCTGTCCTCCCGATATCTTCAATTTAAAGAATTTGGTCGCATTACACAAATCAGCAAAACAAAAATTCGAAAAATTTGAGAATTTTGCGCACTCGGCTCTTAGATACGGTTGATTGATCTACTTACGACCACTAGCCTATTACACCAACGAGGTAACACACACCATGACCAGTTGCGCTTGGCAACATGAAAGCGAGTCAGGCTTTAACAATGGTACTGAGGCATTATTTAGGCATTTTTAATTGCATTATTCAGAGAATTTAATAGTTATTATTATTCAGTTACTAGGGAAGGTGTTTAAGAATATATTAAATGGTTAATGTAACGGAATTAAACGATCTGAAAAGATAGATAGGTAGATAAGTATTTATCGAGCAAAGAGGATGATAATTTTTTGCCGGTTGAAAAAACGTTTTTCTGAATCCCCTCTAAAATACAAATTTATAGGTACCTACTGAAATTATAGAATAATAACAACTAAATTCTGAGTTTAAGGAGTACCGATATATCGTGAGGTTTGTCTTTGCAATCGAAAAATGAACCCCTGTGCAAAATTTGCAGAATTCTTCGGACATACCGAAAACTAATCTGCACAAGCCACTGATCTACTTAGCAGCGTTTTTTCAGGGGAAAATGGCATTATCTGTCGTCAGCAGATCTTCGCCTTCTTCAGCAGATTCTTCGGCGAAGGAGACTGCATTTCACTGTGTGACCCTATCCCTGATCTGCTGACGACAGAAATTTCAGGGGTTGATCATTCACCATCAAATGGCAGAAGAATAGGCAGAAAAAACCTGACTCTGAGCTCAGATGAATAAAATATAAATTTTCGAAATCTCGGCGAAAGAGACAGAGTTTTTCTGCAGACCCTACCCCTAATATTCGAGCAACTACAAAAAAAAAAAAACATCAGGCACTTTGGTTGGAAGTTTGACAACTGTTGACTGATACAGTTACGGATGCACCTATTCGGTTATCAGGCCGATGACAATGGAGCCAATATCAAGGGCGGTGGTCACCATAGCGACACCCGCAGCCGCCGATCTCGAGGGAGACCCCGAGGGAACGGGAGGAGCAGGGCAAGGACGGCGACCTCCTAGCAGCTCATGGCCTCCTGCCCTCGGCTCGACGAAAATTGGGGAAAACTGCGGATTTCCCACGCTGTTTCCCTCGATTTTCGAACGGGGTTTTCCTCGATAAACGAAAACCCGACGGTAACAATGTGCGGGAAAAGGGTTTACACCGGAGGGTCAACGCGAAATGAGCTTGCGCATCAGTTGAAAAGGATCGACCGGATTGTTCATCAGGAGCTCTCGTCCTTCAAGAGCCACTTGTCAAGAAGGGCGGAGGTTAAATGAATTTATTCGCTAATTTATGGCTAATGCCAGGGGTGCCATAGATGGGCTTCAACGAGGAACGATCATTTACTCTCAGCGCATCATGAGTAAATTCATAGCAGTATATTTCAGGATCAAAATTACCTGAAATATTGAACACCTAGAGGGTCAGTGGACCGGTAATTTTCAATCACCAAAGGTAGAGTCAATAATTGACATTCAATTATTGAAGGTATAGGATTGTCAAATAATTTATCGATTATTACTTAGATAATAACGAACGGCATGATTTCCGCTGAGGTTCGGATAATCGCAGGAAACTTGTCGAAAAATCCGCCGACCTTCTTACTCGGCTTCCGCAAAATAGAACAAAGTAGCTACACCATCCATTGGCTTCCTAGACCAGTACGGCCGGATCGCCAAACTGGTTTAGTTGCCAGGTGCCAACTGCAATTTTTCTCATCTTTCCTATACCGAACGGGATTTCTGCAATCGTTAAAAAAGACAAAAACGTGATCGATTCTACCAGAAGCAATTTTTCCATTTGAAGGGTAAGAGGAAGGAACGAGGAATGTCACAAAAAGTACTTTTAGAGAAAAATAAATGCAGGTTTTGTATTTTAAATTCTATGTTTTGGTCGATCCTAATACACCGAATTCTTTCGTTGCTTTCAGGGCGGGAAATCGGTTTAGTGCTTAGACTACTTTTTCCCCTTGCAATAGAGTTAGATACATAATACATAGTAAGCATTTGGAGTTTCCTACAAAATGCGCTATTAAGCTTCGGAACAGTGTTTTTGGGAAAAATGGACATTTCCTGTTCTTTCCCCTTACCCTTCATTTATTAAACGTCTGAATTTTTCCATTTTTATTTATTAGTACCTACCTAATAAATGTAGGTATACCTACAACTCAGTGATAGCTCTGCCTTCTGACTTGCTTCTCCAGCTCAATTGAAAAAAATTCATTTCCATGGTACGGTATGTTAGGGAAATATACCGTAATTATGGTTAATTAAATAATAGTTAACTAATAAATTTTATTTTATTGTGCCTATTAGGTACCTACATTATTTCTGGAAATAATGCACCAAAATAATAAAAATTATATTTAAAATTACATTAATTCAAATAAAATTATAATATTACATGAATTAAAATTATATTTAATTAATGTTATTTAATAATAGTTTGCAATGGGATACATCCCATGTGGAGATGCCATGTGGAGATAGCAATACGCGGAAGCGTCAGATCAGCCTGAAGGCAACGATTCTACTAAACCCGCATAGCGGAGCGGTGTTGATGTGCCGACTATTCCGCAACACGAAGGCGCTGATTATATTCAACGTTCAATCGCGAGCCAGCTAGCTCAATTTAGGTAAGGATGTACTAAAAAATCGATTGAGTGCCGTAAAACTTTCGCCTGCGAAATTGTGGGTTATTTTTCCCCTTTGGAAGGCTAACCACCTCGTTTTCATTTTATACTTAGGGGTTCAAATTTTTTAATGTATGTCTATAAGCCTGTCACAAAATCAGTCCAGTTTAAGTAAATTTGGTCAAAATGTACAGGTTCCTACCAAAATTATAGCCGCAGAAATTGGTAGGTACTATATTGAGTGTTAAATTCCTATCCTATCATAGGATGCACTATAATAGCGCCCTTGCGAGGACGAATAACCCCTCGAAAAGTTAGGAAAATTTTGTATGTACCTACTTTTTACTTCCACCTGTATTCGTCTGGGCGTATTTTGCCTTTGAAAGCAGAACGTGACCCATGGACATTTCGGACCTCCCCTGTATTGTAATTACATTCGTCTGTAACTTGTGAGAAATTAATCGGATGCATTGTATAGGTGTAAAACCTAACACAATAAAGAAGATTTGATACTTCCATCTGTAAATATGCCATCCGATATTTCCAGCTCCGATAAAGTTCTGCCAGGTGAAAGGAGTGGACTTGGGTCCAAGTAGTACAGCGCACGTTCAAGCATGTCGTTTAAAATGTTATTGCAACGTCTTCTACTCCTATTACATGAAATATAGGTGGCATACGTCTAATAGGATCGGATTGGGTTCGGTTTTGCCAAGAGGTGAACAAGATGTCCTATTTTTTTTAGCTAACCAGTAATTTTCAAGCCTTACTTGATTGTACACAGACATGCGACGCGTAAATTTGCGTTGCTCACTATCCTAAAGTCGACGGACATCTTTGCATAGAGGGGCAAGTACGATTTTACTGGATTGGACACTCAATTTTATGGTATCACAATATTCGTTGTTTACAAATTAGGCATTTTTGAGGGACGTTATTGGCGATTATTTATTTTTATCTAAATTTTATAGACGTATTTTACAAACGTTTATTTCATATTTTATTTATTTTGTTTTTCATTTTTATTGACAACCTCAGTGGAAGTACAAAATGACAACTTTTGTAAAATTGTCAAAATCTGACACACTCCCACTAGAAGGGAAATTAATTCTGAGTATACTCCTATTCTCTGCATTCGTAGACCTACATTCATATTATAGCCCAAATTTCATGCAGATAATTTGAGCTTCGGGAAAATAAACGGTAAGAGATAACCTATCGATACGGTTATACTTTTCTCCAGATTTCTCATGAAATTGACCCTTTGACCACAGGTGTGAGCGGAAATTGAAAATATACATTTTCCTCCAATGTTTTCTCGTGTTAGGTTCCATGGTGGAGGTACTGTGTGTGGTCCACTATTAACTTCGTCTAACTTGCCTCTCAAAATCGCGTTGCTCAGCCCTTTCGGAGTTCCGTACCTCATTGAGGGACAGTTACGTATTCTCTGCAAGGAATGAATACAGTATGGTTTCTTCCTCTCTTTTATCCAAGCGAAAGTGGAGGGTTGGGAGTTGGATGGCTTTTTTAAAGTGAAACTCCGGCTGGCTTGATAACGTGCGCTGCCTTTTGAATTGCCCGCATTATCCCATTTACGGTTTCTCTCGATTATCCTGCCCAATTCCGCTTTAACGCGTAACCGAACACATAGAAGAGGCCTGAATTTATAGATAAATATATGACAGCTTACCATAATGCGAGAGTAGGCATTGGAGAAACTCACCTGAAACAGAAAAGTGATCGTTACAGAATTGCAACATAGAAATCGGATACGTTGCCCTATAGTTGGGCAGTAGTGGTCGACATGAGTCATGGACCAGTTTATGCAATAAAGGACGGGGGACTTTGATCATGGTCCCTTCTCTTCGACCACATCTACGAGATTTGTACAGTAAAAGATAATTCCTGAATTCAACAATATTCAAATCAGGGGGAATAGATGCAAGTTCGTCACCTATGGTCGACAATAGCGCAAACTCAAATTTTCGACCCGATTCCTTCACTTCGCTATAGTGAAAGAAAGATATATCTTCAGGTTTACAATCTGAATAGGGGAAGGAAAGTATACTTACTAATTTATTACAACTACTTACAATATTATTGTATTACTACATTACTATATTACCTACTACATTATACTATTACTTACTAATTTGAGAAATTTTCACAATTTTTTCACAAAATTTTCAGCAATTTCAGAAATTGCTACTTGGAGTTTTCCGACCATAGATTCGCTAATTGGGATGATCCTCAAATCTGGTAGGCCGCCCATGCCGGTCAACGAACCTTGGACGAGAAGTGGGACAGCTCGCAGATGGAGGCGACAGATTCCCACAGTTGCGGAAAGTTCGCAATTCGAATTGTGCGGAAAGATGAATCCTTGAATTCATTCAACCGTTCAAGCGGTTCGTGATAAAACACGAATTCATTATTAAATTGTGTGACACTTTTATGTTTCAAAATATGGAAGTATTGTGTGTTATCTACGCACCACTGGTTGTCAATGACTACACCCGGACATGAGCATGAGCAATTTTCCATTTTTGTCCAAGATTTTCCAATTTTTTCCAGAATTTATTTTAAGTCTCATGGGTGATCATCAAACTTCTCCATTCGTGATACCTAATACGTATGTGAAAACATTGCCCCCGACTGCAGCTCGGATGGGAGTAACGTTGAGCGATGGTTCGTGAAGGGCAGAGGCAGAACATTCGCGCAAATAAGCCTAGGCCTCTCGGCCAGTGGGAGGATCACTATCACAGGAAGATAAGGCGGGACATCCAGGATCCTGATCGTCTTAGGATAAATTTGGTTTGCATGCCAACAATTTTTTGGACAAGATGGCTGAATTTGGTTTGCAAGCCAACAATGGTTTGGACAAGGAGATGGGTACCTACCAAAAATTTGAAAATTAGAAAACAGCAAAATTATGATGACGCATACCTATTTATGGAAGGTTTATTCGAGGTTAAGACGATGCGATAAGATTTTCCCGTAATTTTTATTGGCAGGTTGAGCGCTTTCGCCGGAATTGACCTCTTTAGGTCACTACAGGAATGATAATTATTATCCATTATAATGGATGATATCGCTCAGTGACGTCATCACTCTATAACCCCACAAGGGGAGCTCAACTTCTTTTACCAACAACACTCCCCCAAAATACACCGGTGCTCTTCTCCAAGCGCAAGGGAGATGAATAAATAAAAAGGAACAACGTCACGTCGGATACCCGTTCAACGTATGGCGACACGAAAAGAAGCATGATGAAATAGTGTACTTTATAATGTTATTTATTAATGTAATCACACGCGTACATTGTTTTGCTCAGGATGGTCAAGGATGCGGACTTTCTATTCGAAAATGTAACAGGTCCACACTTTTACACAGTTGTCCATCACGTCTGAGAAGGATAAATCGCTTCGGAAGTGAAACACCCTCAGCACGCAACGTATAAGAACTTTCCCTGCGTTTAAGCTTTTCCGGCTACGAATGGACCATCTACCAAAACGTAACTTTGTACCTATTTCAGTATTTCGGTGGTTAACCTACCCTCAAAAATATTTTAAAATCAAAATATTAAAAAAATTATTAAAAATATTAAAAATCCTGCAAAAAGTCCAATATTTATAGAGTAAATGGAAGTTCTAACGCCGAAAATCGGACCAGAGGTCCAGGAAACCAGTGGTGAGTAGATAACACAATACTTCCATTTTTGATACTTAAATTTAAGAACCAAAGCACTTGATTTTGACTGATTTGGAGGCAACTTAACATGACAAAAAACACTACTTGAAAACTACTGCGCAGGGCGATTGCAACCCCAATGAAGACTGGCAGCAGGCCACCTGCGGCACGCATAATAGTCGGAAGGCGCTGGCCTCCCTTCAATCTCGAGTTGAGAGATCAAACATAGAAAAACGCGTCTCCCAAAAATTGAAAAAATTGATTTTTTTTTCACAATACCCCATTTTTCACAATACCCTTGTGGCTGATGTCACTATAAAGCTTGTTAGCCTCAGTTATTTTAGAATCATCCAATGAGTTTATCAGTTTTGCTCCTCCACAGCGTACCATTTTTTTTTAAATATTTTTTGCAGGGTCAGATGAGGAGGAATAATGAGAACCGCAGGTGGTACGTCCCTCGATCGAATATCTCCAGGTGGTCAGCTGGCCTAATAGATACAATGAAATATATTTGAACTGGTGTTGTCACGAAGGCCATCAACGGAATGACTTCTTGCAGACAGGACTTTTGGACGAATGGCATTGGAATTTAGCGATATTTATTATTATTATCATTTAAGTTTTACTGGTAACCGAACATTTGACGATGTTATTTGAGGTTAGGGCAGTTGGTCTAATTTCCATCAATAAAGTGACAATAAGAACACGGTACTTCCATATTTTGTTACCTAAATTTTCGACACAATTTTATTACATTTCGAAAACTTCAATGGATACTAAGATTTGAAAAAATTAAAAAACCTCCTCCTCAAATTTTAAAACCCGCCTAAAATCAAAAATCGTGAAGCTACCGGATTTAAAAAAATTTACGTTACTGGGTGGAGATACCTAAATACTGAGATCTCTCATGGGGAAATAAGTTGAAAATATTGTAGGATTCTTGTCCAACATTTTTGAGTCCAACATAAGGTTCGAAATTAATTTCGGACAGTATGTTTTGAAATTTTGGAACATCTGCTAGATGTTGAAAATGATCAATTGCGGATCCTTCGACAAATATAGGCGCGCAAGTAAATTAAACCTTATGTATGTTTTGTGATATTAAAAAATGCCTACACTATATGTCACGTCATTATAGACAGCCATGAAAACCAGTATGAACTGGGAAATCTCGAAAGGTTCAATTTCGTCGAGAGAATTTTTGCAATAGGAGAGCAACCAATTAAACGGACTCCTTCACTGACCGGACCTTGAAACACTGAGTCCAAACGGGGATAAGAAGTTTTAACGTGACCGGACTTGTCCAGAGTCGTGTGACCGGGGTACGAAATTCCTTCGAAGAAAGGTACGCGTATACTGACGTGCTCAGGAAGAGTGTTGAACCATCTCCGAAAATAAAAAATGGGAGAAAAAGCGTTTTTTTATCTTATTCGATTTTTGACAGTGCCACCTCTTAGAATTCGGTTTTCACTTCCATATTTACAGAGTAAATCGTCGCTTAATTTCTAACATGTGCTATCCAACATTTTAATGGAATAACTCACAGTACTTCCGATACCTATATTTGCAGTTCTAGTGTTTTCTATTTTTTTCGGCAACAAAAATAAACCAATTTGGGAGTTCTTGGTCAAAAATCTTTTGTTTCACCTTGCAGAATATTTGGATATTTTTATATCCCGATAACTTGGCGTATTTTTATTTTAGGCGAGCTTTAAAAGTTGCATAGTGAGTTTTTTCATGTTTTTGACCTAACATGGTGATTACAATGGTTAATAATTGAATAATAAACCAAAATATAAAATTTTATTAGGTACCTATTCAAAAAAATAAAACACTTTTTCCTTAAAAGCTTCCAACTTCCTTCAATGCTTTTGAAATCGAGACTAAATTAGTAAAAATTGCCTTCGATTGATGAATATTGGGCAGCCGAATGGGCCAAGTAGTGTTACAGCATTCTGTAATGAGTCGAGGGGCTTGGCCCTGGAGATTTCGGGAATACTCGTTCTTTTCAGCATTTCGAAATTTCAGCATTTCGGCCGTAGTTGGCCCGAAATAAATATTGTTTTAAATACCAACCGCACACCAACTAAAGGAATAAAAAATAAAACAAACTTCAATTATAATTAAATAATATATTAAATAAAATAAAATATTAAATTATATCGTAAAATACGAGGTATTTGCTCATCTGTTGTGACAGGGTGGTTATTTACTGGCTCTTCGTTGAGCGTGTCGAAAATCACGATTTGGTCTCATGCCCCTCGGAATTGGTATTCCTTAAGGAACCTTGAGGAAATTATCCTGCAATTACGACTGTAGGTACAACCATGGTAAAACCTACAGCCTAGGCCACTGCCGACGAAACCACTCGCTGTTCCTAGCACACCAAAGTATGCCAATTCATATTTTTCTCCGAATCCAAGGCTCGAAAATTACTGGTTTTTTTTGCCAGGGAAAATGTTGGGAAAATTTACGATTTACGAAAATGTTTAGGGAAAATAAAGGAAAATTTACTCATAGTATTCAATATAAAATGTATAGAAGGCAGCTAGAAGGCTAATCGCTGTTATGTTTCGAACAATATACAAAGTGCAAAAATATAAATAATAATGCAAATAAAATACTTAATTTTTGGTTTGATACGTCAAATAAAATCAAAAGGCAACTCGGAGGTTAAGAAACGTCATCAATTGAGCATGACGAGGAAAGAATTCGTGTCTTCCGTTAGTTATTATCATCATAATCATTATTCAAATTAAAATACAGGCGATGATAAAACATAAAATGACAATCGAACAGTCTCAAACGTCCTATGATGTTCACATTAAAAGATAGAAGTCTGACCTGCAATCTGAGATTTGTCGTTAGGTATTCCAGGTCATGAATGAGTGTGAAAATGAATATTCATTAAAAAATTAGGTATTGTGCCTATTGTCGACGAACTTTCTCTCGCACGACCGTTTACGAGGTTAACAATGCGCCCCGTGCGCCGTACTGTTTGCACAGCCAATGAAATCGCTTCTAAGAAAAATATTGGGTAGTCATTATGGAAAATTTGAGACCCATGTTGTAGGTAATGGCCCCTTCATTTGTATCCCTTGTAACAACTATAAATCGAGGTGGATCCAGGAAGCCGGAGCAGAACCCCGGGGCCACGTCGGCCTCGCACCTCAAAAATACCATTGTTAGAATAATATAATCATTATATTATTAGAATATAATACCATTAATAATAAGATATACTAATAATGATTATAATAAGATATACTAAGAAATGATTACAGCAATAATATGATAGAATAATAATATGATAATATATCTAATATGAGGCGTTGATAGCCAGAGTGGACCATTCCACACAGGTGTTGAACTAAAATTGCATTTGAAAGTTTCGAACTTTTTTCATGTGATTGATTAAGGGCCTTGCTATGGTGTTTTGAAAAAATACAAGCATTCTTGGGGTGAACAGATGACTCATGAACCATAGGGACATTTCTACAAGCCTCAAGGTCCACTCTGGCCATTGAAACCCGGAGGCCAATTCGCAGACGGACCGACATTTGAGAAAATTTGCGCTCTCTCTTGGCACATCCGAGAACTAAACGGGTTTAATAATAATTCGATAGATAGAGCAACCACAAACCCATTTAATCAGGTTTATTTTCGCCAGTTTGTGGAATGGTCCACTCTGGCTATCAACGCCTCATATAATACCGTAATATTAATAATAATATAATACCATTTTTAGAATAATATAAACATTGAATATTGAACATTTAACGTTCAACGCTAATTGACAAAAACAACAAATACAATGAATGTAAATTGAAGTCATGGCTCTATCTGCTTCATGACGAGGGTGTTTAGACACAAAGGTGTTTTCATGCACACAACTTCGAGGAGAGTTTTTGTGAGCAAAGTTAACGGGACCGTTAACAAGATGCATCTCGGCAAACAATTCAATTGGAAGACATAAACCGTTATAGGGGCCTATTAGCGGACTGTGTCGGGCAAATGAAAAACCGCACCATCGTGATGAACCTTGTACCGTTACGGTACCAAAATGATCCTTTAATACCAGCTAGCTAATGTTTATGGAAGTATCTATCTTACGTTCCGTTTATCACTGCAATTGATCATTCAATTAGAAGAATGCGAAAAGTGCATTCATGAATATGAATTTTGATTTTCGTAGAATAAACCATAGTTTGTTTGGCATGAGCTGCGTTTTCTAAAACAATTCCTACTCCGCATGAAGTCTAGTGTGCCGACCGCGGTAGACATGGTTGAAATAGGTACTCTGAATTCGATAAAGAGTAACTAGTTGCACTTTCATATCAATCTTTTTTAAAAAGACCCTAAAATCCAAGTAGGGTACCTTTAAACATGACAAATTATTTTAACGAGTATAGCAAGTCGGTCAATAAACATACAAAAACATCAATACAAATTAGATACCTATCCACCCTCAAGTAGGTAGGCACATCCTAATCCCAAATTTTCTTTATTTGAGTAGCTACCTCGTATTTTTCAAATCAAACAGCTGTGCAGCTGTACCTTGAAGTTATTCCTTCATTTTTAATTTTTTCCTCGCTACATTTCACCCCCAAAATCCCCCTTTGGCAAACCCGCAAATTTGGGGAAACCCCCCAACTTGGCAACACTGCAAACGGGGCTTTCACCCATCAGTTCGTATCACTGACGTCACCCCCCTCCCGACTACCGAGGCTGTAAACGCGTCCCGATGTGACGTCTTTAAACCCCTCGCCAACCATTGTAGAGCAGGGGGGAATCAGCTGAGTGTGGCCAATGCCACCTTGATCCATTTCACTACGCTTAGGCCAGAATGGGAATCACTCCAAATTGGCTCTTGAAAGTTACTTGCAACAGTTTTTTTGGAATTTTGCCAAAACCCTGCCATTACAGCAGACACACAACCTCAGATTTCTCAATAATTTACACAAGCACGAATGTCAAGTACCGAGGTACCGAAGGTAGAAACTACGAAAAAATGGGAAATTAGCCGATAACAATCCATGGAAAATTGGTGATGAGGCGATTACCCATACCACTGTAATTACTCAAAATTTTAACCGCCAATGACTCTCTGATTTGTTTTAGCAGTAACATGCGTCCGATTGTAATTGTATGCACCAGACTGACCAGGAAAAACTGACAGTTTATTATTGGATAATAAACCTCAAATAAGCTTAAAGACTGACAGTAATATCCGTTCAAGGTCTACACGAAGGGCCCAGCTGGAGATTTTATGCCTCTTTAATCTCGCCCACATAAAACCGTAAATTTCAATAAAAAACGAGCACACGTTGAAGAAATCTGTAGTAATAAAAATATTGCTTCATTCTCAAGGCGCAACCAGGTACAGGTATAAAGCCAGTTTTCGAGCAAGGCAGTTTGAATTATGACATCGGAGATCGAATTCGAAGACAACGAAGTCTGTTTTGGTATAGATTTCAGCTTCGCAATCCTTCTGGGAAGAAAAGGGAACACTGACCTTTTGAAAGATCTGACGACAAATTTCACTGGAATTTCAGAACTTGTGGAGCAGACTAGTCTGCAGTTAAAATCCGACGGAGGAAGGGAAAAATCACCATCCATTTTTTGACCTGGTTCAACCATTATTAAAAATAATGTTTATAAGTATTTAAAAATTAATTAAAAATAATTTTTAAAATTATTCAAAAATTAATTAAAAATAATTTTTAAAATTATTTGAAAATTAATTAAAAATAATTTTTATAATTATTTAAAAATCAATTAAAAATAATTTTTATAATTACCTATTTAAAAATTACCTAATTAAAAAATAATGTTTAAAAAATAATTCAAAAAATAATTAAACAAAATTTTCTAATTAAGAATAATTAAACAATTGAAATAATTAAAATGATTGACTCCTTCATGGTGTTCAGAGAGAGAACAGCTCGCATATGACACAGGCTTGCGTATACGCCCGCGAAGCGAACCGATCGGAATTCGAAAAAAGAGGTAATCCGACATTCAGGTGTAGATTTAGGCCGACGTAGGTGGGTGTGACCAGGGAACCTG